>CM056466.1:1665515-2265515 GCA_029783895.1 Triplophysa bombifrons
TGTGTGATGGTTTTTCAGCGCTGTGCTGAGCATCAGACCGTCGCTGTCTGATCTGTCCGCTGTTCATTTCGGATGTTTTGGCACATCAGCGTTATCCGGCACGCGATCGCCGTGACGATGGATTCTGGAAGTTTTGTTTATTTATAAAATCCAGTAGATTTGACGTGTGAGTCAGGTCATGAGATTCGGGTGACGGTGACTAATTGTGATCCCTGTGATGTCTCCGGTCCTGGATGCTTATTTTTGACGTCTGGTGGTTGGATCTCCTGAAGGTCCATGTTTTGGGCTTGGAGGATCAAAACTAATTCTTGAGTTTGGTAGCCAAAGCTTGCGTGGGTTCCACATGGGGAACAGCAGCCGGAGAGCTCAACGTCTTCTAGAGGAGACAGAGTATTTCAATACTGGAGAAGCAGATGACACGGGTGAGCTCTGATCTTATCTGATGACTGTTTTGTATCCTAAAGGTCATCTGTAAAGCTTCTTTTGAAAGAATTTGTACTTTGCTAGATAACAAGAGTGTTATGTAATATAAAAACATGGACTTTGCATTTCGTGGTTGTATTTACACAGTACCTTTTTTATGTGTGTTAATGCTCGTAAAGTCTCTGTTCAAACACAGTAGTTGTCTGAGTGATTAGAGTTGGGTGATTTTATCTCGATGTTTCGAAATGTAATACTTCAATATTTATGCATTTGCCGGTTTCAAAATTGCAACAACTTTGGCTGCAGTTCTAATGAAAATCAGTTAAAAATCATGAAGTTAAAAGCAGAAGAACATTGTTTTCAATTCTTGTCAGGAAAAATATTTGTAACTTTCTTCTTAAAAAAGTTACAGTAAATTCAGTAAGGGCTGGGATGATATATTGTGCAATTCTTATTCTCAGTTTCTCAATGAATTACGGTTAAATGCCGCCACATCCGAAAGCCAGAGGATGCTCTCGCGCAGAAATAAGGGACACAGAAGATTTCTCACGTAGTTCAATGGAAATTTATTTTGGGTAAAAGTGATATAGCTACCTTCACTGGGCATGCGCAATTCACCGCATCATTTTTGTCTCGCTGACAACAGTTTATTACTATGTTTTTATTATTGTTAGGTTAAGGGTAGGTGTAGGCGTTAGCTAATGTAATTAATTGTAATTTTATGATCAGATTTTGCATCACTTCCGCCATAGCTGTTACCCTTTTAGCCACAACCCAGGAAATGCCAATGGTCATATTCTATCGCTTTTCTTCAAACCGTTTCATGTATTTTCATGATAATAATATATATTTTTAACGATGAAGTTTGACGACTGTTGCTTTTTCAAATGCACGTTTTAAACGACTGATCGAGATCGAGCCGTTCTTACAGATCAAAGAGCCGTAGTGATGTTAAGATTCAACTTTTATGCTCAGTGCACTTGATTATTCATGTAAAGAGGATGTGTACAATCGTAGCTCTTAAGAAATACTAAACCTCCGACGATTCTGTATGCGATTTGTCAGCTTATGAGAAAATCATTCTATAAACTTGCACATATTATTTATTCATGTTTTAATCGGCTGATGTGGCCATTAAGAAATAAATGAATAATTCATGTGTTAAAGGGGTGAAGGGTGCTCGAACACAATTTAATGTTTTGCTTTTGATTTAGTGCGTTATATAACCGTTTGTGCATGTATAAGACGTCCAAAGTCACAAAACGATGATAGACGAGTGTTGCTTTTGCAAATGCATGTTATAAACGACTCAATCTCGTAGTGATTTTAGATCGAGCAGTACTTCCTACTTATCAAAGAGCCGTAGTTCTCGGAAGAGCTGGAAGTTTGAGCTTGTCGTAAAAGGTGTAGCATTTCCGCCACACAATTGAGGTATTCAGCCAATCAAAACAAACTGGCCAATCAGAACACAATGCGCTTTTCAGAGCGATGAGTTTTGCAAAAATCTATGCATTTTAGAAAGGCGGGACATAGAGAAGCCACAATAATGTACGGTTAGGAATAATGAGTTTTAATGACGAGTCATTGTTTGAGGTCGAAGATTGAGTGTTGTTCTGGTTCTGGTGTTGTCGGTCAAGAGAGACCATTGCCATACTTAAAAAATTTGCTGCATATCTTTAGATTTAGATTAAATTTTACAATTGTTGTAATTGTGTTTGTCTGTTTGGGTTTGTATGTGTATTGTAATGATGTAAAAGTACATGCACGATTTGTGTCATGTTTGTCTTACTGACACACGACTTGTCTTACCGTGGCACTTTTATTCTCAACGTTGCGATTATGGGTGAATATATTACGAAGCTCTCAATCTGAATATGCTATTTTCCAACAAAGACAACATTTCTGGAAACACTGAAGCTTCAGATGTGACATTCCAGTCGTGTGGCTTTTGTGCAAGTGCTCATTTCATCCAGTCCAGTTCTGGGTGGATCCGCCCGAAAGATCTGCATCCAGAAAGAGTCCTGAGGAGAAAAACTGACAGGAAGTCTTCACTCACAAAGTCTTAATAAATGCTTTCTGAGACATTTGTTTGGATTGTTTAGGAATGAGTGCCTCGGGGTCTTTAAGTGAGGTGATGAGAGTTTCTCTATAAAATCCAAAGCTCTCTATATAAATCCACTTTTTATAGCTTTCGTAAAACTTGCTGTTTTTAAAATCTATAAAAGGAATGGTTCATACAATAAATTGACTTCCATAGTAGGAATAAAAATGAACAAAGGTAAATTCAATAGGGATTTTTAGGTGAGCTATTTCTTTAAAGGGATAGTTTAGCCAAAATTTTACTCGAGTTGTTCCAAATCTGTATGATTTTCTTTGTTCTGAAAGATACTTATACGGATGCTTACAACCAAGTTCTTGGCCACCATTGATTCCCATAGTAGGAAAAATGACAATGGCAGTGAAAAATGCCCCAGAACTGTTTGCTTTCCAACATTCTTCAAAATATCTTATTTGGGGTCCTACAGAAAAGGAAAAAGTCCTACTTTGGGAGTCAATGGGGTCCAAGAACTGTTTTGGTTGCAAGCATTCTTCCAAATATCTTTCTCTGTGTTCATCAGAACGTAAACATTTATACAGATTTGGAAACACTTGAGAGTAGGTAAATGATAACAGGATTTGTGTTTTGCGGTGAACTATCCCTTTAAAGACTGAATGCCTACAATAGGGCATTGAGACGGCTGATAGCAGAAACTCTGTTCTTATTAAACTCTCTATCTGCAGTCTGTGAAACTCAAGCCAAACATTTGGGTCTATATTGTGCTACGGAAGCCTCCTGTCTGTTTTTGAGGTTATATATTATCATTTGTCCTCAAATCAGGGTTGCAGTTTTGGACATGCTGAAGTAGAGCTCAATATTGACCGTTTGTTTAAAGAGACAGTTGACCTTAAAATAAACATCCTTAATAAATAAACATCATTTATTCCCCTTCTTGTTGTTCAAAACCTGTCTATGGCTCTTTCTTCACTGGAACACAAAAGTAGATATTTTGAGAAATGTCTCAGGGGTTTGTGTTAATGCAGTGGAAGTCATTCTTCAAACTATCTTCTATTGTAGATAATCATACAGCTTTGAAATGACATCTGGGGGAGTGACTGATGAAAGAACTTTTGATGAACTATGTCTTAAAGGCCGGAAACGTCTTGTTGAACAACCTTTTTATAAACACAAAAGAAAATCAATGAGAAAAATACATCCGGACCCCGGAGCGCTGAGAAAGTGCATAGTCATGACATTGAGCAGACAGAATCAAAGGTCAGACAGAGAGACTTTTAATGTGTTTTTGTTTTGGAGATGATCAGTCTTGTTTATTTCTTCCCTGTGGTGTGATTTAATCCTAAACTGTCTGAGATTTTATTTACCAAATAGATGTGAATCAAAAACTGTCCGTTTGATGCTGTTCAGCTGACATAACCAGTGTTTCCAAGTTAAAAATGCCACGTTTTATTTAGTTTCTTTCAGGTTTTGGGTCGATGTTTCTAAAATAACATCATAAGCAGTGTAAAGAATTTTTTCAAAATCAACTTACGAAGATACCCTGAAGATATCAACAGACACATTTTACATTATTATCTATCTTTTAGGCTATGTTATACAGTGTGCATGCATCATTTAAAAAAATGACAATATAACAAATAAATTAGGGCTGTCAAATGATTGATCGCAGCCAGAATAAAATTATGTGTTTATATGATATATGTCTATGTACTGTGCATATTAATTTTGTATTTATGAATACATATTTAGGAAATATTATCATGCATTTATTTACATTTTCCAATTATAATTTTTTTTCTTAACTATATGCATGTATTTGTATGTGTTAATAAATACAAAATAAATATGCACAGAACACAGACATATATTATGTAGACACAAACTTTTATTCTGAATGCGATTCATTGAAATAAATCGTTTGACAGGCCTAAAATAAATATGAAATAGTAAAAAGGAGAGTGAACAGCTGACCATCAGATCCATAGATATCTGATGATAAATGTGACGGGTGTTTTGAGGTGGCGATCATGGAGTAAGTTTCTCGACTGACTTTCTCTCGTCCTCTTAAACGATAGTTCACCCGAAAAGGAAAATTCTGTCAACATTTATTCACCCTCGTGTTATTACATACCTGTATAATGAACACGGAGACAGATATTTGGAAAAATGTTAGCAATTTTCAATTCTGTGACATCATTGACTGCCATAGTAGGAAAAATCTAATGGTAGTCAAAGAGGTCCCAGAACTGTTTGTGTTCCTAAAATCTTCAAAATATCTCACTTTGTGTTCAACAGAACATCAAAATAAACAAAAAAAAGTTTCCTTCTATGATTTGATAACATTCTTACAAATATCTTTGAGTTGAACAGAACAACGAAATATATGTTGTTTAGAAACAACCTGAGGGTGAGTTAATGATGCCAGAATTTTTTATTTTTGGGTGACCTAGCCCTTTAAATGCGTCACTGAATCAGGAGTAGGCGGTGTTTCAAAATTTTGTTTAGGTTAAAGGAGAAGATCACTTTCAAAATAAATGTTCATGATAATTTACTCACTCCCATGTCATCCAAGATGTTTATGTTTTTTTTTCTTTAGTCGAAAAGAAATGAAGGTATTTGATGAAAACATTCCAGGATTTTTCTCCAGATAGTGGACTTCAATGGACTCCACTCGGTTGAAGGTCAAAATGACAGTTTAAGTGCAGCTTCAAAGATCTTTAAACCATACCAGACGATAAATAAAGTTATTATTTAGCGAGACGATCAGATTTTCAAAAAAAAAGTATATGCTTTATAAACACAAATACTTGCCTTGCTCTGTTCTGCGATACGCGTTCATGACTTCACGTAATACTTCATTTTGAAAGTGTACTACTCCTTTAAGATATACGCTTGAATTGGCTTCAATATCGTAGCGGTCCAGATAGGGGAGAGAGAGTTAGTGTGCGTGCCCGCTAAAACTATCTTTTACTATATGATAAATAAACATACAGTGACATAAATACACAGACGTTATACAAAAAAATTGAACATTGTTTGAAAGTTGCTTTTAAATGTCATTTAAAGGTCTATAAGCAATTTGAGACTCTTTGTTTTGTGTATTACTGATGGGATGTGTTGTAACCGGCAAATAATGTAGTCATGGAAACATGTTTATTTTAGTTGACAGACGTCAATCACGTGTCATCTCGCTTACAGTATGTCACCCTGGTGACAGACAGAGGGGTGTGTGTGTGTTGCGTAAAGCAGAAATAGATGTGTGTGTGTGACGGGAATACGTTCGGGTTTGTTCATGAAGTCATATGAAGATTCTAAATCCTCTAAACACACTCATGCACACTCTTGTATTTTGAGATTACTCATCTCTGTCTGCTGTCCTCCGGCGGGGCGACACGCTGCTGTTTTTCACTTGAGTATATCTCTTCATATCACGTCTGCTCCAGTAACCTACATCACACCCTGATCTCTCTCTCTCTCTCTCTCTCTCTCTCTCTCTCTCTCTCTCTCTCTCTCTCTCTCCTCAATGCATGATTGTTCATCCATACTCCTGCTATTATCTAAAGATGGTTTCGTGACCCATTTTATATCCTTGTTCTAGGGCCGCTCAATTATGACAAAAATCATCACAATTATTTTGGCCAACATTGAGATCCCGATTATTTTACACGATTACTCATTAACGTTTAAAACAACATAGACAAATAAATAACTTTGCTTTTAAACTGTGAATGCAACTGCAAAATAAATGTAAAGAAACGGCACGCCTGAACCACTGTAAAGGGGCGCGCTGTGGATTTATACCAAAGGAAAAGAGAAGATCCATGCCAAATGAAATGCGACACAATAATAGTTTTTCCTCGATTGTTTTGTTTTTGTAATTGTTGATGGCAAAAATTGCTGATAGCGATTCATTTTTTCGGTTAATTGCACAGCCCTACCTTATTCTTATGTGTTTATAAAGTTTGTAGGTTATATCGTCTTCATGTTTGTGTGTGTATTAGAGGCCATTACTCTGTGTGTGAAGAGAACCACCGGAAGTGTTGGAGCACACTAGAGCCAGACAGGAAGTTGATGGGTAGGCTGAGGACATAGCAGGAAGTCGTGACCATGACCTACAGGTGGCACAAGAGATTAGTGTGTGTGCGTGTGCGTGTCTTTTCATAATGTCGAAACAGATCTTGAACCGGAGGTCAAGAAATGCAGTCTGCAGCGATAGGGTCAATGACAGGAAATGATGCAAAAAGTTGGGCGGGGCATCCTTTGCTGAACTATTGTGTGTGTGTGTGTTCCTCAGGACCTCTAAACATAGTTTGACCATCTTATATCTGCTTTATCAGCCTTCCATTAGGCCGGCAGAGGGAGAGAGATGTATGATAACATTATAAAGTGTGTGTGCTTGTGATTCTGATGGTTGTGTAGAGGATGCTTTATATAGTCGTCACTGTCTGTAGGATCATCAGATCTATGTTTTGTCTTTAACTTTGTATGACGCACACTTACACACATTAGTGTTGAGTTGTGGGTGATTGGTGAGGGGGTTATGGACTGTCATCTCGATTTTAATGGTGGTTTAAAGACTACATTACCCACGCTCCACCATCCCCTTTATCAGCCTGAAGGCCTTAATACACCCAGTGTGTGTGTGTGTGTGTGTGGGTGTGGGGGTGTGGGGGGTGGGTGGGTGTGTGTGTGTGTGGGTATTACGAGTGTGTGCATGTGTGTGTGTGTGTGTGTGTGTGTGTGTGTGGGGGTATTACGAGTGCGTGCGTGTGTGTGTGTGTGTGTGGGTATTACGAGTGTGTGTGTGTGTGGGTATTACGAGTGTGTGTGTGTGTGTGGGTATTACGAGTGTGTGTGTGTGTGTGTGTGTGGGTATTATGAGTGTGTGTGTGTGTGTGTGGGTATTACGAGTGTGTGTGTGTGTGTGTGGGTATTACGAGTGTGTGTGTGTGTGTGTGTGGGTATTACGAGTGTGTGTTTGAGTGTGTGTGTGGGTATTACGAGTGTGTGTGGGTATTACGAGTGTGTGTGTGTGTGTGTGTGTGTGTGTGTGTGTGGGTATTACGAGTGTGTGTGTGTGTGGGTATTACGAGTGTGTGTGTGTGTGTGTGTGTGCGTGTGTGGGTATTACGAGTGTGTGTGTGTATTACGAGTGTGTGTGTGTGTGTGGGGGTATTACGAGTGTGTGTGTGTGTGTGTGTGTGGGGGTATTACGAGTGTGTGTGTGTGTGTGTGTGTGTGTGTGGGTATTACGAGTTTGTGTGTGTGTGTGTGTGTGTGTGTGGGTATTACGAGTTTGTTTGTGTGTGTGTGTGTGTGTGGGTATTACGAGTGTGTGTGTGTGTGTGGGTATTATGAGTGTGTGTGTGTGTATTACGAGTGTGTGTGTGTGTGTGTGTGTGTGTGTGTGTGTGTGTGTGTGTGTGTGTGTGTGTGTGTGTGTGTGTGTGGGGGTATTACGAGTGTGTGTGTGGGTATTACGAATGTGTGTGTGTGTGTGTGTGTGTGGGTATTACGAGTGTGTGTGTGTGTGTGTGTGTGTGTGTGTGTGTGTGTGTGTGTGTGTGTGGGGGGGTATTACGAGTGTGTGTGTGTGTGTGTGTGTGGGTATTACGAGTGTGTGTGGGTATTACGAGTGTGTGTGGGTATTACGAGTGTGTGTGTGTGTGTGTGTGTGTGTGTGTGTGTGTGTGTGTGTGTGTGTGTGTGTGTGTGTGTGTGTGTGTGTGTGTGTGTGTGTGTGTGTGTGGGGGGGGGTATTACGAGTGTGTGTGGGTATTACGAGTGTGTGTGTGTGTGTGTGTGTGTGGGGGGGTATTACGAGTGTGTGTGTGTGTGTGTGTGTGTGTGGGTATTACGAGTGTGTGTGGGTATTACGAGTGTGTGTGGGTATTACGAGTGTGTGTGTGTGTGTGTGTGTGTGTGTGTGTGTGTGTGTGTGTGTGTGTGTGTGTGTGTGTGTGTGTGTGTGTGTGTGTGGGGGTATTACGAGTGTGTGTGGGTATTACGAGTTTGTGTGTGTGTGTGTGTGTGTGGGTATTACGAGTGTGTGTGTGTGTGTGTGTGTGTGTGTGTGTGTGTGTGTGTGTGTGTGTGGTATTACGAGTTGTGTGTGTGTGTGTGTGTGTGTGTGTGTGTGGGTATTACGAGTGTGTGTGTGTGTGTGGGGGTATTACGAGTGTGTGTTGTGGGTTTTGGAGCATAATGGCTCCACCTATGTGAGTTACAGTACGACCTTTCCGTTTTGCCCAGGAGGCATTGTTCTGAGCACGCTCGCAGCGGAAAGGCTGAGCCCCTCACTGCAACAATGACTGTCAACACACACACACACACACACACGTAATGTCCTGAATTGTCATAGGCCAGTCACACACACATACTCAGTCTAGCGCTTTTTCTCAACAGAGGTCAGAGTTCATTGTGTGTGTGTGCGCGTATCTGTGCATGCGTGTGTCTGAATGGAATATTTTTGCAGTTAAATTGTAGTCGTCTATTTTATTGTGAATGTTATTGAATATAAGCAACACATCTCCCACTCTCTATCACTCTCTCTCTCACTATCACTCTCTCTCTCACTCGCTCAAGCACTCACTCACTCAAGCAAGCACGCACTCACTCACTCACTCTGTCTCTAACACGCTCACTCACTCTCTATCACTCTCTCTATCACTCTCTCACTCTCTCTCTCACTCACTCTCTCACTCTCTCACTCACTCTCTCACTCTCTCACTCACTCACTCAAGCACACACTCACTCACTATCTCTCTCTTTCTCTCTCTCTCTCACACACTCACTCACTATCTCTCTCTTTCTCTCACTCTGACACACTCACTCACTCAATCTCTTTCTCTCTCTCTCTCACACGCTCACTCACTCACTCTCTCTCTCTCTCTCTCTCTCTCTCTCTCTCTCTGTGATTATGGCCCATTAAATTCCAATTATGATA
This sequence comes from Triplophysa bombifrons, assembly GCA_029783895.1. Lineage (NCBI taxonomy): Eukaryota > Metazoa > Chordata > Actinopteri > Cypriniformes > Nemacheilidae > Triplophysa > Triplophysa bombifrons. The sequence goes on from CM056466.1 coordinate 1,674,941, forward strand.
AAGTTTTGTGTCAGTGACTGTAGTTTATGTAACGGGGCTTTGGGAGTATGTTTGTTTGTTGATGTTTATCTGCTGCAGGGCTTGTGTGTGTTTATTTATTTGTACAGATGAATTGTGTTGATTATTTCAAATGACTCTGATTGGGGTTGTAAATATCCTTGTGTACTCATTCAGTGATGGATCTCCTCTCTTTATGGATAAGTCATCGTGCGATTCTTAAGGGCTCAGCATACTACATTCGAAATCGAAAAACCACCGTCTGCGACCTGATTTCGGACAAAATCCAAAAAAATCCCTGAAAATCTCCACTTCCTACTGATCAAACAGCCGCTGTTCACAGAAGAGCTGTACATATAACATCCAATCCATTTCACAATTGATTTAGACATGTAGAATGAGTGTGAATAATGATATATATCACCCAGCCCTATGTTTTAGGCTTTTTATTGCATTTATGCTTTTTAGTAATCCTAATGTTGTTCCAACTGCTTCCATTGTTTATCTCATCTGTACGTCGCTTTGTATAAATGTTTAGTTTTGTGTTTTCACGCTTATGTCTCTCTCTGTGTTTCTTCTTCTCAGAATCTCAGAAGTCTCACCTCTCCTCGTTCACAATGAAACTGATGAAGTTTCATTCACCGAAGATAAAACGAACTCCATCTAAGAAAGGAAAACAACTTCAGGTCGAGCCCACCGTGAAGACACCAGAGAAGCCCGTCAACAAGGTAGAGCAACTCTACACAACTCTACAACACACTCTAGTAATTCAAATCTACACAAATCTTTTTACACATACTCTTGACAAACTCTACACAATATTGCAAAACTATACACACACTCATTCTTTACACTCTACACACACTCTCTCACTCTTAAAATGCACTATACAACTCTACACACACACTACACATCTACACTCACTACACAAAATCTACAGCACATCTACACAACTTCACACACACACACACTCTACTCTACGCACACTCCAGCACGCATCCACACAATTCTACACACTCTTTTTTTACTCGCACAACTACACATTCTTGACAACTCTATACACACATTTTTACACACACACACACACACACTCTTGACAAACTCTAAACAATTCTATAAAGCTCTTCACACACTTATTCTTTACACTCTAAAGACTCTCTCACTCTTTAAATCCACTACACAACTCCCTAAACACTAACACACACTACACTCCACTACACTCCACTACACACTCAACTACATATCAACACAGCTCTCACACACATTTTACACATACAACTAGACACACACACACACACACACACACAAACTCTTGACAAACTCTAAACAATTTTACAAAGCTCTACACACACATATTCTTTACACTCACACACTACACGTCTACACAACTTTACACATGCAACTACACTCACACTCTTGACAATTTATACGAAGCTGTACACACAATCTCTCTCACTCTTTACAAACACTACACAACTCTACGCACACACCACGCAACTCTACAAACTCTCTCACCCATCGCACACTATTTAAACAAACTACCCACACTTTTTACACACTTTAGATACTCTACACTCTTTACATAAGCACACTATACACTCTTCACACACACATTAAATAATTGCACACACACTCGGCTCTACAGAGACTGCTGTCACTCTGTCACACTAAACATGAGCTCTAAGTCTTCTCTAATGAATATTCATGTTTGGTTTTGGAGCAGAAGGTGAGCCGATTGGAGGAGCAGGAGAAGGACGTGGTGAGCGCGCTGAGATATTTCAAGACGATTGTGGACAAGATGACCATCGATACCAAAGTTCTGATGATGCTTCCAGGCTCAGCCAGTAAAGTCCTGGAGGCCGTCCTGCCGCTGGTGCAGGGAGAGACGCGGGTTCATCACAGGTCAGTGTCACACACATCATCACCGCTGCTGCCGGACTCATTCATATCAACACACATGTGCATATACACACCTGAATAATCCAGGGCATGACGTCAAACCCTCTCTCTCTCTCTCTCTCTCTCTCTCTCTCTCTCGCAGCTCAGCGCTGTCGTCCTGTCATAACCGTGTGTATCAGAGTTTGGCTAATCTCATTCGCTGGTCGGATCAGGTGATGCTGGACGGATTCGACCATGAAGACAAGGACACCGTGACGACGGTTACCACGGTGATCAAAGCGGTGCTGGATGGCGTGAAGGTCAGGGGCTGACCATTGCATTTGTGACAAGGTTGAAACAACACAGGAATATTTATAACTTTTGTGTGTGTGTGTAACAGGAGCTTGTGAAACTCACTATAGAGAAACAAGAGCAACCGTCCCCAACATCCCCGAGCAAACCTGTGCCCCTTGTGGCCAAAATAGAGAGGTACCGTCATAAACCTGATATTTATTTATCTGTATTAAATAGACGAAGTCTGTGACATCTCTCTCTGTCTCTCTCTCTCGCTTTCTGGATTTCAGTGTGTGTGAAAATCCTTTAACAGAACGAGAGAAGGCGATCCTGAGTAAGACCACGCCTACAGTTACACCCTCCGACAGCTTGACTGACATGTCAGAGGAGGAGGTGGCTCCGCCCAAACCACCTCTACCCGGGTTGAAACTAGCAGAGCACAGGTGAGAGGGCGTGGCTATGAAAGAAATCAAAACACTTTCGTTTCTAAAAGCTTACACTACACTAACACTTCAAATAAAAAGGTTTAGTTGGACATTTGAGCTTAGTGTGCTTTCTTTTGCTCGTAGTGTGGTTTGTTATATACTGCACATTTGTGAAGTAGTATGCTGTTTTTATCTTTTCAGTTTTCACAATTCATTTAGTGTACCTCAATGTTTACTTTACAGCCCACATATAAAGGTAAACATGTTTGTGTAGGGTGCTTATGGCTCTTAATGAGCACTACTGTGAACGTCAAGTGTACTCTGCAGAGCTTTTTTAAGTGTGCATTAGTTATTTTGTAAAGCATACTCTGGGGATCCGTTAGTGTGTGCACTAGTTTGTTTATGCAATAGTGTATACTCTTAAGCATCTTTTAGACTGTGCTCTAGTTAGTGTGTACAACAGTGTTTCTGTTACAGTGTGCAGTAGTCAGTGTGTGCAGGGGCGATATTCTTGAGAATAGAGTGTGTCAGTTACAGTTTGCGCTAGTCAGTTTGTCTGTTACAGTGTGCACTAGTCAGTGTGTCTGTTACAGTGTGCACTAGTCAGTGTGTCTGTTACAGTGTGCACTAGTCAGTGTGTCTGTTACAGTGTGCACTAGTAAGTGTTTCTGTTACAGTGTGCGCTAGTCAGTGTGTCTGTTACAGTGTGCGCTAGTCAGTGTGTCTGTTTCAGTGTGTCTGTTACAGTGTGCATGAGTCAGTGTGTCTGTTACAGTGTGCGCTAGTCAGTGTGTCTGTTACAGTGTGCACTAGTCAGTGTGTCTGTTACAGTGTGCACTAGTCAGTGTGTCTGTTACAGTGTGCGCTAGTCAGTGTGTCTGTTACAGTGTGCGCTAGTCAGTGTGTCTGTTACAGTGTGCGCTAGTCAGTGTGTCTGTTTCAGTGTGTCTGTTACAGTGTGCACTAGTCAATGTGTCTGTTACAGTGTGAATGAGTCAGTGTGTCTGTTACAGTGTGCATGAGTCAGTGTGTCTGTTACAGTGTGCACGTGTCAGTGTGTCTGTTACAGTGTGCACGAGTCAGTGTGTCTGTTACAGTGTGCGCGAGTCAGTGTGTCTGTTACAGTGTCCACGAGTCAGTGTGTCTGTTACAGTGTGAATGAGTCAGTGTGTCTGTTACACTGTGCATGAGTCAGTGTGTCTGTTACACTGTGCATGAGTCAGTGTGTCTTTTACAGTGTGCATGAGTCAGTGTGTCTGTTACAGTGTGTCTGTTACAGTGTGTCTGTTACAGTGTGTCTGTTACAGTGTGTCTGTTACAGTGTGCACGAGTCAGTGTGTCCGTCAGTGCGCCGAGACACACTCATGAGACGGCACTCATGTCCTAAAGCAGAACTTTGTGTCTGTTTATTTTTCTGTCTGGATAATACAGTAGTGAAACTACCACATAAACACTTTCTCAAAGGGAAAGTCTGGGAGCCGCTCTGATCTTTGTACTGTATGATTGTTTGACTCTGTCACAGTTTCTCTCTCTTCATTTCTTGCGTCTGTCCTTCAGTCACATCATCTGTGTTTTCTGTTGTTTCTGTAATCGTTTGTCTGTCCTGATCTTCTTTCTCTGGGCTCGGGTATTGTTGGGTCGTCCTGGGGTCAGGACCAGGATGCAGTTGTCATCTGATGCTGTCGCCGGGCAGCGGAGGGCCACGGCGATGGAAATGTACGTCAGCCGGTGGTGAAATTGTGTGTGTATTATGACATGACACGGTTGCACCCATCGGGCTTCCTCATTGGCTTGACACAGTTACCTGCATGTGATTGTTTGGCAAAGCAACGGCCAATCAGAGGAAAGCTTGAGTCTAGTGGATTTGCATGACGGATACTGAATGACACCTGGTTAATAAATCCAGAGGGAATGTGAACAGAATTCCAGATGGGATTTCTGTCAAAGTTTGAAATCTTAAAGGGTGATTTATACAAGATATTGATATGACTGAAACAAAAAGTAGATCTCTCGGTTTTGTAAAACACATTGTTGGTTAGAAGTATATAAAGAATAAATTATATTATAATAAAACAAGTTAACATTGTCGTAGCACAAGCAGAAACTTACTTTATACCAGCAGAGGATAAAAAATGTTTTAGTTTCTTGTTTCTTCAATATTTTCTGCATTATTCTTAAAAGAATGTCTTAATAAAATGTCAAGTTCTGACAGAAATTCCAACATGAATCTTTATTCCTTTGGGATTTATGTCTAGCGATGCTTCACGCTTTAATCCCGCCCACTGGAGATTCTATCATTCCTTTATGTTTCCATGGTAACCTGGAAAAGCTTCATTGAAGACCTAAGATCTGAACTCATCACCCACATATTCAACAGCTCTTCTGCTTTGGTGTGTGTTTGTGTGTGTGTCCACTAACTGTGTTTGTGCTCGTTTCATTTGACCTCGTTGCATTGTTTACTTCATACTTGTCAACTCATTTGCATATTCATGTATACTGTCCCCATAGCCCGCCCGCTTTGCCACCGAAGAAGCGACAGTCTGTTCCCTCCCCCACTCGTGTTGCCGTGGTAGCGCCGATGAGTCGAGTCTCATCTGCTCTCAGCCCGTCTCCAGGAGCTCTCCGACAGGTACGGCACCTGATCACATCATGACAACCTCGGTTTAATCTGTTAACTGATCTGTTTGATATGCAGAGATAACAATAAGTGTGTCATTGGAAGGTTAAATGTGTTTTGAGCCGCTGGACGTGTCGATCTTTGCCTCAGCCAGTGGCGTGAGTTTAGGGCGGAGCTTCTTGTATATAAAGTAAAATAGAGATGATCACGACTAATTTTGTCCTTTTTTTATGTGACGAATCCTTAAATCGTTCTAGTTTCTTAAAGTTCCAGTGAAATAAAAAATGACAATTCTTATTTTTTTCTTGAAAGGTTGCAGCTTTTATTGTAAATAGGTTATCAATAGGGGTCATTTTCTTTTTAAAATTTGTGTTCCCTCATAATATTCCGCGCTGAAATGGTGATCTATCTCAAATGACGTAAATTAGACGGCTTGGGTGGAACATCCCTTAACTCCTCCCCTTCAGCTGTCAGTCTGCGGCCAGTTTCATTTCAAAATGCAACGGCTGTTTTTACACATCCAATCAATTTGCAGTGAAAAACGCAAGCCACGCCCACAAATTTCACCTTTGAAATTCACTTTCACTTGGAAATGTGTCTGACTACGATCCGTTTCAGGGGGACTTTATGTAAAAAGTTATATTCATTAAGTCACAACATTCATTTTAGTTCAGATTTTTAATTCCACGGTTATAAATGTCAATACAGATAAATAGTAAGTAAAGTAACTCTCTTTTCTTAAATGACTCTTGAATGATCCTTTTTTTTTATGTGTGTGGATTGATAAAATAACGCAATATTTTACATGTTACTACAGAAGAGTGTTGTGATGATGTAATGTCATCTGTTGTTTGTTTGTTTTTTGGCTTGAAGCATCAGGAGTTTGACGTGGATCTCCTCCAGAGGCGTTTCTCGGGTGGCAGTCAGTCGTACGGAGGAGATTCTCCCCGTCTCTCTCCCTGTAACAGTATGGGAAAACTCAGCAAATCCGACGAGCAGCTCTCCTCTCTGGAGCGAGACAGCGGCCGGTGCTCACGAAACACCAGCTGTGAAACACTCGGTACAAAAACCTTTTTAATTCTTCTCAAAGAATTGTTTTATTTTTCTTTCGACGTCAAACCCCACACGGAAATGGTTTGTTATACTTAAATGTCCTGAAAAACACTTTTTAGTTTCTCCTTAAAGTAGATGCTTATTGTCATGTCTTGCTTTCTCATTTATTTGATTCATTCTTCCTCCGATTTTGACCGGCAATCATTCACAGCACAAAACATATTTTTTCTCTCATGAGTATTTTTGTTTGAGCAATTGTCACCTGCTTGTCAAACAACAAATTTGTGTTTGTGTAACTAACGTGTGACACTCCTGTTGTCCTTCAATAGAGGGATACGATCCTGATTACGACTTCCTCAACCAGGACCTTTCCGTTTCCGATCCCTTGCCGTTTCCCACGGGTCCGAGCAGCTGTCTGAGCCCCCTCCCCGAATGCCAGGTGGAACCGCAGTCCCTAAGCCCCGCCCCGTGCCCCGCCCACACCCGCTTCAGTGCTCCCATGACCAATCAGCCTTCCTTGGATTACTGGACTCCGCCAACGCCAGGATCCGCCAATAGCAAGCGTCCCCCTGCCCTTCCGCAGAAGAAGCGGCGGTCTGCGCCGATTCTATCGACCTATCCTCTTTACGAGCGCCTCCCGTCGCACTACGACAACCTATCGGAAGAGGAGCAGCCCACGCCGCCCTTCCCTCTGGTGACGCCTGCATCGCCCGTGCCGCAGGTCAACGGCAGGGATGACCTCTCGCTGTCCACCGACCCCGACAGCCCGCCACCGCTGCCGGAGAAGAAGGGCAAGCAAAGTAAGGCCAAGTGTGTGGATCGTAAAGTTTAAAAAGTACAAATGTACAATTGTGTTTAACTGCATCTCTCTCTCTAGTCCTGCAGTACATGCAGTTTGTGGAGGATTACTCGGAGCCGCAGCCGTCTGTGTTTTATCAGATGCCTCAGAACGAGAGTATTTACGAGCAGAGGAGGAATAAACGCTTTCAGGAGGTTTACGGATTTAACGATTCTTACAGCAGCTCGGAATCTGTGCTCGAGCCCGTGCCACCGCCCGCCCTGCCGCCCAAACAGAGACAGCTGGTGAGTCACTGTCCACGTGCACACATCACACGCGTGTTATCGGTGACCTGCGCGTGAGGTCATTGAGTATAGAGGTTAAAGGTTTAAAGGTCAAACTGAGGTGCTTTAGAGGAGACGAACGTGACGTGTCTCTTTCGGTCTTCCTTTCTCTTTTCTGCTTAACCGTTACAGACATTGTAGCTCTTACTTGTCTCTCTTCTCTGAGCTTTTCGGCTCGTTCCCTTTTTTAAAGACAACCTGAAATAACAAACAGATTTTTTTCAATTTCTTCTTGCACGATTGTGACATACAGCAGACCGTCATAGGAAACCGCACCTGTGACAAAAATGTTGTTCATGTAATGTAATATAATATATTAATGACATGTTATATGTTTTTCCCCAACACACGTGGGAGTAAATCAAAATGAACCCGGAATAACATGTTTCCATCCGAATAAATACAGATGGATTGAGGCGCGTTCAAGAAAGTGCGTTAAACACATTTCATGTCGTCTTTAAATCAACTTTATCTATTCTGCCTCTTTTATATTTTTCTTTAGCTCTTGTTAAACAACTTCTATGGTATTTTAGATCTTTATCTGTTTTCTTCTGATCTTTTTCTTCTCATTTCCTCCTCTTCCGTGTTTCTCTTCTTCGCTCCAGGCTTCCCACACCTCTCCCTCTTCATCCTCTTCCTCGTCATCATCTTTTTCACCTCTTCCTCCTCCTGCTGGCCTTCAGGAGGCGGAGCCTGCTCTGGGTCTTAGCCTATCAGTGTCTAACTCCTTCCTCAGTGGCCATTCCTCTTTGACCACGCCTGTGGTGAGTGTCATCCAATCAGAGTGAAGAGGTCATGTGAAGCACACATCAACAAACAATCTGTCACGATCAATGTCATGATTTTCTCATGTGGTGTATTCTGGTGTGGTTGTTGTTTTTTTGCGTGATGTTCATATGAATTTTTAAGGTTTGTCTGAGTTATTAAACTGATGTTTAAATGCTACATAGAGATTATTTATGGCTTCTGTACGTCATCTGTGTTGTATCGTGTGGCAGAACCAAAGCTGATTTAATTCTAAAGCTGAACTAATCTTTGTTTATCTCTTTATCTGGGTTTAACATTGAAGTCAAGAGCTTATATAAAGACTCTTAAAAATCTTAATGTAGCATTTAAACAACATTTTAATAACACTATTCTGTGGGTCTTTGCTGTAATAATTCTGCTTACTAGAGAAAAATCTGTTCTTAGATCAGTAATGGCTAACTCAAACTGACATGATGGAAGAGGTTTATTTATGTTTTAATTTAGATAGCGCTTCAGTGGTATAAGCTGTTTGGTTTTGTGGCATGAATTCGTTTCACTTGTTTGTGCGAATATAAAAGGAAAGATAATGAGATTCATATCCTGCGATATATATATGTTGTGGTCACACCGATCAAAACTCAATGATTTAAAGCATTGATTGAAACCGGATAATCGTTTAAAAAGGAAATAAGGGTCCTGATTTTATCCATTACCACGTGATAGGTGCTGTAGTACACTTTGTAGTGTGCACTACTGTAAACTGTAGTAAGACTGTCGGCCTAGGTACTATAGAGCTTTTGTAACACTATGGATGTTAAGTTCACATCAGTATTTATTTATCAATTCACTGCAGAATATTTAAGTATACATTCAAAAGTGTAGGAAATGCTTAAATTTGCTACGGTATACTACAATGTATTTGTTTACCATAGTAAATATTATAGTATGCTACAGTGAATACTATAGTTCAATGGTACTCAACAGGGGGGCCAGGGCCCACAAGGGGTCCTCAGCTGACTTCCAAGGGGGCCTCAAGATGACAGTGTGTTAAAATGAGACAAAATGAGCATTGAAATGCATTAAAACTATATAGATACATATTTTTGTACATTTTAAGTATAACACTTACAGACATCTCAAACACAAGACATGCTACTTACACTTGACCAAAAATAAATAAATACAAATATAATAATAAATTAAAATAATAATAATAGTACACATGTAAATTATACTAATAAATAAAAATTATACAATTAGGTTAGGATATACAGGTTTTCATTTTATTATGCAGCACTTTATTCAAGAAGGGGGTCCTATAAAACTATATATATACTTATTTTATTAGTAATAAATGTTTTCCAGTTAATAATAATCTCTAAACTAATTGTGTTAGGTTTTTTTGGTTTATTGGGTGGGACAGGGTCATTTGAATATTGTTGAATACAATGGGGGGCCTTTGAGTCAAAAAGGTTGAGAACCCCTTCTATAGACGATCAATTTCCTATAGTTATTAATACTACAGAATACTATAGTATGCATAAGTATATGCATATAGTTAATACTAACCACTTTATTACAATTTACTACAATATATAGTATATATGGGTTGAAACATGACGCTAGAGAGCAGCCAAACATTTGTTGTTTTCAGAGTAAATACACCTTAATTAAAGACTACAAACGTATTTTTAGGAGTAATGTACAGTGATGAATCATTTACAGTAGACGTGTACAGTTCATGTTGACTTTAGTTAGTATGTATTGAATATTATCTAGTAGTCAAAGTAACTGTTATAACAGGCCTGAGATCAGAGAGCAATTATTCTCGGTTGCCATGCTGATGAGTTTTAGCGAGTGTCCGCTTGTCATGGTAACGGCATCTGGGAATTGTTGTGGAATGTTCCGCGCTCTTGACCCCTGACATCTGAGGTCACAGCAGAAAAAATATGGTGTGTGTGTGTGTGTGTGCGCGTTCGTGTTTGTCTGGCGAAAGAGTTCCCTGTTTCAGTCAGTAGCTGACCTGTGTGTGTCGGATTCTGAGGATCTGTGTGTGTGTGTGTGTGTGTGTGTGTGTTTTCCTCACCCCTCTTTTCTCGTTCTCTGTGGAATGCTTACATTCCCTAATGTCATAGGCGGAATCGAATGGTGGATTCTCTTCCCGTTCCCTTAGGAAAACAAGTTGAGCCATGTTTGTCGGGATCTGTGTGTTTGTGTGTGTCTGTGTGTGTTTGCACGGCCTGATGTGGAATTTTGTTAGCTGTGTTTTGGGCAAGTCTATGCAGGTCCTGTAATCCCTCTAAGAATCATCCGGAAGTTTAGACTCGCTCTCTACACATACACACATACACACACACACACACACACACACACAGCTTTGTTATATTACATGATTGGGTTGCTCTCATTATTAGAGGTTTCAGTTTCCCTTCTTTAAATGTTCATCTTTTTCTTTTCACTTTTAAACTTGTCATACCATACAAAGACTGAATTCCTCCTCTGATTCCATCTTTTCTGTGCCCTGTTTCGACCAATCGCAGAGTTCCGACCTGGTTGGCTTGACCAATGCCAGCAAAGGTTTGGATGGTGGTGGTGTCTCTAACGAGTCCTTGACCAGCTCTCTTGTCTCTCTGGCCGTCTGTCTTCCTTCTGAGTCGTCTCTCTCTGACTCTCTGCTTACCTCCGCGGTAAACACTCATTTGATGGCACATACTATTTTCTACATTGTTGTTAAATAGTGCACATCTGTCCCTTAATAAACACACACACACATAAAAAGACTTGATGAGTTTAAGATTTTCAAAAAAATTGTATTTTCACTTTCACACTATGTACACATAATGACTGAAGAAAGCATCTTTAAATGAAATAAGGAACGATATATGTGGGATATATATTATTATAGAAACGTGTGTGCGTGTGTTTTAGTGCCATCTAGTGGTCCATGCACAGAACTGCATGTTCTTTAATTTGAATAAACATCAGTTTATTTGAATGCATCAATTTTACTGTTCCTCAGACTTTTTATGTTAAAGATAAATTCTCTTGCATAATTTGTACGTCTCGACTTTTTGAAGTTATTCAATTTACAGTGAACCTTACAGAATATTAAACCATAGACAACATTGAAGAGACCTGAGCCATATCTAGAGAGAATCAAAAATAATAAAAAAATACCTAAATCAATAACAAAATATTTGACAAATTTTTTTTTCTAAACTAAAATTAGAAATGTTGCCTTTTTAATAAATTGAAATAATTTCTGATAGATAAATTCTTAAATGGAAATAAAAATCAACTAAAACAAAGCTAAAATTTAAATGAATTGAACCTAAATAGCAAGAAAAATAAATATAGAAGTAAATAATAAAATATATGAAAATATAACTATGTAAGCAACAATATATAAATCATTTTTTTAAATATATAAAACTGCAATAAAAAAATCAGTACAATGAGATTAAATATTTACAATTTAAGAAAAAATTGTGTTTAGATGTATAGATAATATATATTGTTGCTTAGTGTTTTTTTCCCACAATTTATTTGATTTTCTGGTGATATGAGACATAAGTTACAAAGATGGGGTAACACGTTTAACAGAGTAAAGATGTCCGAATGCATGACATAGCATGTTATTCCGCCTTAAAGAAGCATGAAACATGCGTGATGTGTCTCTCTTCTCTTACTGTAGAGCGAAAGTGTTGATGAAGGCGGCGAGGGGGAATATGTGAATCTGTACGCATCCACGCACCCCAACGGCGACAGCACACATCGCACCGTAAGTATCACACGCTTTCGTGTTTTATTCGTCTAGGCTTCTGTGTTTTTGCTGTGGACTTATTTCTGGAATCTCTCAGGACTCCGTATGTTGTGATGATGAAAACCACGCCCCTCACATACCCTCGTCCAATAGCAAGGAGGCATTGGCTAAGGACAGGTAAACGCTGTGAAGATTGTGTGGCTGCATGTCTAAACAGATCAGAGAGATTTGGTTTTGTGTAAATGTGTGTGATGTTGTTTTTTTCTCAACGCAGACTGAAGGAATCCAGTCATGAAGAGATAGATGATATCGATGAACTATCTCTTATTGATCACAATGAGGTTATGAGCCGCATAACACTTAAAGCCGAGGTATTCATGGATTGATAATTATTACAGAAATATATTTTACACCTGTGTAGAATATTTACATTTGGGGCCAAAAGTGATGTCCGAAGGGGATTATATGTACAATATTTGCTTTTAACGCCCCTTTTAGACAAAACACTAAACTTTTAAAGGAGTTGTTCACTTCAAAATTAGGGCAAATTTTGAAGTGTGACAAAGTTGTTACACTTACTAACTTATGTTTTCATATTTTTCCCCATATTTTAATAATAAACTCATCCAAATAATGAAATAAAACAAAGGGGACTATGGGAATTAGGATTTTATAACCTATTTTTTTTCAATATTTTATCATCTTCCGTGTAGTCCTTTCAACTAGAATTTGCAGAAAATTCTTGTCATTTTTCAAGCAGCTTCTCGAGCTCTCAACCTGAGATGCTTTTTAAACAACACATTCGTTCACATCTATTCTGTGATCTTATTGGCTGTTCTTTCTTCATTAGTGAGTCAAAGTCATCAATTTCAAAAACACTTTTATTAAATAAAATGTTAGTTTTGTCATGAAAAGTGCATCTTTGTTAGTTAAGGTGTATTTTTGTCTACTAAACTAATTTCAGACATTTAAACATCATTTGTTTTAAATAACGGGACACATTTCACTCAAGTGTCCCCAAACTTTTGAACCTCCTCCTTTAGGGAATTTATTGGACAAAAAGTATTTGGCAAAAAAGTAAAACTGAATTTTTTAGCAAATAATAAAATAAAAGTTTTTATATTTTTATAAATTAACTTATATTAATAGATGTTACTTTACTTAATTTTAACTTTTTATTTTTTACATTGTTATAAGCATGTTTAAATTATTTAATATAATGTTGTTCATTCTATGATTTTATTGGCATTATGTTTGTCATGAAAATATAGTTTGTTGCTAATATTCCATGAAAGAATAAATATTTGTCAAAAAGGCAAACAACATTGTGTCAGGGAATATGGGAATACGTTGTTTTACTATACAAATAAATACATAAATAAATAAAAATAAATAAATAAAGCAACTTTTGAAAAGAGCTTTATCAGTTTTTTATGTTTTGTTGATCTTCACAGTTTTGTGTATTTGTATTATTTTTTGCGAAAGCCTCTTTAAATATTTTTTTTAAATGCAAAACCTTCACTACATCTTAAAAAATATATTAGAATAAAAATCAAATACTTGAAGTTTTTATAAGTTGGACATCACGTTTGGCAACTACTGAACATAATTGTGTATGTGTTTGTGTGTGTTATCTGACAAAATCATTCCTGGAGAGTGTAGTCTGCTGTGTTAGCTCTGTGTGTGTGTGATTCTGTAGTTGATGGCAGTCACACACACACACACACACACACACACACACACACACACACACACACACACACACACACACACACACACACACACTGGTGCAGTGCTGTTGATGGGCAGCAGGACTTCAGACGGTTGTGCTGCAGTAATAATTCTGCGTCTCTCTGATAGAATGATGACGGCCCGGATGTGCGAGCCGGATCCGGTGACATACTGTTAGTTCACGCTACAGAAACGGACCGCAAAGGTAATCTGCCTCATCTCTTCTTCCGAAAGCTGTTTGTGTTTCATGTATTCCTTCAGTTGTGTTTGTGTGTTACTCCATCTGCTGTGTATTTCAATCATATTTCTTTGCGTTGTAGATTTAGTTTTGTACTGCGAGGCTTTTCTCACCACATACAGAACCTTCATAACGCCTGAGGACCTCATCAAAAAATTACACTACAGATATCCTTTAAATGACACCAGGTGTGTGTGTGTGTTCACGTGTGTGTGTGTGTGTGTGTGTTCACGTGTGTGTGTGTGTTCACGTGTGTGTGTGTGTGTGTGTGTGTGTGTGTGTTCACGTGTGTGTGTGTGTGTTCACGTGTGTGTGTGTGTTTCCTTAACTCCTCTGCACATACACTCGGTTCTGTCACAGTCCAGACACTTTTAAGAAGCGTGTCAGTAAAAACACATTCTTCGTGTTGGTCAGAGTAGTGGATGAGCTCTGGTGAGTAAACGCGTGTTTTTATTTTAACGCACAAAGTGTGCGCGCGTGCGTCCATGACTGATGTAACAATTGTGTTTGTGTCAGTCTGGTGGAGTTGACGGAGGACATTCTCCGGCAGTTGATGAATCTGGTGTTCCGTCTGGTGTGTAACGGAGAACTGAGTCTGGCGCGGGTTCTGCGGAAGAACATTTTAGATAAAATGGAACAGAAGAGAGTCCTGCGACACACGCAAACGCTTAAACCTCTCGCCGCGCTGGGCGTCTCTGCCAGGTAAAGGTCAAAAGGGTTTAGGGTCTGTTTGAGAGCTCTGGTGTGTTTTCTGTGTTCTGATTGGCTGTCTCCCTGAAGGCCGGGCACGCTGCACGATTTCCGTAGTCATGAGGTGGCTGATCAGCTGACCCTGCTGGACGCAGAACTCTTCTATAAGATTGAGGTGAGACGCAACGTTTACGCTCAACAACACTCTTAATACCTAGTGCTTTGTTTGTCTTTCTCTATTCGTCTGACGGTGTGTGTTCGTCTGGTTCCAGATTCCCGAGGTTCTGCTTTGGGCAAAGGAACAGAATGAAGAAAAGAGTCCGAACCTCACCCAGTTCACGGAGCACTTTAACAACATGAGCTACTGGTACACATTTACCCATACACACTACATGCATTCACTGCATACATTTAACGTAAATATTTATATCTGTGCATCCTCCTGTCCACTAGGGTGCGCTCTATAATAATGCAGCAGGAGAAAGCTCAAGACCGGGAGAAGCTGCTTCTCAAATTTATAAAGATCATGAAGGTAAGTCGCGCACGAACACATGCTGAACATCACCGAACCGAGAGATTTCATTTGGTTTGTTCTTCTCTTCCGTAGCACCTGCGAAAACTGAACAACTTCAACTCGTATTTGGCGATTCTCTCTGCGCTGGACTCTGCACCAATCAGACGGCTGGAATGGCAGAAACAGACGTCTGAGGTCAGAGGCGTCAGCCAATAAGAGTCTGCGTTGGGTCTTTGTGATGCAGAGATCAAATATCAAATCTAACAATATGTGCAATGTTTCTTTCTCCATCTAACAGGGCTTGGAAGAGTACTGCACTTTGATTGACAGCTCGTCGTCTTTCCGGGCGTACAGGGCAGCGCTGGCCGAAGTCGATCCTCCATGTATCCCTTACCTGTAAGTGTAATATATACATTGTCAGCCAATTTACTGCCCATCTAAAAAAACACATGTTCAAAGATTTTTAAAGGCTTAGAGAGACTTCACTGAAAGAAAGTAAGTGTTGATGTGTTTACAGTTGTTAAAAAGCGTGTAACTGTGTAACCAAATCATTTAATTTTTTCTACCTTTTTTTTATTTGATATCCTCATGTCGGTGGGGTTCAGACTCGGTTTTATTCTAACTTTATTTGCATTAAAGTTGATATAATTTACATCCTACGTCCCAAGTCTTATTTCAGCCGATCATGTTTCTGTTGCAGAGGTTTGATTTTACAAGACCTGACGTTCGTCCACCTTGGAAACCCGGATTATATTGACGGTAAAGTGAATTTCTCCAAGCGCTGGCAGCAGTTCAACATTCTGGACAGCATGAGACGCTTCCAGCAAGTGTGAGTAATCCACCGGCACAAACCAAATATGAGTTTAGATGACACACGACCTGCACAGCAACACTCTGATTTAATCTGTGTGTGATAGTTTAGACATCAGCCAATCTGGAATAAGACATGACAGACTCAAAAATAAATAAACATTAATAAATGCATGTTGTCGAGTAAATTGGTGTCCATAGGAACATCATATCTATGCTACCGGTTGTCAACAAATGTGATGATAAAAACAAATCTTTGTAAAATAAAAATAAAACGCATAAAAATGAAACTCTTCTGCTAAATTATATAGTTTACACAGGGCTGGGGAGTTAAAATTAAAAATACAAAATTTGAGTAAGTGTATTTCATTACTATTATTTGAAAATGGGTGGTAATCAAACTACAGTTACATCCAAAAAGTGTTTTAGATTACTAAAATGATAGCATGGAATTTTATGTCATTTATTTCATTTAAACCTTAATATAAACTGTAACAGGCAAATGATGTAAACGGCAATATATGATTCTCTGACAATCTGCAAAAGCTAAACTACAGTTTATGCCCATAAATTTCATACCCCTTCCCAAATATGCATATCTTGAATAATTTTAACAAGAGAAGGTTCATAGAAATTGCATGTTAAATTTGATTAGTACTGTCCAGAATAGGCTACTTCACACAATAAAAGTTAACATATAGCTTACTCCAGAAGACAAACTGCATAATTTATAATGATTGACACATTAATAAATGTACTTACCCTTTGAATCTTTAATGCGTGTTGTTAGCTGAATGATCGACAACTGCTTTCATGTTGTCTGATAGTTGTTTGTGATAGTGTCTTGTTTAAGTGATTTTTTTTAAGGTTATCGCAACTTTTTGTCACATTGACTCATAATTCTCACAATTGTGAAACCAGAAAATCATTTTATGTATCAGAACAACCCAGCTCTATATATGGCATGTATATTGTGGAGCTACGAAGAATTTTGGTCATGAATATTTTTTAAATAAAAATATGAAGTCTGAGCTGCCAACACGTGACCTGCATTTTTTTTTTTCTAAATATATATTTTTATTTGATTGATTTTCGTGTGTCTTTACTGCTTTTAAAAGTTCTCTTCCTTTCTTAATCCGTTTTAATATTATATTAGAATTTATTTAATTTAATGTAGTCATAGATTAATTCAGTTTTATACATTTACATGCAAAAGGTTCAATTAAACCTTGAATGTTGTAAATATGACAAAGAAATCCTTTATATTTTGCATATATATATATTTTTTTTTAATATATTAATCATTTATTATTTTCTATTACTTTTGTATTTGAACCCAATATTGTGCGTTGTATTTTATTGAATCATAATTTAAATGGATTGTAAATAAGCTGTAAACATGGCTCATCCATTCAGTGGGAACTATTAGTTTTATGGCGCAGTAATATTTAATAAATCGATTTCATGTTGTGTATGCATTATGCATTTCGTAGGTGATTTCATCAGCGACAAATAAAATCATGCTTCATTTGTTTTTCCCTGTATAGACACTACGAACTGAAGCGGAATGAAGACATCGTCTCGTTCTTCAACGACTTCAGTGATCACCTCGCAGAAGAGGCATTATGGGAACTTTCGCTCAAGATCAAACCACGGAACATCTCCCGGCGCAAAACCGATCGAGAGGAGAAGACCTAGAACCTCAAATGACGAACGTCAGAGACTGTTTACGGTGAGACCTGAACCACCTGCAGAACCCTGGGAACCCACGCTAGGTTGTTTCAGATCTGGGAAATAAACTCAAGCAGTAAATGCCTCCAATTTGCACCAATAAACTGCAACGCCCGGCAGTATTTTCCCTGATTGTATCAAGAGGGGATTTTTGACTCGGTATGAATTAACGTATGCTTACAGTACATTCACACACGCACGTACACGCTTAAGAGGGCTCGGTTCATTTGATATTAATACACTGTGCCTGTTGGAGTGAGTTCATTTTTGCTTGTCCTGTTTGGACGTTTCCATTTGGCCTTCATGTCAGTCGCTCATTCTGACTGATCTGTCGAGGTCAACGTCACCGATTTCAACCTGGAACTGGATCGACCTGCGGTTGACGTTCACACCGGATGATTTGGGACATGGGAGGAAGACTGTGCAATCTGACAGGTTGATAAAAAAATATTCACTTGATCTGTTGAAATACAATTAAGACAGCGGAAGATGGACTATATGAAATAGAAAATGAAAGATGAACTTGACCTTTGGACTCGACCTGCTACCGTGTTGTGTGTAATTGTTTACCGTCACTGTGTTTAAAGCCCTGTGTGCGGGAATCTCAAGAATAAGTCTGTGTCACATTTCAACATAAAAAATCAATAAAAATAGACATACAAAGCCTATTTTTGGAGTCCTATTAAAGACACAAGAAATCAAAAATCTCAGTCCTGTTACTGTAGCGCATGAATATTTATATTCAAATTGTAAAGTGCATTTGGCAGGTTGCAAGATTTTGTGTGTGCAGAATTTAATCTGTGATGTTTTTAATAAGAGAATATAATTGGGTCTCATTCGTGAACCATGAGCTGATGTGAAGTGGCACATTTTTTGTTAATCGTGCATTGTGCTTGTATTACATGAATAAGATTGTTTATTTCTAGATTATGGTAATGAGCTTTTTGTTAATTCACACTTGAAAATCTTAATGTTCCTCAAAACAGTATTAGCACACATGATAAAATAAGATAAAAAGAGGAGAGGAAAATATAAACGTGCGTTACGAAAACAATATTTTGTTTGGATATTTCTCGTGAAATGTGACCCAGTCTTGACGTCTTTATGAGATTCGCTGGTTTTCTGGCGCAGACTGTAATGTCAGAGATGGCCGGGGCTCAGCGTGTGTCCGTTCAGGTGAATTTGGGATGTGTATGATATGTTCGGTATAAATGTACGTGTACAGTTGCTATGTATAATCTCTGATCATGTAGAGGGCAGTTGTGCGGAAATATATTTTCAAACCAAATAAATCATGCACTAAAATAACTAACATTATTAAGGCAAAAGAACACAAGGACTGAATATGCTGTGATCTCTGGGCACCAGAGAGAGAGAGAAATTGTGTGTGTTTGCGCGTGTGTGTGTTTTCTACGGAATGTTGTTCACATATGGGAGCAGGAAAGCAAAGACGGCTTTCTTCAGAGTGTGTGTGATGTTGATCTTTACTCGTGGGATTTTTTTTTCCTGTTACACCTATAACATCCTGTATATTCAGCCACCAATAAAACTGCTCTCTTTGTAACCTCTCTGTTTGTGTTTATCCAACACTTTAAACGCATATTTAGACTGCCGTGGTATTTGCATGTTTTTGGGCATTCCACCATGTCGGTTATTCATCACGGTAATACTTTGGTATTTGTACCTACCCCCAAAAGTACTTGTAGGCTATCTGATATGAGTTAGGATTGGTACCCAATAATATATGTGTAAATGTAAAAAAAGAGGACAAAAATAAAGCGCAATCATTAACTGTGATGTAAATACCATGGTAAATAAAATGAATACAGTGACAAATTAATATTTTTTGGACATCATAGTAACGTGTAAATGCTGTAATAAATTATTATGGTAATAATTCAAAACCAGTGTGTATATAGAAAGTATATGTCATAGCATTATTGTGTTATTGTTCATAGTGTACTCTTTATATATTCAGTGTGTGCTTGAGGCGATACGATTAAGTTTAGATCGAACACAAAATCGACTGATGCAAATAATCAAGAAACATCACGTTTCCTTTAATATTTAAAAAGTGTACAAGGACTATGTGCAAACATTGATCACAAATGAACAATATTTTATAAATATTCACATTTGAAAGCGAAAATACACTTTGCGGTTAAATTACTGTTAAATACTAAATCAATTTGTAAATAATCACATGACTCATTGTTTGTCTTTTTCTGATCAAACAGAATTTACAATCCGCACAGGCAAATCTCACCCTTTTTAAGCATTTAGAAACGATTACACGAATGTACTTATCTACAGACAAACTTATTTGACTTTTATTCTGTAATTGACATAATTTGGAATTACAGCCCTGTGAGATGAAAGAGATCGAATGAACGATTTAATTTTACCATAACACTTCATTTCAGGTTGACGCGGGATTACCGCCACAACGGGTAACATTCAATTATTTACATTTTAAGAACAGCTCTTTGAAAGAGAGTTACAGGTCAAAGGTCACGCACAAAGACAGATGACGCAAATAAGCAGCAGATCATCACTTACAGTCCGTGATAAGAGATGGCATGGAAGCATGCAGAAAAGATTTCAAGTTTTAATCAAGCGTGTGTGTTTTTGTGTTAATGAGGTCGCGTGCTGGGCTCCAGTAAGGGTCGTTTCGGCAGGAGATTTCCTGCTACGGATATCTCGTCGTGTTCAGCCGCACCCCTCTTTTGACTCCGCCCATGGGCGTGTCCATTCACAGAGCCCCTTTGCCATTTACAGATGTCCCCATTCAGAATGTCCTGAATATGCTGAACAATCAGGTTTATTGCCACTGGAAATAAAAAAAGTTTAGAAACTGCTTTATTAAGCAAAGATTTATTTCTTCAATTTCGTCATTTGTTTCAAATTTACCCATGTTATCAACTCCTCGAGGTATTATAACATCTGCATATTTCTTGGTCTGAGAAGGAAAGATTTCAGATGTCAAGAATCCATCACAGTCACAGCTAAAATTTTTGTTTTTGTGTGTGTATTCAAATGTTTTCTCACCGGAAGGCAGAATTCTTCGAAGGCGGGTTTTACAAAGGTTGTGTATTGCGAAAGAATCTGTTCGAGATCTCGGCCTCTTTGCATGTCCCGCAGAACTAAAGACAAAACATACGCATGTCACACACACACAAGCTAACACACATAAGACGTAAACAAATCAGAAAAATGTTTTATTCCTTAACTCTTTCAACCCCATTGACGAGTTATCTCGTCATTAAAAAAAAACGGTTCCCCGCCAAAGACGAGTTTTTACGGCAATCAGTGTTTATACAGTTGTACAGCAGGTGGCGCTATTACACACCTTTGGGGAAAAGTACAGAATCCCAGAATCTAGAAGTATATGTTTAAGCGGTTTTTAATGATTGTTCTGAGTGCAATCTGGGCGGAATCTTTGATCAAAAAACGTTAATTATCTCAGCTGTTAAATCAAAATTATGCATTTTTGAATAAACCTACCCTAATCTACGGTGTGATAAAAAACGAACAAATGAAGATAGAAGAATACGGTTTCTTTGGTTTGAAAGCTGAGACTCTGTTTGTCCATATATTCTTTACAGAAAATTTCCATTAAATTTGGGTGCAAATGTTAAAAACGCTGGCATAGGCTCTTTTTTTAAAGAGGCTGGCAGTGAATGAGTTAAAGTCCGAGTGAACCGGAAGTTGCGGACGTTTTTACTTCCGTATTTTGACGCATTTCCGAGTGAAATGGAATTTAGATGGAGAAAAATAGTGGCCGTGGCATTCGTCATTCTCTGCTATTTGATTGGATGTATACAAACAGCCGTTGAAATTTAACTGACTGACGGTTAAAGAGGAGGAGTTAACGGTGCTCCGCCCAAGCCGTCTAACATACGTCATCTCAAACGGATTGTCATTACAGGACTTTATTTTTAGATTTTAATGAAAGATTATGAGGGCGCACGGTTTTTAAAAAGAGAATGAGCCACAATGGTAAAAACATCTTTTTCACTGGGACTTTAGGGCCGGTTTCACAGACACAGCTTAGCTATACATAGTTGAATTAAGACATTTATGTCACTTTTATAAAAATGCCCATCTTGAGACAAAATAATGGCAGTGATATATTTTAAGATATTTCTGGGCAAGTTATATTCGGGTAGACAGGTCATACATTCATTTTAGTCTGGGTCTAGGCTTAAGCCTTGTCTGTGAAACCGGGCCTAAAAATGCTTAAAGTAAAACCACAACTAAAACACATGATAAAATATAAAACGTCTCCATGTGATAACTACGCCTAAATAACTTAACAGCAACTAAAAATTTTAATTAATATGAAAATAAATGCATTTTTATATGAACGGAATATTTATAAAGGAATGAGTGCCTTTATTGTGTATATTGATGATAAAATAAAGGATCACCTCTGCGAGACAGACGCACATCTGAATCCGTGTCAACGAACAGCTTCATGTGAAACATATCTCTGACCTCCTGCGTGTAAAACACCAGAATACCCTCAAACAGCACCACGTCAGCGGGGTACACGCGAATCTTCTCCTGCAGCCTACACACATGATTGACAGTCATCAATTCTGCCATCACACATACACACATACACATCACACCTCAATCAAAGATCAGCCACACGTGACCGACAGAGATAGAATGTCAACATGCGTGTCACCGGTTTACGTGAGGAAAGTTTGTAATTGCCTGGAATGTGTGACGAAGTCATAAGTAGGAACCTCCACCACTTTCCCTTCTACGATGTCCTTCAGAGTCCGACACATGAACTCTGTATCAAACGCATCTGAGAGAGAGAACATAAGAAATTATTGTATAGACAAAACCACAGACGTTTCACAAAATATCGTGTTGCTTGTTATTTAATATTTTAATATTATCCTTTTACCTGGATGGTCAAAGTTGTACTGGCCCTTTAAAGCTTTGGCCTTCTGTTCTGGAGTGAGGACCCTGTAGAAACTGTCCTGACTGACGATGGTGACCTTACGCTGACAGTGGTCCACCTTGTTCTGACCCAGCATCTCCATGATTTTGGCGCACACAGTGGACTGGAGTAGAAAACAACATTTATTGTCACATGACCGACTTGGACTGGTTGTCTAATGTCCATCTGTAATTGCATCACTGTGAATACCATCACTGATAACATTACAAGTGGACACCGGCTGTTTTTAGATAAGCCCCTGCTGAAGAAAAACAATACAAACCAAACTTTTTGGGGGGGTTCGTGATTTTTTTATTCTTTTATTTGACCAAAACCAAGATTTGGTTAGCATCATAATACTGATTATACCCACAAACTCAACATTTCCCTTATTTTTAGATGTCAAGGAATCCATGATTCGACACAAAATATCGCGAGAGTGATACAGTGTTCTCGCGATACTCTGTTCTGATACGCGGATCGGTCTGCGCAGCTCAACAAAAGTCTAACACGCCTACTGTCTGCGACCCAGCTGCAGTACAACATGTTTATGAATGAATATACAGGGATGCGCATAAGTGGTGCGCAGATGCGCGACTAAATTAAAACGCGCTCTTTCAGTACGTTTAGACCGCTCATTTCCGTTCTGACATATTTGAACCTGTTGATGCACAATCACTGTTTTAGACCGACTGAAGGTTATACTGGATAAGATCTCCGATTGAACAGAATGCTGCTAAAACTACTGATATCTCGTTTGTTCCCGGTGTTAAATGAGACCAGGGTGTAAAGTATGAAAAACGGAGTAGGACCCCCGCCTTTTTCGTCACTAAGCATCCTCTTAGAAAGTGTGGTTCTGCGCTCCGCTGCACGTCAATCAAAACACCGCTTCTCTACACTTTCTGAAAGAACAATGTTTTAAATTTGACCCTTGCACGCATCTTGTGTTTCTCTATATGTTATACTCGATCCTAGCAACGCAAGTCTTCCATGTGCGCTCGCAAGTGCACTTCCCAGCAACCTGCCACAAAACCCCAAAAGGTCGTCGATTGGTGCCAGATTTACTAAAGTGTTTACGAAGCAAAAAATATTTTAAGGGTATTTTAAAATAATATAAATAAAGTACTATCCCATTTTATTAAGCCGTTTACTGTTCATTTAAAAGTAACTACTTTATATTTTTAATAGGTAAATATAATTTGTCACACTATGTGCAATGTGAGCACCAAACCGATTCTCCAGGTGCTCTTGAGAACCAGCTAGAAGAACGTACGTCATTTGCACCCCTGTGCATACACTTGCTCTTCTTTAGTAGAAAACATATATCGCACCTTTCCACTTGCGGTTCCTCCGCTGACCCCGATCAAAAACGGACGGTGTCGCGGGCGCTCGGTGTCGCACAACAGGCCAGCTGGATTCATCCTCGCGCTGTCACAATAACGATGTTGTTTTAAGTATTCGATCCGGCCGCGTGCATGAAGTCGTTTCATATGAGGTTAGTCATCGGTTGTAGGATGTCCGGGCGGTGTTTGGTAGATTACCGCCTGGTTTGCGTTACCCATCAGCCATGACTGTTTGCATCATTGACACTTGAAATGCAATAATACTGGTTAGTAATACTGGTTAGCAGTTACTGTTCGATGGGACGTGTCGTGTTGTCCTCCGGGGGCGCATAGTGGCCCAGAATGCGGAAGTCCCGTTGAGCCACAGTCAAATGTCAGGGCTTGTTATGCGTTATTTGACATATTTGTAAACTAGAAAAGTATAATCGTTTAAATGTATGTTAAAATGGTTTTAGAATTATGCAAATCTGCTCAAATTAAAAGCGCTTATTACAAACGGCCATGATTGGTCTACCCTCAACAGCGCTTAGAAAAGTATGACATGCCACGTGATAGCGCCCTCTGCGCCGCGCTGTTAAAGCTTTCTTAAAATAACGTACACCTTACTTATGACAGTAATGAAACTTTCATATCTTATTAATTTATATCAAAGCTCTCTGAAATAAAATAAAAGTCGTTTTTTTTAGACTAACCGCAATGCACCTCCCATTTTTAGGCCGGTTTATTGGTCAGCGCCATTCTAGCCGCTTTTTCTATGGCTTCTAGATGTGACTGCGTCACACACACGTGTCAGATGACTCCGCAAAAAAATGTCAAAAGTGATAAATAATTGTTGCGAAATCTTCTTGATTTCTGGTGTTGATATCAAGTGGGTCGAAGCGAAGGGCGCTGCTTTTTAAACTATACAAGAACATAATGTTGAATGTTACTTGTAATGACCACAAGGTGGAGCCAAACACCCAAACAAGTGACGTCTGCAATGTAACCATTCTGCCATAGTGTCGTTCAAAATCTGTATGTGTAATACAATTTAAGATTTTTTAAAGATATATCTCAGTGATTTTCTGACAATACAATGGAAGTGAAAGGGGTTCAGTGTTGTTTACTTCAAAATATCTTCTTTTGTGTTATGAGGAAGAAAAAACACAATACAAGTTTGCTATAGCACGAGGGTCAATAAAGTTTGAACAATAATTATGGGTAAACTATACCTTAAGCTTTTTGTTTATTTGGTTTCTTTAAAAAACAATAAGCAAATGATGCACGTAATAACTCTTAACGAATAAAAAGTTTGAATTAAAAAGTCTATAAATGTTCAGATTTCACACTGCTCATGTTTTGTCTGAGCCGTCACTCAGATGTTTTGGCTTCTGTTCATCTGGACTGTCTGCGGCTTCTTTTATTGATTCCTCAGTGACAATCTCTAGAGCTTCATCCCCCTGAACTCTTTTCACGGTTTCCCCTTTAGCTGCCAGGATTTCTTCTATATTTCTATAGAAACACAGAATACACAACAGTAAGACACAATTTTTATCATAATTGTTTGTAGAAACATACAAATACAGAATATCAGAACATGAAATAGTATTTTACTTTCCTAAGAATCGTGTAAGAAATGACGAGAGTTTGAGGCAAACGAGTGTAAGATCAAACTATGTTTTAAAAAATCTAGCTTGAAGTGAGGTTTTTTTTTTGTTGACAGCTCTGGAGTTGCTTTTATATACTATAAACTGATATATAAAAGAATAAATACACACCTTTTCCCCTCCAAGTCAGAAAACCACTTCAGATTATCAGCAATGACATGATGGTTGTTACATCCTGGACACGTTACTATGACAACACCCTTGTGATAGGCCACCTTCGATATTTTCTTCATTGAGCGAGTGGAGCACACCTGTAACCACAAGTATGTTGTGATGCTGAGAAGATTAACGATGATAAAACACTGTTTTTAAAAGAGTCGCCCGTTTAAGAAGCGTGCGGTCATTATCTTACTTTGCATGTGTACACCAGGTGATAGTGTGTTGACTGCACCTGTCCAATGGCTTCAGTCCTACAGACAGAAGTTGTGATGCTCCTGTGGAAACCGAGCCTGCCTTCATTCCTTAATACATCAGACTCCAGCGATGAATGAGCTGGGAAAAGTAATGTCGTTCTCTTAACCTGATTGTGTTTACCTCCAGCAGTACATGATGTTTTGTGTATAGAAAGACTTCGCCCTACGCAAGATCGGTGTATTCTAGGTCTTAATAAAAATAAACACAACCGAAAGCTCATTTTCAAAAGGTTACTTATATACCTATTGTTTTGAATGAAATATTACATTTACACACGATAAACGGACATATCTTGTCCACTAGATTCGAGCGCACGCCTGCGAGTAAGTGTTTGTCGATTGTTGATGACGTAATTCTTAGCGGCGCCCCGCCCAACATGTTTATCTGCCCTTTTCAAGTGGATTACGTCATTTTGAAAGTTTTTTACCCTTATTGTCGATCATTTAAGGCTAGGTGAGCTGTTTTTGTACAGGTGGATTGTTTGAAAAGTATTTACATCACTATGATGAGTGAGACAAGGATGTAATTCTAGTCGTGCATAACATTCAAGATCGGTTAATTACGTACATTTAAAACGTTGCTCACAGCGGTGTGATAATTGGATAACAGCTTTCAGTGACGTCACAGACTGGTCTGGCCACGACTCACCAGCTCTTATATTATTTGTAAAACCGTGCATCTTTAAACACGTGACTCGAGTGTCTAGAATGTTCACGAATGACGGCGAAGTTGTCCAAAATAAATACGCGCGGATGAAAGTGTCAGTATCATTCACTTTTAACATTGCGATTATTATCCTCATTTTTATCAAGAGCGGAAATACGGAATTCAGCATTTAGTTGTTTGTTTTGTGCGTATAAACGACCTTCATGTCACAAGGATAGTCTGCAACCGCCTGCGTCAAAGTCAAGCACGCTCGTGCTGTATCAGCGCAGTGCTCGTCACCGCGCCTCATTACGAGTCCTACTACGACAAAGATCCACCTCATGAATATTAGTTAGACGATTTTATTTTAATATTCGATCAACTGGGAGGATTCAGATCCAAGTATAAATGTATCACAACTAGTCATGAATATTAACTCAAGTCGCCCGGGTCGAACGTCTTTGTTACGTCATGAATATTTATCAACACGGGCCTTCGCCATAGTAGGATTCGCTGTCCGTTTTCCTGACGCGTGTTCCTAGGCGTGTCTTATGCGCGTTCCTCAACTCTTTTCGCGTATCGCAGGAGAAGAGGCACCGCCGCTGTGGACCGTGGACCGGAGGAAAGAAATGTGTCAGTTATGCGCCACACAAGCCAAAGATCGATACAGTAACAGAGCCGGTGAGTTGCGCCTGCTGCGTTTGCGTCGGCCGTGGGTTTATCAAGAGTTTCACGTGTGTTCATGATGTTCTTGCCGACGGAATAGTTTTTTTAGGGGTGTACGAGACGAGGCTTAATTTTCCACCCACGGAAAACCATTAGACTGCGGGCCTGAGTGTGTGTGGGAATGCGAGTTAGTTGATCACATTGACCTTGTGTGTTTTTAAAAAGTGCACTTCGGTTTAGTGAAACACGAGAAGCGTGGACATCTCAAGTCGTCTTGACTGGTGCAGAAAGGGGTCATTTATCAGACAGTTATGGGGGTTTGTTTGGGTTTAGAAAATGCTTGTCATATATGAAAACTGTGATTACTTGTGTAGTGATGCAGACATCTCTGTGTGTGTGTGTGTGTGTGTGTGTGTGTGTCCTGATCTGTAATACAGTAATAGCTGTTTCTGTAAATGTGTGTATATGTGAACCCCCCACGTGAAAAGAAAACCCTGAGATCCACCTGCATTGTGATGGAAATCGATTATAAGGCTTTCCTGTAGCTCAGTGGTAAGAGCATTGCGTTAGGTTGTGGGTTCGACCCCATGGGATTGCAAATACCTATGTAAAATGTATAGGATATAAGCAATGTAAGTCGCTTTGGATAAAAGCGTCTGACAAATGCTTAAATGTAAATGTAATGTACTAAAGGACATCCATCCATCCATTTTTTGTGAGTTGTGTGTATGGGATAGAAAACACCATTAGGTCATAACAGAAACAATCAAAGTCACTGTCAAGTCCAGTCCCGACAATATCTCCAGCATCACACTAACCTTGTAGTCTAATCTAGTCTAGGAGTAATCTAGAAGTATACAGAGACGAGAGATGGGTTGCGTGAAGAGGAGAAAGGGGCTGTTGTTAAATAAGTGCTGGCTTTAATGTGATGCATTAGTGTGGGCTCCGTGGAAAGCGGTTTATTGGTTGAGGCTTGCGAAAAGACTGCACACCAAGATTATTTTGTTCATTGTAAGAATCAGCTAAGATGTAAGAGACGGTCATGCACAGACGTGTCTGCCTCCTGCGGGTGTGGAGTGGGGAATGTCTGGGGTGACGGGATCTGATTACTTGTGTACTAATTGTCAAGTCAGTTGTTAGTTGAAGTTCGAAACGGGTGTTTACTTCAGATGAGAGTAAAAATGCTACCTCGAGGCAAGAGATGTGTGTTTTAACAAGCGTAGGCCGGATTTTTTGCTCCACGTCTGTAGATGCCTTTGTTAGCTGAAGCATGCGGCGCATGTTTGATTTAACCACACCTACCCATAATTCCCAGTGTTGTGCGGTACGTACTTCCCAAGGCCTATGGGGCACCCGCGACCTCGTAAACTGACCAGCTGCAGAAGAGATCATGTTGTTTTTGTCTGGTCTGTGGGTGAGCTGTCTGATGCTAACATACTGTAGTGTTATAAACGATTTCTGCTATTTATTTTTTCAGTAAAACACATTTATTTTCTATC
This sequence comes from Triplophysa bombifrons, assembly GCA_029783895.1. NCBI lineage: Eukaryota > Metazoa > Chordata > Actinopteri > Cypriniformes > Nemacheilidae > Triplophysa > Triplophysa bombifrons. The sequence goes on from CM056466.1 coordinate 1,703,721, forward strand.
CAAGCATATAAATGCAATGCATGCATATCATGTGGTGTAAACGAGCATATTGTACAGAATACTGAATTCCTGTAAGGATTTTTTGAACATACTCTTTTAAAATAGTTGGTATTTTGTCTAATGTGTACTGTATAGTAAAGTAGAATTGCATTCTGAACATTGTGTGCCTCTGAACATACAGTATAATGTCATCAATTAAGAGCAATTTCTAACCGCTGAGATTACACATTTTCTCTCATGATCTTCCGCCGCTGCCGCTATAATTTTACACGCCACACTCACGTTAATTTGCCTTGAGTGCTTTGACTCAAACTTTATAGCACTTTACATTTGACTAGGCAAACATGTGAAGTTGTTTGAGTTTTTAATGATAGGACAGAGTTTGTGATGTTTTGACTGTGTGTGTGTGGACTTGGTTTTTATATGCACACCAACTCATGGGGACCCGTGTCACTGCGGGGACCCAAATTGAGGTCTCCACGGGCACAAAAGCTTATAAATTGTACAGAACTTGCATTCTTGAAAATCTAAAAATGCAAAAAGTTTTCTACGATCTTTAGGTTTAAGGGTTGATTTATGGGGATAAAATAAACAGTTTGTACAGTATACAACTCATTACGCCTATGGACTGTCCCCATGGAGATAATAAAACATAAATGTGTGTGTTTTCATCTGGGCATGTCCATGGTTATAATTTGTCCTTGGGGGATATGAAACAAAGAGTAAGTTAGACAACAGACCCATTCTGTGTGTGTTAGCAAGAACCATGCTTACTATTTAACTTTACAGGAAAGGATTAAAAATGCAGAATTATGTTGTACATGAACTTTATAAGATCATACACAGGATTTTTTTATTATATAAAATAACTTGAGTGTTCTCTGCTGTAGTTGTCATGCGAGCTTACATTGCTGTCTGTTATTACGACGTAATGTTCGTCTCAGAGGAATACAATATCTCTCTTTGTTGTTACATGTTCCAGCTTTCCTGCGGATTGTTTTTTTTTTCTTTCTTTTTTGCGGAGTCAAAGGAGCCTCCTGTACGAGAGCGTAGGCAATGTCCAAATGTAAATTAACTTCTATTATGCGGAAAATAATTGAGATTTGTAATCTACTTTGACCCTTTTATGTGTTAACCTTGCCTTGTGAGAGTCTGGAGTCTGAGACGTCTGAGGAAAAAGTCAAATGTAATTACGGTCGAAGAAAGAGGCGCACTGTTAACTGGAAAGCAGTGCGTGTGTCGTGGGTTGCGTTGCCAAAGGTTACTGTGATGGAAAAGGTGTTTCATTGATGGCCGCCGCTGGTCCAGACTAGATGAGAAGACACTATCAGACAAAGGATCTCAACGGGCTCTGTGTGAAAACAAACCAGAGCCGTCCGTCCGCCCAACCATCCACACACACTTACTGCGTCTCCTGTTTACTTTCTAAAGGAAATGCAGTAATGGATTGTTTAGAAGCTTGCTTTTAAAATGCTTGAGGTTTACAAGAGTGTTTCCAGCTCTGAGAAAGGAAAATGTGAATGTGTTTGTTTGATGCGTACAAAGGTTTATGTTTGTTAATTGTTAATAGACTCTTAGCTGAAACCAGAAAGCTTCAGACATTCAGACTCAACTTTGTTTAGTTTTTTTCAAGTTCACTCAGTATGATATTCTGCCATTCATTCATCCTCTTAATTTAAGTGTACGAATGTTTATTACTGTTGACTGTGAGATTGTCTAGATCGTAAAGGGACAAACATAAAAGTCATCCATACGACTCCAGATCATCACACCCAAGTGACCTGTTTGCTATATTCCGGTTGTCTTCTGGGATTTAAGAGCTTAACAAATCCACTTTCAATTTGCTTTAGTGTATTGAAAAACAACCCAAACAGAATCATACTGTTTTGAACCAAGTGAGCGAATAAGTACATTTGTTTACAATGTATAAACCGTTCTGCAAGCTGTGAATAACACTCGTCCAGAAGTACTATTTCAGTTTTAAGACAACACAAATATCAGAACAAAATACACCCAACAAAAGATCTCAAACTGAATCACAATGTCAAACGAACATCCTAAAGGCCTTATTCTATATGTAAAATAAAATAAAAACTACAAATTGAAACCGGAAGTAGGGCGGCACGATCATGGGTAAAATGATAAACCGATTATTTTCCTAATATTTTTAACCACGATTAATAAACACGATTACTTTGCAAGTTCAGAACTTTGGTTATTAATTTCACTTCGGCGTGTTTATCGGGCCTTGTTAAAATCTGCTGTCATCAAACTTCTTCAACACCATATTTCAAAGCACCCGATCAATCATGTGAACACTCCACCGCAAAAATCAAACATTTTGCGACCTTCGGAATAAAACCTTTTATATTTCCTGTAAAGTGGCAGTTTAACAGATACAAGCTTTGCGATGATTTTCTATTTTCTATGTTTGCTTTTAAAACATTACAACGATTACGTTCAGTTAATTGTGGGAAGCATAAATCTATTTCAAGATTAAAATGCGAGTATTCGTGCCGTCTAACAGGAAGCACGTCCCAAATACTGTTGAAAATCTCTGTATTTACATATGTACACGTCGTCTATTGTCATGCATGTGAGGGTGCGTCTGTATTTTCAATGGAACATCTGAATGAAGTGTGAATGGCAGAAGAGTGTGTGTTGTTGTGAATGATGTGTGAACAGCCAGCTATTAAGTGTGTGTTTGTGTGTTCATTTTGCTGGTCTGTGTTTGATAAGGAGAGACGTTTGTGTATGTTTGAGGGTGGTGTGGTGTGGAGGTAAAAGCTCTCAGCACTGGTTTTTATCTCCGAATACAAAGAGCCAGAAGTGTGTTTTTTGGTAATCACGTTTTCAAGTTTTCTTATTTTGTGCTGTGCTCAATTTATTTGAGAAGTTAACGTTTGTTGTTCTCAGTCAGTGAGCCTCTTGTGTTGTGCACCTGCGTTATTTTCCTCCATTGTGGTTCCAGTGTCATATGTTAATGCTGTTTTCTAAATTACACGCTTTTCCGACATCAGAAATGGAATTGCATTCAAATGGTTTAAAGCAGGTCCTGAGGGATTGTACATCAGTGAGCATGTTTCAGTAAACCCAGCCAGATGGCTCTTAAACACTTCCATCTAAATGAACCACACATTATAATGTTTGTATATTGATTTTTTAGATCTACAGTCAATAAATCAATAAAGAATCTCTAATGCTGCGTAGTTTGCAGTGAAGTTTATTGCACTCCTGTAACTCTGGGAATTGTTTAAGTCCTGCGTGGTATTTTTACAAGGTCTCGGGATACAATTGCGGTGCTCTTTTCAGCATTTTCAACCAGGCCCCCAAATCCTAACGGAAAATTCCCAGCCTTTCCCAGTCTAAGTTTAGATGATAGCCGGAGCGACTCTAAATCTGACTCACTGATTCCAGAGGTCTCACATATACAAAGACGGAGCGTGCGTGCGATTGAATGAATGACGGAAATGACACGCCTGTGTGCCACCAAACTGCATTATGTTTCTGGTTTCTTGAGTTTATCTCTTCTCGTCTGTACTATTTCCTGTCTCGGCCCCCATTAGCCCTTTTCTCCAGCTAATAAACTCAACAGCTTTTTCTTTATCTCTTTGTCTTTCTGTATCTCCACCCATTTTTATTGGTCTGCTGGTGCTCATCTCCTCTAATGATGGCGGTTATATAATGGAGGTGTGAGAAAGAGTTGGGTTAACCTTCTTTCCTTTATTCACCCTAATGTTGTTCCAAATATGTTGACAAATATCCCCGTGGCATTTGATTATATGATGATGAAGTAAATGAGGACAGGTCCTGACAATGATATGCTACAAAGTTTTGTGTTTTACGGAAGAAGGAAAGTCCGATTTAAATGGCATGGGGGTGTGGAGATGAGTACTTGTTCAGTTTGGGATGAACTCATGAATTATTGATGTACATTATGGCTGTATAATACTTGTTTTGTTCTTTCTGTCGTAAAAGGAAGCTCTTTTAGCTCTTATCAGTTTTTTTCCAATGTCCGGCCTCATTCTGTCTTAGCTTGTTGTAGCAGAATTAGAGTAGAACTGAATTGTGGGTAAAGTGTGTGTGGCAGGCAGGTTTTCTCTCTCATATAGTCTGGGGTGAGGCAGACGCAGGGCAGATGGGATTAATTCTAAGCTCCGACCTGGCAACCCTAAATATCTCGGTATGCCAGCGTGCCGACTGCAGCCTTCGGGCAAAAAAGGGCTGAGTTTGTAAACCAATTTTATAAAGTCAAGAGATCGGTTTGCTTTCACTGTGTGTGTGCGAGTAGATGAATCTGTACTTTCTGCTACACAAAGTGTGCTTAAAGTCACTTTGGGATGTGGAACACTGGAGATGTTCTGCTGACTCATTTATAACTACTTCCTGTAATCATAATGAGAGCTGTGCTCACAACTACTGAAAGAGAAAACGCTAGATGACAGAAGACTGAAACATGGGTGTAAATATGCTGACAATAAATCTTCATGTTTTATTCTCCTTCCTGTTGTCACATTATTTATGGTCACTTTCTGGCCTTGTTCCACTTTGATATGTCATAACGTGTTTGATAGTGTTTGACAAATGCAGAAGCATTAAAGCAACGATCCGTCAAAAAAATCTCCCTTTAATGCCTCGCTTTGAAGAATAAACAATACATTTGATAGTAGATTTTTTTAATAACTCATTATTAAAATGGAGCACATTTTTATGCTTAACATTATACCAGCGCTACCATTCCCAAAATAAGACAAATAATTGTATAGTAAATGAAACCTAGTCCTGATAATGTACTGTATGTTTCACGTTCCTGGCTCGAAGTTAACTTCCAACCTTTGTTTGGTTAATATATAAAAATTTGCTTTATATTAACATTTTATAGTATATCAATAGCTTTGAACATTGAAGTAAAGTTTGGGCCACATTACGTTCGACACCGTCTATATGGTGATATTATTTTACTGACAATATTTGAAACAAAGCAAATTCCACCCTCCCAAATTCTTTCATTTCTGTAAAAACCCTCTCTTATTGTTTTTCAGGTGAGCTGTCATGATTCCCATCACTGAGCTGCGGTACTTTGCTGACACACAACCTGCGTACCGCATTCTGAAGCCATGGTGGGACGTGTTCACAGACTACATCTCCATCGTCATGCTGATGATCGCCGTGTTCGGCGGCACGCTGCAGGTCTCGCAGGACAAGATGATTTGCCTCCCGTGCAAATGGGTCGTGAACGACACCTGCGACCAGAACAACGTCAGCGTGTCTCTCAACTCTGAACCTAAAGGCATCAAGTATGACCTCGACCGGCACCAGTACAACTACGTGGACGCCGTCTGTTACGAGAACGTGCTCCACTGGTTCGCCAAGTACTTCCCGTATTTGGTGTTGCTGCACACGCTGATTTTTCTGGCGTGCAGTAACTTTTGGTTCAAGTTTCCGCGGACCAGCTCGAAGCTGGAGCACTTTGTGTCCATTCTGCTGAAGTGCTTCGACTCTCCGTGGACGACACGTGCGCTGTCCGAAACCGTGGTGGAGGAGAGCGACACGAAGCCGGCCGGAAAGATGAACGGGTCCATGGATAAGAAGGCCTCCAGCGTGAGCGACCAGGATGTGGAAGCGAGCGTTCCCATGCTGCAGAGGACCAAGTCTCGGATCGAGCAGGGCATCGTGGACCGATCGGAAACGGGCGTCTTGGACAAGAAGGAAGGCGAGCAGGCCAAGGCTTTGTTCGAAAAGGTGCGTGCACACATAGAGAATAGCTTGCAAGGACGCTTGGAAAGTTCCAAATGTAAAAACTCATGTTTGTCCCTTTGCAGGTGAAAAAGTTTCGTATCCATGTAGAAGAGGGCGACATCGTCCACAGCCTTTACATTCGTCAGGTGATCATCAAAGTCTTCCAGTTCATCATCATCATCTGCTACACCATCTATTATGTTCACAAGATTCAGTTCAAAGTCGAGTGTAAGGTAAACATCCAGAAGCTGACGGGTTACAGAATGTACCGCTGCGCCCATCCGCTGGCCACGCTCTTCAAGATCCTGGCCTCTTTCTACATCAGTCTGGTGGTGGTGTACGGCCTCATATGCATGTACACGCTCTACTGGATCGTCAGCCGCTCTCTGAAACGCTACTCCTTCGAGTCCATCCGCGAGGAGAGCAGATACAGCGACATTCCTGACGTGAAGAACGACTTCGCCTTCATGCTGCACATGATCGACCAGTACGACCCGCTGTACTCCAAGAGGTTCGCTGTGTTCCTGTCGGAGGTCAGCGAGAACAAACTGAGACAGCTGAACCTGAACAACGAGTGGACGCTGGAGAAACTCCGACAGAGGATCACCAAGAACTCGCAGGAGAAGCTGGAGCTTCATCTCTTCATGCTGAGCGGGATTCCAGACACTGTGTTCGACCTGGTGGAGCTCGAGGTTTGTGTCTCTTTATGTGGGATCGATGTGTGTGTTTGGGCGTATATATGGAGGATTTTAAGATTACATTTCCTGCATTTCATTCTTGAGTTAAGCATCTGTTGTTAAGTTTCGTTTCTGGTAGTTTTATTATTGTACTTTTATATTTTAATGTTCACTTTAGTCATTAGCAATTTTAGTATTGCTCTTGTCATCTGTTTTATAGGTTGCTATACAGGTTTATTTTTTGTAGTTTAATTTCTAAATATTTAGGCCAGTATTTATTTTTTATTTCAATAACCGGAAAATAAATAGTTGTAGTTTAAGTACAACCACTTAACTGTAATGACCTTTTTGTTTAGTGAGTGCCAATGTTATTCTAGTTTTCTAAAATTAAAACTTTGAAATTGAAATCAAATCGAATATTGACCTAAAAATTATGGAGAAAACTTAACTTTTGCCTAAAAAAATAATTGAAATAGGTTTAAAGAATTAAAATTATAATAATAAACAAAAACTAAAATAGAAATTAATTAATATATTTTTTAAATTATATAAAATGACAAAAGCATACAACAAAATTGCCTAAAATTAATATTAAAACTGAAGATCTAAAATGAATTTATTATTTTTTGATTTAAAATATTCATAAAACTAAAATCAAAACTATATTAACTCTGGAGAGTTCGACACGATCAGTATTTTTTTGTGTTCATTTTAATTATTAGCAATTTTGCTATTGCTTATCCTACAATTTGTTTAAAACTTATGTTTATTTACTTTTATTTTAGGTTTATTTTTTTAGGTATTATTTTATTTAGTTTTTATTAATTTGTAAATATTTAGGCCAGTGTTTTATCTTAATTTTTATTAACAGAATATTTCAATAGTTGTAGTTTTAGCAAACTTTAATAACATTGTCGTTTACTGAGAGTTCCACACGATCAGCATTGTTTCTTTTCGACGTCTGTTGAAGTCACTGTTTGCTGACATCACAAGATGATGTTTGGTCACAGCTGGAGGAAGTTACAAACATTTCCTCCAACTTGTTTCGCTCCTTTAGCGGCTCACACCCTATCCTTCTGTGTAATGCTGCAGAAACTCTTGATCTGATTTAGCTTTGTTACCATGACACACCATAAAAAATGCTTGAAGTAAAAAAATCACACAATGAAATACATAAATGTCACCAACAATATGAAGGAAGTGAATGTCCTCTATATAAAGCTGGCGTAGATGAAATTTGACATCCCCTTTTATCATCCTAAATGTGTCATCCTCAGGTGCTGAAATTGGAGCTCATCCCTGACGTGACAATCCCACCCATCATCGCACAACTGTCTAACATGGATGAGCTGTGGCTTTATCACACACCGGCCAGAATCGAAGCTCCTGCGCTGGCCTTCCTCCGAGAGCACCTCAAATCACTCCACATCAAGTTCACAGACATTAAAGAGATTCCTCTGTGGATCTACAGCCTGAAGAACCTCGGCGAGCTTCATCTCACCGGAAACCTCAGCGCGGAGAACAACCGCTTTATCATCATCGACGGCCTGCGGGAGCTCAAGAGACTCAAAGTTCTGCGGCTGAAGAGCAACCTGACCAAACTGCCACAGGTGAGACGATGTTAAACAGTCCTGATTTAAACCGTGCTGAAAGGATTCGACGTTCTGATTTGCCGTTCGCTCTTGTCTTCTCACGCAGGTGGTGACGGATGTCGGCGTGCATTTGCAGAAGCTGTCCATCAACAACGAAGGGACCAAACTGATGGTTCTGAACAGTCTGAAGAAAATGGTGAACCTGACGGAGCTGGAGCTGGTGCGCTGTGATCTGGAGAGGATTCCTCACTCTATATTCAGTCTGCACAATCTACAGGTACATCTGAGACGGAAGCAAAACACTGTTTTCAATGAATGCAACACGCACCGAACTTCATAGCTGTTTTTCTCTTCTGTCCGCAGGAGATTGATCTGAAGGATAACAACTTAAAGACAATCGAGGAGATCATCAGCTTCCAGCATCTTCACAGACTGGTGTGCCTCAAACTCTGGTACAACCAAATCGCCTACATCCCCATCCAGATCGGCACGCTCACCAACCTGGAGCGACTCTACCTGAACAGAAACAAGATCGAGAAGATTCCTGCGCAGCTCTTCTTCTGCAGGAAACTTCGCTACCTGGACCTAAGCCATAATAACCTGATCAGCATCCCTCCAGACATCGGCTTCCTGCAGAACCTGCAGTCCTTCGCTGTTACCGCTAACAGAGTGAGTCGATCGCAGGGAGAGGAGATTTATTTGTCAGATTTCCTTTTTCAAGGGCCAACCGTTATAACAAGCCAGGCGTTTTTTTGACTTAAAGGAACAATACTGGGTTTTTAGGAGGATCTATTGACAGATATGTTATATATTATACAAAACTATTTCTTCAAAGGGGTATAAAGACCTCACGTAATGAACTGTTATGTTTGTAATACCTTAGAATAAGTTGTTTATATCTAGTTCAGAAACGGATCGCGGATGATCTGTGATCCGTACGGTTCGGGACGCGTGTGACCCACGGATCAAATGTACGTTTATTCATCATTGAGTAAGAGAGTAAAGCGCGCTCTCTCTACAGTTTTAGCGCCAACACTCTCTCTCCAGTATCTGGACGAGTACGATATTAAATCGGTTCCAGATAAACATTGACGCTCAAAACTGCTCCGTCACACAGCTAATATTACAACAAAAACAACTTGGTTCTAACAAACAGAAAAAACAATGTTACTCACTTATTGATCTGATCAAAGCAACCTCATCGGGGGTGATTTTTTGGCCATGAACACACTTGACATCTTTTGAATTATAAACAGAGAGCGTATTTGCAATAACTACTCGCATATTTAAAAACTTTAATACTCATTTCTCAATAGAAATGCAATCAAAAGTTATTGAAAGTGAAAGTTCAACTTACATTTATACAAAACTATGCTAAGCTGCGTATTGGCCGCCATTTATTTTTTCAATCACCTCCCTCGCATGTTGTTGTGGGAACGACACACTTGTCATTGGTTAGCTGTGAAAAGGAGCTTGATTGGCGGGGTTTTTTCCCGAAAAGTTTAGCTTTTTTCAATTTAAAAGTTTTTTTTTGAAAACACGGTTTACTCCATAGGGTTATAATACAAAACAGAAAAAGCTTCGAAAAAGAAGTAAAGTCTGAACACGGCCTAAAATGATCTTTCTCTCCAACGACTCTCTGCTGGAAAGTATCTCCAAAGATATCTATGAGTTCCTCTGATGAAAGCTTAAGTACCGCGGGTCCTAACACGTCTCTTCTGGAAAGACTTTATAATATTAGCGCAAGTCCTAGCTCCTGCCTGACTTCTATCCTTCTTTTTATAGGCTACGTAAAATCCACAGACCTTTTATTTTATGTAATAAATAAGACGTCGCTCTTTCTACAGTCTTTCTAATGCCCACAAGATCTCTTCCCTGCGTCAACATGTGAACTACATCGTTTTGTACTATGGTGGCAACCGTCGCTGTAAATAAAACTGCGCCTTTAAAGAAACAGTTCCTCCAAATATGAAAATACAGTTTCCTGTAAGTAGGTGTGTATAATTGAAGCATGGCGATTATGAGCCATTATGAATAAGCAGGCAGATTTTTAACGCATGAAGCTTTCTCCAAGAGTTTCCGAGTTGTTTTGTCGACTCTGAATTCTTTTGGATACGAGTCAGAATTCAAAGGAGGTAAACAAGGAATATACAGAGCGAGCACCTCTCTCACACATGTGTCTCCAGTTTAACATGCCGGTGTGGATGTTTTTAGTCATGGGTGGGTGTGTTGGAGAGCGTGTGTGGCATTTTCTGAAAATAGAGTTTATGGGACCACCTGACGAGGCGCAGTCGTTCTGGCCGCTTCATTAGCTTGTTATCTGAATGAGTTGTGTAATGATGGTGATTTGATTAAAATCAAGGTGGACTTTTTTTGAATGTGTGTGGGCTGAAATGATCTGCTCGATCTAAGATATTTGGTATGTAATATCTTTAAATGCAACCGACTTTAATTATAAACATCTCTCTTTGACTTGCCAATAGTGGTATCTAGGCTTCAAAATTAAATGACGAGTATGTTTGAGTAAATGTCTTTCTCTCTGTTTCAGATTGAGATGTTGCCACCTGAACTCTTTCAGTGTAAGAAGCTGCGGACGCTCAATCTTGGGAATAACTGCCTTACGGCGCTGCCGTCTCGATTCGGAGAGCTGACGGGCCTGACGCAGCTGGAGCTCCGTGGGAACCGTCTGGAGGGTCTGCCGGTCGAGCTGTCCGAATGTCGCCTTCTGAAACGCTCGGGGCTCATCGTGGAGGAAGATCTCTTCAACACCTTACCGCCCGAGGTCAAGGAGCAGCTGTGGAGAAGCGATAAAGAACAAGCCTGAGAGAGACGGACAGAGGATAAGCTCTTTACAAAATATCTTTTGTTGAGAGTGAAAACATCAGATTCTCATCTGACGTGAAAAGAGGGCGTATGAAGGGATGCTGTGGACCTGTACGCCCTATACAGGCCCGGAGGCGCATGCGAATAGACGACACCGATGCCAACATGATGAACATGTGTTTGGAAGTGCCTGTGTTTCAGCGGTGGCATTATGGGATGTGTGGATATAAGCAATAGGTTGTTTATGTATTATGAGTGCTTGTGTCCAGTCGTGAAAGAGACCCATTCAGAGAACGGATGTGCCAGTTAATGACGTAAAATAAGATCTTTAGCAACTTGGGATGTTTTGAAAGCCCATATCAACTTTAGAAATACATGCCATGTACACAATCTGTCAGTTATATGTGCTTAACGAAGATACAAAACTGAGAACTCTTACAAATTATATACTCCTTAAACTCTTAAAAATGGCAAAAACTACAATCTCAATCACTCAACAAAAATGCCTTGTTTCATCCTCTCGCCATCTATCGAAAATGTTGCGTGTGTTTGGATATGAAGGCCCGGATGTTACACCATTTGTGGCGACTTCTGAAAGGAAAAGATGAATCTTTGTTCTGATGATGACTGTTGTAGTTGTGTTCCCACACTAAGATGGCCTTACTCTCCCGAGCTGAACGCTGGAGTTCATTACAAATCAAAGTGTACGTTTAGTCTTTATAAGTTTTATAATTTTACAAAAAAAAGAAAAACAAAAAGAGAGCACGGACAAACTGTTTCGGTGTTTGCAGGTTAAGCAATCACGTGTTAGCGTTTCTGTTTTTATATGTTCGTGTTTTTTCTTTTATTGTTTTATTTGAATTTTTATGTGCTGAAGATTAATGTACACGATACGGCTTTAAATATAAACCAAGTAATGATTTCTGAGAAACACTAAAAAATGTTCTTTATTAATTTCTTGGTTCATACACTGTTCAGAGGAAACGTTTTCTGACGATTTTTCAATTGAAAAGGATAAACACAAGGATTAAACCGCATGTACGGATTATGCAGGAATGTACCCTAGCGTATGATCGGCTAAGAGTGAGATGTTCTTGGGTCAAGAACGTTGCCGACTTGTAACGTTGTGACAATCAACCAATCAGATTTGACAGGTAGTTGATGTGAAGCTTAGGGTGCTTCTACATTACTGTTGCTTTCTAAATGAAGTAATTTATGGTTGGGTTTAGGTTTTAAAAAAAAAGAAGATAAACCTTGGTCGAGAAACTACGTTGAAACAAGAACATCTCTCAGCTGGACGCAGAGTATTAAACCATTATTTTTATCAGGGAAATATCACAGCGTTACGGTACAGGAACAACAAATATTTGTGCTTTTTTGGTACAGGGGTAAACAATAAGCTACATACATTTTCCTCAACATAGGCTACACTCCCAAGACAAACACTCCTGCTGCAGCCGGTCCTCGAGTTAACCTGCTGAACACAGGAGCTCTTCTGTTACCATGAGGGAAGCCACACCACATAAAAGCCCCATTCATTCATTCTCTCTCTCTCTCTCTCTCTCTCTCTCTCTCCCTACATTAAAAAGTCAACTCGTGGTCAGTTCAACCATGTTGTAATTACACTCAAACAGACTCTTCTAACTTTGTATATGCTTAAAGCTGCCTCACATACTGTATACCTAAAGATCAAACCGTCTCTCTTCTGCACAGCCATCATAACGTTAAAATGACAGGCATGTGTAAAAAGAGACGCACCGTTCTGTGACGTCGGAACAAATAAAGTTCTGTGAACTTTTGTGTGTCTCCAATTACTGTGTCCGCATGCTACCCATCTCCTCTCCTTCAACTGGTACATATCCCAGTCAAGTGCATTGGGTTCGGGCCAGATTCCAGCATCCGGTCAGCATGCCAAATATATGCACAATTGTGATCATGTATGATTTCATGTTGGTGCGTGACATTGAAAAGCAAAGGAGCAAACCCCGTTTATGTTCATAGATTATCGATTGACGGTCTAAAACTGAACTCGGCCTTTTTTAAGTGATGCCCCCCCAGCAGGTGAACCGGGTGTCATGGCGCCTCAATGGCCGTTGAATCGTGCGTCAACACTGCCGCCATATTGGGAAGGTCAATTGTGTTTGTTCATGGTGTGCTTGTATTCAGATAAAAGCATGTAGTGTTTCGGTCATTGTTCTTTAGTTATTAACTGATTCACAGTATAATTACTGTTGATTATGTTATTTTGCTATTTTACTGCATAATATTAGACTGTTGACAAATATTGTTTCTAACTAGGCCTATGAAAGTAAACAGACCAGTTGAATGTCTGTATAGCTGGAAGCTGGGATCTGTTTTATTATTTCTTCCTTACACGTTTCCTATTATATTGCACATAAATATCAGCCAAATACATTTCTATCGTCCACAGGCCAAAGGATAATCCCATGGCGTTTTTCACTTCTGGGTACAAAGAGGATTTACCTGGAATTAACAAGGTAACTGTAAACAGCATGTTTACCTTTTGGTAACGTGAGTCCTCTTAATAACTTAAGTTGCAAAATGTACATTTGAGTATCCTAAACTTCTGGGAAAGAGTTAATGTAAAATCCAATTACATCACCACGGTTACAGTTTAATCGAATTTGACTTGTTGCAATCACGTGGTTAAGAAAGAGAGAGAGAGAGAGAGAGTTGATCTGGATAACCAAACTAGTGCACAAGGCTATCACAACCAGCATGGAGGTGTTGACAGAGCAGGACGTTCAAAAGGTAAGAAACGACTTTAAAACGGTTTATGTATGTATGCGTCCATCTTTTTTATATACTTTAACTAGTTGTTTATGTTGTCGCGAATCAGGAACGCAGGATTGACAGCTCATTCTTTTATGTGTCGATGAATAACTTGTTTTGAAGGGTGATGATCAATATTGATTAAAACCATATTTTCATAGATTTGAGTCTCATGCAAACTCTGCAGGAAAACTTGTTGTGCCTGCACGTGTTTAAGAAATAAACGAAGATCCTCATTGAAAGGCTGTTACGTAATATCGATTGGAATTTGTTCTGAAAACGCTGTTCTGTAATGGGCGTTTCGGTGCGCGATCCGGGATGCCCGCACGATCCGTTCTGCGCATGCGCGCAATTACGTAGTAGAGAACCTTGTTTCCTCCATACTCTCCTTTGCGATTCACAGGCCCACTTAATTTGCCGCGTTGCGATCTGAGGTCAGTAGTATTGTCAAAGACGGGTTGTGTCGTTTTTTTTAATAAAAAGCTGCTTATATTGGTCAAATATAAATTTTAAATTGAGTAATTTTGTATTAGTATGGATCTATATAGACTAATATATCTATCTATATAATCTAAATAATCCCTTCAATAATCTTAATAATAGTAATAATTGACTTTGATTTAATGTGAGTCATTAATGATAATGACTTATAATGATAAGTCAAGATATTTATTATAATATCACAAAATAAATGATTAAAATGTTTTCCACTCGTTTATTGTGCTAAGAAATCATTATTGATGTTTTTTATAGCTATTCTTAACTGTGATGATTATTCATACTAATATTTTGTTCAATTAATTGGTTCACTTGACACGTGACACGTGATTTGAACCTTTATTAAAGGGCAACTTCTCTTTTCTTTCGCTGTGAGTGAATGAAAGTCTCGCGGAACAAAGGTGCGCAAGCGTGGAAAGGATCAGTTGCGCATGCGCGTTTTCTACTACGTCATTATGCGCATGCGTTACTTGGAGAGACGAGAGGTGTGTCCAACGTCGCGTGGAGCTGCACAAACCGATCGGTGTATAATACCAAGTATCGCGAGAGCGAGTAGAAACCGGGCCTGTCGAATCGGTCTCGCGGTACTTGGATGTCATACTCCAATCGCTCTGCGCAGTGCCGCGAAGACAAACATCTCTACTGAACATGTTGTGGGTTCTATTGATAGAGAACCAATCTAACACGATTAAATCCTACTGAAATAAGACAATAAACACATACTGAAAACGTTTGTTTTAAAGTGAACGTCTGATTGTTCATGTTCGCAATGGAAGCCATTAGACGTTGTATTGATTTCACCGGGCATACTACAGAGCTTAACTTTTATATTATTTATCGTGAATAGTTTCCGGGTCTGAATGAGTTTCTTGTGTGGTAGTATCGGGAGGAAGGGTATCTGGTGCTCGAAGGCTTTCTGTCTCCCGAGGAATGTGACGCGCTTCGGGAGCGCACGAGCGAGATCGTTGAGCGCATGGACGTGCCCGCGCACTGCAGAACACAGTTCTCCACCGACCACGACGAGCAGCTCAAGTCACAAGTACACTGAATCAATACTCACAAAGTCACAATGCAACACTGATAATCGAGCATGTTAAGCAGTATGTCTTCATGAACTTTCTCCTATTCTTGCTTTTCAATTGCATTCAAACGTTTGTTGGTGAAGATGCAGGTAAGACCAGGCGCGTGCACGTGTTAGGTGTAAATACCTGGTTAGGTTAAAAGGAGAGTTCACAAATAAATCAGTCATCATTGACCCTCATAAGCTGTCCTGTAAATGACTATTTCTTCTGTGGAACACAAAAGAATATATTTTGAGAAATGTCTCAACGGGGTTCAGTTTTTTTGGGGTTTCCAACATTCTTCAAGATATATATGTTTCCTGCAGAAGAAAGAAAGTCATACGGGTTTGGAATGACATGAGGGTGAATACATGACAACATCATTTTAGAGCTGAATCAATTTGGTCAACAACTTAAATCAGCTTCTTCTAACTTCAATGTGAATGTAAACAACTGTTAACCAACAACTAGGCCTATCTCAGTCATACAATGTCATATTATGTGTTTTTCAAGGGAAATGCAGATTACTTCATCACCAGTGGAGACAAGATTCGCTATTTCTTTGAGAAGGGAGTGTTTGATGATAAAGGTTTGTTACACTGAGAGGTTGAAACACACAATCTAAAACATGCTGGGTTGTGTTTATTCATGGTTGGATAAAACTTCCAAGAGAAAAAAAATATATTGCTCAGATGATGTTCTTTCATAGCTCTGTTCTGAGTTATTTCAATTAACCCTCAAGTTCTCAGATGTTTCTCCTAAAATTGCCTAAAGAAAAATAAAATTGAAACCAATGACTCAAATGTTAGAGTACATGATGCGTATGGAGATGTAAAATGATTCATTCAAATAAAACAATCGGTATTTGGGTGAATTTGACGAAACGTTTTGAGATTTCTTCTCCAAAGGTATATGTTAGACGCAAACATTTCTATTTACTCTCATTGATGTCTAGGAGACATAATTGAGATGTTGAAGAGATCTCATCTGCGATTTTTCTTTCTGAGGGCAGGGACAAACTCAAAATAAATAAACCCAAAAAACATCCATATTTGACATCTAAGTTGAAACAACCCATCGAGTGCATGGAGGTTATCGTGTTTTAAAAAGTATGTGTTTTTTAGGGGAGTTTATTGTGCCAAGAGAACGTTCACTCAATAAAATTGGACATGGTGAGTATTTAAGAAAATTGCAAGCTTTATTAGGTTCATATTTATATGGACATACTTACAATGTATTTTCTTTTGTTGTGTTTGTCTTTATAGCTCTTCACGCTTATGAGCCGCTGTTTAAATCAATCACACACTCATCAAAAGTTCAGGTTATGAAACGTGACATCTTTTTTCTTTTTAATTGTATAATTTGTGTACATTCAGTTTGTTTTTTACGGAGCCGTGGAAGGGACATTGGCAAAAAAAATCTTTTCGCATGCCTACGCGAAATGATTCTCGTGCGCACCCCAAAGTTTTGCATGTTCACGAGAAACAAATTGCGTGTTCACGAGTTACTGTGAATATTCCTGTTATGCATAAAAGGTCTTTAGATGGCACCAGTTCAAATGAAATGTAGATACAGTGTAATAGATGTGGAATTATAAATAAATAGGCACATGTCGATATGCAGTTGGGAGGGGATTTTAAAACATTTGATGTAAAGCATGCACAACGTGTATTTAGACAGTAACTATTAAAAGGCAAAATTACTTACATAGCTTATTAATGCATGGCCTTCAATCCCGGTGGCCTTGTTCATTGTCTGTACAATATACCAAAGTGATCTTTCCTGGCATTCGTTAAAAATAAAAAAAACGGTTACGCCTATTTCATAAGCACTATCCTGTGCCCACGAGAAACTTGCATGGCTCCGTATATTTCATTAATTAAATGAAGACTATACTTTTGCCTTCACATTAATATAAATTTGAGCCCAAAATCTTAATCAGGAGGTTTTAAAATAATGAAAAATGTGATGTTGTTAAGTTTAATTTAACTGACAATTTCGACACTTTGGTGTTTTACTGTATCTTCTGCAGAATTTGGCGCAGAAGCTTGAGTTAATAAATCCAGTAATTCTGCAGAGTATGTACATCTTTAAGGTAAAGTTAACTTAAACTTATGGTTTATGTCTTATATGTCAGTACTTTGTCCACATAAACGGTGCATAAGGTGCATTTGTTTGTTATTTCTCACTGGAACTGAATGTGTTTTGTTCAACAGCAACCAGGCATTGGTGGAGAAGGTAAGTTAGCTCCGCCCACATCTTCAGCCAATGGCAATGCACATCGCTTGAGTGATCTGTATACTGTTTTTATGTGAAAACAATAAATGCTAAATAACTAGAATATTTAATGGTTTCTAGTTACTTTGCATTATAATAAAAATATATGTAAAAATGTTATGACTTATTTACTAATAACTTATTTCAAATGATTTCATTTTATGACAAAGGATTGTTGCATTCTGCACATTTTTATTGTTGTATTCTATGACTTCAGTGACACCTCACCAGGACGCCACATTCCTGTACACCGAGCCTCTGGGAAGGGTGATGGGGATGTGGATAGCTCTAGAAGACGCCACTGTTGACAACGGCTGTCTGTGGTTCATACCAGGATCACACAAGAGTATGTACACTGCGCAGGCTTCATCATGGGTTTTTATAAAACCAGCATTTAATTCACCATCTAAACATATTTTGCGAATGAATAATATCACCATGAATCATGAATCTGTGCAAGTTTTTATGGGTCTTTCCAATGTAAGATGGAATTAGCAGGCGAATGGTGCGGACACCTAAGGGCATGTTTCCAATGACTGATTTCATCGGCCGAGAACAGACTCATGACAGCAAGCTTTTCATCCCTGCTCCGGTTAAAAAGGGTGAGACTTAAACATTTATGTATGTATGTTTTGTAACACTTTCAGTTTTTGTGTGTGTGTGTGTGTGTGTTTATGCGTGAAACATTCTAGTTTATTCAAATCCAATGAAATAACTTTTTTGACCGATCATATCATATATATCTTGTTAAAAAGGGACATAACCTTAATAAGATATATTATCTTTGTACATATAAACTGTCGATGAGATTGACTATAACTATTATTTTCTTAACATTTGTTTAACTGCAGGTGGAGTGATTTTAATCCATGGCGAGGTGGTCCACCGCAGTGCTGAAAACACATCGGATCGCTCTCGTCATGTTTACACCTTTCACATTATGGAGTCGGAAAACACCGTTTGGAGTCCAGAGAACTGGTAAGAGCATTGCATGCTGGGTAATGCACAGAGGTTGATAGTACTTAAGTATTTTTACTTTTACTCAAGCACGTTTTTCAAGTATCTGTACTTTATGAGTGTTTTTACTTCGGAAAAAATTACTTCACTAGATCATAAAGCAGTATGTCATAGTTGTACTATATCTCGTAAATACATTTTTACACGTTTTTAACCTTTAAAACAGAATTTAAGTACAAAAATCTAGTACTTTACTACTTTTAAAAGTAAAATAAGAAGTAAAATAAAATAAGAAGTAAAAGTAATAAATTTGAGCTTGAGTACTAAAATGTAAAAAAAATACAAATATTTATGAAATTTAGTGGACTAAAATGTATAGATGCTTTGTTAAGTTGCAAATTGAATTTATTCAAAAGTAAAATACAGATACTTAAAAAATAATAATAAATAATTGTAAATGAAATCTCTCTCTTTCTCAGGCTTCAGTCTACCGACGAGTTGCCCTTCCCCTCTCTCTACTCATAAACATCCAGAAATAATATTCACAAGAAATCTTATTTACTTCTACAAGGACAATGAATGTTTATGGACAAATATGAGCCTTTTTTACTTCCACTTGCACATGAGATTACGTACTACATGGACCGAAAAATGGATCATTCTTTCTTACCAGAAAATGTGAATTAGTTCTCTTTTACAGCCACAACAGTGTTAATAAAAGGCATCTTTTTAGTCATCTGATGAGTCTGTAACATTTATAATCTGATTTTCTGTAGTCTACACGGTAGAAAATCGAACACATTTAAATTATTAGAAATCTTTTTATTTGATTATTTACTCTGCATTCTTTCTTTGTGTACCCAACATAATACAATATAGAAAAGACAATCTGTTTGATAAAAAGAATCATAACATGATTTTCCAAAGAAAATACCAAATACTGATGAAAATCTGAAAAATCATATTTACAGCCATAAAGAACATTTCCTTCAAGCGGATGATTTAAAATTACTTTCAATAACAAAGCAAACAATGACAAAAGCAACCTTGAATACACACTATAGTTTGCATCTGCCTCGTGTTTACTCAAATATAACATTCTTGGAACTAGTTTCATTTCGCAGTGATTGTTTACCAACAGATATTATGCAAAGCAGAAGTTATTTGAACAAAGAAATGTTTCTGGAAATATCACAAACCATCAAAATGTGCACATGAAAAAATTCAACAATTTAGCCTTCAAAGGATCACACATTACCAGGTAGTTTGAATCCAAAATTCACTTCACTCAATTACAAAAGAGTCATGCAAATGTCTAGAGATGCCAAGTGTCCCACAATGCACTGCGAGCCAAACAGCACATTGATTCTAATGACAACCGTCTACTAAAAACACCCACCAAACGTCAATAGCGACATAAAGCTGTGCACAAGGCCTCATAAATAAATTGGTTTAAACATACATCATAAACCGATGCAGGATCGAGCACGGACAGGTAAAACAGCACCCGTATCTCACTGAATTGCATACATGCTGATTTTACAGGATATATTGACGTGTACATAAACATCAACTGATGCTCCTACACATCCATGCAGACAAACCACTGACAGTGTGTTATTCCAACACAAAACAACACTTTTTAAGGCAAAACGCTACGCGAGCAGTCCTTCATAGCGCACCGTAAAGGCAGATAAACACACATCATCAAAATAATATTTTAAGAGTATTACTGTATAAGTTCATGTTCTTCAATGGCTTCAGTGATGCATGAATGCTTTTGGACTGAAAGAACACGTTATATTGTTCAATGGGTGAATATCATGAAACCTGTCAAGAACATGTCAGGGTCATGTTTAATCCAAATTTATATTTCTTTTAAGAAAATGAAGCCTTCTTTTTTTACCATTATACATAATTACAATATTGGAACAAGTAGTTACTGCTTCCATGCTCATTGTACTGATATAAGAAATCTTCAGATTTAATGAGACGTAATGAGAACTATAAATAAAGTAAAAAAGCATCTGAATTAATTAGTGAATTAAGTATTGCAGGGAATGTTATTAACGGTCATAAAAATAAACATTCATGATTTTCATCCAGGTAATGGTACATTTCTTCTATTAGTTTTGGGGTGAAATATGACCCGGACATGTTGCGAGATTCACCCAAATAAAGTGTCAAAATAAGAAATTGTGCCCTTTTTTGCATCTGTGAGATGTCTGTATGCGTGTTTCGCAGCAAGTGCAAACATTCTTAAAGGGACATTGAGAGATGTGTTTTATTCATTTTTGTCTGTGCAACTCATTCCCTGTCACACATACAGAAGTGACAGCGGCAGGATTTATGTGAATCAAAGATGTCACAAGATATCAGAGCGTCAAACATTCAACAACAGGTTCAGTGAACAGGCCAATAAAATTATATTCACATTTAAATTTAAAATTAAAATACAGAAAATAAATGTAGTCTTTAAGCAGTAGTGTGTCATTTCTGTGCCACCAGCGCTAGAATGTAAAAATGTCGACAGAATTCCACCAGAGGTGCTGAAAACTGTTCTAACTGTTGTGCCTTTTTCTGTTGATAAAGTAGTTTGATTTGGTTTTAAATGAATTGGACTATCATACTACAGTGATGGAATAGATTTGTTGAACACATTTCAGAGCATTTCTATTCACTTTACTACAATTTACATTATTGCGTTTCACTTTCTGTATTAAAATAATTCTTGGGTTTGTTTTGACCAGTGCTTTGCTGCTCTTAAAGGGAATAGTTCAGCCAAAGATTATGTTCATAAGCCTGTATGACTCTTTTGTGGAACACAGAAGATGATCTTCTGAGAAACGTCTCAGTGGTTTGTTTTCATACAATGGTAGTCAATGGGGTTCAGTGTTGATTGTTTATCAGTGTTCTTCAAAATATTTTTTGTGTTCTACAGAAGAAAGTCATACTGGTTTAAAACGACACGAGAGTGAATAAACTAAATTATTTTTGCTTGAACTCTCCCTTTACTTCATGTACGTTGTCATAATGTGGGTGTTTTATTCATTTATAACAGCAGGAGGATGTAGAGGTACAGAGGAAGCAGCAGGTTGTCGATCTGTAACGTGAACGCTTCCAGCATGGCAACCATGGTGATGGAACCCACAACCCACGAATAACTGGCGTTCAGGTTAATGCTGCTGTCAGCGATGAGGAAAATCACCACGGCGATGATCTGCGCAAACACGGAGCTCGCCGTGCCCTCAAAAGTCTTCTTGGTGCCAGGCCAGCGGATCTCACCGACCGTGCTACCAAATACTGACGCAACCGTGTCACCGACCCCCACGGCCAACACCCCCGCATACGGCGCCAGACCCCCAGCGCCCGCTAATCCAGCTTTTGGGGTGCAAGGCCCAGGTGAGAGCCAGACAGGCAGAGAGACGCCCAAAAGCAGGTAGATGTGTGTGAGGATGAGGGGTCCGGAGTCTCTCTCGTCCAGGAATAAAGTGAGCAGGTGTCTCAGCGGAGACCCGAGCGGTCGAATACGGAAATATCGGACGAACTCCAAGAACAGGAACGCGGAGAGACACCCGACCGAAGCCAAATGAAGCAGGGGGCGGTCGAGCGCCAATCCGGGGGCGAAGGTCAACACGATGAGGAGATGGAAATATTTCCGTACGGTGGTGGACGCCTGGTGTTTCTTACTGCTGCCCGAGCGATGGCTGTTTTGATGAATGACCACGGCAACGGCCAAAAGCACCAGAGCCGTCCAGAATCCGATAAGCCCGAGTCGGGTGTCGCTCTGGCCGATGAACTGTAACAACCAGGTGACTGGGTGATGCTGCGTGAGTAGGGTAAGCCAGGGCACCAACAAGCCCAAGCCCAGAATGGCCGTCATCGCGTGGAAAAACAGAGAAGCCGCCCAGGTTTCTGATTCCATGAATATGAAGAGCACAGAGAAGAAGATTCCCAGCATCACGAAGCCTAACACAGCCACCGGGAGGAGAAATGGAAGCGGGTCTGCATTCGCGCTCCCGGCCGAAACCAGGGAGCGCTTGATGAGCTGCTTGATGATGAAACTGATGCCGCCCATTATGAGAAGAGCCTCGCCGGGCGTGAAGCAACGTGGAAGCAGGTACAACAGGATTAAACTGAGATACACGAAGATCAACAGGACCTCCAAGACCTCGATGACCTCCGACACGGTCAGCGTCTGTCTCACTGTATACAGGATGGCGCTGCTTGCGATACCGGCTATGACACAGGTGTTTGTGGGCACAGGGCGTGTGATGCCCAGCGCAATGAGAGACAGGAACAGTGCCAGCATCATGCCTATGACTGTTAACACCATGGCGAAACGTTCAAAGTAGACGTTTCCCACTGCCACGCAGCGTCCCCTCAGAACGAGACCCAGGAGGGGCAGCACCATGCTGGCCGGGAGGACGCCGCTGTTGGCCGATGGGCGAAACTGGAACACGGCGGCGCCGGTGCGAAGGAGGCGATCCCATTTGTGCTGCACGTAGAAAGCCTGGACGGCAAGAGCGACGCAGCACCAGGACAGCTGATTCCACACGGCCATGTGGACGGAAACCACGATGGCGAAGACCACTGCCGATTCAACAACCACGGAATCCGACTGCATGGCGGCAGAGTAGGGGAGATGTTCGCAAAGAAAGGGTCTTCAGGGGTGATGGGAGATGAGCGAAATCCGTCAGCATACAAACATCATTCACCTCTCGACCTCCGGCACACGTCAGATTAGATCTGTGGTGGCAAAAAAATATCAATCGGTTAGAAAATTTTAATAAAACTTTGCTTACTTTGTTTAAGGATTATTTTGGCGCAGATGGCATCGGCTTCTAAAAACCAGGATGTCCAAATTTCTCAAGTGCAATTTCTCAACCCCAGACTGTGAACTTTGGCACCATTGCTTTCTTAACACTGTGAATAATGAAAAGACAGCAGTCAGAGTAAATTATTTGCTTTTTGATGGCATGACGCTTCTGTGTTACACTAGTTTATAATACTATGCCATTTAACACTTTTTTTTATAATTTAAATATAAACTCTGCCTATTAATGCAAATATATTCCACTTCAACACACATAAATATAGAAATTACGAGCCGTACCTGAATAGTGGTGTAGTTTAGTATTAGTATGTAGCATTTTTAATGTATATTAAGCGGCTCCTTATGCAGAGTCCTCAGAATGACAGCTCGTTCACTGTTATATCGGCGGCTTGTTAAACGACTGCACAGTAAATAAACACAGAAACACAAAGCACGTTTCTTACCCCTGTCTTCGGGATATATAGCTTGATTTTACGACGGAAGATTGAGCTTCCCAATGTTTTATTGAGACGTGTGTTCTGTACGATCAGCTTCTCATTCACTGTCGGGTGGGGGCCGCCATGTCAGATAACAGTGCACGGTTGCCAGATCTACGCAATAAACGCACCCAATGACCATCAAAATGAGCCAAAAACATCCCTGCGATGAAACAATCCATAAATAGTAGAACTTTGAGAAGCGTCTTAATGTTTGAAGTCAGTACATATTACGATTTTTTTATGTAACGTTTTAACAAATAAAATTGAAATTAATTTGATCTTTAGAAATGTATGTAAATGATCCATGTTCCTCATGATTATTTGATTAAAATACGCAATTATATATATATATATATATATATATATATATATATATTTGTTTGTTGCAAATACTTCTGTTTGATTATTTTTAATCTTTGCAAATATTGACATTTAAAAAATGTAAAGTAATGCAACAACGGAGATTCGCACCAGACATGGCAACCCGGCACCAAAAGGTCAGACCAATCACGTGACAGACATCGGAACAAAAAGAAAATCGTATTCTTTTCGTAGTTTTTCGCTTGCCAATCATTTTAATATTGTTGTTGATTTACATTGTCATCTTTATAAATACATAACGTTATGTATTTGAAGATTTGTGATAGTCACGTGATAGTGCCGCTCGGAAAGGCTGGTCACGTGACCCAGGTGAAGATGGCGGACTCGGAGATGTGTGTCAGGTAAAATGGAAGAGAGAGAAACTTAATGGGTCTGTTTTTATAGAGCTCGTTTGAAATGTGCCGTCGGAGAAAAAGACGATATGTTATACGTCGTATCCCGTCGTTAAATGCGAGCGAAACATGCCCTCAAAATAGCGTTTAATTGACAGAACGGCCGCACGAGTTTGTCGCGTGCGCTGTCGGATAGACCCGCGCGGCTGAAATTCAAATCTCCAAAATGAATCTGTCAGTTAGAACTTGAAGCGTCTAAATACACGAGCGGTTATACTGAAGGAAATGTTTTAATAGCATTTAGTTTATTTATGGAAAATATTCACATGATTTGTCATTAGATGGTGAGAACAGTTGAAAACGAAAGTTATGAATGAGTTCATTGTGCGCGTGATTATAAACAAACACATTGAATGCGTTTATGCTTCTACGATACAACGTTACGCGGTGCGATATTTTTTCATTGTTGTTAATTGCTTGAAATAGAATTTAGACACAAATAAACAGCTAAACGTATTAATGTATCGCTTTAAAATCGCTAAAATGCGTATTTATGTATGTACAGTAGTGTAGTCTATATCTGAGGTTGGCTGTGTGGTTGAATGCAGGTGTAAACAGGACCCATAAACATATTTATCGCACCAAATGGTTAAATAAAATATATGTGTAAATGTAATTATAGAAACTGTGATGACTACACTTTATTATATCAGTTATGGGTTCATCACATTCTGTTCATTTAGCATTATATCAGTTGAGACCTTTACAAAGTTAGATGTGTGACACTTACTTTTTACAACACATTTATGATTAAACATCACTTTTTTAATTCAGGAGCAGTCGAGAGTTATGGACCATCTTGCTTGGGAGATCTGCACTCCGAGAACCAGTCAGTTAACCATTTAATATTCTATAAATCTATATGTCATTTTCTACCAGAACTATAATGTGATCAGTGAATCGTACGATCCTAACAGGGCCAAATCGAAACGGAGTTGAATCGGAACTGGGAGAGAATTCTGCAGGGTCTGTTCTTCTACAAACCACCCAGGTAACGTTCAACACTGAGAAATGTTAAAACTTATAAATGAGTTCATTTTTATTGTTGGCGTGATTGTATGGAATAATGATTCAATGTTATTTTGCAGCACGTCGGCCGCAGACAAACTGAAGGCTGATAAAGACACACCGCAGACTCTCAAAGACTTCGGACTAAGAATCAGTAAACTGCTGGTGAGAAACACAACACGTTGACCTCTTTGCACCAAAAAACATTTTATTATAAGCTCGTTCTCATGGCGGTGAAGATCAAAAAATGTTAGGTGTCTAAGTAGGCAGCTCACAGGTTTTGAAACCAGCGAAATATGGTTTTAATACATCGAGACGTTAAGGATATACATTATGTTAGGAATATGAAATCAAATGTATGTTGTTTTTATCATTTTCAGTTTCACATATATTTTAAGTGATTTAAGCATTATTGTATCCCATGTTGACACAATTTATTTAGGATTTTATCACATTTTTATTTAATTACATACACAGAGAGAGATATTACAATCCAGTCAGTCTGAATGGACTTTTTTGAGCCTCCAGCAATGGATAAATGGCCTTTTTTATGGGTGCGTTATTCTTTTAAGGGTTTGGATGAACAGCAGAGTGTTCAGATTCTTCAGTGTTACCTCCAAGAAGACTACAGAGGGACTCGAAACACACTCAAGGTGAGATCTCTTTGTTTCTGTGTATCCAGACAGGCGGACATCTTTTTCCATCTAAATGCACTGCTCTTGTCCAGATCTCATGACGGCCACACAAGGCTCTTACTTTTTCAATGTTTTCTTGTGAATGAATTGGTTAATTCTCCTCTTGTTCCTATCAGGCTGTGCTGAAGGATGAGAGACAGAGTCAAGCCCTGCTGCTGAAGGTTCGACCACCTCACATGTTTCTTTTTCTTGACTTATGTCGTCTTCGGTCTTCCTCTCAATCTTTGTATTCAGACGCGCACTGATAAAAAATGTTTTTCGAAAAACAGAAGAAGTAACACATTTGTAAAATGCTGATGCACATGCTTGTTAGTATTCTCCTGAATCTGACATGGTTGACGTTGTCGTGCAGATAGGCGATTATTACTATGAAGAGAGACTGTGTGTGCTACGCTGCGTGCTTCACCTCCTCACATACTTCCAGGATGAGAGACATCCGTACAGGGTAAAGTGATCGTGACAGATATCAGCAGTTCATGAACATCCGCTCAGTTTTATATGCTCATTCTGTCTGTCTCACTCTCAGGCGGAGTACTCAAGCTGTGTGAGTAAACTGGAGAAAGATCTGGTGTCCAGCTACAGGAAGCAGTTTGAGTTTCTGTCCAGATCAGAAGCGCCGACATGGGAGACACATGGAAATCTGATGGTGAGCTGCACAACATTTGTCAGTAGTCTGTTTTTGTATGTGGTGAAATTATAGTGACGCTTCTGTCTTTGTTTAGATGGACAGGCAGGTGTCACGCTGGTTCGTTCAGTGTCTGAAAGAGCAGGCGGTGCTGCTGGAGATTATGTTCCTGTATTACGCCTATTTTGAGATGCCGCCCAGTGACCTTTTGATCTTCACGCGCCTGTTTAAGGAGCAGGGTTTTGGACAGCGGCAGACAAATCGACACCTTGCTGACAAGAGCATGGACGCTCTTGTTGAGCGCATTGGGTCAGAACACGCAGATTTTCTCTCACACACACACACGCACGCAAACAAGAATGTATAATAAACAGACTGTGTTGTCCTGCTCACAGGTATTTTAGCTCTCTGATTCTCGTGGAGGGGATGGACGTTGACTTCCTGCATAAATGTGCTTTGGAGGACCGAACCGAACAGCATCAGTTTTATGAGCAGCAGGATGTTTGCAAGGTACCACCGACCCATCGCACATCATCCAGCAGTCCAGTCATGCATCTGAAAGCGCTCATATTCACTGAAGTGTGCATGTGCTCGTGTAGGAGGTGGATCAGATGCTTTTGACGTTTGGTGACATCTCTCATCACGGCCCGGTTATGTTGGCCTGGGTTCTGCTGCGACACACACTGCGTCCAGATGAGGTCGGCTCGGTGATCAGACGTCTGGGACACACCACGCTGCAGCTGGAGGTTTTTCAGTATCTCACGAACATGCTGCAGGAGTTTGGCAGCACGGGAAATAATGTAAGAACTGCACATACTGAATGTCTGATGGGGTTCATGTAAATCCAGATGAGAGATGATTGTATGAACGATTTCTCTCTTTTCCTCTCTAGTGCACAGCCAGCACTGCACGCATGTGTATTTATGGCCTCTTGTCTTTTGTCATCACGTCTTTTGAGGAAGACACACTTGGCAGCCAACAGGTACAAATACACACAAAGCTTTAGACCTTCAGTTAGTTATACATTCACGAATGTTTAAGGATGGATTCGATTATTTTGTCTTTAGCACTTGATCAACGCAGCGTGTGAAGTCCTCGCTGCTCCGAGTCTGGCTGAACTGTTCTGGGAATCGGTAAGTTCTGATGAACACACAGTGTATTTCTTTAGTGTGTCTGCTGTGAAACGTGTCGGTTATGACCTTTGACCTGTGGCGTGTGCTGCAGAAGCCGAACATGGGTCTGGGTGTGATTCTGGACAGTGCCGTGGGTGTGTTTCCATATAAGACTGGACCTCTGCTACAGCTGCTCACAGGCCTGCTGTCTGACAAATCTACTGCTAAAAAGGTACAAAAAAAATGAAGTTTTAAGTTATATGTAAAATCTTTAACCTAATATATTTAAAGGAATCTCCTAATTCATACGAGGTCTCAGAAGTGTACACGTAATGATGCTGGATGTTTAGAATAGTTCAGATGATATTTAAAGTCTCACAAATTTGATGTCAACCACTCACATACCTGATCACATACAATGTTGGGTTCCATCTCCCTCAGGTGTACACCTTCTTAGATAAGATGTCCTTCTACACTGAGACTTATAAGCACAGACCCAATGACGTGATCTCCAGAGAGGATGGGACTCTTTGGAGGAGACAGACTCCCAAACTGCTCTATCCGCTGGGTTAGTGTTAAGAGCATTTTCTGAGGTCACTTCCTGTACATGTCATCATTGTATTGTTTTAAAGACGAATGCCTTTGTGACATTGTATTTTGTGTATTGCGTGTTTAGGTGCGGGGCAGACGAACTTGAGGATGCCTCAGGGCTGTTTCGGGCTGGTGTGTGAAGATAAGCAGCTGTCTGTAGGTGAACAGGGTTTCCTGGTGCGCTGGGAATATTCGTACAGCTCCTGGACTCTCTTCACCTGTGAGATAGAGATGCTGCTGCATGTCGTCTCTACAGCAGGTGAACATGCGATAGATGAAAGACGAATTGAATGGTGTTTCTGTTTTAAAGTGCATTAAGACACATTGTGTGTTTTGTGTGATTAGATGTTCTGGCACACTGTGAGCGAGTCAAACCAATCTTGGATCTGGTTCATAAGATCATCAGCACCGATTGGACAGTTTCTGACTGCCTGCTGCCCCTTACTTCACGAATCTACATGCTGCTGCAGAGGTGAGACACACACCATAGATGCAATAATAATAATAATCAACGAGGCTTTTATTATGAACTGTATCTATGTCTATTCTTGAAATGACAGTGTGTTGGATGTGTTACAGGTTGACCACTGTCATTAACCCCCCAGTTGATGTCATCACTTCCTGTGTTAACTGCCTGATCGCTCTGGCCGCTCGGCAGCCTGGAAAGGTAGATGCTCACAATACAGTGAAGTTTAGTACTCAATGACGAGACCAAGTCTAAACTCTTCTTTCGTTCCTAACAAAGGTCTGGTCCAGTCTGCATCATACTGGTTTCCTTCCCTTTGCCTCCAGCCCTCTGAACAGCATGGCACAGACCATCAGGTACCGCACACACACACACACACACACACACACACAACCAGAGAACATAAAGATCATCATATAAATATGTGAATGTCTCTGTAAAGGGTAACCTGATGTGTTTTTGTGCGTTTCAGTGCAGAGGGCATGAAGGCTGGTAACTACGGCAACCTGCTGGTTTTGATAGAACAGCCCAGAGGAGAGTACGGCGTGACCATCGCCTTCCTGAGATTGGTGACCACACTGGTCAAGGTAACACACATCTCAGACTGTTCTCAGGTCTCGAGGTAATCCTCATAGTCTCAGAGTGACTGTCCACTCGTGTTCACAGGGTCAGCTGGGCAGCACTGAGAGCAGAGGACTCATCCCCTGTGTGCTGCTGGTCCTGAAGGAAATGCTGCCCACTTATCATAAGTGGCGCTACAACACGTATGGAGTCCGAGAGAGAATTGGTGAGTTACTCTGACACAGTCACAGCACTAAACATGCACATACAAGAGGTAAAAGACGTTCATGTGTTTATTGCCCTCTCTCTTTCTCAGGGTGTCTCATTCTAGAGCTGGTTCATGCTATTCTCAATCTGAATCAGGAGGGGGAGTCAGAGGGCAGGTGAGAGGAGGAGAGGATAATCTTCATCCTTTACTGTTGCTTGTGTTGGAAGTTATGTTTGACTT
This sequence comes from Triplophysa bombifrons, assembly GCA_029783895.1. NCBI lineage: Eukaryota > Metazoa > Chordata > Actinopteri > Cypriniformes > Nemacheilidae > Triplophysa > Triplophysa bombifrons. Next base: position 1,733,733 of record CM056466.1, read on the forward strand.
CAGTTTTGTAATCTTTGACCTGTCTGTGACCCCCATAGTGCCCCCAGTCTTCAGTCACTGTGTATTTATAGTCTGGCCAACACGGAGGCTGGGCAGGCCGTGGTCAACATCATGGGTGTGGGAGTGGACACCATCAACATGGTGCTAGCAGCACAGCCCAGCAGGTACACATTGTGTGTTGGTTTGTGTTTGGATGTTTAATGTAAGATGTTGCCGTTGATTGTGTGTGTTTGTGTCTGTGTGTAGCGGTGGTTCTGAGGGACCTGGTCAGGTTCTGATCCAGACTGTGAAGTTGTCATTTTCTGTCACCAATAATGTGATCAGACTCAAACCCCAGTCTGACACGGCATCACCCCTGGAGCAAGCTCTGACACGGCACGGTTAGTGTGATATGACGTTTAACTGAACAGACTGGTTTCAGATCTGTGATATACATCAGGGATGTGATTTTTCCCTATAAATACGGATTTCCGTATTTTTTGACCTCGCTGGGATCACTCGCGTAAATTGCATTAATTTTTTTATTTTAATTTTTGGCGGGATTGGGCTTTTGGGGATGTGCGCGTGGTAATCATACAGCTGTCCAACAGGATCTACAATCTCTACCTCACGCACACGCTTGTTATAAATGCGGAGCGACCGCTTCATTCAGAAGAACATCATTTTGGGAGTTATCTTTGTGTCCAGAGAGTCCAAACAGACTAATAGAAGTGTACTCAAAAATGTGTGTGGTGTCATATCATTTTTAATAAAGTGGGGAACTGAACAGCGTATTGTAATGTAAACAGAAAATCCAGAGTCTGGAAGTTGAGAGGGCTATACGATATGATTTAACATTAAAACATTATCTATATACAGATACTTAAATAGGCCATTCCGTGATTTGATGCCTTGAAACTATACAAATTGCTGATCTAGTCACCGTAATATAAACACGTTGAAGTCTCTACTGAAAGCATACATTTAAATGAACTAAAACCACAACATTCTTCCAAAACCTGCTGATTAATTGGGAAAAACGCTGAATGAAATGCCATCTTATTTGACATTAGCACAAACCATCAACCTATTTTATTAAATATTGTTTAGGTGACTGTTAAACTAATAAACATTTGAACTGATATTTCCAAATTGTCAGACGGAATTGGGAAGTTATAATAGTTTGTTTTTGTGTCGCTAAGTGAGGTATATCTATCTTTGGCACACAGTGTCCTGTTTTTAATCATGTATCACTGAATTTGTAAAATTAAAGACTATTTTTGGGGGGATTGTGGTTGGGCGAGGGTGCGTGCGGTGTTCCATCTTTTTTTGTCCTTTGCTGATCACATGCCTGATACATGTATGTATGTGTCATATTTGTGTTGCAGGTGGTCATGGCAACAACCTGATCGCTGTGCTGGCCAAGTATATTTACCACAAGCATGACCCTGCACTGCCCCGACTCGCCATCCAGCTGCTAAAGAGACTCGCCACGGTAAAATGCGTTCACTAAATGCCCATCAGTCTTGAGTTTATACTGCATGTCTCATGCGTGTAGTGCTGTTTGTGTCCAGGTTGCTCCCATGTCTGTGTACGCATGTCTGGGGAGCGATGCCGCTGCTATCAGAGACGCATTCCTCACACGACTGCAGAGCCGGACTGAAGACATGCGCATTAAAGTCACCATACTGGAGTTTCTCACTGTTGCTGTGGAAACACAACCTGGACTCATTGAGCTCTTCCTTAACCTGCAGACCAAAGATGGCAGCGATGGGGCAAAGGTCAGAGGTCACACAATAATACCTGTTGAGATGATGATGATGGCAGCAGGCTGATTGTGACTGTGTGTTTTTAGGAGTTTTCTCTGGGTGAATGGAGTTGTTTGTCAGTGGTGTTGGAGTTGTTGGACTCTAAGCAGCAGGGGAAGTATTGGTGTCCTCCACTCCTGCAGAGGGCAGCGCTGGCCTTCCTCCACGCGCTCTGGCAGGACCGACGCGAGAGCGCCCTCTCTGTGCTCAGGACCAAGTGAGGCTCTCACACAAACACACATTGAGACAACAACGAATCGCTTTAGTTCTGACCCTTCATCTCATCTTATTATAGAGAGAAATTCTGGGAGAATCTCACCGCTCCTTTATTTGGAAACTTGCCTCCCCCATCTGAGACCACTGAGGTGCGTATGTGTGTGGATTTCAGTTTTTAATAACAAGATTATTGTGTGTTTTTGAGGGTAATTCTTTTTCATTCTCTGTAGCCGTGTGTTCTGGAGTCTTGTGCTTTTGTGATGAAGATAATTGGTCTTGAGATCTACTATGTTGTCAGGTATGATACACACATTAACATGAATAATGAGCCACATGCACACACCAGAACGTAGCCACAGTTGTAACTGAACTCTTTGTGGGTCTTTGTGTCTGTAGTGGTGTGTTGGATCCGTCTCTGAAAGCAGCTCTGGAGAGTTTTAGTAGCAAGCGTCGCTATGAGTTCTGGTCGGATTATGTTCGTGATCTGGTGTGTTTGGCGTGTGATGGTGAGGAGGAAGGTCTGCGCTCTCTCTCTGAGTCTCAGATGCTCATATCTGCCTGGAGGACCTTGTTAATACTCTCCACCAGCCACGTGAGAACAACTCTACACCAAAGTCATCTCTAGAAGTCACTTACTATGAATACATTATAACAGATTGTGTGTGTGTGTAGCGTGAGGTGATGCATTTAAAGGACGATTCTGTTAGACAGAAGCTCTTCATGGATGTTTTGGAAGGAACCAAAGCAGCAGTGAGTACTTCAGATATCACAGATTACAGTGTCAGTAGATTCATGTGCATGAGCTCAGTCTCATCAGTGTCTCATCCTCTGTCTCTCTCAGCTGCTGATGTCTCAGTCTGTCTTCTGTCTGCGTCTGGGCTCAATGATGGTCACACTTCTCCTCATCCTCCTCAAACAGTGGAAAAGGTGTGTGTGTATGTTTGTATTTATACAAAATTGAGTCTCTAATTTATCTGTTTCTATGCACGTATGTTATATTCAGTCATGAATTGTGTGTGTTTCAGTGTGCTGATATCTGCTCCAGCTCTGCTCCCTCCTCTGTCTCTGATGTTGGAAAGCGTCCTGCACGCTGAACAACAGCTCATGGACCGAACCAAAGCCAAACTGCTGTCTGCCCTCATCTTAGCCCTGCAGATACAGGGACTCAACGGTCAGTTTGTGTGTGTTTTGTTGATTTTTGAAAGCTGTCTCAGATTGGTGTTATGGCAATCCCATGATGCTTTGAAGTTTCTAATGAGCAGCATCTCAAATCAGTCAGTGCAGGGAAGTGTTCATGTGTGCATGTACTGTACATTTATATCAGTGTTGTTGAAAAGCCTTGTGTTGTGCTTCAGGAGGAGAGATTACCCAGCTACCCCAGCTGCTGTTGTGCGTGTGTGAGATGGTTCAGGACGAGGCGCTGGCATTGATTGACAGCACACGTCACATGATCCAGAGGGGAGACATTCAGGAAGACAGTATGGAGACAGACAGCCCTGTCCAGAAAGACCAGCGAGACTCAGTAAGTGTGTTTTAATAGAGAAGCATAAATTGGACAAAAACAAAAGTTTTGATGTTGAAGTAAACACGCAGTGTAATGAGGTCATGTGACATGTTTTAAAACCTTTGTTACATATTGTGTGCAGTTTGAAATGCTGTTGTGTTTGCGTCTGTCCGTCAGGTGTGTGTGTTAGCTCTTCATCTGTCTAAAGAGTTGTGTCGGGCGGATGAGGATGGTGAACAGTGGCTGCAGGTGGTGAGGAAGCTGCCGGTTCTGCCATCGGCTCTGAGCGCTTTAGAACTGAGCCTGCGCTCCAAACAGAACCTCTACTTCACTGAGGCCGCACTGCACCTGCTGCTCACACTCGCTAGAACACCACAGGTACACACACACACACATACAACACAACACCACAGGCTCACATCTGCTAATTAACCAGCTTACCAAACTGATGTAAGAAACATTAAATGTTTCTGTTTTATTCTTCCTGGTCTGTAGGGGGCAGCAGCTGTTGCTGGCGCAGGAGTTATTCAGAGCATCTGTCTTCCTCTCCTCAGTGTGTATGAGGGTCCAGCTAATGGAGCAACACAGGTACTCAAACTATATTCTGTTTATCACTCACATATATCCTTGTTTCAATAGCATCCCTGTTCTACTGGCTCTATGACTGATTCTTCTCTCTCTCTCAGGCGTTTGTGCGTAAGTCTCAGGATGCTCCCAGCTGGCCGGGTGTGTACAGGTTGAGTTTATCTTTGATGGAAAGTTTGCTAAAAACACTTCGTTACAACTTCATCAATGAAGCGCTGGACTTTGTGGGGGTGCACCAGGAGCGCATACTGCAGGTGTGTGTGTGCGATCTCATAAGTTATTGTTCACTTCTGGTGAATGTACTTTTTTTGTGTGGTGTTAGGATAAGTCATTGATTGACAGTTCATCTGTCAGCACTGATCTGAGATCTGAACTCCTGTGTTTGAATACATGTGTTAGTGTCTGAACGCGGTGAGGACGGTTCAGTCTCTGGCATGTCTAGATGAAGCTGATCACACTGTGGGCTTCCTGCTCCAGCTCTCTAACTTCTGCAAAGAATGGCACTTTCACCTGCCACAGCTGCTCAGAGACGTACAGGTACACACACACACACACACACACCAGCACATTCATATCTTCATTGCTGTGTAAATCTGAATCTGTGTTCGTCAATGTGTTGCAGGTGAATCTGTGTTATCTGTGCCAGACGTGTACGTATCTCCTCCACAGCAAGAAAATGCTTCATCATTACTTGCAGGTGAACATCAAATTCTACATTGTTTCCCAAACAAGTCAAGCAAATGTTCATATTGTTAAGTCATGATGTCTGTTTGTCACATGGGTTTTATTGTTGTCGTATTGTTCTAGTAGCTTTCCCCTGCCGTTCAAATCTGCTCGTCTCGAATTTTTCTTTCTATAAGAACAATTTTATAAACTACACACTGAATCTGGATCGAATATGTTGGTCTGTGAAGTGAACTGATGTTAAAATGTATTGAGTACTGTCTGTGTGTAATTGATGTCACTGATTGATCTCTGTTTGTGCAGGCAAAGAATGGGGAGGGGCTTCCTCAGGGACCACACCCCCACGGTGCAGCACAGCTCGCCTTCAAAGAGCAGGTGAGCGGTGAGAGAGAAGAGGCGGAGTCTAAAGCCCTGCAGGCGGTTCAGTGCAGCCTGTTAAAGATTCTCAGCAAAACACTGGCGACGCTACAACACTTCACACCAGACTGCTGTCAGATATTATTGGACCAGGTACATAAAACACCTCATTATTACCTGTTACACAGCGACTCTAGTGTTGAATCTCAGGGCTGTAATGATCAAAAATGCTTTAAATGTGTTTCAGTCCATGGACCTTGCGGAGTACAGAACTCTCTTTGTGTTAAGTTTCTCGACTCCGGCTTTTGATTCTGATGTGGCGCCGTCATTTGGAACGCTGCTGGCAACTATTAATGTGGCTCTGAGCATGCTGGGAGAGGTACAGCTTCTCTCTCGCTTATGTAGGTCATGTCACATGATGGTCACATGATGGTCATGTTGATGGTTATTTGATGTTTATGTTTTCAGATTGAAAAGAACAAGGAACCAGTTGTTTCATCTGAAGACACACAAGCTCTGAAGTGAGAAAATAAAGAAATGTTTTAAATGTGAATATAGACTTCATCGATTACATCCTTCATTCTCCGTCTCTTGTGTCTAGGTCATTGTTGATGTTCTCGATGGAGAACTGCTTCTATGTGTTGATCTCTCAGGCGGTTCGCTGTTTGAAGGATCCTTCAGTTCTGCCCAGAGACAAGCAGAGACTCAAACAGGAGCTCAGCTCTGAGCTGGTAACTCAAATCACACTTTAGTACTTGTTGTGATTTTCTTATTGCATTGAGCCTCACCCCAACTTTTGGTTTCTGTTAGAGCACACTGTTGTCGACATTATCCCGGTATTTCCGACGAGGTTCCCCCTCCTCACCCGCCGGTCTGCTTCCTTCACCACAAACCAAACTACCCACGTCAGGATCCAAGGGCACGCCAGAGGGACAGGAGCCGTTTATTCAGCTTGTCCAAGCTTTCGTCCGGCATGTTCAACGGTAGACCAGACCTCAGACTTGCAGCTCTCATGAGCGATCAGTACTTGAAAAAGAGAAGAGCTGAATGACTTTGAAAAGGAATCTTTACACTTGACAACAGTGAATCAGTTTTTCACCAGACCTTCTGGTGCCAAAGTCCCTCTGGACGACACAGCTTTCCTATTTAAAAGCAGTTAATTTTCCCTCATAAAAACAGAAGCCAATGCAAACTGTTATTTTTTTTCAAGGTCCTTTGTAGTTACATGTATATAATTAACAAACATGTTACAGACTTTGTCACATGTCATAGGCTTTTTGTATTCAACTTTTGTATGTGACAGTTGTCGTATATTTGTCTTGTTAACCAAAATAAACTGAAAAACATATTATAGGGTGTGGATTTCTGAAGACACTTAAAAACTATTTAAAAAACAAAAACGAGTTCATTGATATTAAAATTAACATAAGTGACTTAGCAAAGTGATACACTATTTTACAAAAAGCTATTTTACAATAGCTGTCCATACCGTATTGAGACTTTAACACTCACTGGCCAAACATTAATCTTTAGTTTGATTACGGTGCATTTGTTGTGACATTGTTTTGACAAACTTATCCTTTGGTAAAATTTTAAAGACTTCAATATGATCTTTGGGTTTTGACCCGTTGGTCCCCAAACTGTTTCTTTTCATAGTCCAAATAACTCTACAAAATGCTATACGGATCAATTTTGTATGATTCATAAGCAACAGCTAACAACTAGCTTATATATTTTACATATATATATTTTTTTTTAAATAAATCAGTAATACTGAATAAGGTTGTGTTACCTTGAATTAACCTAAAATAAATTAATGTTGTTTATGTTAAATTCAGTATTCAGCACAAAAGTTGTAACTCAGCATTAATAAAAGTACAGTGAACAAACATGAAGAGTTATATTGAACTAATAGCTTTCAGAAGTATTTTAATTAGTTAATTTTTAATTGTTAATGTTGGCTAATGCATTTCTTAATGCTACTTATGGATGCATTTTTGCATCCCAAACATTTTTAGGACTTCACCACAGATTGCCTGAAGTAACGATGGATTTACATTTGCTAATCCTAATCAATCTTGGACAGAAGATAGAGCGACTGATTCATGAAATCTTTTAATGTGCATTTATAACTCATGTACACATCTTATCAAAATATTAGCTGAGCTTGAGCGGGGTAATACAACAGAGACAACTTAACAAGGAACTATTTAAAGGGAAAACAGTATAAAACTAACAAAGTATTTACAAGATATTACTTAAAAACATTCCCTTTTACTGTTATGTTAAATGCTTGATGTATATGTGCAAATTTTTGCCAAACTGTATCGGCGTACCTCAGAAGGATAAAAATAAATAAAAAGACAGGTCTCGAAGGGACAGACATCACAAGAATTGCATTGAATTCAAACGTGAAATCAGTCCAACATCTCTAACAGCTTTAGTGATGAAGACGCTGAGTCCCTGTCTGCTTCACACTGTGGGCCGGACGGCACGACTGTTTGCTCATTAGTCACTGGCCATTCAGTGGGACGTCCTACGAACAAACGGCAAAATGTAAGAATAAAATAAAAATACTGTGCTATTCTACAAACATTTTAGCATGTTTTAATTCCTGAAAAGAACTCAATTACACAAACACACCACCAAACCTAATAATATGTAAAGGTTTATATATAAACTACTTCATTAGAGGCTTCAATATGAAGAGTCTAAAAAATTCAATGCAAGTTGCAAAAAGAATCAGTCTGCATGCTGTGACCATTACTAATCACATGCAAAGACTCTTCTGTAAACACACAAGCCCTGATTTAAACTAACCTTCAACCTGCAAAGCCTTCAGATAGTTACACTGAAACACACGGGCAAAATAATAGACAGCAGAAGAGAGAAGAAAATGTAAATATATAGAGAGAAATACTACAGAGCAGAAAAACTAATGTTGTGATATTATACAGTCAAACCTCTTCAAAGCTCACGACATGAATACACTAAACTGATCATGATTTTAAAAGTAAAGTACTCTTAAATATGAAAACATGTGCCCTTTAACAGCTAGCATTATTTTGAGTGAACTGTGTGTGTCTTTAAGGTCCTGCAGACCACAACACGTTACATGCAAACACAAAATAAAGTAATATTATGAAAAACGAGCTGCAATGTTAAATTCCATTTAAAAGAGTTGCATTCAAGACTACTGCATTATGAAAAATTACAAAATGTAGGATTTTACTCTATTTACACAATACAACCAGATGTTCTGACTTTTCCTCATGTAAAACCACAGCGGAATAAACTGCAGTATCTGTTCATTTCTATGGAAATATCGATATTCTATATTAAAGGGGTCATATGACACGGCTAAAAATAATATTATCCTTTGTTTTGCATGTATTGCACGAAATGTATACACGATTTAAGGTTCAAAAACGCTGTATTTTCCACACACCGTGCATGTTTGTATCTCCTCTTGCTCCGCCTCTCTGAAACACGCTGATATTTTACAAAGCTATGATTAGTCAGTTAACCAGTGCGTTGTGATCTGTCGAACAATGATGTAGATTTTTGGGGCTGTGGTTACACGAGACGTTTTAGGCAGGTCTGTGTGAGCACTTGCTTTTTCATTTTCGTAATAACACGTGTTCACTCCATATAACCCCTTTAATTCTACACAATAAGTGTCACGAAAGTGGCTGAATATAGTGAATGATAAACAGACCTCCAGGTTTCCTCTGGCCCTCTTCAGCACACCGTAAGTCAGAGACACTGCAGGACACACACAGAGCAAACATCAGCGCTCTAATATCACACCTGTATGAGTGTGAATGTGTGTGTAGAATCTTACGCTGGTCTATGATGACACGCTCCATGCCCTCCTTCAGATGATTGGTGGATCTGAGGCGTTTAACAGCTCCAGTGAGCATTCTCTCCTGCTGAGACAAACGACTCTTCAGATGGGAGATCTCACTCCTCAACAGCTCGTCCTGTGTGCAGAAGAGAAAGAGACGTTGTGATCAGCAAGTTTTTATAATTGCAGCTTCCCAGAAGTCTTGGGTTTGTCTTGTAGACATGAAAGTGTGTTACCTGTTGAGTGTGTATGCCGTCTCCTGAGGGCAGCGAGACTCTCCAGAGCAGTTTGAGAAGTCGTGCGGCTTCTTCCAGAACATGCTGCATAGTGTTGACACTTCTGGAGAATCCCTTCATCTGAAACTGATCTAGAACCTGATACAAACACACAATGTCTTCATACATACACCTACAAAACACACAACCAGTGAAGTGAAGTGTGTGCGTTCTTACCTTGCTGTTGTCATGTATCTGTGTGTCCAGATCAGCGGTCAGTCTCTGGGCTTCACTCATCTGTTTGCGCAGGGCGTTATAATCTTCTATCAGACCCAGAACGTGACGGCCACGCCGGTCCGCCCAGAGCCGATGACCCGGTACAAGTCGAGATGGAGCATGAGACTCGCTGTCTGCTGAACTGCCACAATCTAAACACAACACACCCAGTTTACGTACGAAGGTTGCCTACGCTAGATTACACAAATGTTATATCACATACAGAAAATACTGACCTTGTGCAGGACTGGAGCGGTCTGTCTGCGAGTGAGCAACATCTGATTTACTAGCTCCATCTGAGAAGACGGAAAAAAAACAGTTCAAGTTTTATTGCTCTTAGTTGTTTTTTTTATAGGCTGTGCATCGCAGTAGTTTTATCATAAACAAGGATTGTGAGAACACAAAAGGTATGTTGCAGAGGTGTGTGTGTGTGTTTGTACCCGTCTTTGTGAGCAGGTAGTTGATGTTAATGGTTGATTTGGGGTCAGAGCGGGACAGTAGTTGTTGTTCTAATCTCAGTCTCAGTGATGTGTTGGTCTGGATGCTTCTCTCTAACTGCACACGCAGCTGTCTGATCTCAGCCAACAGCTCGTTCAGATTCACTGCAGATCCACATTCAGATGCAGAAACTTCTCCTGCACACATACACATCAGCATCCATATGTTTAAAAGAAATGCACCAAAATGCTGTCTAGGTAGGCAGCACACTAGGATTTGTAGTACAGCTATCAGATTAAGATTGAAGAGTACATGGCGATGTACATGTGTCTCTGTACGAGTCTGTGTGTGTACCTGTGTGCGTCTGTGTGGTGTTCTTCATATGTTCTTGCACTTGTAGCTCCACACGCACAGTCTGCAGGAGCTTCTGAGTGTCACACAACTGCTGCTTCTGATGATTGTTCTCACACTGCAATCTAAGACACACACACCTTATTAAACAGGGATGATATACTGAGTGTGTGCACGTGTGTAATTTGAAACGCTATACAATTTGCAGTAATTACTAAAACTCATTAACCTATCATTACACAGGCCCTCTGAGAAAGTCACATGATACATACAAAAACCCCATTCACACACACTAACTGATCCTGTTACTAGTTCGGCATTTGCGATCACACAGAAGGCACTCTTTGGCAGTTTAACAGCAATTTTCTGGGATCAGTGGTCTGTGTGAATGGGGTTCTGGTAACATAAACGGGATCAGTCACGGAAAGCACCCTGAGTGAACAGAAGGCAGAAACAATGCCGTTAAAGCAGTGTAACGATGACACGCTTCTATAATAAATCGTACATAATTTCTCTATGTAAACAATTAAAGTTAAGCAAGTAATTTTTGTTCGTTAGTTAATGGAAATCTAAAAAATACTATTCCTCTTCAGCTAATCACCAAACATATGGTCAGATGCGAGATTAGCGTGGTCTGCTTCTAAACGCAGTTTCAACTTGAAACTACATTTATCAAAACTATTAACACGAAAATACGCTTCAATAAACTTGATGGCTTATCAATTCTGCGCACAGTTTCTGTGCAGACACCGCTAACAGACTAACTCCCAACTTTCAACGGAACATTTACAAAAACAATATAAACATGATGATTATATACCGACCTAAGTGTATAACTGTGCTTTTTATAGCATTTTGTGCAATATGTTTTATTAACAGTTTTTTCATTTGATCCGCGTGAGCATATTCTGAATTGCTTTGCTTTCCTTAAACTTTGTTTTAAAAAAATCTTTAATATATTTTTAAACTCATATTTTTCTACATCTTATTACTGAAAAATGTATACCTCATGCCTTTGTTATTGCAGTTAGGCTATGTTGTAAAAAAACACTGCAGCGTTCGGTTATCATTTTTCATTAAGAATCTATAATTCCCGCACACACGCACCTGACTCAAGATTCATATCTTCCTACAACAATAAATACAAATTCTGGCCAAAATCTGCATGTGTGTGTGTGTCCGTTTTACCTGTTCAGGTTGACCTGTAGTTGACTTCGCTCTTGTTTCAGCGTTTCACACTCTTTTCTGCTCAGCTCCAGTTTAGCTGTTCGTCTGGCCAGACTCTCTCTGAGACGATCATTCTCCTTCTGTTTATCTGCACACACACATGATATCTGCATCTGAATACAGCCCTTAAGACATCTTTAAACAGACTTTGTGTGTGTGTGTTATACCTCTCGCTCCCTGGTTGAGCTGTTCTTTAAGTGTTTGGTTTTGAGTCAACAGGAAGTGAAGCTCACTGCTGATGTGAGCCTGATCCTCAGAACCAGCAATGAAGATGTTGGTGGCTGCTGATCACACACACAAATAATGTCAAAGAACAAAGAAATGCAAACAAATAAACATGCTCAATTCAAACAAATCAAATCCAGCCAATTCTTCTGCATGTACTGTGTGTGCATGTGTACCCGAGTCTTTCTCAGCCTCCAGTAATTTTCTCTCTAACTGTTCTCGGAGTCTCTCATTGGTTCTGATGGTTTCTTCAAGACGCTGGCGCAGCATTCTGATCTCCTGCAAATGTTCGGACAACAGGTCTACGCGACAGAAAGATAAAAAACAATTCTGCATTCACCTACCGTGATGTCAATATTTGAATTTTAATCAAATGACAATTATTAAGCATCACTATCAGTAAATCACAGGTGAGCTCTACCAGAGTTGATGTTCTTGCCGTCTGATGTGTTCTGCTGCTCTGTTGGTCTGTCTGTCATGTGTTTCTGTGGGCTGTGTTTCAGGATGGAACGTGTCAGGTCCAGTTCACTGTGAAGTGTTGCATTCAGCTCCTCGCTGCTTCTTAACTGTTCCTGCAGACGACCGTTTTCCCGTTGCAGCATTAGGACACTCCCATCTCCACCTTCAGACACGCCCACATCGACTGACATGCCTGCGGCTCCTGACCTCTGACCTGGAAACGCATCAGCATTGTTTGCCTTCAGACCTGCGGGAGGTGATGAGAAATCATTACAACAAAACCCACTAAGGAGAGAATATTGTTTCTGCTTTTCTGCTTTATTATTTTTCTCCGCCCACCCGGCCTTGCTAACATCAGCAAAAAAAATGACATCACATTTTAAATGAAAGATTCCTTAAACATTTTCTTAATAACATTCACTGTTAATGTAAGAAAAATAAGGAAACTGATTTCATATTTAATTTGAATTTTGTATAACGACGCTTTCCAAAGATCACACATCGTCTTCTCATATAAACATTAAAGCTAAACTGAAATTCACAACAGCACGCAAACAATGCCACTCAAATACACTGACAGCAACGGTGATTTTTACCTTCCTGTTTCTTGGCTTTCAGTACGGTCCTCAATCTCCTGTGAGAGATGCCGTCATACATCACAACCCGCTCGCTCATCTCTAGATCTACTGCTAACCCAGACCTGATCTCACTATAAGCACAGGTGTGGATTTCAGCCCTGCAGTCCTACAGCTTTCACTGAGATAATCCCAAACACAAAACTCAAGAGATGTGATCTTGCAGAATTTAAAGTCACGCTTGTCTATTAGATCCTCAGTACACCTGAAGCAAGTTTTCCAAGGAGATAAAGCATCCAGCGTTGGCAAAAACGGTCAAACATTTAAGATGCTCATAAAAAGCAAAATCTCTCCATTTGATCTTTGCATGACACTTAACCCAAGCTCATCATGGATGTGTGTGCATGTGTGTGTTCAGAGCTCTAAAAGGCTGTCAGGAGAGAAGATTAACGCTGGATACTGAATAATGTATCTGTATGAGCCGGTAACAGGACACTGGCCTCCACTAACTGAAAATAACTGCTGAACAAGAACACTCTCACAGGAGACAAAAGAACGACTGCACATTTAATAAGAGAAAGATGTGGTGCTTAGTCTGCTTAAAACTAAATGCCAAAAACGCATCAAATTTAGGCGCTCAGAAGGCAAGATCTCTGCATATCCTCAAACAGATCTGGAAATCATGTGAATCTAATGATCAATATATTTATCAATTCAAAACAAAAGAAGACATTTGGAAGAACATTGGTCACCAACAACACTGAACCCCACTGACTTCCACTGTATAAACACAAACCACCGAGACATTTCTCAAAATATCTTATTTTGTGTTCCACTGAAGAAAGTTTGAATAACACGTGGAATTTTCATTCTGAGCAAACAATCCATTTAACTAAAACATGCAACTTTATAACTCCTGCTGTGATCCATGTAAGCAGATTCATAAACATGATTTATTTTGGTACCTGTGAGAGTTCTGCTGGGGGTTTGCCTGTGGAGAGCGGGAGGGCTGCCGTGGAAGGAGCTGGTGCCATCATTGGACAGTCGGTCACTCATCTCAGAGTCTGAGAACTGCTGCATTGTGGGAACTTGTGAGTGTAGTTGTTTCTGCAGAGCTTGAATGAGCCGGTCTTTCTCCTGCAGTTCTGCAGACAGTCTGTCACCAACCACATACACGCATTATTAAACAATCACAGCACACAAAAGCAAGAGCGGAGTAAAACAATTCATAATAAACACAGATGTGTTGTTGTAAGGTGACACAACGAGGCTGAATTCTGATTCACATGCTGCTACTTCACACATGTTATGAGTAATCGGGACATCCGACTGCATCATAAAATAGCACCAGATTGGGTGCCAGATGGGCTCTGAAATAGCACCACATCACACCATGCAAGCATTAGCACTATAACGTTTGACGAACTAACAATCACTTTTGTACAGTTAGTCACCTGAAAACACCCTATAGAGCCACGTGTATGGCTGGAAAACGCAATGTGTCTATGAAAGATTGTTATCTGAGAGAGATCTCACACACTCCACAGCACACAGACCCTTCACAAATACCACTCACTGGGCAATATAATGCTGTGTGCTAATAGCAAGATTCCTGTTCTGCCTGCACAAATAAACCATCTGCAGCTGCTGCTGTTCTCTGTCGCCCTCCAGCAGAGAGCGCAGGTACTGCAGCTCCTCCCAAACCCATTCACATTCACTGTCAGGAGAGAGCCAAACACTCACACATCAAACATCCCCAGACTTCATCATGAGTGTGTGTGTGCATTTCATTCCTCTCGTGTAACAATCACAGGAATGATTCCTTGAGATTTCTTCAGCTGTGTGTTTAGTTTTTGTGATATTATTGCGGTTCATTCCTATTAGGTTATGGGTGGATCCCATGCAACATATCTACACTGATAAAAGACGGTACAGATTGACAAACTGTAAGTCACTGTTAGAAGAAAAGCGTCTGCCGAATGAATAAATGGCAGTGTAGTAGATGCGGATGTGCTTACCCGAGGGCCATCTCTGACTCCGCCCCCTCCTCATTCTCTATACCACCACCCCCTGTAGAATAACACAAAACATACACAAACGCTAAGCAGTATGTAAAAATAAATGTTTCTTGTAGGAAACTATATAAATGCATACTTTATACTTACAGAGCTAGCACGCACCATGCAATTTTTCTGTCTCTATGTGAATTCTTGTGTCCGACATGGCTCACATTCTTTGTGTTTTTTTCTGTGTATGTGTGTGTTTACCCTGTTCAAGTTTCTCCAGCAGACTCAGACTGTGGTCGAGTCTCTCTCCGAGTTGAGTTCCCTGAGCAGCGTGAGTCTCGCTGGGCTGAAGTAACTCCTCCAGAGCTCCTCTGAGCTCCAGCAGCTGTTTACGCTGTTCTACACCCAAACCACGAGACACGCGGATCTGTTCCCTCAGCTCGCACAACTCCCGAGCCTGAGACTGGACCAGAGACTCGATTCTACAGCGCAAGACAAACACTTTATACAACACAGTCATGTCAACAGAGAATACTTCCTCAATGTTTGATGATGATTACCTAGACGGAGATCCTAATTGGCTGCTTCTGCTCAGGCTTCTGCTCAGGCTTCTCTCTTTCTCCAGCTCAGAGTTGAGTTGGGCGATCTGATCCTTCATCATCTTTCTATCTTCTTCATCACCTCCGGTGAGGTCAGAGGTCACGCTCAGGAGCTCGGATGATAAAGATTTCTTGCGCAGCTGTTGCTGGAGGTGCCGGATGGTTCTTTGCTGCTCTTCCACCTGCGCTCTGAGCCTCTGGAGGTGCTGATGGAGGAGGGCGGGGTCAGCGTCAGGGTCGACGAGGTCAGAAGGACAGGGTCGAGGGGAGCTCAGCCCCGGAGAGCTGGGGTACGAGGGGCTGGATGCTGTAGTGTCAGGAGAAAACCTGTCCCGATTCCTCTGCAGCTCCGGAGACAGAACAGGAACCAGCCGCAGGACACCGTCCACGTCTGAGAGCAACGAGAGATAAATATTCAAGCAAACAAACATGATATTACCCATGATACCTGTAATGAGGCACGCCAGCTGTGATCATGTTTTTAACAAGGTTACAGTAAGAATCCACATTAGTTGGATTATTATGAATCCCATCAGAAGCAACATAGTTTGGTCATGCAGAGAAATTATGCAAACTTCAACAAACCGTGTTAATGCAAACCCAACACTCGTGTGCAGAAGAACAGACAGACTGAGATTAAGAGGTCGACTACATTTTGGATTGAACTATTTCTTTACCCATCCACAGTGTTATATCATTCACCATCGATCTCGCCATGCAAAATAAGAAAGCATATTTCTTATCCGAGGAGATCTTTGAGAGCTCATTCCGTGCAGAAACCCTGCCATGCAAAGGAAGCCAGCCAATCACGTTGGAGTGTTTTCTCCCTGTCTACCTGTGCTACTTCCTTCCTCTCTCTCCGTCTCACTCTTCCCACTCGTTTCGTACCCAAGGTCCTGCGCCTCCACCTGCACCCCTTTATCATCCCGTTCACCAGGGGGCGCTAGAGCACACAGGAAGGAGTGAGAACAGCAGCAATATGCTGTCGTAGTATTCACAACCACAATAAAAAAGCATTTTTGTTGAGCTGTTTTTGTTTGAACAATGCATTGTGAGATTCTTGGTGTTGTTGATTGAATCTAGATCATCCGGTATGTTTGAGAACGAGTGAAGAAAATTCAAGTTTTACAAATAAAATCCTTCGTTGTCCATTCACAGTCAATGGAAACAAAAATGTAAGCACAACAATGGTTTTGTGGGGTTGTGTTCTTGCGTGTTCTCACCTTTGCACTGATCAGTTTGTTTGTCTTTATTTGAGCCATGCACAGCGATGACGGACTGAGCCATTGCCAGCTTCTCCTCTAACTTCCGGCACGCCCTCTGTCTTTCCTTCAGGGCCTTCTGCAAACTTTGGATATGTGCGTCCCTCTCGATAGGGTCATTTTCAGGTGCTTCTCCATCTCCTCCACGCCCATTGAGTTTACATTCAGGCCCCTCCTCTAGTTTATTGATATTCTGAAAACCGTCCGTATGAAGTTTAAGAATCCTCAACAGGTTGTTGTAAAGATTCTGTCTCGAGGGCTTCAGTAAATTATTTTGGTGTGATGGTTTGGAGCTGTACTGGTCCTCTTGTGCCTGTTGAATGGGTGTGCTCGTCTTTTGTTGGTGTCTCTCGGTGCCTGGTGAGTCCTCCAGAGATTCTCTCTCCAGGAAGGCGCGCTGCAGTCTGTCCAGCCACTGCTTTAACTCTGGATTGGGCGAGTTCGCCCGAGAATGGTTTTGGCTTGAGCAGACGTCTGCGAGAGACTGGGCGGCACCTTCAGCGGCTCTGATGCACTCAGACAGACAATCTGTAAGCTGCCGATGTTGCCATGATGGGATTTTTCCTTCTTGTGGCCTGTGAGTGTAACTCCCCTCCAGACCCGTGAGGGCACCGTTGTGTTTGCTAGTTTCACTAAAGTCAACTGACTCTGAAGTACTGAGCTTTTCCTGCTGCTCTGCATTCATCCTGCTCGGCTGCAACTCTTTCAGAGGTCCGAGGCTGTGAGTTTCCCCTGATGGCCTCACGGATCCATCCACATTCTGCTTAGAAGTTCTGACTTGTTTAATCAGGTCCTCTAACCTCTCACAAACAACCTGAGGATCTACTTGCCCAAAGGTTTGGCTTTTTGCGTCCACACCACCGAGTGACATGATTGCGGACTCCGCCGTGTTCAAGCACTCCAACATCCGAGCGTTGAGTCCATCTTTGACTTCAACATCCTTCTGAAGTTCTGCACACCTTTGCTGCCACGACACGTCTCCAGTCTGACCCAGACCACACTCTGAGTCCAAGCTACACGCGGTGAGGTACGCTATTGTGGACTCTGCCGCCTGCAGGGCCTCCAGGTATTCTCGGTTGAGCCTGTCCTTCTCTTGTAGCTGCACCTGAAGCTCCTCCCACTCCTGGACTTGTTGCTGCAGGCAGGAGATAAGCTCCTCCTTCTCCTGGCATTCCTGATTCAGCAGCTCTAACTGCAGCATGAGCTCGGAGTCAAGATTCGGGTCTGTGTTTTGTCCAGCGTCAGCCTTGGGTTTCAGTCCTGTGGTTGGACTTTTGGAGTCTTTGACTTGATCCAAGTCAAGGTGTTGGTGCTGTGCGGATTTTGAAGATGTCTTGCTGTCAGAGGTGTAGTCTGACTCTTCAGCTGCCCTCAGGTCACGGCGCCAAGGGTTGACGTGATCCGACATCACCTCGCTCAGATCCTCAGAACTCTGCCCGGAGCTTTTACTGGGTCGCACAGGAACCGGAAGCCGTGATTTGACATATGCCTGTAACAAACACACGTGAGAAACTCATTTTGCCAGCACACAGACATTTGGAAAGAATAAGTTTGACACTTACTGCATGTCTGGCCATGTGTTGCTTCCTGCGGAGTTTGGTGGATTGTCCCTGAATTTTCTCTTCTTTCTCCTGTGTTTCTTTCTTTTCTTTCTGTTTGCTCTCTTTCACCTGTTGCTGCTTCTCTGAGGTCTGTGAGTATCTCTGTGAATCTTTAGTTTCCGTACGCACTCCTTCCATATCAGTGGCAATGTTGACGTTCAGCTCTGTGTTGAATTGACCTTTGGCTGATTTCTGCTGGAGCTGCTCTTTAAGTAGTCGGATGATCTTTCTGTGACTTTTGGCTTCCGAGCGGAGCGTCTTGACGGTTTGCTTTAGGTCTCCATGGCTGTCGCTTTCTCCGGAACTCTCAGCGCTTTCTTTGGAGTCAGTGGCGTGTTCCTCCTTCAAAAGTCCACGGAGCTCTGCGGCTTCTGAGCGCAGTTTGGCCACTTGCTCTCTACAAATTGCAGCGAGTAGCTTTAACTTGATGTATAAGCAAAGCAACAATGTGAATACATATTTATCCTGAACATACCTGAGCTGAGAGACTGACTCCGCCCCACAGTCTGTGAGGAGCAACCTCAATTCTGCCTTTTCTGGTTCGTCCCTTAGCATTCTGGAAGTTGGTGGTACTGCATCTTGATCTCTCAGCGACGTCTGATGACGTTTACCATAACAATCTTCCTCATTACATTTCTCCTTGAAAATCAACAACACATGGGACAACAGTGATACACAGGACTCAGACACAACACAAATACAAAATTGCATTGAGTTTAGCATTTCACACAGACTTGTTGAGGTGGTTGAGAAGGGTTTATTCCATAAAATGGTACGTACCTTCACGTTTGGATGTTCATCTTTAGCGGTAGGTGGCTGCTTTCCCTGTGTTTGCTACAGTAATGGGATGTTTGATGACATATGACTTAACAACATAAAATGTCAATGGAACAGAATATAAAGAAAGCACATGATAAAGGCAGGATGGGGCGACTGCAGGTGATTGTGGGTAAGAAAACGAGCCAGAAAGACAGAAAGGAGATAACGGGGGTTAGCAGGAAAGAGAGAGACAGAACGAGTGGAAGAAAACGTGTATAAACAAACACACTCATTCAGCAGACAAACACATCAGAGAAACTCTTCTAGAAAGTTCAAGCCAACTAATGTTAGTAAAAGAGAGATTCAACGACAGGCGTGAGGTCAATCATACACTAATATAATGCAAAACCACATAATAGGTTTTAGGTAAAAGGTCAGGGGTTAAAAAGAGTATGAAAATGAACCCCTTTCAAATACATTCACCTTTGTACATTTTCCAAAGAACAAGACATATGATTGGACAAAAATATAAAAAATAGACCTTCAATACCTTAGTAGGAGTTGAAAGATTGATGAGGTCTGGTTCTGTCTGAGAAACGTCTGGATGATTACCCACAATGCCCTTCTCCATAGGTACCAACTTCTTTTGTAGTTCAGCATTTACTGCCTGTAGCTCCAAGATCTGAACGTGTGAGTAAAAAATTCAATGTAATATGCAGAGCTCCTAAGGAGACTAGAGGAACCGTTACATTTTTATTCGGTGTAGATTTCCGTGCATCACAAAGTTACTCACCTTTAGACTGAGTTGTTCTACAGTCAGGTGCTGAAGCTCCTCCTCTGGTCCCTCCCCCAAGCATATGCTCATATAGGACGTCTGCTCGCCAAACAAACTCATTGTGTCCACTAAAACAGATGAACCAAATAAGCATAAAAAAGAAACCACACAGAACCCTGATGAGTCAAAAGTGATAAAGTGAAGAATTTGACATTAAATAAAAGATACAATATTTGTGAACGTACCAGAGTCGTTGGCCTGTCCGACTCCTCCTCCTCTGTTCTGAATCTGTCCCAGACGTGCCTGCAGAGATGCGTTCCAGCGCTGAGCTTCCTCTAGTGCATCACGCACGCTCTCTAACTCAGAAGGGTTTGAACCTGCGAAAACACACACAATTACATTTGTGCTTTAGATATTAGTCCTACAAATCTGCACAACACACATCACATTCTTATCCAGTTTCTGTTTTCTTAGAATTTTATGATTTAAGAGATCTGAGAGTGGATGGAAAATAAGAAGGGAGGACAAAATAAGCCTAAGTACTTTTTTTCAGATTTCTGAGTAAATTTAGCAGATGCGCCTGACCCAATTTTGTGATCTATAAAGACATGACTGGCTAAAAGAATATCTATATGACAAGATATATTTACATTGTAAATCTTTCTTTAAATTTATTTTTAATACAAAAAGTAAAACAATCAATACAGTTACAATAATGGTCAAAAACCATTAATGTATGTTTTTACATTTCTGTGATGAAATGGCAACAAAGCAGAAAGACAGAAGCAGCATTTAAATTTGAAAACTATGTTTACTGAATTCTTTACAATATGTACTAAATATGCCACCTGCTAGTGAATAATCATAGTTAGTGCATTATGATCTTGAGAATAAAAAAAAACTTTTTTGAAATATTATTTAAATCCATTGTGTAAAGTCTAATCAAGTTACAAAACAAGGAAATAATTTTGAGAACCAGAGCCGTTATTGTTTCCAGTGCGACTGTCATGCTAGAAATGGAAGGTCAAATTGAGCACATTACATTACTGGATAGCAAACAATGCTTAAATTGAGAATGTAGTAGGTCATCTGGGTATCAACCATATGGGCTTAGGACTAGTCCCAGAATAAAATGAATGTGTGACCTGTATTAAATGAATATAACTTGCCCAGAAATATCTTAAAATATATTAGTGCAATTGTTTTGTCTCAAGATGCACACCAGTAATATATTCTTCTAAAGCGTTTTTATAAAAGCGACATAAATCTCTTTAATTCAACTAAGGCATATTACTGGTTTAAACTAAGCCGTGTCTGTAAAACCGGGCCATAGTATGTAAACATACAGCATATTTCAAATATATAAAATCTCTGTATGTTTGTGCAAATAAAGGCATGAGTGTTAGGTTAGAAAGGTAAGAGAGTTTATTAGTGCTTCAGTGTTTATCATGAGCAGAAATGACTTTATTAGAAAGACAAACAAACAAACAATGACGTCACAGATGAATGAGCAGAAAACATAAAGAGGAATAAACAGATATACAGAGAGGAAAAAAATGCACGAACGAAATGACAGAACGTGACAGTGAAAATATCAGCCGAAGACAGAAAGATGCACATGAACAGGCCAACACAGAATCTGCATAAGTGTGTTAAGTTTAAATAAATGATGAATTTGGAAACGTATTTCCAAAAATCAGAGCAGAAAACGTCTGCAGATTCCATGTACAAGGACAGAAATGTGGGGAAGAACAGATGCAGAAGGAGTTTGTGATTGATGTACAGAAAATGCCTATGATTTTTTTTCTTTTTTTTAATATGACCACTGATTGTAATTTAAAGCTTGAGATCTGTCAGCTGATAGCGCTTTCTTTCTGTACTCCACCTTCTGTCAGCTTGGCTCTCTGTATCTCTCTCTGTAGCTCATCTCTCAGCTTCTCGTTCATCTGAACGCCGTCTTCCAGCTGCTGTCTGAGGAGTGACACGGCTGTGAGCTCCAACTGCAGCGCCTGCAGCCTCTCGACACTGCATAAATGTAATGATCACAAAACATTCAACACTTCACATGATGGGCAGACCGTCCAAGGCGAGAGTTCCGTACACACCTGTCGTGCTGTTTGAGAGCTCTGATGAGATTGGAGTAAAGATGCTGTTCGGCTCTCAGAGCGCGGTTTAACTCCACCTGCTCAGCCAGCACATCGGACAGGGACGGTAGATCCTACCAACATCAGAAGCACAGGGTCAGAGGTCAGCACTACTCTCACCACAGACAGTCAAATACAGGGGAATACAGTTTTTCTGTAAGACATCATTCTGCTACCTCACGCTGGCTGTCTCCTCCAATAAGGGTACTCTCTCTTTGAGGAAGAGAAGACAGATTGGGTTCAGTCACACCAGGTTGGGTGGCTTGGTCGCGGGTCAGAGGCAGCCGGCCGTCTCCTCTCTGGGCTAAACGCTGGTGCAGCTCCTGTAGAGATGACAACCAACCCACAGAATCCAAAAGTCAGTTATTGTGTTTTACTCAGGTAGAGAACAGACCATCCCCAGATTTCTAAACCTGCAAAATGTATTCTTACGTTAATGATTTCCTCTTTGGTGTTGAGTGTGGACGAAAGACTTTCAATATTGGCCGTCTGTCCGTCTAATCTCGCTTCAAGTTCTGAGAGCGTGGACTGAAGCTCTGCTAGAGAAATCTTTCACACACACACAAACACACTGTTCATTGGGAGTTTATAGATGAAAACGTAAAAACTCATCAAAGATACAAATATCAGACCTTGAGCTGGTTTTCTCTCTTTAGCGCTGCGTTAAGAGCTTCGGTTTTCTGAGACAGCTCTTTTTTCAAAACAACTGATGTTTTCTTATTGACTGCAGTTTGATCCAGCATTTCCTCACTGTATCTCTTGCTCAGCTCGGCTACAAACACACCAAACACAGGTTAGATAATCTTGGATATGATTATGGTCTAGACGTGTTTTTTGCTTTGAAGCCACTATTCCTCAAGGAGAAGCATCTTCTCACCTTCTCTCTCAGTGAGTTGCTCTTGCAGCACCTGGATGGTCTGTCTGAGTTCCAGCACCTGAGGGGGCGGAGCCTCACCACTCCTCATTTCCAATAGGATGTGTTCTTTGTCCTGTCCACGTTGTAGCAGCTTCTGTTGAGCACAAAACATTATCATTCGTCATTTCACCTACATTTTGTGCCTCAACGTTTCTTTTCCTTTCATTAATTTGGCAGACGATTTCATATCCACCAATGATCGAACTCCATCAGTAAGATCGAAAACAAAGCATAAACAAAACGGCACTTCCTAAAAATATAGTCTGTGAAAACATTTGTTGAGGAGAGTACAAAAGCTGCCTCGCGATCAAAAGTTTAACGTACGTTGATGAAGGCGTCCTTCTCTGATAACATGGCACGGAGTTCAGCGATCCCCATGTGACCCTCCTGTGTTGCCGTAGCGCTCAATCTCTGAGCATTTCTGAGTTGCAGCTGCATGTCTGCCAGCTGTTTGCGCAGATCCTGCAATTCAGCTGCACGATCGCTAAGAGCCTGTGTGTGATGCTCTGCACTCTCCTGCACGTACAGACACACATACGGAGAGGTTAGAAGATTCCCATCCGTGTCGTCCATACATGAACGAGTATGAGTGTGTGTGTGTTTAAGTACCCTAAGTAGTTGATCTTTGCTGCTGATGGTGGCCAGCAGGTTTACCACAGCGGACTGATTCTCAGACACCAGCCTCTCTCTGTGCTTCACTGCTTCAGACAGCATGACCTCGGCGACCTTTAACCTTTGACTCATCTGCTCGGCCAGCTCTCGTCCCTGAGACTCTGACTGGGTGAGAACCGTATTGGCCATCTCCTGGGGAGACATGAAAAGATGATGATGCTTGTCTTTGTGCAGGTAGGAAAGAGCATGCAGACGTTTGTACCTCCAGATCTTTAGTCTTGTTGTCCAGAGCTTGCTGTAAGTGCAGTATAATGGAGTCTTTCTCTCTCAGAGCTCTCTGAAGGTTCTCCTCAGTCTCGTCTTTACACCTCTGAAGATTCTTCAGTGAGTTCAACAGCTGCTGCAGTTCTAGATCTCGCTCCTTTACGAGAGCGTCGAAGCTCTACACACACAAATAAACGCATGACATCTCATTCCAGATTTGGTCAGAAACCACTCAAAACCCAAGAAATCATTCATGCAAATAAACATTGATGGATGTAATGATCTCTTACGTTAATGGTTTCCTCATTTTGTAAGAGCAGGTTGTTGAGACGCTCCACATCTCTCTCTTTCTCCCTCAGACTCAGCTTCAAGAGATGCATCTCATTTTCTTTCTCTTCTACGACTGCAAATTTATCATCCAGGGCTTCCTGCACAAACAAACAAAAAACATCAAGCCTTCTGCAACTGGCCGAAAACATCCAGAAACAAATTCTCAAAAGACAAACTCAAACCTCCAAAGCCTTCTCTTTCTCCTTCAGTCTGGCTCTGAGTTTAGCCACCATGGCATCACCGCCCTCTTGATTTCTGTTCTTCTCCAGATCTTTCACCATGTTCATGTAGTCCTGAAAGACACTCTTGTGTGAGTGTTGAAGAAGTAGAGCTGTGTTCAACCTGTGTATGTGCATTTGTGCTACCTGTAGCTGTTGGTCTTTATGATTCAGGTTGGCTGCGAGACGTTCTATGGCGTTCTGCAGTTTTTGCTCTGAAGCTCGGCTCTTCTCCTGCTGTTCTAGACGCTGTTGTTCAAGAGCGTTCTCTCTGTCAGCCAGAGCGTCGTTCAGCTTCTTTAACTGATTCTGCAGATCCTGTGAGCCGATAAAGAGAAGTCACACATGTCGCTTACCTCTGGGAAAATGTTTTATTATTTACTCCAGTTTCTGTGTGTGTGCCGATGTTACTCACATTTATAGTTTTGTCTCCCTTCTTCTTTTGCTGTTGTAGTTGTTCTAGTTCCTGTTCCAGCTGTCCTCTAGCCTGCTGGAGCAGGGCGAGCTCTGAATCTCGGTTTCCCAGCACACGTTGTAATCTCTGAAGTTCCAGCGAGGATGAACGAGACTCCGTGTGAAGTCGCGACAATTCAGCCTGCTGTTCCAGAAGCAAAGACTGCTGGTCTTCATCTCCCTGGAGAACAGAAGAGCGCATGGCTTTACTAACACTGACAACACAAATACTCATCTGCCTTAATGCAAAACACAGATACATGAGCTACATGCCTGATATTTCTGCACTTTGGCTTTATGAAGGGCCTCTCTCGCCTTAGCCAGAGCCTGATCCCTCTCCTCCAGATCACGAGATAAATCCTCAATCTAAAAGTGACCACAAACAAACAATAAGATTTACAGCTATGACAATATCATTTCTGACCCAATTTCGGAGTTCAATACTGGCGGCACACCTCTTTCTCCTTCTCTTTGAGAACCAGACTGAGGCCCTGAATGGTTTTGTCACGTTTCAGAGAGTTCTTCTTCTCTGCTCCCAACTCGCCCTCTCTCTCCTGCAGCTCATCAGAAAGAGCCTGAAAAAACATACAAATGAAAAGATCTTTTAATGAGTGGAGGTCATGAACGCTTGTCAGAATGTTAATAATCCATTTAAAACGAGTTACTTTTAATTTGCGATACAGTGCAACACAATATTCATGTGTTAAAGTGACTTGTCTGGTATGTTTAAGTGTGTGTGTTTGTGAGCAGTTATTACCTTCTTGTCTCTCTCTGTTTCCTCTAGCGTGTGATGAAGCTGTTGGCTGTTGCTCTTGGCAGTTTTGAGCTCTTCAGTCAGCTGTTTGGTCTTCTGCTCCAATCTGCTCAACGCTGTCTGTGTTTCAATGCACATCTGTAACACAAAAAAGAACACACAATAAACATGCTGTCTAATCCGACTAAACTCCTGCCCGTGAAACCAGAGGTGAATCCATGTGTCACAGCAAGTGTATGAGCGTGTACCTCCGGTCTAAAAGGTGTGTACTCATCATTAAAATCTTCCTCCATTTCTCTCAGTCTTTTCTCCGCCATCGATCTCACACCCCGTTGAGCATGTGCGAAGGTGAAGCGTGAAGGCGTCAGTACTGGAATCTTGCTACCCTCACATTGCGGGATGGGGCGCACCCCTTGCACGATCTTTAAGAGTTGAAGTATATCAAACACCAGTGAGGTTTTGAGAGTGTTCCTCCCGTATGCTGCACCGATGGGGGCGTGGTCAGACCGCGCGAGGGTCACTGATTGGAGGGACGTTGATCGAGACAGAGTGCTCTTCTTATGCACTATGTTCAAGTACTCTCGATTTTCCAGAACTCCGGAATGTGAGTCTTTACTCTGACGTGGAGATAAATTTACCTGCAAACATTGACCGTGATGTTTTCCTGCCCTGCTTAGTGGTTCAAGACTCACACATCTCCTCAAATGCCCTGTGAACGTCCGCTGTCTGACATCACCACTCGTTTTCACCCCTTGGCTTCTTCCAGACGTCTTACACTCGTCATCAACCGCCGCTTGATCCGGCTGTGGTTGAACTGAAGACTGTTCAGACCGTCGGATGCATCGCAGTTGGTTTGGACTTGGCAGGTTTGTTCCAATTTTGGCATTCTTTTTGAAAGACTTCTGCAATCCGCCACCGTCTGGTTTGGGTAGGTTATGTTGCTCATATTTGTTTGCGATGTGCATTTTTAATCTGTCTCTTTCGTTCTGCAGCCTCTGCAGCTGGGCAGCATGTGCATCCTGCAGCTGTCCAATGGCAACGTCGAATTGCACCACACGCTCCAGTAAAAACACACATTTCCCGCAGAGGAACTCGCTGTGGCCGTCCCGACGCACCTCTGACTCCAAAACATGTGAGAGGATCACCGCCAACCTCACACGCCCGCATGCACTGAACATCCAGCGACATTGACTGCCCTG
The DNA here is from genome assembly GCA_029783895.1 of Triplophysa bombifrons. Classification (NCBI taxonomy): domain Eukaryota; kingdom Metazoa; phylum Chordata; class Actinopteri; order Cypriniformes; family Nemacheilidae; genus Triplophysa; species Triplophysa bombifrons. Next base: position 1,760,371 of record CM056466.1, read on the forward strand.
CATGCACCCGCCGCATACACGGCACGGCTCACACATGTTCACCTAACATGTGCTTAAATTCTACAGATACACACTCACACTGGACATGTCGCAAAATGCTTCTGTCATGTCCTCTTCTATCAGACCATCACAAATGTCGTCTTTCAATGAATCTTCCTTGTGCATCAAACTGGCTTAGCTCTGCCCATACACAGATATAAATCCTCTAATCCACAAACACACACACGAAATCCTTTGAGTCTCACGCACAGGCACAGACACACACACACACACACACACACATTAATCCACAGAGTTCAGCAGGCTCCCGACAGCAGGAGTTGTATTTGGCTACTGATGCTGCTTTGGGGATGCTGAAGGTCACAGTTGAACAGTGCAGGAATTATTTTCCTCGTGAGAATAATGCAGAATGTTACTGTTGATTTTAGGGTAAATCATCTAGATCGCTTTTTTTAAACATCTATACTTATCATCACACAACGTAAACATCTCTATCTCTCATCTTAGCTCAAGTTCTCTCATATCCTAACGACAAGACTTCACAGTATATGTTACACACATTTAAACATTAGCCTAAACTTAACAGGTTCACCCAGTTCCAACATATAAACACTTTAACTCTTCAACCAGGACCCAGAGGGATCAGTTTTTAATATTTTTTGCAATATACACAGATGGCTGTCAACCTGATAATCCAATTTAGCACACTCCAACAGTGTTCCCACGCTTATTGATCAATGAATTCCATGACCTATTCATGACCTTTCTAGTCACTTGTTATAACAAAGGAAGGATGATTGCCAATATCAAGTCTACAATACATTAAAACACAAAACGATGTTCTTCTTACCTGTTTGTCTCTTTCTGCATTTTCTCTCTCACGCTCTAAGTGTTCTGTGAGAGTCTGTTAAACAAATTACACCATAAAATCAGTCATAGCATGCATTTTTAAAACAGTGTGAAGATTTTGAAAAAAGGAACTTCTTTTATACAATGCAAAACAAACCTGTAATTGTTTGTCTTTTTGGCCAATGAGAGAGTTCAACTGGGCCACCTGTTCCGCTATTGGCCTGTCCGAGCTATTCCTCCGAAGCTCTCCAATCATGGCATCCTGATCCTTAAGTGACACCTGCAGTTGCTGAATGACACTATACAGAACAGAATGGGTTTTATTTATAGATTAAATTCCTACACTTCAGAAATATAAAGTTACCCGTTTTAGTTTAAAATAAGAATAACAGTTGATTTGTTCACCTTTCCTTCTGCTGAAGATCTTGTTGGAGCTCTTTAAGTCGCTCAGAGGCGAAATCTGAGTCACCTGAAGGTTTTGATTGATTGCCAGCTTGTAGCTCTTTCTCTAAGCCAAGATTCTTCAGTTTCTCCCGTTCTGCAATGACGGCCATGTTTTCCAGTTCTTCTTGAGCAGCGTTCAGAGACTGAACAGAAAGAAAACAACAGGCAAGGATGGAGGAAATGTTCTTAATCATTTGCTCTGAACATTGTTTTTATGTATTTCTAATACCTCCTCCAGTTCTTGAATCCGAGCATTAAACGCTTCTCTGAGCGAGTCCATTTCTCTCCGTGTCTGCGCTCTGCCATCATCAACACCTCGACTGGCTAAACTCTCCAGTGCTTTCCTACACAAATACACGTCCATTATGATGCTTTACTGTAATAATTTTAAATGTCAACTTAAACCAAGTTTAAACCATTGTACTAAGAAAACATCGCCGTGAGAAAATAAAGAAAACATGATTTATGTTGTCACACCTGGCTAGGATGTGTACATCTGTACATCAATCACTTATTAAGTAATAATAAGATTGCACATCACTTACGATGCAGAGACAAGCAGTTCCTGTTTTTCGGCCAGATCTCTTTTCATTGATTCCACTTCTACTTTGAGCTCAATGTTCTGCAGACAAACACACACGTACGTGTACACAATTTCATGAGTTTATTCACAATCAACAAGAGGATTCTATTAAACAACATTACATGCGTGTGTGTATGTGTGATTTCACACAGCTTGTGTAAATGTATTTAGTTTATGTCCACATTAGCAGGTTACAACAAATTGGACATCATGAAGTTGATAGAAGTCATGAAAATCATGAAATAGTTCATAGTGGTACACTAGTGAAACACATCTACGGTCTGTGGCTGACGCACGGCTTACATAAGCTGTGTGAATCAGGACTGTGTGTGTCAGTCACCGTTTTATAAATGTCCTCTGTAGAATCATCGCACTTCTGCTGTACACGTTCCTCCAGAAAATAGATCCTGAGTTTTAGGTTGAAGTTTTCTTTTTTCAGAGCGGTAATTTGCTATAAAAGGGAAAAGGAAAGTAATTTGTTATAGACAGACAATCACTTAACCTCACACACAGGCAGATGGTCACACCAGACACTGCGAGCAAATATACTTGAAACTTTTTAATGCATGTCTCCCGTTGTCCCTCTATTATTTTGACATTCTACAAAAAAAGAAAGAGATGTGAATGAAGGGGACGAGAGCTAAAAGACAACTATAACAGACCGTCTGTGTGTGTGTGTGTGTGTGTGGCTGGCAGGGCAGTGAACTGTGCATCATTGTATCTCTGAACATTTCACTTCAACATCTGGGGCAGAAAGAGGGGGAAGGATAAAGAAAAAATGCAGAATGACCCAAAAATCCAACACAACAATACATCCAAAACAAACACCATGGTAATGAGCGGCTGAACCTTTTCCTAAAAATTTCTCGTTGTTTCTTCTGTTTTTACATTTTCCCACTCTTCTCTCTCTCTCACACACACAGGCACGCGTGCATCCCACAGGAATCCTTACAGATCTGTATGTCACTCCATTGAAATAAACCTCTTTCCTTAAATGGCATTCAAAAATTTGATCATTGCCGCAAAACGCTGATTATCACGGAAGAACCGACACTTTTCACATAGCTTCATAAATGATAGGCATTTGAAATGATATGTTTTTAAAATATATTTATAACTTCAGACAGAACTAACAGCTTAAATCGATTGCTGTGGCATTTTGGGATTGCAACAAAGTGAAAACCCTCAAATCAAACCAGAAAAGCTGCTAAATAGAAAAAGACCAAAATGTAAGTCACTCTCATTACAGAAAAAGAAACGAAAACGAATGCTTCATTATCGTGTACTTACGTTCTCATAGTCCTTCATGGTCAGAGCTTTGGCTGGAGACATCCTCTGCTCTGAAAACAGAGGAACTGCAGACAAAAAGACAACAAACGATTGAATTAACAACAAAGACTACTGTTCAAATCAGCCTGTTCACCCCAAAACAAGTGCACGAGACTGCGTCTTCGTCACAGACCTCAAGCCCAAAGACTAGAGGGGGAACAACAAGTTTATTTTCAACTTTTTTATCTTTCATCTAAAATTCTTGTTTCTATTCTTTACATTTGTAGTAGGTGATATACCAGTTAAAATGACAGATCAAAATTGTGATCGATCCAGTAATAATTGTTACAATGTAAAGTTATGATAAGAATCATGAATTAGTCTAATTGTTCATTTGAATGAGTATATGAATGTAAAACAGGCCAGCTTTAATAACACAAATTATAAACCAGTGTCAGAAGAGTTATAGGGTGCACATTAAAGGGATAGTTCACCCAAACATGATAATTGCTGTCATCATTTACTTACCCTTTTGTCAGTTCATATCTGTATCAATTACTTTGTTTTCATAAACATAGGTTTTCGTGTCATTTTAATTTCTGTGACATCATTGACTACCATAGTAGGAAAAACTAAATGTTAGTCAAAGGCTTTGTTTTACTAAATTCTTCAAAATATCAAATTTCGTGTTAAACGGAGACAAAAAAAAACAATACAAAAACAATTTTCCTACTATGGTAGTGAATGATGTTCCAGAACTAGAAATTGCTCTAACATTCTTCCAAATATTTTTCTCCATGTTTATCGGAACACAAACTGTATACAAGTTAGAAACAACCTGAGGGCGAGTAAATGATGACAGAATTTTCAATTTTTGGGTGAACTAGCACTTTAAGAGATCAGTGTGTGTGTGTGTGTACCTGAAATGTTGTCCATGTTGAAGTTGCTGCCGTTCAGAGACTCTGGCAGTCTTGAAATACTGAAGCCATGTAAAACACACACATATTACACAAATATTCACAGTGGCTTAAAAGAATATAGCCTCAAAGTCACAAGTGCAATTGCACACTCCAAAAACAAAACACCAAGAGCATATATCCAGCTGTTACAATAAACACTACTGTGCCTTTCTGTTTAAAGCTTAACACAGATACACAAGCACTGAATGGACAATGCATAAAAGTCTAAAGACACTATTCATAACCTGAAGCAGGAAACACAAGCAGAAATATTGTTACCTTGTTTCTTAACCATTTTAATGTGTGTTTATCCAGGAGTTTATATGTGTGTGACTTCAGCGGGTCTCTAAATAACTTCCTATAACAAAGTTCAATCCCCTTTACTTCTCTGAAGAGGTCATCCAAATCTACGGAAAGCACATCAGGACACCTAATACACTCAACTTGTGCTAGATTAAAGTGATAGTTTACACAAAAATAAAAATTCTGTCATCATTTATTCACCATCAGGTTGTTTCAAACCTACAATATACATTTCTTTGTTCTGTATAACACAAAGAATTTAGGTTGTTCTGGGGCACCTATGACTACAATTAAATGTGTCCTACTATGGCAGTCAATGATGTCACAGAATTTAAAATGACTAACATTCATCCAAATATCTTTCTCTGTGTTCATCAGAACAAAGTCATTTATAGAGGTATGTAAATGATGACCGAATTTTGCTTTTTGGGTGAACACTTTAAGCTGATCTCAAATACTCAATGGAATTTTTAGTTATTAAATATACTAATACTTTCCTTTTAAACAGTCCTAACACTTCACTTAACATGAACGTAAACTGTCTCATTGTAACTTTAGTTTTTTTACATAATTCACGCAGTATTCTGATCAGGACTGATGGAGCTGAACAGATGCTATACTGTCTGCTTTTTGCACAACACATCACAGCTAAACAACTTCCTCTTCTCACATTTCCCTGCACAGTTAGCTTTGTGCTAGCCACAAGAAGACATAATCTCTTATATAACGGTTGTGTATAGAGTTTATATACATCAACTGTCACATACATGACTCAAAAGCCTTACAAATATACACGTAATTGGTTAAAAGCTTAGGATCAGTTGCCAAGATGAAGCAGCTGACTTACACATTTGATATCACCTTACATCTTACGTTTCCCCACAGGCTCACCATCTGGGTTTATAAAGGCGATACTACAGTGTTTGTATTCATTACCTCATACGCTAGCACATAAAACAAGCCTTCAGGTCAGGTTAGACCTTTAACTTGACCATCACACCCCAGTTGTCCTTTAAATCATCTCCATCAAAGACCAGCTGATCTAAAACCTCACATTGAACTCGTCTACAACAATTCCTATATACACAACCAGCACAGGTGTTAAAGGGTCATAATAACCTACCAAGGTCAGCCCTTCGTGTTCAGATGGCCATAGAAAAGCACAATACAGAGATCAGTTCATCAGATGATAAACATGAGAGTTTTTCCGCTATGTGTCGTTTCCGTTGTATGACAGCGCATGATCAAACACATACAGCAGATTCTCTCTCTCTCTTTTTCTGTCTCTCTTCCAGAATTACTCAACAAGAAGTCATCAAATCACGCATTTGATTCCTACAACTAGACGTCAAAAACAACTCGGGTACACGTATGGTAAAGAGATCGAGTCCCTGCTATATTTAACTCAGAGGATCATGTGTGTTGATTTGTTGGGGGCTTTAAGATTTACTCTTTCAACCTGACAGCAAAACACGAGACACATTCGTGTCATTCAAACACCGATCCACGCTTGACGTCAGGCGCAAAACGTCAAATTGAAACTTCCATAATTACGTGCATATTAATGCTTTATAAATTCAGCCCGACGTGAAACTGAATCAAACCAACGGAAAGCACCTAACACCTAACTAACACGAAACCTGCAAAAAACAATCTAGCTGTTCGATTAATTATATACAATTTACGTAAATAAAACGCATATTTCTGGAATGTCACACAATAAAACTGTCAACATTCACCATTCTTTAATTTCTATTGAAACAATCGTATAACACGATTGAGCCATCAAATAACACGAACTATTCAAACACTACATATGTTTATTACTAACGTTACATGGTATAAATAATACAGTATATAACACCTCGCAACATATCAAGGGGTCTTTAGTCAAATTGTTGGTTTAATAGTAAAATACTTACTACTACGAACAGACCGAGAACATGTAGTATAAACGAATGTTTTTAATAGTTTTCTCCTCAGGCTAACATGCTAACCGAATCCTGACAGAATAAAAACGTAGCGCTTTTAACGTTACCTCATATTGATGTCAAACGGCAAGGTTTGATCCTCTCCAACAACAGAATCCATTTTGGATCAAGCCAGGAGTGTTTATTTTTATCATTGAATAATAAACATCTCAAAACATGATGTCTGTGCTGTTATTTTTAAACTGTGGGCGGCAGATCACGCATGCACGTAATTTCAAAGGAGACGTTGGAACCGCCATTTTAAAGTCAGTGACGTCACCGAGTGAGCAGCGTCCAAGACGTGCCTCATGAATATTAATGACGTTCAGGTTTACGTTCATTGACATTCTTCTTATGACGAAAACTGAGCTTATAACTATTAATAAGAACATGCCATATGACAGTTTCCACGTATAAAGATATATAAATTTAATACAAATGAAGTAATAGTAAATAGTACATTTTCTCAGCGCATCATTATTAATTAGTTTTTTTATTAGCTTTAAAACAACGCAAAATGTTTAAAGATTGTCTGCTTCCATCTGCTGGTTGTTGACGATAAACACAGTGATGCTATAGCAGATGAAATGCTGGATTAGTAATGACAGCATAACATCCAAAATCAGTGACTACAGTAAAGATAAGAGCACATTTGGCATTACAAACAGACGGTTTCATCTTAACAACATAAACAAACGGTATTGCGCATGCGCACTTTTGAGACCTCCCCTCACTTTAACTGCTTATAGATTATTTCGGATAACAATAAAAAGAAACCGAGAAGAACCGTAATTTGGCTAAATTTGTCTCTCCAACATTTTGAAACTCTAATACCAAGTTCAACCGCTAGATGTCAGTGTACCATTCGGTCTGTTTTAATGCGACCAAACTGAGGACCCATTCAACAAATTGTTCATTTAATAAAATGAACATACAGCAAAGTTCAACAAATCGTTTTTTAAAATAATTATAATTAAGTACAATAATAATACGAATTAATACTGACATAAATTAAGTAAAATATAGTTATATTATTAGACACTAGCCAAACACAAACCGGAAGGTTATATTTTTGACTGACACTTATTTTTTTAGTTTGGTTGTATTTTTACACTCACTCAGATTATAGAAAATGTTTAAACTATTGAAAAGTTGCCTGTTTGTGGGTTTGAAAATGCATGAATGTGTGTGTCAGTGGTTGTGTGTGTTTTACTGAGTTAGAGAAATAAATTGCCTAAATGTTTGTGATAAGATGTAAGCATTCAAAAAGTCTTCTTTGCTATTGATTTTTTTATTAGTTTTCCCCAAAACTATGTCACATTCTGTCATTGCAGTGATGAGCTACCGATGTGAAGTTGTGCTGAATTCAGTGAAACATGATGTAGAAGAGACATGATAGAAACAGGAGGTTGTGAGTGATGCTCTTAACACGGTTACACAGATTCCCCTGAGAGCATGAGATCTTCTGTAATTCTGGGAGAATCATATCTGATTGACCATCACAAAATGATTCACAGAGGCACATCCTTTCATACTCACTGACTAAAGTGGACAAATGTTTTCTTAAAGGAAAGAAACAGTCATAAATAATTGACAGACGGAAGTAACATGCCAAAAAAATGATGAATGGCATTGTATCAAGAACTTTTTGCAAAGCATCTATTATTTTGGTAAAGAAGGTTAAGAAATGTATTGACTCTTAACATTCTTCTATTGGTCTACTTCTCACCTTTTGAGGTTAAAAAATTATCTTCATTCTGCGAACAGTCCACTGTGATCGAGCAGCTCTCCAAATCACACGTGTAACATTTCTTTCCATTTAAAACGTTTAATTCTGCGAAAGAAAAAATAATTAAGGTTAAATTTATGATGTGAAACCCTCAATCATCTGTGGGATGATAGTGAATATCATATGTGGGTAATAATGAATAAATTGCCTTGTGAAGTATCCGATTTGAACATCAGATGCACAGTATATTCTCAATCCAGCAGAAGCAGTAAATCTGCACTTACTTCTCTTTACTTGCACAGTACACATTAGAATTTTCACACATCTTCTGTTGTTCACATACTCCTGTTGACATTCCCAGCAGTGATAACACTTCAGAGAGTTTTTTACATGAAATAACCTCAATATTGATAACCAAAAATACATTAAATAAATGAATATTTACACCTCCAGTGAGAGGAATCACAAGATGCGTGCAGGTTTCTCATGTTGTAGAAAAGAAGAAACCCACCTTATTTGAGAGCAGCAAAAGCTTGTGGGTTTCAGGCCACCTACATCAGAAACAAATGTAGTTTCACTTGCACACAGCAATATTCAACAAGCAAGTCAGTCTAGTGCACATAAAGGAATAGTTCAACTGAAAATAAAACTGGTCATTGTTTATTCAAGCTCATGTCCGTTAAATTCGCTGGGGAATGGAAAGTAGAAATTAACATCTATCATCAACATCTTTCTGCCTATAAGTGACATTTCCCTGGTGATGTATGCTGAAAAGTGCAAAGCAAGTTATTATATTTCTATAAAACTACTTTGGAGTAATGTGCACGTGCATTAAAGAAATAAGTCTATTGGACACAAAGAGAATGTCTACGTTCAGAAATAATGATATTAATTGAAACGACAACAAAGACGTCATTTTGGATCTATAATTTATTAAAGTTCAGTGCTCTTTAAAATAAATATATGGTAAATAATAATAAAGAAAAAGATGAAGCAAAGATTTGTACAATCCAAACAAAACAGAAAGCCCTGCTCACAGAAGTCTCTGGAGTGCATACATTCTTAACCAAACACACACACACACACATACATTCAGTGGCGATGTGCTTCTATCACAATCTGGTTCTTTAGTGAAGAATTACAAAAAGTACATTAATACTGTCAGTAGCTAGTGTGAACACACATGAGAGACATGAGAAAAGAACAGAAAATACAGAACCATCATTCTGAAACCATGACACTGAAAAGTTCGACATCTACACACACACACACACACACACACACACACATCCCTTTTTATGTTGTTGCATCACATCATATGGAGAGGTATGAGAAACTCAAAATACAGAATTCATCGTTACACACAGTCATAAACACCTGCGATGACCTTGTGTACATGATTCAAGTAGTGGAAGTGCTGTCTTTTGAACCTGCGTAAATGAATACTATGGTAAAATAAAACGACCGTCAAACAGAAAGTGCCACATGCAGATTTCTGCCTAAAAACACTGAAAATCAAGTCATACTAAAACAAATTTATTCACTCTGTCAATCAAACAGAAGCTCCACCCATTCTGAGCTCATCAGCTCTTCTTACATCACAGCGGCCGGCAAGCCAATAGGAAAGCAGGAGTCCACTAGGAAAAAGGAAATTGAGAAGCTCATGGACCAATAGGAGATTAGGAGGCCTGCTCGTCAGCAATTGGTTAAGAGACTGGAATATGACCCAGCAGCCAATCAGAAAGCAGCAAAGCAATCCAATGAGCCAATAGAAACTGGTTATTATTTTCTCTTGGAGGTGCTCGGCCGTTTGGCCTGCCACAGGTGACCGTGGATGGTGAGAGCATCTACGCTGGCCGAGATCGACTTGGCGGGGATGACGGTGAACTGCTTGCGGTCCGAGCTGTATTTGTAGAATCTGTCGATCATCTTCCGGCTTATGGATCGAGGTCCGGTCCCTTTGAGTTTGAGGATCTCCTCTGTTTCAGGGAAATACGTGTACAGCGCTCTGAACTGACATCCGCTGTCACGGAAGAGAATGATCAGGTGGTTGGACTCGCAGCGTTCGATCTCCTGTGGACACATGAATGGATGCCATTTAAATCTTTATCATTCTGTCTACGTATAAAGGGCTTTCATGTTTATGTATAGAAACTAGTGCCGTCAATCGATGAAAAAATGAAAAGTTGATAGTCATGATCAATGGCACCTTCCATTAAATTGTCAGTCTTACAAATACTTATACATTCAATCTCAAAATTAATGTAAAACATAATATTTCTATCTTTGCTTTGAAGATACTTGCTAAAACAAAACCGTATGATAACTTATAGGTTATTCAGCATGCTTGTTGTCATGGTAACCACACTCACCTCTAGAATGGCATTTTTCTGGGATTCATTGACTTTTCCTGCCAGACAGCAGTGAGCGATGGCATTCTGGATGATCGGTTTGTTAGACTTTGCACTCGGCTCCTTAAATAATCTTGGCCCTGAAATAAAATCAACAAAAAACAAACAAACGATAAATTAATGATATTTAGTTATGCAGATCACTCCAAACACCAATTTTGTGAATACTCATATAACGTAGTCATATCAGTGTACTGTGCATCATCTCACCGTTGTATTCCGCTACAGAAGTGATGGATGACGCCGTTGATCCGTTGTCCCAGTCTCGTTCCATGTTCCTGCTCGCATTCCGACTTAACATGGGAAAAGACTCCACTGATTCCCCCCTGCAACAAATACACAGAGGATTCATGTAATTGGCAAATATGTGGTGCACCCCTGTTGCAACATATTACCATCAGAAGGTCACTATGGTTTAAAATTTAGAGATTTAAGATGAGCTGAAGTCACCTGTGTGAACTGGCTCCTCCTGATGCCACACTGTCACCTTCAGTAGCTGCAGAAGCCAATGAGAGAGAAGATCCTGACGGAGCAGAACACAGACTGACCGCTGGATTGGTGGAGAGATAAAGAGAGTTAATAGTAAATACAGAATTGTATATCAGCAGAAATCTAAAAAATTTATTTAACAGTAATATTTTTCAAGATTAAAAACGACAAAATTGACAAATGCACAATAAATTATTTGATTACATGCACAATATTGACGCAAACTTAGGTGTCCCGTATACGGAACAGGCTACAGGTCAGTTTGACACTCCAGATCATCTCCATGCATCCCAATGGTATTTAGTATTAAATATGTAACTTTTTTAACACTGATTTACCACATTTATACAGGGAAAAGGTTTTACCAAGGATACACTGACGACATCAGTTGCTTAAAACAAAAATTTAACTGTCGCTTTGGAAAAAATATCTTTTCTTTAGAATAATATACATTATAAATTCTTCACAGTATGTCCAAAAAATTGGTATCATTAGTGTGTATTGGTACAGGTATGTGCGTAGCAGATTTCTTACGAGCAGAACAGGAGGACTCGGCTCTGTGTAGCGATTTGGGGCGTGGCCTCCTGGACCGTGGGCGTGGTTTGGCCACACCCTGTTCCTCGAGTAGCTCTTGTTGCTTTTTCCGCAGATACTCTTGTTTGATCAGCTCCCTGCGAGCCTTCTCTTCTTCTTTACGCACACGATCCTCCTCGGCTTTCCGTCTGTTATACAAATACATTTATGAGGTGAAGACAAACCTACACTTACTGCATTTGGATTAATAAATATTATTAAAAAATGCGTAAAGTATCAAAACTACGACATAAAAAACACAAGCTGCTGTGGTCGGAAAACATGTGAGCCTCTCTTTATCTCATTCACTCACAATTCAGTCTAGTGGTGTACTAAAAGACATCTTTTGACAAACACGGCTACTAGATGGACTGTGATTGGTACCTGGCTTCATCTCGTTTGAGTTCTGACTCCGCCTCCAGCTGCTCTTTTCGTTTTCGAGTCTCTTCGGCCTTACGCTGCTGCTTGAGTAGAAACGCCGCTCTCTTCTTCGCCAACTCGTCCTCTGCCTTCTGATCATCCTGCATAAATCAAATCCCAAATCTTTCACTTTGATGTGTGTCAGAACATGTTTAAAGTTAAAAATACAGCTTTAAATTAAGAGTTTATAATGCCATAAAATTGGACAACATTCTTAGACTATACTATCAGATCACACAAATGTTCTGGTACCTTAAAGAAGAAACCCAGTCCAGATTTCGGTTCACCGTCAGGTTCTGTGCAGGTTTCTGACGGATCGGCCAGCTCCGATAGGTCCACTTCAATCAGCAGGGCTTTTGTTTTGTTCTCCTCAGACAGAACCAGAAAGTTCTCTTTCCCAGAGCCTCCGGATTCACTCCTATCCCTGTTCAGATCGACAGCGGAAGCCTCCACCAAAGGGTCTTCTGTCTGGGGCATTTCGAGACTGTCTGAACATCGGTTCGGGGTATCTTGCAGTCTGAACGTGGTATTACGTATAATTCCTTTAATTCCCCGCCCACTGTCTTTAGCCCCGCCCTCCTCCTCATTCTCAGCCCGGGGGGTCCTGCCGCCCGGAGAGGGTCTGGGGTCCCCGCTGGGGGTCTGAGTGTTTCCTTTGGATGCAGTGCGACTGTCTTTGCAGAGTTTGAGCTCCGTGGGTTTCGTCCGTGGCCCACGACTGGAGCTAAACCTCGGAGGATGTTTCGTCGCTGTGGAAAGGGTCTCTGTGAATTGCACCGAGAGGCGGGGCTTAGTCTCGTGTTCGTTCGAGGGCGGCACGGTGTTCGCTTTGGTTGGATGTTCTTGTGGAGACTGAACGGCTTGTTTTATGATCAAATCCTGTTGGACAGACAGTTGCATCATTTGTTGCTGAATGGCTCCGATGGCTTCGTTCAGGAGCTCGATGGAACGGCTACATTCGCTGAGGTCAGGCTCGCCACCGGAATCGCCCAAATCGTCGCTCGTGTCCGGGACGCTCAAGCGATTGTCCTTATCCACTGCTGGGATTTCTTTATCCGGAATCTGTTCTGTGTTCTTCGCTCTCGCTTTCAAAACCTCCACACATGCGTCATCCTTCGCAAGAGTTTTCGCTTTGGGTGGGAGTTGCTGTTTGAGTGGGTGTGGCAACGTGTCGCTTCTCCCCTTTTTGACAACATGCAGGAACGCCGCCTTTCCCAGACGCATCCGCTGGCGTGCTGACATGATCTCCATCTTCTTCTTTTGCTTTTCGATGGCACGCCGTTTCTCTTCCAGCTGCATGCGCAGGTGGACGATTTCGGTAGCGAGGCCGGGTCGAGCACCCGCCACCGGCGTGCCCGGGCTCATGTCCGAGGGAAACTGAGCGCTTTCCGACCCATCAGGTGTGGTTGTCTGTGAGCTGGCGGTGCTGTGGCAACCATCAGGCAATCCGACTCTATGTCTGCGGCGTTCAGCGAAGCTCGTCATGCGGCCCGTCGATGTGCTGCTGGCCTGCGATGCCACGCTGGGACAGGGACTCGCTCGCCCGCTCGTGCCTTCCTTATCTTCCCGCTCTCGCAGGCAAACGTCCTCTCGAAGTTTAACAGACTCCTCTTCCGCATCTCCGCGTCCCATGCACTTCTTCCCAGCATGCATCAGCAGCACTCTGGTCAGCTCCTGGTCTTCATCGTCTTCCTCAAATTCAGAATCCGAAGCGACGTCCTTCCAGCCTCCCACCGGACTGACCCCCATACACTCTGCGTCGTCGTGCAAGAAGAATCTTCCAGAACGGGTGGGGGACTGTGTGCGTGTTTCTTCTTGCTCCACGTTGTTTATTGGCGTGAATGTCCGATTCATTACGCATTCTGTGGGAGTGTAAGACTTCCTGTGATGTCCCCGCCCCTCACCACACTCTTCCCGTTTACTAACGCCCGTTTTTTCTTTATTTGGTCGGAGAACTGCAGACTGCAACGGTTCCAAAAAGAAACCCTCAGGTCGGCCATCTCTAGATCCGGCCACAGGGTTAATCACAGCCACTAGCTCCTCCTCTTCCTCATGGTTGTCATAGTGATGAGTTTGGGGCAAGGGCTGGCCATTGATGCGGTGGCGTGGAGTGATAGAGATGACGTTGGATGCTAAACTGTCCTTACTGATGGAACGGGCCAAGCTGACATCATCGCCGCATAGACGTTCCCATTCCGTCTCCATCTGTGAGATGGGTCTGAAAACAAAAGTAGGCACAGAATGGGTTTGTTTGTGAATACTCCGATACTATAATTTTATTTTGACAATATTTTGATGCAATTAAACCAGCGTCAAATTTTCCTATCCTATATTTAAAAAATCTCTTTCTTAAAATTTTACATAATGAAAAATTATTTATCATGAAAGCTTTTTTTTATATACTGTTATAAATATAACATAAATAGAATAATGGGAATTAAAAGACACATTGCAGGAATAAATATTTAAAGTGGAAATTATGGCCAATTAGTTAAAGTGGAAATATTGCCAATTATTGTAAATAAAAAAACATTGAATTAAGTATTTAATTAAGAGGTTAAACACATTTACATTTTTACACCATTGGCAGCTATTTCTGGCCCAAATTAAGCATTAACTCACATAATTTTGATGCCGTTTTCCAGAAAACAAGACTTATTTGCTTTTGATTAAAATGTCTCTTGATTTAAAAAGTTTTAGATATTTGTCATGTTTATAAACCCCATTAAATCTCACCTGTGTTTCCTTTCTGCCCATGCCAGCTGTGATCCAAGCATGAGTCCATCCATACGAGACAAAGAGTTTGATCTGTTCCTCACCTCTGTTCACACAGAATAAACGACAGAAAATACAAAAACATTTATTATATCTGCGTAACACTGACCTAAAACCTTGAAAAGAAAGAATCTACCTGAATTCTCATCGCCATGATTCTGTTGTCTCTGTCGTAGTGGGAGGAGCAGGTTGGCGGGGCTTCCTTTAGTTCTGATTGACAAAGACACTAGCTTTACATAACAGAAGCTTACACAAAAACAAACTTGTCGAGTGATATAGGACTTAAAAAGGCTTATAGCAATGCTGATGAGAAGGATGGATGATATAATGCTGTTACACTACAACATACATCTAAGAGATAAACGAACTTATAAAAAGATAAAATGCTAAATGTATTTTAATTATGATATCAGACAGAACAGCAAACAGACTTACACAGATAATGACTCCTCGGGATGTAAATGGTACCTCGTATAACCATCGGGAGAGACGACTGTCGCCAGCGAATCAGCTGACGGGGATGATGTCATGAAGCTACGTTTGGTGGCATTGGATATGGGCACATGTGGGCGGCAACTCTTTGGCTGAAGTGATGCTCTCACTGTCCGATTGAATAGAGAAAGTTTTTAAAACAATAAAACACACATTAGTGAAGTGACTGACTACTATGACAAACAGATAAAGATATAAAAATCTCACATTGTTGGACGTTCTCACCATCTTTAATCTCCTGCAGGTCTTTTGGCTTCACAAATTCTGGCTTCACGACCTCAAACCACCAAAACAGCTCAGCAATAAAAACCAACAGATTTTGCTGGAAAAAAAAACAGAACGGACAGATTTTAAAATCTGATATTTATCAGTTTGGTGTTAAGCAGACAGACACGATTTGAGAACTTCGTACCTTCAGCACAGGTGGGCCGTAGAGCAGATCTTCAGTGTGCAGATAAAAACATCTGTTCAGATATTCACTGGAGAACTCTTTTAGCAGATGAATGTTATACACACTGTCTGACAACGAGGCAACTTCTTTCAGACATATATCTAAAAAAACAAAGAGAAAATGACATCACAATGCTGTTTAAATGAAACAAGGATGTATCTTATGGACATTTGTACACATATTGTGAAACATCTATTAAAGTGTGTGTGGTACCGTCTAGTTTCATATAGTCAGGACAGTAGAAGTGGACGACTGTTAAAAGTGCCGCCCCATCACACACATCCTTCAACAAATCCTCTATCACAGTCAGGTGAGGGACAGGATGTCCGGACAGGTGATCTCTACGGTAACGTACCTGAGAGACGGCAGAGAGAGATTTACATCCCATCTAACACGTGTCCATCATACACTAAAAGACACACGCACAACACACACACACTTTAAAAACATTCGTGTCATGCAATTTTTTTCTTCAAAAGGTCAACAACATGTTAACAGTAACATTAAACTTGAATGAAATTCTGAAATGCTTGCAAGACAACACTGAAATTCCTTATTTTGAATAATATATTTTGATATTTTGAAGAATGCTGTTGACCTGCCCCCATTTACATGCATTGGTTTTGTTTATAACCGATAGAAGCGAGTAGGGTCCGGTGCTGTTCGGTCAACAACTTTATTCAAAATATTGTGTCATGCGGAAGAAAGAAAGTCTCACAGATTTAGTATGACAAGAGGGTGAGAAAATGTTGACAGAATCTTCCTTTTCGGGTGAACTCCCATAATCTTTTATTGTTATAATCCTTGTCTTCATAAATCACATCAGTAGTGATGACTTTAGCTTTGCATAGTGTACTGTCATCTGGGTGAGACTAACTATTTATCTAGATGCTTTATAATGTTGTGATTTGTGTTTATTTTAGACACAGCTGATGAAAAACAATATAAGCATCATCTCCTTAAAGCAGAACCAAAAACTAAAAGCTGAACTTATCTCGACCCCATTTTACTGCTGACTTGCAAGCATTGATATTTTCTTCGGAAAATGCTAATTTAATTTCTAATACATGTAAAATAGTTTATAAATGCTGTTTGAGAACTGAGTTTAGTGAAAAAAAACAAGGGCTGGTGTGTGATTGGATGGATGGATGCATGCGTGGAAGGGCGAGTGTGTGTGTGTAGGGTAAATCCTACAGTATGTGGACAAAATGTCCCCACAAATATGGCAATATCCAAAATCAATTTTTGGTCCCCATGACGAAACAAGCTTATAAATCATACAAATAATTTTTTTGAAAATCTAAAAGAGTAGAAGGTTTTGTGTGATTGTGAGGTTTAGGGAATATGATATACAGTTTGTACAGTTTAAAAAACATTGCGATTATGGGATGTCCCCATAAAACATGGAAACCCAAGATGTGCGTGTATGCGTGTGTACTATACCACACGAGAGAACTCCACTGGCTCCAGCATGCAATGGGCCAAAGCATTCATGAGATCAGGCTTAGACAGAGAGACAAAACAAAAACAACGGAGGATGTGAGATGGATGAGGACAGAGAGATGAGCTCATGAAATGTTTCACATGTTTCACAACACACGCGGACAGAAAAACGATCATCTGTCCAGACAATGACCCAGCAGACAAACAGGGGGCGCTGTGGCACTTACAGGCACAAGCTTCCAGTACCATTTTGAGGGAGACTATCCGACAGGAAGGGGCGGGGCCAAAGAGACAAACAGAAGGAGCACAGAACAGGTCAAAGGTGATACAGCCGGTTAAATGTTGAGCAGAGAAACAGAGGCTATGTTCGGACTGGAATACCAGCGTACTACTTATATTATATTTCTAGTGTGTGTACGGCATGCAAATAATCCATATAAACAGAATACTTGCAAGACATTTGCAATGCGCTCGACTTCCAGTGCACCAGTATTTATAACCTCAGTATTGAGTTTTTCTTTAATCGTACTGCCAAACGTTATAAGAAATTATGAAATTGCACAAAAAAAGGAAAGACAAGCAAGAAGTATGCAAGTATTCCATTCTGAAGACAGCCAGAAGACGAGGCAGAGAAGAAAGAGATCGACGGATCAGATCTGTTCAAATCTGATCAGACTAAAGACTTTAAGTGTGTATCAAAACACAAAGTGAGTAAACGAGGAGAAAACAGGTCTGCGTGCTAACTGTCTGGGTAATCATCTTCTATTAGACTTGTTCGGAGGCTTCTGATTGGTCGGACCTTTTGATGGCACGGCGAATCGATCAGCGGCTGTTTCATTTTGAAGTCCTTCTCAGAAAGCTCTCTGGTCTTCAAAATGACCTGCAACACACAGCAGTTTTGCTAACTTTAAAATATCATTCCAACTATTTAAAGCAACTGGGAACACCATTGACTTCCATTGTATGTACTCCATCACATTTCTCAAAATATCTTATTTTGTGTTCCACCGACACAAAACAGGATACAGACAGGACGTAACAATAAATGATGACGCTCATGCTTTAAGGGAAAACAGGGTTGTATGTGTTCTTTTAAAGTAAGTTTGATTTACTTCAACAGATTTAATTCCAGAGCCGTGTTTGTACGTAAACAACTGTAAGCGAAGGTTTGTGCAAATGCTCCAAGACTGACCTTGTTGATCCAGAACAGCATGGCGTCCTCCATGTCGAAGGGAAGATCTTTGGAAGCGCAGAAGGTTGAGAAGCGTTTGACGCTCGACACAACTCTCTCCATCGACATCATCTCCGTCATGTAAGCCATCATCAGCGCGTCGATCAGCGGGATATGAGAACTCTGTACACACACAGATGTTAAGATGCATATATGTAGCAGAAGAAACTTAAAGGTTGTTTTTCATTTATAAACACTCAAGACAATATACATTATAAACAATATAAACATTCAGACAAAGAATATTGTTGTTGTGTTAAAACAAACAGAGCAATTATTAAATTATTAAATAGGAAATTAATGGACAAATAGCTTTCTTCTATCCAAGTTTTAAGTTCTGAAATCATTACTGTTACGTCACAAAAATGGCATGTTTAGACAAAAGATTACTTGCTTGTGTAAGAGTTTACACAACAGATGTTCTTCCTTATAAATAATGATTTTATTACAAGAGAGCGATGTTTATACACACAACACAATACACCACAGAATCAGCTATAAAGTAAAAGCAATCTGATCAATCTGTTATTCTCCCTCTCTCTCTCTCTCTCTCTCTCTCTCGCTCTCTCTCTCTCTCCCTTTCTCTCTCGCACTCTCTCTCGCACTCTCTCTCGCACTCTCTCTCGCACTCTCTCTCGCACTCTCTCTCGCACTCTCTCTCGCACTCTCTCTCTGGCACTCTCTCTCCCTTTCTCTCTCGCACTCTCTCTCCCTTTCTCTCTCGCACTCTCTCTCGCACTCTCTCTCGCACTCTCTCCCTTTCTCTCTCCCTTTCTCTCTCTCTCGCACTCTCTCTCGCACTCTCTCTCGCACTCTCTCTCGCACTCTCTCTCGCACTCTCTCTCGCACTCTCTCTCGCACTCTCTCGCACTCTCTCTCTCGCACTCTCTCTCTCGCACTCTCTCCCTTTCTCTCTCCCTTTCTCTCTCTCGCACTCTCTCTCTCTCGCACTCTCTCTCTCTCGCACTCTCTCTCTCTCGCACTCTCTCTCTCTCGCACTCTCTCTCGCACTCTCTCTCTCTCGCACTCTCTCTCGCACTCTCTCTCGCACTATCTCTCCCTTTCTCTCTCTCTGGCACTCTCTCTCTCGCACTCTCTCTCGCACTCTCTCTCGCACTCTCGCCCTCTCACTCTCTCTCGCACTATCTCTCCCTTTCTCTCTCTCTGGCACTCTCTCTCTCGCACTCTCTCTCGCACTATCTCTCCCTTTCTCTC
The DNA here is from genome assembly GCA_029783895.1 of Triplophysa bombifrons. NCBI lineage: Eukaryota > Metazoa > Chordata > Actinopteri > Cypriniformes > Nemacheilidae > Triplophysa > Triplophysa bombifrons. The sequence goes on from CM056466.1 coordinate 1,779,977, forward strand.
TCTCTGGCACTCTCTCTCTCGCACTCTCTCTCGCACTCTCTCTCGCACTCTCTCTCGCACTCTCGCCCTCTCACTCTCTCTCGCACTCTCTCCCTTTCTCTCTCCCTTTCTCTCTCTCGCACTCTCTCCCTTTCTCTCTCCCTTTCTCTCTCTCGCACTCTCTCTCGCACTCTCTCTCTCTCGCACTCTCTCTCTCTCGCACTCTCTCTCGCACTCTCTCTCCCTTTCTCTCTCTCCCTTTCTCTCTCTCTGGCACTCTCTCTCTCGCACTCTCGCCCTCTCTCTCTCTCTCGCACTCTCTCTCTCTCTCGCACTCTCTCTCGCACTCTCTCTCGCACTCTCTCTCTCGCACTCTCTCCCTTTCTCTCTCCCTTTCTCTCTCTCTCGCACTCTCTCTCGCACTCTCTCTCGCACTCTCTCTCGCACTCTCTCTCGCACTCTCTCTCGCACTCTCTCTCGCACTCTCTCCCTTTCTCTCTCCCTTTCTCTCTCTCTCGCACTCTCTCTCGCACTCTCTCTCGCACTCTCTCTCTCGCACTCTCTCCCTTTCTCTCTCCCTTTCTCTCTCGCACTCTCTCTCTCGCACTCTCTCTCGCTATCTCTCGCACTATCTCTCCCTTTCTCTCTCTCTGGCACTCTCTCTCGCACTCTCTCTCGCACTCTCTCTCGCACTCTCTCTCGCACTCTCTCTCGCACTCTCTCTCGCACTCTCTCTCGCACTCTCTCTCGCACTCTCTCTCTCTCGCACTCTCTCTCTCTCGCACTCTCTCTCTCTCGCACTCTCTCTCTCTCGCACTCTCTCTCTCGCACTCTCTCTCTCGCACTCTCTCTCTCTCTCTCTCGCACTCTCTCTCTCGCCCTCTCACTCTCTCGCTCTCTCACTCTCTCGCCCTCTCTCTCTCTCGCCCTCTCTCTCTCTCGCCCTCTCTCTCTCTCGCACTCTCTCTCTCTCGCACTCTCTCTCTCTCGCACTCTCTCTCTCTCTCTCACTCTCTCACTCTCTCTCTCTCACTCTCGCCCTCTCTCTCTCTCTCGCCCTCTCTCTCTCTCGCCCTCTCTCTCTCTCGCTCTCTCTCTCTCTCGCCCTCTCTCTCTCTCGCCCTCTCTCTCTCTCGCCCTCTCTCTCGCACTCTCTCTCTCTCGCCCTCTCTCTCTCTCGCCCTCTCTCTCTCTCGCCCTCTCTCTCTCTCGCCCTCTCTCTCTCTCTCGCCCTCTCTCTCTCGCCCTCTCTCTCTCTCGCCCTCTCTCTCTCTCTCGCCCTCTCTCTCTCTCGCCCCTCTCTCTCTCTCGCCCTCTCTCTCTCTCGCCCTCTCTCTCTCTCGCCCTCTCTCTCTGGCACTCTCTCTCTCTCGCCCTCTCACTCTCTCGCCCTCTCTCTCGCCCTCTCTCTCTGGCACTCTCTCTCTCTGGCACTCTCTCTCTCTGGCACTCTCTCTCTCTCGCACTCTCTCTCTCTCGCACTCTCTCTCTCGCACTCTCTCTCTCTCGCACTCTCTCTCTCTCGCCCTCTCTCTCTCTCGCCCTCTCTCTCTCTCGCCCTCTCTCTCTCACACTCTCTCTCGCCCTCTCTCTCTCTCGCCCTCTCTCTCTCTCGCTCTCTCTCTCTCTCGCCCTCTCTCTCTCACACTCTCTCTCGCCCTCTCACTTTCTCGCCCTCTCTCTCTCTCGCCCTCTCTCTCTCTCTCTCTCTCTGGCACTCTCTCTCTCTCTCTCGCCCTCTCACTCTCTCGCCCTCTCACTCTCTCGCCCTCTCACTCTCTCGCCCTCTCACTCTCTCAAATATAAACATGCACAAATACAAAATTATATAAGTATCTTTAGTAAAAGAGCAAAGTATTGGTTAAAGTTCTCGGTGAGGGTGACAGGATCCTGTCATATAGTGTCAGTGTTTTGTTGTGGTGGTTGTTCTTTTGTCGTGGCAGGACTTGACATATCTTGTAGCCAGGTATGAGCTTCTCTCTCTCTCTCTCTCTCTCTCTCTCTCTTTCTCTCTCTCTCTCTCAAATAGGAAACACACACTGTCAGAATGCAGAGTCATTATGCAGAACAGTGTGTGTGTGTGTGTGTGTGTTTGTGTTTGCCTATAAACCTGAAGTCCATTTCCATCTGTTTAATGATGAGATGAGGACTCTTTGTGTCTGTGGTGGGAAAAACTCACTCAACATGAGTAGGAAATCACTCGGTGTCCGCCCGTGTCACTTTATACACATTTTGAGATTTTGTGTTAACAGACGCAAGTTCGTATTTCAAGTAACTCATCTGCACGGTCAAACCTTCTTTCTCCATCAACAGTTGAAAGTAACTGTGTATTCTGACTAAATAACGTTACACACTCCAGCAGATTGTGAACAGATGGTCATACTGTGTGTAGTTCTGTCCTCGTACAAACATTTGTTAAACACACAAACAAAATGACATTCATACACACTTTCCATTCATGTAAGAAGTCAAAGGTCTCTAACCATCTTAATCGGGATGGATGAGAGGTCGTCGTGGGAGACGGGCGTGTCGTCACCTTCTCTTACATAAATTCCCCGGCGTGCCAGCGTCTGGATGACGGCCTGATGGCAGGTCAGAGACGACACCTGGTCTCCCTTCAGGAGCAGCGCACACACCCGACAGTACAGATCTGAGGACAGCAGGAGGCTCAGGACCGGAGGCTTTATGTGCTCCACGCAGTACTGATCTGTGTAGAACGGGTCCCTCAGGTCTGTGGGGATGTGCTCTGAGAGAGAGAGAGAGATAGAGAGAGCTGTCACTATAATACTTTATTATTATTTTATTTTTAACGTATTTACTTATTTGTATTACTGTTTTTTGGGTGTATGGTCTGAGACTGTGTTGCTTGTATGTTCAGATTATAATAGAACATTTTTTTAAATAAAGTTTTAATAAACAAATAGCTGGCACAAGTAAAGTTTTTGATTTTCTTTCTCTTGTAACCATAAACATTTTTTGGGTAGAAATGACTAAATCTAATGGTTTCATTGGACCATTATGAACATTATGATCAGCTGATTACCATTAAAACCATTACAAGACTTCCTTCCTGTATTGGATTTTGAGAAGTATCCCAGTATAATTTAATGGTGTCCTAATGGTTCCCATCTGTCAGATATCCCACCAATAAGACCCAACACATAACCAGTAGAGACCCATTATAGTTCCTATAATACCCATTAAAGTGTGTGTGATGGATTAAAAGAAATTCAGCAGTGTGGAGCTTGTGAGGACACACAGAGTCAGACAGGTGATTTTGAGATTATCAGACACACGTCAACGGCTCTCGCTCGCTGAACCAAAACCAGAGAAAGTTCTTGATGTGGGTTTTGCTAATGACACAGTTAACCATCATCTAAACTGCAACAAAATATTGACTAATGTGTTTGAATTTGTAGAAAGAGGAAATATACACAGTTGAGCTGACAAGCAGCTCTTGTTCATTCAGACATAATGGGTGGAATTCATTTTTAATCTGTTTGTTTGACATACAGGTTTATTTTCATGCTGCGTGTATGTTCTCTTCCAACGGGGTCATTCTGAGGTTTTGCTTAACTTGGAGGCCAAAGGTCAACCAATCAGATTAAAGCCTGGGAAGATTAACAGCGGCAGACTGTCTAATAGGAAATGTGTTCTTTTACAGATCTCCATCACTGGGATTACCACAGTACCACACTCTTTAACCAAAGAAATGGCACGCGCGTGCACACCAGACACATCTCCGGAAGTGACATGAGTTTTTAATGGTGTGTGAGTTCGTCGCTGAATGGGTGACCTCCACTTCTCATAAATAAATAAAGGCTGACAGTCAGAAATGGGTCACACACACACGCTGAGGGTTTCCCTTGTAAAGGATCAACTGTTTCACCCTGTACAATAAAACACACCAGCAAGCTCCACACATCAAATGTGCTGATTTGTTAGAATTTTTTTTAAACAAAACATGTCAATACAAATCACATAATTCTGAAATATAAGCAGAGTGGTCAAAATTGGCATTCCAGTTGTTCTCTTGAAAGTTTATATTGTCTGATACAAAAATGAACCGTGCTTTTATTATAGTAAACGTGTAGAAACCATTTCTGCGTCCAAATTCGCATGCACACTATCCGTCCTAAACAGTATTCGAAAAGAGAATCAGTTGGCGGCGAGGTCTCTAATCAGAGAATGCTGAAATGAGTATTCTCAAAGTACCAGGTGGTCTTCGGTTTCCGGTGATAATTTGATGGACATTTAACGGCACCGAGAATCCATGGACACTTAACCGCTGATATTACCCACAACTCACTGCGATAGAGTTTAGTGACGCTACACTGCATTAATACAATTAAATCACTAAATTCATGAATGTAAGTAAACAGTAAACATTACATGTAAAATAACAAAGTAATAAATACTAACATGCAAGGAAGAGCTGTATTTTAATTAAGGAAGCACCGATATGTACATTTTGGCCGATAACCGATAAATATTTAATGTTGGAAGCCGATAACCGATGTGTGCCATCTAAAGATTAATATGAAATTCCTAAGACTGAAACAAAAGGAAAAAGTGGCCATCTGCTTTTATTTGAAAACATTGACTGCAGAAAACAAGGTAACCATTAGTTCTCCTTTTCCCCTGAAAATCATGTACCAAGCCTACTTCACACTACTCAACCATACTTTAAAAAACAGAAATGTTTGAAGATTAATTTAATAATAAAATTAAAGATGTTCTTCCAGAGCAACCCAGAAAAATGTTGTTAATAGCCACTCGTCTAACAGGTCTCAAAACAGACAGCATTCAGAGAGCAGTCGGATTCAGACAATATGCTTTTGTTCATATAATTTATACATTCATAAATACTGTATACACATACTCTACCTCCATCAAAAATGTTTTACTAATAGCAGTAAGTGAATGATCATGACATAAAGATAGTAGCTTACTGTTTTGCATTTTAACTGTGAACAGCGTGCAGCTTTACCAGATGAAATGGTTTATGATTTATCGGCTATATATATATATATAGGCCTAAATTTTCTTATCGGACGATACGGATAAGATTAAAAATGACAATTTATCGGCCGAAACTGATTTTGCCGACAATTTATCGTGCAACCCTAATTTTGATGTTCGTGACAGTTAAGGATCACAGTGTCGTCTAGGCAACAACTGCCACTTCCGTTTCGGGGTAGTATGTCACAGTTCGTGCATATGGTTTCGTTACGCACTTTAATGTATACATTTTTCCATAACAAAAACAGTTCATACGTATAAAGGCATAATATAAGTAGTTGAATTGGGATGCAGCACTCATTTTTCCATATTGATCAATATTTGTATGGCAAAGGTTAAAATATGATATTACTGCAGCAAAAATATTTTTTATTTGTGGTAACCATAATGTAACTGTAGTGCCATGCTTTTGAATTTATAATAAAACCCTAATTACAGAAAATTGCTGTGTTGTGACTTGTGAGTAATATCTTGCTTTTGCAAGGTGCAGTTTGTAACAATTTTGCAGTAAAATATCCAAAAACCACAAGGCTTGTGTTATATATTTTGTTCAGCTGAGTACTTACAAGTTCTCAAAGGTTTCCAACTTTTTGTAAATCGTGAAAAAAAATCACCATTCTAAACAGTGACACGGGGCTGTGCAGTCACCTGTCAATGGCGTCATATCCATGTCAGCCTTTGTTATGCCTCTACTGACGTAGAAACCGGATGACAATAGTGGTTAGTGCTCTAATGATAAAGTTTTATAAATGTTGCAAATAATTGTGGTCCATAAATAAGTGACTTCTCGAAACAAGCTAGTGGCTGGCTAGACGCTAGACACCACAATGCTGAAAAGTGGTGTCTAGCGTCTAGCAAGCCACTAGCTTGATTCAAGAAGTCACTTATTTATGGACCACAATTATTTGTAACAATTATAAAACTATACCTCATCCGCTAACATGATTTCTCGTTCCCTACTGATTGATGCCCATCAGGGGTGGAGTTGAAGAAAACAGATCTTATCATTCCACGCTCCTTCACAGCGTCATCAAGCTACGGCATTGTTGTTGTTTTGATTGTGCGCCATCTAGCGGTTTTTACAAACTGTATCTTTAATGCTATACGTCTAACACTATTGTGTGCATTATTTATCATTTAACATGAGAATATGACACATGGTTTCAGTTCGTTTGGATTTAATTTATTGAGCAATGACCAGTCATCAACTTGCCAATAATAAACATTTCACATTTACATCTTGGTTTTAACAGTGATGTTTCAATTATTTCATTGCTGTTTTGATCGGTTCATTAATCTTGCACAATGGGCCGATATTAGGAATGCAAAGGATCAGGCCTCTTTAAATGAGAGTGTTTAATTCAAATCAATTCAGGTTTCATTCAAATCGTTTTTTATCTTTCATATTCACGAGATCATGAAGGTCAAAGACTAGATCCGAATACTTACTGATCAATGTAGAATAATCTACAAGGAATAATGACAAAGCTCCTCTTACACACAAGTCCTCAAAACGTGTATAAATTTTTACAAAACTACACAAACACATAAACAGCTCCGGAAAAATTAAGAGATAACTTTAAATTTGTCTTTAATCTGCATTTCTATGTGGCTGGGCGATATACCGTGCTATTCTTATGCTCTCATTTACTCAACAAATTACGGTTAAATGCCGCCACATCCGAAAGCCGGAGGACGCTCTTGCGCAATAACCATGAATATGGGAAATAAAAGAAGAATGATCAGATCCAGGAAATGCCAACGTTCATATTCTATAGCTGTTCTTCAAACCATTCAGGTTTTTTCATTATAATAAAGTATATTTATAGTAATGATGTTTGACGAGTGTTGCTTTTATAAATACACTTTATAAACGACTTAATCCTGTAGTGATTTTAGATCAAGCAGTACTTCCTTCTGATCAAAGAGCAATAGTTCACGGAAGAGCTGTGCATAAAACACAGAATCGAATTAGCGTGAATCGAGATATATATCCCGAGCCTCACATTTCTAAATAAATTGAGACTATTCCAGTCCGGTGTCTGTTCATTTCCAACAAAAGCACAAACCTCAGGAGTGACAAAGTCACCCAAAACGCAAAAGACTAAGAGAATGCCCAAGCTATTCCATCAAAGATTGCTTTTCGTTTCTTCTACAAAACATTTTGGAAAGTAACATGGTCTTAAAAAATTTATATGAACTTGTTTTCTTTGCAGTATTCAAGTATTGCAGTATTGATCAGTTGTTATTTTATGCAAATAAAAACAATATTCGGATATTTGGAATTTAGGTGAAATGTTGTCAGTAGTTCACAGAGTAAACAAAAAAGATATTCCATTTAACAAAACACATGAATATAAAAATCATATCTGGAAATAATTTTGAAGTGAGATTTTTTCCAGAGCTGTATACGACCGCAGTTAGCAATAAAACATTATTTAAACAAATACGTGCTCTCTCTCACATTCACAAACAGCTATTTCAGTCTAAAGGATAAGTGATGTCACACTAATGCTGTTATTTAAGTCCATCGATTAGAACACACACGACCTCCTCAGTACCCATCTGCCTGTCCAAACACAAACACGCAAATCAAAATCTATAATGGAGCTTTTTGATTGTGAATCTGCTATGGAAGAATGGATCTCTAATGACGAAATGGTTTTAATGGCTCACATGTTGACATTATAATATTCATGTTATAGTATAACAAGTATAACCGACCCTGTACTGACACTGTCATGACCTCAGGATCTTTATATCTCACAAGTGATGTTTTGGGCCCAGAATGCAGTGCCCAAATTTGAGAAGAGAGGTACACAGAGATAATCTCTTACCTTCACCATAAGCTTTGGCGAAGAGCCAGCGGAGGTTTGCTTCTATCTTAGCCCGGGCAGAGTCATACATTTCCAGTGGCACAATTTCAAGACCTCCCTCCACCGAATCCACTCGCCTGGGACCTCCGTCCGCACCCGCAAGAGCACCTACATCCATCCTAAACACACAGAGGCTTTAGAGAATGTACAATCGTGTTAACAGGCATGAATACATCAATGTGTTGTTGTAATGAGTTAGTTGAATGTTTAGTTCTACACAACAACACATTATATTTGTTAATACATACAAATACGGTTGCACACACAACTTGCTGGGGTGTTTCCTGACCGGCTTTGACTGTTCCAACATGGTGGACGACTTGCATAGAGCAGCTGCCAGATACTAATGCATTTATGTAAATATAAATCAAAGTCTAGACTATTACTGAACGAAATTCTTAATGCACCATCCCAAAATTGTGTTTCAGTAGGAAATGCAGGAACTGTCAACACTTGAAAGGAAAACTGTGATCTTTAAACCATCTCATTTCATCTATGTAAACACAGTCATTCATGATTAAATACATTAAGATGATTTACGTGTCCAATAATAACTCGATACTATGCGGTGTTATCAATAATAAAAGTGATAAACCATCACACTGATAGTAACAGCTGATCATGGATGAACAAAGCAGTTTCTTCCTGTTTTTGGTGAACGATCTCCTGCCAACATCATTGAATGAATACTCAAAAGTGATGAATGGATGCTTCCGAAATAACGCAGATAATATTCAGATATATTTCGCTGCACATCTTTGTTTAATCTCTAAAGCGTGCTCGGCTACAGACGTGAGCAACGCGAGATGTGAATGAATGAATGAGCTGTTTACTATCATTGAAATGGAATATATGTGCACCTGTCATCATCACAGGTAGTTTACCTTCAGCCCTGCGTCAAATCGACTCGCACGGCTTCAGAAAGGCATGGATATCCCCGATGCTTTTTTTATTTAAGATCTCCGGGCCGTCTGATGTCTCCCCTCCCCGCCCAGCAACGCGATGCGATCCGACTCGCCGCGGCCTCCGCTACATGACAGCCGCAGGACGCGCCGCCGCTCTCTCTGTGAATTATGACGTCAACGGCTCGATCAATCGAAACGAATGTTACAAAAGCTCAAAAATACATTTCCGATCGCGGGTCTCCCGCCACTCGGACGCCGTTACATTGTCTCGCTGCCGTTGTCATGGGGAGACGCCATGACGCGACGTGGATTCTTCCCCGGTGTTTTTGTCACTATGGATATCTGCGCTCTCACGAAGCCCTTGTGCGCATGCGCGCGTCCTGCATCCGTACACACAGGACCCGTAATAATCAATGATGTCAGGGTCTGCCATATTTTTAAGCGATAAAATAAAACATTAGAGTTCTTTAGACTTATTAAATTTATTACAATATTAATAAAGTACCAGATTTTCATGATACAATCGTGAAAATATCTTCATATAATTTATGATGTACTGTAATCGTTTTGGTTTGTTTTACGTTATTTTACTTTTTGTTGCATTATTGTAAATCATATTTGAAAACAATGTTGTTCCTATTATTTAATCTCGCAATAGAAAATACATTAAAACTTTCTCGAATCTCGAATAATCTAAAGACAGGTAATGTATGTATTTTTGTGTGATGTTTGCCTTACATATGACATCACATTGAGCTCGTGGAAAGCACAGCTCTATAGCGCCCCCTCGTGCACATGAGTGTTTGGTGCATTCGTTACGGTGCAAATCAGGACAGCGTTCATTCATTTGATATTGGCTCGATCCCTTGCGCTTACTTAACCAACCCTCCGCTGAGAATGATGGGAACAATTGATTCATGTTACATGACAGCTGTGCTGTGTGTCTTGTGTGTGTGTGTGTGTGTGTGTGTGTGTGTGTGTGTGTGTGTGTGTGTGTGTGTGTGTGTGTGTGTGTGTGTGTGTGTGTGTGTGTGTGTGTGCGTGCCCCTGAGACAATCCACTGATGCAATAAATTCAACTTTGTAACATTGCCAAATTTTAGAATATCTTAAAACACACATATAAAAAAGTTTAAAACATTTAATCTGTTTTGTGTGTAAGACCAAATATGTTGAATAACCAGCCAATGCATAAATATACAGAAAGTAAATGTTTCATGACACATCAGTCTTTCTTTGTGCTCAGTGTTTAGTTAGAACCAAACCAATCTATACAATCTCGTGTCGTAGAAGTTCACCCCAAAGAACCCACAGCAAGCACTGATCTAGAGAACCTTTATACACATCAAGAACTTTTTAAGTCTCAAAAGAACCATGGAGCTCAACTCAAAATCCATATTCATAACAGTAGGGTTGTTTGGTCCATATGAAGCTTCAAACTTTAAATAGCCATGAAGGTCTTAGTGTATGAAATATTTATTCAGTGCATATCACAGGTTTCCTCCGATCACAGAAAAGCATTTACACCTCAGCGGCTTTGGGGTCATGAATAACCACATAAAATGAAACCCTGAACCACTGAAACCTGTTTGAAATATTGAGAATATACTACAGAAAATACCTCATCAGCAAAGTGAGAAAATATTGGTTTTGATGGAGTCTTACATGAGCAAAAGGATTGAGTATCTACTTGTGATTTTATTTATAAATGTAGACTTTTTGTCTTTTTTGCATTGCTCATATGGGGTTTCTGAGCGGTTATACAGGTGTTGCTAGATGAAGTGTTGGGGAATTAATTAATTACTAGTTACTAGTTACTAATTACATATTCAATAGTGTAATTAGATTATTATCTCCAAAAAGTATTTAATTATGTATTACTGATTACTTTCTATATCTTAAATCAACCTTGATTTGTTAAGTGATTCAAGGATTGACATGAAACAGCTCTTTTAATTCATTCAAATAGATCATATGAAACTACATAAAGTAGTATTTTTAACCGACCAAAGCCTTACAAATGTAGGAATTATACATTAAGGCAGGCATTATAAAGTTATTAAATAGTAACTAGTTACCCCCAACACTGGGTAGATGGCAGTGTTAATCTGTGGGACTTTTTACTGGTTTTATTATCATACAAAATAAAGACAGATCGATTCTGACATCAAAATCATCAAAGTAATGTCACCAAAAGGTGCTCTTTATTGTGTCAAGAGAAGGTACTTTACAAAATAATTTTTTACAACAAGTTTGTCTTTCATGTCAACAGCAACATTAGAACATTTGATCAGCAGTCATAAAACGTAACACATCTGAATCCCAATCACACCTTCTGAGCACTGATGACATCATCACACTAGGACACGCACACTTATTAACACCCCTGCACCATGCATCTGGCACTACTTAATCTTGTTCTCTCTCACACACACAAACAAACACATTACATGTGAAGAACATGTACTACATATCTACAGCAGGCAATAAATAACAGTGATAGCTACGCTACATATGAAACCCAAAATACCTGATGCAAGGTACCATGGGAAAAATAATACCATTCTGTCACAAACCTCCCAAGGGCTTGTGTTCAGTGACCAGTGTCTATAGACAACACTTAACATAACTCAGTCTTTACATGTACAAAAACATGTTTGAAGCGGGCGTGTCGAAGTGTGTGCGTGCATGCGTGTCCATATCAATACATCTGAGCGTTACATCACAATATTAAGACTCTTTTCTACATTTGTTCACAGAAATCTAAACGTTCGGCAAAAAGGACCATATAAAATCTAATTAATACTGAAATTTTAATTAAAATCAACAACGAAAAACAACACAGAACGTTTTTAAAAACTATTTTCTGGCAGCATTATAATAACTTTCAGCATTATTTTCAAAGCAGTTAAATGGTCGAAATAAACATAGCAATAAAAATAAATAAAAAAGCATCACTTATATCTGTTGTCCAAAAACGCTCATAAATAAATACAAAAATGAATAAAAACGGTTCTTGGCATACAAAATTCAAACAAAGCAGTTTGTCGCATTAATATAAAATTGTTTACAGAGTCTTTTCAGTCCTTTGTTGATTAGCTTGGCGATGTCACATCCCACTTATTTAAAGGCTTCTGGGATATGATTCATCTGCATACTGGTAGGCGGGCTTGAGATTCCCTCTGACCAATCAGACACGGAATGTGGAGACGAGCTAGACCACTGGTCGGGAGAGCCGGGGGACGGCGTGAGGAAAGGATGGTCGGGCACCTGCGGCTGGTGGTTGGGCGTGTTGTCCATGGGGTTAGAATAACTGTGTTGAGAAGGCGGGGTTAGAAACTGCGCGCTGGAGATAGAAGCCATTCGCTGGCTGTCCTGTGGTAGGATGGTCTGCATGGGGGCGTGTCCTGAGCCGGACTGAAGTTCCAGCCCACTGAGATCTCCCAGGAAGTGATGCGTTAGGATGTGTCCAGAATTTTGGTGCTGCATGGTGGCGACGCTCTGGTGGTTGTTTTGGTGGGCGTGGTTAGACAGCATGTGCGACGCTGTGCCTAGGTGGCTGCTTTGCATCGTGGGATAACCCATGACCTGCGGCATGCCGGGGTGCATTGTGGGCATGAGGGACGTGAAACCTGCCTGCTGCTGTTGTTGCTGCACCCTCTGCAGCCAATCGCATGCGCCCGTTTGAGCCCCACCGCTAGCCACTGGGAGATGGGACAAGCGTGGAGGGGCGGAGTCAAATGGCTTGCCCATACCCTGGTGAGCACCGACCATGCGGGAGTCGGCCAACCCCTGGAGTTGATTTAAAGTGATAGGCGGGGACTGTTGAAAGGGTGACGTCATCATGGGCGGCGAAGAGACGTCTGATAGATAGCCGTGTGGTGATTCAAGCGAATCGACGGGTGAAAGGACGCCCACCTCCATAATCCCGCCATCTTTGCCCTCCCCGTTTTTCTTCTTTTTGAGTCTCATTTCCTTTCCTCCGTCCTTACTGCCCGCACCTTTTCCTCCAGGTTTTCGAACCTTCTTGCCCATGGTGTTGTTGCCCGGGCTGGGTTTGAAGCCCAGGTAGGTGTTGGGGGAGCAGAGGGGCGGCGACAGGGGCAGAGGGGGACTCCGCACCAGGTTGTATTCTTCTAACAGGCGGACGATGTCGTGGTGCATGCGCTCCTGTGCGATGTCTCGCGGAAGCTGGTCGAGATGATCCGCAATGTCACGGTTGGCCAGGTGATCGAGCAGGACTCTGGCGGTCTCGTAACTGCCCTCGCGTGCTGCCAGGAACAGGGGTGTCTCTTCCTGCTCAAACACACACAAAGTCAATATTAGTGTGTATGAATCTTTCACACTTTAAAATGTCAACATGACCCAACGCATTTTACATAATTTCTAAGTAAAGCAAAAACAATGTAATAAAAAAAAATAGTTGACATAAATAAGTGAAGATGGTTTTGCTTTATTCCACACACCTTGTTATTCTGTAGATCTTTATTTGCACCGTTCTTCAAAAGAACAACAGCAGCGTCCACATTATTGACAGCAGCCGCCCAATGAAGAGCCGATTTACCTACAGAGAGCAACACAGAGAGATTAGATCTATTGTGTATTTACAGACAGACAAAGTGTGTGTACGTGTGTGTGTGTTCATACCTGCATCATCAACGGTGTTGGGGTCAGCGTGGGAGTTAATGAGTTCCTCCACCATTCCCTCAACAGCCAATCGGGTGGCCAGGATCAGCGGCGTCGTTCCGTCATGCATACGAGCGTCCAGATCCGTCGCTCGGTTCCGGATCAGAATCTAAACCAAACACAATGTTTAAAAGCAACATTACAACACTACATGTGAACAACGTATGTAAGTGTTTGAGTGCAAGTTATTCTGAAAGTGTATTTTTTACCTGGAAGACGCCCTGGGCATCGGCTGCAACAGCAGCGTGTAGAGGCGTGCGGCCCATGTTGTCCTGAACGTTAGCATCAGCTGTAGACTCCAGCAACCGCTTGGCCGCATCAGAACGTGCGTAACGCGCTGCCAGATGCAATGCCGTCTCTCCAGTCCGATCTGTCTGGTTGTGCAAGTTGGCGCCGTGGTAGATGAAGTCAGTGATGACGTCGGCGGACGGGTCATCTTCTGCCTCGCCGTTTTCATTTTCAATACCGCCGCCGCTGCACGATGCGATCATCAGCGGAGTGAAGCCATCTGAGAGCAAGAGGAGCGGTTAATGAATATTCCTTGTACATGTATCAAATATACATATCCGTACAGGTCACTCACCAGGCCCGCGGACGTTGACGTCCATGCAGTCGTTCTCGATCTCGCCCTGCGGTGGTGTAGGAGCCATAGAGTTCAAGCGCAGGTCGGCGGCGTCCAGATGTTGCTGTGTCCACTGCCGATGATCCAGCTGAGCCGTCATGTCCAGAATGGCCTGTTCCTCAAACTGCACAAAAATACACGGCGTCACACATCCAACCGACCAATGATTTCAACTGATAAACTGCGTGATTAACAGGGAGCACGCTTACCTTGAATCGTTTGGAGATGTCATCATCTGCCCAGTCGCTGAGCTGCTGGTCCATCAGAGAGCTGTCTGAGTTCTTCAAAGGCCTGATGGGAAATGTATGAAAGTTGATCATTTTTTGTTTTTTTAAATGTCATTTCTTTAGGGTGGAGCAGTTACAACTGTACATTAAAGTGAAGCAAAACTCACTTCAGTCCCACAGAATCCTCTCCTACTGGCTCCCGCCGCTTCTTTTTGGGTTCCGTGACTTTAAATCCCTCAGGGAACCAAAGCTGTCCATGTTCCCGCTTACGCTTTCTGTTGACCACGACACCCACAGCCACCAGGGCCAGGACGGCCAGAGCGAGGAGGACCAGGAACATGGGGTACATCTCAGCGCTCTTTGGAGGTCCGTCTTCACCTGCACAAAGATTAAAACAAAGTTAATAATGTATGAGCGTGTGCGTTAAATCGAGTCTGTGTACAATATATTCCGTCTTAAATAATAAATTTTTGGGCACTCACTTGTGACTGCTTCAATGACGTAAGGAACATTGAGATTCCCGCTAGAGGCCAACGCTCCGAGGAATGCCGCCACGTCTGTGGCGCTCTGGAAACACTCATCTGACTGTTGATAACACTGACGGTTGTCAATTTCTAGATAGACAATCGATCTGTAACACAAACGCATATTGTTCAAGTACTCGTCTTTCAACAGGCCATGTTTATACGTGCACATGATCAAATGGATTTTGAGTCGCTCACCCTTTGATCTCCATCTGATCCAGTTCTCGTCGTGGGCGGGGCTTTAGAAACGCCGTCATGCTCCTCTTAGCACGCTGCAGCAGCTGGGCAGGGTCGCTCCAGTCGGCGCGTTTGTGTTTGCTCAGCTCGTGTTCGTTACCGTAGTACGGAAAGATCAGCGGCTCGCCATTAGCGTCACGCCGGAATACCACGTTGGTGTGCAGCAGGCCGCTTAGCTCACGCAGGAATGAGGAAGAACGGTTGCGGAGGTCGTCGGGTGGAATGTGGACCACGAGAACCAGACTTCCCACGGCCAGTTTCTTAGGAACATCCTCGGCGCAGTCGAGGCCGTCCCATTCGCACTCCGCATTATTACAGCCCTGATCGCAGTGACCGTCTGCGTAGTGATCCTTACAGTACTGATCATACAACGGACTGAGGGAGAGAGAGAAACAAATCATTTTAACACATTTCATCACTACGTAAGACAACAAAAATAAAACAAAACTTACTTGCACTGCCCCTCCAGTCGCTGGCAGTCGAATCCATCGTACAGGCAGCCGGCGTTGGCGCACTGCTCATCACACTTCCCATCATTAAAGTACCTCCAGCACTGCAGGGCGGCGCTACAGTTCTGCCACGGGTCATCGAAATTCAGAGAGCAGTCGCCGCCGTCCCAGCCGCAGGCGTGATTGTTGCATTGGGTATCGCAGATCGCGTTTCCGCCCCTCCCTTCGCACTGAGGGACCTCGCACTCGATCTCCACCTCCGGAGGTGGAGCTATGTCCCGGCCCTGCCCTCCGTTGAAGGAGTAGTCAAGGATGTGACAAAGGAGACCGTTGAAGTTAACCGGGCAGGAGCAGCGGAAAAACGGAGCGTCATTGATGGATTTGCATGTGCCCCCATTGTAGCAGGGGTTGGTCAGGCACGCCGAGTCCATTCGCATCTGGCACTCGTGCCCGCTAAAGCCCGGTGGGCAAAGACAGCGAGGGCTCAGGTGACCGGAGACACAGGTGGCGCCGTTGCGACATCGCAGGGAGCCACAGGATTTTGAGTCGTATTCGCAGGAGGAACCAGAGAAGCCCTGAGTAAACAACAGAGATGCGTACAAGCGGTCAGAATGATTTATTCTTTGTGTTGCAAACATGGACGGGTGGAGCACGTGCTCATCTGTCCGGGTATACTCACCGGTTGACACTTGCAGATATATCCGTGTTTCGTGTTACTGGCTACGGCACATGTCCCTCCATTTTTACACGGCGTGTCCTTGCAACCGTTGAACACGGTTTCACAGCGTTTGCCTGCAAACATGAACAAAACAATTAGAAAACCATACACAAAAACTATACAAAGAACTCCTAGAACTATTAATTCTGTTCATGTGGATTCTTGACGGCTCTGAGGCTCAAAAATCTGATTCAAAGAAGTTTATCAGAGATGAGAATCATTAATATTTCTTGCTAAACACTTACAGCACTGATGTGTGTTAAATGTTTGTGTGTGCATAACGGTGAACGTTCGTACCTGTGTATCCAGTACGGCACTCGCAGCGGAAGTCGTTGTTGAGCTGGACGCAGTTGTAGGATCCGTTGGGGTCACAAGGGTCAGACAAACACTCGTTGACGTCGCCCTCGCAGCGTTCGCCCACAAAACCGGCCGGGCACACGCAGCCGTAACCACCAATGCGGTCCACGCATCGGCCTCCGTTAAAGCATCGCAGCTCACCGGTTAACGGATCCGCAGCCGGGGAACAGTCGTCAATGTCAATCTCACAGTGAACACCTTAGAAGAGGGACGGGGAAAACAAATGATTTAGTAAGTGAAACAGCAGGCGCAGAATACCTGCACATGCGTACAGAAATGAGCGTGTACCTTGTGTTCCCCGTGGGCACGAGCATTTGTAGGTGTTGACAAGATCGATGCAGGTTCCTCCGTTCTGACATGGATTCGACAAACACTCATTTATCTCCTTACTGCAGTTCGTTCCGTGATATCCTGGAACACACTGTAGAGAGAAAGCTTGTTAGACTCCTGTAAATGTGCCTGTGTGTAAATGCATGTTTGTGGGTGTGTTCATACCTCACAGCTGTATCCTCCCAGGTAATCGGTGCAGGTGGCTCCGTTCTGACAGGGGTTCGGCATGCACTCATCAACCTGCTCCTGACAGTAACTGCCTGTGTATCCAGCCTGACACCTGCACAGGTGCGTGTTCCCCGCATCCACACACTGACCGGCGTTACGGCACAGAACGGCCACAGACACTCCTGACAGAGAGAGAGAGAGAGAGCGAGAGAGAGAGGGAGTTAAGCATGTGCAGTATGACAAAGTGTAACTTGGCATTTACCGTGTATTGGTCAGATATTTACCTTGCTGTTGTGCGGCGACCTCACAGCTCACGCTTGGGATGTCGCAGTAGATGCCCGTCCAGCCACTGGCACACTGACAGGTGAACGACGCTCCCTGCTGCCAACAAGAGCCCCCGTTCTTACAAGGCACAGAGTCACACCAGCGAACCAGACTCTAAAAACGCAAAACGTACATACATGAGTCAACGTCATGTATGAAAACCTAGTTTAAAGAGGTGACCAGGTGTGTGTGTTTACCTGGCAGTTTTGGCCTGTGTGGCCGTGCGGGCAGGTGCATTTGTAGGTTCCGTATCCGTCCTGGCATGTACCTCCATTTTGACATGGCTGTGAGTCACACTCGTTTACGTCGTGCTGGCAGTAATTCCCGGTAAATCCCGGCAGACACACGCAGGAGAACGTGTTGATGCCGTCAACGCAAGTTCCACCGTTAAAGCACGAGCTGGAGGAGATAAACAGACAAATTTATCAAACGTTCGAATACTTGATTATTAATTGAAAGAGTATGAGAAGAGTATGCAACGCTAAATATTCCTAAAAGCAGTTTACTACATTGCTGTCGCATGACCACGTTGCATGTTGAACACTTTTCCTTGTCTAGTTTTTCTGTAGGAATAACCAAGTACACACAGTGCATACTTTAGAAAGTGTGCGAGCAGTGTGTTTACCTCTCAGTGCAGTCGGGTGTGTTGATCTCACAGTTGATGCCGCCGAATCCTGCGGGGCAGCTGCAGGTGTAGCTGTTGACACAATCGGTGCAGTTCCCTCCGTTACGACAGGGGGCGCCCACGCACTCGTCTATGTCCTCCGTGCAACGCTCGCCGCGAAAACCCGCCAGACACACGCACACAAAACCGTGCACGCGGTCCTGACAGATTCCACCATTACTGCAGGGATCTGTGAGCGAGAGAGAAATGTTAGCATGTTCTCTGTGGGTGTTGTTGTGTTTGTGTACTTTATTTTTTCCATGCTTCTTACTTGGTGTACAATCGTCGATATCGGTCTCGCACAGATCTCCCGTGAATCCCGGGTTACAGTGACATTGGAAGCCGCCACGCAAGTTCTCGCACACTCCTCCGTTGGTACACGGGTTTCTCACACACTCATTGATGTCCACCTCACATGTCTGACCTGTAGAGATGATGGAGGTTAGCGTGATGAAGGTCTCAATGTCATGTAGACAACATTACACACACAAACACACCATTACCTTGCCAACCAACAGGACATGCGCAAGAGAAACTCCTAAAATCTTCAGATTCACGACACACGCCTCCGTTCTTACAGGGCCGTGAAGAACACGGCGCCAGAAAGCTCTCACACACGTCACCTGAAACAGGTACGAACACACATTACACACAGACACATGATGGCATTCAATTACATCAAGTCATTTCATATATCACTAAAAATCTGATTTCTCCCTCTGTCCATCTAGATTTTCCCCTAAACTCAGCTCGAAAAACGTGTGAAAACATTCCTGCCGATTCCTTTTGGGTCAACCGTGTTGTTTTCACAGTCGTTCTGTTCTACTGACTCGTTTTTCCTGCAGGCACTTCCTTATCTGTTTCCAGGGCGACCAGCTGGCTCAGGAAGTCACTTCCCGCTTCCTACCATTGTCGATTCTTTACCTCAACAGGAAACAGGAAGGTGCCAGACAGGAAGTAGACCTATCTGAGTACCCACCCTCAACAAATTTGTGTGATTTCATGGCCCAGAAACCTCCAGTTTTTTACAGAGAGCTGCTTTGATGGTCACAGGGACTTAAGTATGACCAGCAAAGCGCAGGTTAGTGCGTTCATACCTGTGTAAGGCAGTAAGCAGTTACACTTGAATCCGGCCACGTCATCGATACAGGTGCCCTGGTTCAGGCAGGGGTTAGACGCACACTCATTGATGTTAGTCTGGCAGTTAGGACCTGTATGCGAGAAAACACACTGCGTCAGGCTTACAATACACACACACTTTTTTAAACACATTTATAAAAGTCTGCAAAGTGACAACAGAAGGTCCCAATATGCATACTACACCCTAAAATTCACTAGGTATGAAAACTACATACTGATGCCCACATGAAAAAAGGCTAAAGTATACTTTAGTATTTACTATAGTAAACGTGAGTATATTGTAGCAGCTTGTTAATGTACACTATAGTATTCTATATAAGTTATAGTATGATGTAGTACATGATAGTACACCCTCACTTTGTTAATGTATACTGCAGTATTCTGTGTCCTACACTGTAGTGAATACCGTAGCAAACTTAATGAATGTAGCAAATTGAACAGTTGTAAATTGTAGTATACTATAGCACATTATAGCATTTTCAACACTTTGTTCATGGGTACTTTAGTATTCTGTAGTATTAACTTTCTCATACGTAGCACCTAAACTCTGGAATAGCCTTCCTGATACTATTCGAGGGTCAGACACACTCTCCCAATTTAAATCTAGGTTAAAGACACATCTTTTCAGCCAAGCTTTCACTTAATGCATAGTTAATGAACAGCAGCTACGCTAATTATTCTCTTTATTCTCTTTCCGCCTCTGCCTCGGGATGCCCATCCCGAGGTAGGAAGAAGTTCCACCATGTCCAGATGACCGACAGATGCCCATCCCCAATTTGAGATCACGCAAGCTACAGCTGCAGACTGACTGACCATCCCAGCTCCATCTAAGGCAATTCCACCACCAGCCAAGAGAAATATGATCATCGGACCATCCCAGCTCAGACCACTACATCCCCAACCAAGAGCAAAGACGGACTATTTGTCTTATTAATGCTGAAGATACAATATTTGGTATTAAATGCTAAACTTAAATCACATGTCACCAGTTTGAGTGCAGCTATGACACGTCAGAGGGGATCTGGCCCTCCCGGCTGAGCCTGGTTTCTCCCGAGGTTTTTTTCTCCATTAATTAATCAGTGGAGTTTGGGTTCCTCGCCACAGCAGGGCAGTGTTGGCCTGCTCACCGGGAGACTGCATTCATTCATTTATTTATTTATTTAGAAATTAGATATTATTTATTAGTATGATCTTACTCGTTGTATAAATATCATGCACTGTGCTGTGTTTTAACTTTTCTGTTTTTCCTGTTTGCCCCTGTAAAGCTGCTTTGAAACAATACACATTGTGAAAAGCGCTTTATAAATAAACTTGAATTAAATCATTCATGAAATGTAGTAAAAACTGTAGTATACTTTGGTATTTACTATAGTAAACCTTAGTATATTGTAGTATTTAAGCACCATGTCAATGTACACTATAGTATTCTATAGTCTTCTTAACTAGGGTAAATTAATAAACCAGTAAGAACTGTAGTACACTTTGGTATGTACTTTGGTAAACTGTAGTAAGTTATAATATGATGTAGTACATGATAGTACACCCTCACTTCTGTAGTATTACCTACAGTAAAACCCTAAACTGTAGTAAAGAACATAGCAAACTTTAGTATGTACTATATTGAACAGTTGTAAAGTGTAGTATACTATAGCATATTATAGTATTTCAACACTTTGTTCATGTGTACTTTAGTATTCTGTAGTATAAACTATAGTTAATTCATGAAATGTGGTCAAAACTGTAGTATACTTTGGTATTGACTATAGTAAACGGTAGAATACTATATGATAATATTAGCATTTTGTCAATGTATACTACAGCATTCTGTAGTATCAACTATAGTGAATTGCGAAACTACAGTAAACACTATAGCATACTTTACTATAACATAGAAAAGACGATAACATACTACAGTGTACTATAGTAAATATTAAAGTATACTCCAGTGTTTTTCATGTGGTTGAGCGAGTGTTAAGGCAGTAGCACAAGGGGTTGTGGGTAATTTCATGTGTGGATGCAGACCTTATATCCAATGAAAGTAGTACAACATCTCGTCTCCTCTAGACTAATCCTACAAGCTATTCAGATGAACTGTACACAAGTCAGAACACATCCGCTATATCAGGATACAGAGTGTCTGTCTCTCACCGCTGAATCCGGCTCTGCAGGTGCACACGTATCCGCTGGTCATGTCCTTACAGGTGCCTCCGTTCACACACGGGTTGGACAGGCACTCGTTGATGTTGATGTCACAGTTGCGGCCCGTCCAGCCGGGCTCGCACACGCACTTATAGCTGTTGATCTGGTCTTGGCAGTTGCCGTGGATACAGGGGTTGCTGGAACACTCGCTGTGTTGAGAGAGGCAGGTGGCGTCACGGAAACCCTCGGGACAGATGCAGGTGAAGCTGGTGACCCCATCGATGCAGGTGCCACCGTTATGGCACGGGTTCAGCGCGCAGTCGTCGATGTTGATGTTACACATTGAACCTGTGATAGTAAGAAAGAAAATCTGCATAAAGTGGCCAATATGATTCATTTCTGAGCAGAACTCATTGTTTATCGAGAAGCAGGGCGGGGATTGTTCAAATACATAAAGCGAACATGCAATGTTATTGGCCAATACGTTCGTAATGCTGTGGTTCATGACCGATTGTTCCATAACTATGTTAAACCTCAGTATTGAAAATTGAATCAAATAAAAAAGTTGCACAGTGTAGGAATTCAAACTCAGATGTGCGTTGACCTCTTGTTCTTTGTCTCTCTTTGTGTGTGTGTGTGTGGCCCCATCCCAAAATCTCCGGCTCTGCTCCAAATGCACAAAGGATTTCCTCCACCCTCTTGTGCCCTTTTATTCTTGCTTTCTTTCTCTCTGTCTTTCAGACCCAGCTCACATACCCCTCACACCCTCTCTGGGGGAGGGCAGGTCTTACAGAGCCTATTTCACACACCGCCGAACAACAATTACCCCTCAACACACACCCCTCTTCTGCAGCGTAATGGCAAACTGTTAGAGTCTCCTATAACAATGGAACTTTATTTTACTGTTTCGCGCACAATTCATTCACTACAATATTAAAGTGCTCGTTGTAAACAGGATACTTGGAGTACTGGTCCTGGATGCTGATTGGTTGATATCTGTGATATAATGCACAGTATAGAAACACATAAACACCTGCACCTTGTATATCGCATAACATGCAACTTAAAAGTGTGGTTTGTCTAGTCAGAGTAATAAAGTGTGTGTGTGTGTCCCAGTTGGGGAAAAAGTCTCTGTCCTAAGTCATATCTGTTATCTGATACACAAGCTCTGCACTTCGCTGGCCACCTGTTCACCTGTTCTCACACAAACACATATACTCACACACACACATACACACACATACATACATACACACACACGCATATGCACACAAAGATGCTGCTGTGCTCTCACCTGTGTATCCGGGTTCACACACACACTCGTAGCCATTGATCTTGTCGATGCACTTGCCGTAGTCACATGGCTTTCTTTTGCAGTCGTCGATGTTTATCTCACAGTTTATACCTGCAGACACAATCACAAGATCATTCAATTCCACCTCATGTTGCTCAAATAGTTTTCCTGCATCTAAAAGAACATCCGATCACTTGAAGTGAACAGCATTGGTTCTCAAACTGGGGAGGCCCCAAGATCGATCCAGGGGGGGCACCTATTTTGTGGCATTATATAGGATCTAGAAATTTATCATTAATTGTATGCAATCAAACATCAGAAAAATAAAAAGTATTGATGTATCAGCATTGTTAACTAAAATTTTAAATTGAAGATTATAGGTTTTTATTTGGGGGGGCCTAAAGCGATGCACTCTGCACAAAGGGGGCCTAACAACGAAAAATTTTGAGAACAAGTGGTCTACAGTTTGCGTGTGTTACCTGTGGTTCCTTTGGGGCAGGTACAGGTGTACGAGTTCTCTCTGTCCTGGCAGGTGCCTCCGTTTCGGCAGGGTTGACTCAAGCACTCATTAATGTTGGTCTCGCACAGTCGGCCAGTGTATCCCGGACGACAGTCGCAAGTGAAAGCTGCCACCCCGTCTCGACATACTCCGTAATGACACGGGCTCGACACACACTCGTTGATGTCTGACTCACACTGAACGCCAGCGAAACCTGCAGGACACAGACAGACATTAATATTCTTAAATCTCGACACGTATTTAAGCACAGAGGTAAACGGCGCATTCCCTTAATAGTGTGCACGTACCTGGTGTGCATTCGCAGGTGTATTTGTTTGGGCCGTCTGTGCACTTGGCGCCGTTCTTACAGGGCGTACTGGCACACTCATCCACATCCACCTGACATAGATTCCCAGAGAACCCTGGTAAGAAAAAAAACACAGTGTTTGCTCTGGTTGTTCTTTCTGTAAATCATTAGCGCTAAACGTCCCGTCTCTCTCTGTAGTTTGTTACCTTTGGGGCACTCGCAGTGAAATGAGTTGATCTTGTCCACACATTTTCCGCTGTTGAGGCAAGGCTGCGATGCGCAGTCGTCAGCGTTTATTTGACAAAACACACCCTCATAACCTAAACAAACAAATATACACACACTTGTAATGAACCCCTGATCACGGAATGTGACGATGCTAATTCTTAAGACGTCCTGTGTATAATAAACAGCTCATACCTGGCATGCAAATGCAGTGGAATCCACCAATCCGGTCGAGGCAGGTGGCGTCATTTTGGCAGGGGTTCGACTTGCACTCATTAACGTCCAGTTCGCAGCGTGGACCTTCGTAACCTTGGAGACACTTGCATTGGAACGAGCCTTTAGTGTTGAGACATCGTCCACCGTGCTCGCATGGGTTCGCACCTGAAATGCACCAAACGCAAACGGTTTCTATCCGTGCCCAATCCTAATGCATTTAACATTCGTTTTAACCAATCAGAGCCTTGTTCTTACCGAGCGAACATTCGTCTATATCCTGGTTGCAGGCGGACCCAGTGTACCCGGGCGGACACGTGCAGATGGCCTTTCCGCTCACCGGGTTGGTATC
This sequence comes from Triplophysa bombifrons, assembly GCA_029783895.1. Lineage (NCBI taxonomy): Eukaryota > Metazoa > Chordata > Actinopteri > Cypriniformes > Nemacheilidae > Triplophysa > Triplophysa bombifrons. The sequence goes on from CM056466.1 coordinate 1,804,233, forward strand.
GCAGTTGGAGCCCTTCTGACACGGGTTGCTGATGCACGCATCATCCAGATGACACAGAAGTCCTGTGGATCAAACAAAGTTGGTAAGAAAACTATCAAAAGACTCCAAAAACTGTAAACTGTTCAGCTGCGCAGGCGCTCACCTGTGCGTCCGTGGGGACACTCGCAGAAGAACGAGGCGACTCGGTCGTGGCACGTGGCGCCTTGAGAACAGGCGGCGCTGGCACAGTCGTCGATGTTCTCGCTGCAGTCGTCGCCCGTCCAGCCGTTCACACACACGCAGTTGAAGCCACCGATGGTGTTATGACACGTGCCGCCGTTCTGACAAGCGTTGGGGGAAAGTTCACACTCGTCGACGTCCTCCGTACAGTACTGACCTGTGAATGGAAGGTCAAAGGTTACAAGGTTGGTTACCTTTGTGAAATCAGTTGGTGTGTGTCATCACCCAGAAGTCTTACCGGTCCAATGTTTGTCGCAGTGACAGTTGTAGGTGTTGACCCCGTCAATGCACCTGCCTCCATTCTCACAGGCGTGCTGGGTGCAGTCATCAACATTATGTTCACAGGTTTGACCCATAAATCCTGTGAAAGACAGATCATTCGCGTTCACATTAAAGCGTGTCAGACAGTGCTTATGAGCTCTAGTGATTCAGGTCACTTGCTTTGATTAATGATGAACAAACATCACATTCCAAGAGACTGATACGCTGTAAATGAATAACTGTGCGCACGCACATCAAAGTTGTTACCATCGAGATAAGCACAACATAAACCTGCAGTAAAACTTAAAAGTGGAGGAACTTAAACAAACATAGATTCTTACCTGAGAGACAGGTGCAGGTGTAAGATGTGTCACTGGTCTGTAAGCACGTTCCTCCATTCCTGCAGGGCGAGGGGAGGCACGGGTGGTACAAGCGCTCGCAGTGTGTTCCCACATACTCGGGCGGGCACCTGCAGTGGTACGAGCCCACCTCGTTTATACAGGTTCCTCCGTTACGACAGGGTGACGGGGAGAGGGCGCACTCGTTAACGTCCTGCCGACACGTTTGGCCGTGGAAGTTGGGAGGGCAGGTGCAGATGTAGTGAGACTCAAACGCTGAACACTGTCCTCCGTTGGCGCAGGGATTCGACGCACACGGGTCGGCTTGTTGACACGTTTTACCTACACGCAGAAATCGAGAAAGAAAGAAGTCAGCAACATTCTCATTCGAACTGGAGCAATATTCGACTCTTTATGGCACGTACCGGACCATCCAGGTGGGCAGCGACAGGTGAAGGTCTCCAGGGTGAGCAGAGAGCACGTGCCGCCATTGCGACAGGGCGTGCTCATGCAGGCGTGATTGACAGGCGTCAGACAGAGAGGACCGCTGAAGCCCAGAACGCAGTCGCAGGTCACCTCCACATCATTACCCTGAGTCCGAGCGCGGCACACGCCTCCGTTTCGACATGGTGACGGGCTGCACGGATTCGGGAACCGACACTGGGGTCCGGCAAAGTCCGATGGACATCTGAAAATGCACAAGACATATACAGTGTTAAAAAACAGGGCTATGTAGGATGAACATGTTGTTTCCTAGATCCACAAAATTCAATATCTTTATTTTTTATCGAACCAGTCCATAAGAAACACACTTATGGTCCGCATTTATATTATAAACCACCTTGAAATGAAATCTAATCAATTGAAGGCAAAAAAAAGTATAGGAAGTATATAATATGTCCCTCTGTGTGTGTGTGTACGCATGCACGTGCCTGTGTGTGAAAGAAAGACTGTTCTAACTCATTTAAATTCCTCAGTGGCAATTAACAACCACAAGCACACACTCCTCAAAACACACCTACAGATTCATGAATGTTAAAATATTGAAGTCATTTATTTAATTAAAAAATACAACGAAATATTATTTATGAAGCGTTAGTTAATAAAAAAACAAGCAATAGAAATAAGATTGTATTTGTCTCTGAATGTGTGTGTATGCTGCAGCAGGTGTGTGCATAAATAAGGGCAGCTGTGCTGCAGGCCCCTCCCACTGTTCGCTGTCCCTCCCCCCAAGCTTGTTGCTATGGCGAGTGGCATAAGGTCACTAAGGCAGCTCCCACGAGAGGGTAAAACTCCGCCCCCCCCCAAACTCCCACTGTCCAATAGTTCACTTTATCTTGACAGCATGTTGATGGACAGGATTAATTCTTATCTGCATCATCCATATTCATCATTCCATATACTACTATAGATTTATCTCAACCTATCACAACCCTGGTCCCCACAATTTAACCTAAAATCTAGCATATATTTTTCTTTCCTGCATTTGGTTTTGTCCTTAACAATTTAAAAAACACAAAAGCAAAGGTATGCCACAGCAGTTATACAACTATATTAATAATACAAAATATAATACATTTATATAAAATATAATATATGTAGAGTTTGGTTCCAAAATGAGATTTTATTTTTCCAAAATCATGTTTATGTATATTATGTTTTTATTGTGTTTTATTGTGTTAGTAAGCTGTATTTTTTTTGTTATTATGGCTTAAATCAAAACAAAGCAACTGCAGTTTGATTTGATATTAATTGTAATGCACAATAAAAAACATGTTTTTTGAAATATCTTAAAAACAGTTTTCCATTTTGGAACCAAACTCATATATTTTCTATATAAAGAAAATTCCCAGGGGGTATATTTTGCTCATGTTTTATGTGATATTTCTCTGACATGTTGTACTTTTCAAATTTAAATAAATTTAACTGGCAAAACAAAAGTTTGCAGATATTGACATAAACTCTCAATGTAAGTTGGTTAGCTGTTATAAAGACGTCTCTGCACAGACGCATGCATGCCTGAGTTTACTTGCGGCATTAGCGCCGTGTCTCTCTCTTTGTCCCCAGAGGCAGAAGTCATCGGCAGCCCGCCGTGGCAACAGGTCCGAGAGAGCGAGTTCGACTCCGAACAGATGCTGCGGTGACCTGTGACCCCTGAGCACATTTGTGACAGCAGGCTTCAGACCCCCCCATTCCAGTAGGCTGGTCTACCATCTGCTACTGCTACTGCAACACAACGTGTCTGTGTGTGTGTGTGTGTGTGTGCGTGTGTGTGTGTGTGTGTGTGTGTGTGTGTGTGTGAGTGTGTGTGAGTTCACACCACATACTTCCTGCCCTGACTGTGAATCAAAACAGCAAACTTTCATTTTTGTGTCTGGCCCCTTAAGTCGGTTTACACTTCTGCAAACCCTGGCCGTTACGTATTTGTCTGTGCAAATATGTAAAACATAAACTGACATCAACTTTTTGGTCAACCTGCACATGGTGGGCAACTGGAAGAAACTAACCAGTCATATTCTTTTCCCCCAGAAATTTCATTTTTGTCCCCATGACAAAAAAAAATTACAGAGTGATGGTGACTCACGGTATCTTTCCGTGAAATGCCACCTGTAACAAACATATCCTCACATGAGACGTTCCTCGTGTTTTCTCTGTATCAAGATTTATATGCCATATGAATGTTATATGGTATATCAAGTGTTTAATGTGTTTTATTTACTCACCATGGACAAATTTTACTTGTTTACAGTACACTTCATTTTGTATTACAAAGTTAGAAAAAAAACGTCAGTATAAGAAACTGAACTTTCTCAAACCAAAACACTCCAAAAGTTGTCAGGAGTTAAAAATGTGTTTCAATTGATCCAAAAACATCTTGTTCCTAATAAGCTTGTCCAAGCTCATACTTTAGATGTAAAATCTTAATCAGGTCAAATAAGACCACACATAACTAATTTGGAGAAGTAACTTCGACCACACCTTCAAACTGGTGTCAATGTGGCACCTTAAAAAACCAGTACATGTGACTTTAACCAGCGCTAAAGCATCCTCAGCTTTTCAAAAGACTTGTTATCTGTGTCATCAAAGCCTGTGCATCATTTTACCAAATGTCAGAAGTTCACACGCAGTTGAACAGTTTCGATCCAGCGTCCTCAAACATCTTTCATTTAAAATCCCCGTGCCGTTTCACACACAAGGCGACAGTTTACAAACAATTTCCAAGGACGAGAATCGGAGCGTACAGGAAAAGCGTCAAAGTTGAGATGAGATATTTCTGGGAGAAAAAGGATCAAAAATATCTTCACTCTTCCTGTTTATCAACGGGGTCATCACAACAGGATGCTCAGGGTTTGGCCCCCAGAGCGCCTCAAATCTCTTCGCAATAATAGATGAAACCTCTTTTCTTCTTTCTGTCATAAACTTATTTGTTAGTGTTCCTATATGCTCAAACTTTTTCAAAACCCTCAACAATAAGCGAAGCGATAAACTCAGTGTGTAGACGTCCTAACACTATCTATCGTTCATCAGTCCACAGATCACGTGGGGTTTCCGCTACCATAGTAGGAAAAAAATATTGTATATTTTGATGTTCTAAGATATTTTGAAGAATTTAGAAACACAAACAGTTCTGGGGCACCTTTGACTACCCCGTAACATTTCCTACTAGGGAACTCAATGTCCCAGAATTTATTATGGCAAATATTGTTCCAATTATCTTTCTCTTTATACAGGTATGAAATGACACGAGGGTGAGCCAATGACAGAATTTTCATTTTTGGAGCTGAAGTATTACTTCAATATTACTGTGAAACTTGTTCCATCTGGCAAAGTATGCAACCATCTAGAATAGCAACATGCTACAAAAAACATGTTACAATTACACAACAAAACGTTATAAAAACAACATTTTGAAATGTTTCGTGTGCAGGTGTCATCAAAGATAAAAAAGGTGACTAAAAGCATTGTGGTGCACTATGCTAGCCAGCTCAGTAGTTGCCGAAGTTACTTTGTAAAGAAACGCAAAACGTGTGCGCATGATGTCGTCGCTTTCACAAATTCTCGTCTTTTTAGTTTACTCGGAGACGACATCGGTATCGTTTTCAAAAATGTGCACTTTTTAACTTGTTTTCTGCGAAAACACAATTGTTGCGTCTCTAACAAAAACCCCCAAACTGTCAAAATAACTCCGATTAAAAAAAGTCAAATCTAAGTCGCTCTTAATATTATTTATCAATAAGTGTGAAAGTCAATCAAGTTGTGTGTAGCGTTTTTTTCTAGATCACAAATTGCTAAACGAAAACGACGAAAGCTAGAATGAACGAGATGCCGCACACTTGTTTGCGTTTAAATTTTCGCCCTTTAGAGTCACACACACAGAGGCCTCTCACACGAGTTCCTGCAATCTCATTACACCCCCCCCATAGCCATCTGCCTTCCAAAAAGGACACCATTCACACACACAGCCCCTCCAACTCCTGTTAATGTGTGTATGCACAAAACACACCACACATCGGTCAAAAAATTCGATTTAAACAAATGTGTTTAGATTTTTGTGGATAAGTGTGTGTTTATTGCACACGTGTGCAGTTTTCTTCTCTTCTAAGCGTGTGTGTGATGGGGACAATAGGGTGTGAGGACCAGCTGTTGTTCTGAATGGTATGAATAGACATTAACTCAGGCAGCGTCCTACTGCAGCAGGGCACCAACGGACCGTTTTGGGGAGGGGGCTTTTATCAGAGTTTGAAACAGAATGGCTATGGGCGCGTGCACGTTCACGCATGCGCGCACGGGCTGCCGAAAGCTTTGTGCGGTTGCTAAGAAGGGGTCCCGTCCCAAACTTGGAATCTCGATGGGGTGGACATGCTACATACATGCACACGCTTCTTTACTCCAGTGAGCTTGATGCAGTGGTGATGCTTTGCGATGCATGCATGCAATGTTTTCCGTGCCGTCGTTTTGGACAATTTAAAATGATTTTCATATCACAAAAATGGTTACTTCACTCACCTGCACGCTGCCTCTCCGTGTGCCTTGAGCTCACATATTCCTCCGTTCTGACACTGTTCCAGGCATCTTTGTCCTAAACGCAAAAACACACTTATTAGCACCTTGCCACATTCGAGCCTCCATGCACTTCACCTGCGGGAAATCGGGGTCAGATGAGACCCACGCCCGCTCACCTGTGCGAACGTGGCGCACCTGTCGATCCGAGCGCACATGCACGCAGAATATCACAAAGGAAGCTCAGGACTCAGAGGAGATGAATACAGAGCCCCGGGCCTTTGTTTCGTGGCCCCAGCAGAGAGCCACTGGCCCTTTGTTAGGTTGTGAATAACTGACTTTGATGGAGGAGCAGGAGGACGGGGGGGTCTTGACTATTCAACTAAAGAGATCCTGAAAAATCCAGTTATCCAAGACCGTGCATGGAAATAGCTTCACATCCACAACAATCCACTCGCCGTGTGGTCAGCTTTTAACAAGGATTGGAAATACAGTCCAACCTGTTTCAGTATTAATACATCATCCTCGCAGTTTGAGATTAACTGACGGAACACATGTGCCTTGACTTTCCTGCAGTTTTGCGAGAGGGTACACGATCGATATTCGGGTACTGTAGGACGTTTATTTCAGTTATTTATTTTACACAAGCGTGCCTCGGCGCACTTTAAGGATTAGCGGCACATCTCGGCCGGTCGTCTTAGACAGCAGCTGTACACTTGTTGAATGAAAGCAGCTGCCCGCGGGTTCTCTTTAATTGGTAATGACTGTCTAGAGACAAAGTTCAGACTCTGACTCGATCTTAATATGGATTTAACCACTAGTACCAATTCTTCCCTACTTTCACACATCTTCACACGCATAATTTTCAAAGACGTTTGTCTCATAGTGAACTATTAGTCATTCATGATGATTAAAAACGGTTTCAAAGTGTGCGTGAATACTATAACTATATAGAATCTGCAGTCCCAAAAAATGATTTCTAGAAAATGTAGTTTCCAAAAACTGGGCATTACAGGAACGTTTATACAATATTTTGCTATATTGTACAAGTCTGAAAAGCTTCGCATGACTGTAGGTGTTTTTATTATAGAAAAAGTGACATGTTTTTGGTGGATTGACTCCTTTTCGTATTGTAATAGTTCACTATGAATATCGTGGTTAAACTATGGTTACAAATACCCAAAACTATGGCTATTATAATAAATCCATTCTTCATTTAACTATGGGATAATTACCATCACCTTTGGCCATAGAAGTACCCTGCATATGTTAATCAGTGGCATCTTTAAAGTATATAGCAAATCTCGTTTTATTCACTTTTAGGCAATCTCGAATCTTTAACTTTCATTATCATAAACGTCTCTTTCATTTCCTGTCTGTGTCTGCTCGTGTAGTTTCCTCTGTCTACGCGACTCTTGCCCTATTCTCGGTTCCTCTGGTGCGGGTGCGTGGCGTTGCGGAGCGGCCCGCGCGTGTTTGGCGAGGGGGGGGGGCGACACACGAGCGCCTGTGACGGGAGCGCGCGCGACAGCTGCGGAGCCCACGCCGCACTTACAAAAGAAATCAGAGTCCAGCACGAGCCCATAAAACACTGTCTCGAGCCATTGTTTACCAGCGCACGAGAACAACAGCCACCCCCCCCCACCCCCCTTTAACTCAGGGATCGCTTTTCTCCAGACACACACACACTGCTCCCACGCCATAAAACCCTTTACACACACACACACACACACACACACACACACACAAAAGGCAGGGTGAGGGGCAAATACACACAATGCACCTCAATCAACATCAGCTTGCTGCTAAAAAAATGAAAAAACGCACTTTAAAAAAACTCAATAAGACTTTTAAAGCAACTTTACTTTGTGATATTTGCGGTATGCGCAATGCGTTCTGCGAAACTATGTCAAAGTCACAACAAGTGGGTGAATGCGATAGACAGATAAAGTTAATTTGTTTTAATATTAAATCGATTTTAGCTATTTTCCACAGGGAGACGATTGTCAAAATAGTTCAAAACAAATGCAATGCACAGGAAAGGTTTAGAGATAGTTCAACATATATCTCGTTGCATGATATAGCCACCCTAACTTAAAAAACTCAGTGTAACCACAAACCAAGAAGACTTTTATTTAAAAAAACCCCACAAAAATATGAATAAAAGTAGCAAAGCCGATAAAAGGTTAATTTTAACATGAAATGATGCATTCCAAAAAGTGACGCTTAAAGCGCACACCAAACATCAAGTAAATACAAATTTGTCCACCTACACGATCAAAATAACAAAACTGCATTTTTGCTACATTTAAGTATATATTAAGTGACTACACGTCTGAAGTAATTGACCAAGTTTATGTGATGCTGCGTATTGATCTGATACCTTGTGCCGCCGTCGCGAGCGATGCTGCAGCCAGTAGCGTTAATTTCACCCAGAAACGGTTCATAACTCCGTCTCGGCGTCACAACTTCTTCAAAATCCTTCCCGAAGCTCTCATAGATCCAAACGTCTCCTAAAGTCTCCAAAAAGTGCAAATGTGTGTCAATAAATATCCTCGTTGTTTAATAAATAAGTCCCGAACACTCTCGAGAGCGTCTCTTCGCTTTGCCGCTCGTGGGAACTCTGGAGGAGAGTCTGTGCGCGGCGAGCGTGAGCTCGAGCGTGCGCAGCTGACGTCACTGCCGCCTGGGCTTTTGAGTGGCTTCTCACGCCCCCCTCCCCTCCGCGCAGGTACAGCGTGCAAAGATATGTTCAAATACACGGGAATCAGGAAAAAAGCGAGTACTCCCTACGCCGGGGAAGAAAACATTTTCCCACACTTTCCCAGGGTTGGTGTGGGATGTACAAGTTTATTCCTGTTCCATGAACGGTGTTGAGGAGGGATGGGCTGGATCGCTGCCATTTGCTGGCACCGGTTGTGAACTTGCAGAAAAGGGGGAGAAGTGGGATTAACACATCAAGACCTCGTTGTGTGTGTTTGCAGAAGTGTTTTGACTTTTGTCCTTCAGTTGAAAATGAGGAAACTCAGGAGAGCGTTTTGTCACCACTGACCTTTTCGAATTTAAATGTTTTGAGATGACAGCCTGGTAATGTCAATTGTCCCTTTAAGGGGTCATATGGGGCGTTTTTCTGTGTCTTTGGTGTGTTATAAGTTGCCCATGCATGTATTAGACGCGTAAAATTGCGAAAGTGTAGGAACAAAAGATGCATTCTACCTAAAAGCGATCGCTCACCCAGACCTGCCTGGAACGTCTTGTGTAACCACACCCCCACAAATCTACGTCAGTTTGTGGTCTGATTTGTCTGAAAGACTGCACAAATGTGTACGCAAGTAAGGTGCGCGTACCTGTCAGTACAATTGCGTTGGAACCTGACGTTCCAAATATGGTAGGATGCGTTACATTTCCGTCACAGGCTTGCAGTATTCGACCAATCACTACGCACTGGTTAACTGGCCAATCATAGCACACCTCGCTTTTCAGAGCGATGGGCTTTGTAAAGACGTGTTTCAGAGAGGCGGAGCAAAGAGGAGATACAAACATGCACGGTATGTGGAAAATACAACGTTTTTGAACCTTAAATCGTGTATACATGTTACATTACATCTAAAACAAACAATAATATTCATTTTTGCCGTGTCATATGACGCCTTTAATTTGTACATGTGCCATGCCTTTTTCAACTTTTTCTGATATGTATTGTGGTTTTACTATTATTTTCATTCATGTGTACTGTATATCATGGCAGATGACCATAGTAGTTTTAAAATTTATTCAAGATGAATACCTTTTAAAGTTGTAAATTAAATGTAAATCTGACTATAGAAATTTTTACTCAACCATGTGCACAGGGGAATAAAGTTTGTCAACCAGAGTAATACAACAAAGTATCACAACATTTCCAATCACTATTTTGTAGGCGTAAGTTTAGTCAAATGCTCTTTCGTTCTCACATGAGCCGACTTCAAAGGACGTAAATATAAAAATGTCAGAGGAATTTCCCCCCATAACCACACTGAACGTATAAGCCTTACATTGTTTAATTTTTGTGTCAGTGTTTGGTTATACATTCGTGGAATCTAATAAGTAAGGTGCTCTATCCTTTAACTGTTAAGTTTGTTCATGGAATATTTTTCTTCATTCTCTTTTCTTGGCATGAAACCGTGTGAGTGTAGTTTCATCGCCTCAGGAGCTATAGTAATGACACATCATGTTTGACAGCACGCACGTTATGTGTGCATGTCTGCGTGTGTTGGCCCGTGGGAACCGTTTGAATTTGGAATCTGCACCTGTGGGGCATAAAAAACACGTTGAATGGGGGTGAAAGCGAAAAGCTGTGCCAAAATTGTAACCGACGACTGTTAGATAACCTGCTGAAGAGATACAAGAGCTGGTCGTCCCGCAGAAGCAAAAGTTTCAGTTTGATTCTCACATGCGAATCTGCAAGTCTTCGCAAATAAAGTGCGAGGGTTAAAAGGTCAGCCGTATAAATACTTGTTCTTGGTTGACCAGAGGTTCTTCCGGTTCCTGTGTTTCTAAAACTTCCTTCCTCGCCATCTGAACACACACACACACATATACACACACACACAGAATAAAGGAATGAATGCAGATTGTAGAAGTAAAATAATCTGCATTTGAGTACATTTAATTAGAAATGTTTGAGTTTATTGAGATCTTCAATAATATTAATGTTTGAAAGTAGACTTGACTAAATCTGAGCTCAGTTTGTCACAATGTTAACATCTCTTCTGAAACTCTTATGGAGACATTTGTGAGATGTCTGGCTCTTTCTCTCTGTACAAATATAGACACAAGAGAGTTTGCAATTTAATTGAACTTGTGTAAGGATATTAAAATAAGTTTAGTTTAAAAAAATGTTTGAATAAAATGTTTTCTTTATACAGAGGTTTACATGCTGCATTTGTATTTTAGATGTTAACTGTTCTCAGTTATCTATAGATCATTACAGAAGACAGATTAGTCGAACAGACATGTTTTTTGGATGCTCAACATGTCTCGATGTTCATCCGCGTGGTTCAATCTGCCCTAAAAAAACAGAGCAACACACAAGTATCTGGAGCAAATGTTGAGTTTTTAAGCAAAGTGAACTTGTAAATCGCCTCATGCATGATCAAAGACCACTGTGCTGAGTGTGTGAATGCTTTAAAGAGCTGTCTGTCACCTTAAAGGTCTTGAATGGGACAGCAGAGTACTGTAATCACCTGACAAATCTCACACATACACACCGAACGAGTCGTCACATGCTTCCCTCATGCATCCGTACGTTCCCTCCCCCTCACAGCGTTTAAATAATAAAGCTTTATTTGCATTTCTAAAGCTGTTGATAGAAGCAACCCCCATCTGAGAAATCTTAAATCTGAGCCCGAGCATACCTGTACTCCTCACCGAGAGGATTTTATTTGTTTGTGCATGTTTATGCATGTTAGATAAGCAATCATGCATATTGAGGTATAAGAGGAGTCAAGAGAGAGGAAGATAGAGATAGTTCTGCCCTGGTGAGAAAGGAGACACTTCAGACTTCATTGCAGGAAATAAAGCCCAATTCACACATGAGAGACAGAACAGGAGATTTACTTCCAGAAAAGAGCAGATTGTAAAACCAGCTGCTTAGATCCTCAACATGTTTGGAGCTGTTTTTAATTTAGGAAAACATGCCGAATAATGACATAATTCATAACTGTCAGGTTTGTGTTAGAAAATGATTCTGAAGTAAAGCAATATTGAGTTACAAATTGAAATATTGTAGTCAAATTAAAAATAAAGAGTCTTTCATCATTTAGAGTTCCACTACCGCCGCGGTACAAATAATGTTCAAAATGTGTTAAGGAGACGTTTTATTACCGAAGGACAGAAACATTAAATGCATATTTACATACAATTGCACATTTGAAAAAACAAATAAAAGTATTTAAGAATAATAAAAAACATATTATATGAAAACGTAAAATAAGACTTCTAGTAAGAATACTGTCATGGCTTTTGTTATGCCAAAATCCAGATTTGTTGTACATTGTTTGGCGGTTGGGGGGCCACAAAATAAATGGTTAAATAACAGTTTCCACCATGTTTTTCTTATAAATGTGCAGTCTTTTTCTGTAAATTGATGACTTTTAACTGTATTTCAAAAATAGACTAAAAAATACGGTAAAAATAACCCAGAAAGGCACCATGGGCATCAGAAAAATACTGTAAAATTATGTGTCTTCATGTTTTTGTAGTAATTTTGCAGGCTATTTGTAATATTACAGTTTTTGGCCAATATTTTAATCAGTAAAAGATATCAGTTAAATTACATTTTTTACAATGTATATTTTGGGCATGATGCTACAAAGTGCATTTCTGTTGTTACTTCATGCAGTCTGTCTGTTCTTGGACACTTATCTTATCAACAACATGAGGTTGATGTGTGTTTATTTTTGTGTTTGTTTGGGTTTATGTAAAGATCTCAGCAAGATCTCAACAGTGCACCTATTTCTTGAAGTTAACAATGAGGTTTCTTCTTGTCTCCTTCATCTCACTTATCTGACATTGAAGTTCAAACCTTGAAACATTTGGTATGTTTGTCATTTGGCAGTGTGTTTTTCATTGCTGTGTGTGTGTGTGTTTCTCAGCTGTTCGCTGTATCATTTTCTCTAAGTCTCCGACAACTGTCCAGACCTCACCCCTGGGCTCGGCCTTCACTCGCTGTCCAAAACAGACTCCTTAAAACACGCGCCGGGAGTTTCATGTACATTTCAGAGCGTGTGCTCAGTGTATCTAACATTACAATTAGATTTTTGGCAGACGCTTTTATCCAAAGCAATCTAATAGTGCAATCAAGGTATACATTTTATCAGTATGTCTACATTGTACATATAAACCTCCATATGCTTATTTAAATGAACAGTTCACGCAAAAATGAAAGTTCTTACATCATTTACTCACCCTCTTACCATTTTGAACCTGTATGACTTTCTTTCTTCTGCAGAACACAAAAGAAGATATTTTGAAGAATGCGATTGTCTTTTCCAGAAGAAAAATGTCATATAGGTTTGAACTGACAAGAGGGTGAATAAACGATGACGTAATTCATTTTTGGGTGAACTATCCCTTTAAGAAGGTGGTCACCCTCTAGACTCTGATGACTGCGTCCCTGAGACAATCTTCTTCACTCAGCATCATCTAAAATACCTCACAGCATTCCTCTCATAGCATACCATCATGTCTTTCACTCTCTCTCCTTGACCTCTCGCTTGCTCCTCCAGTATCTATCTTTACTCTCTCTTTCTTAATGTTGCTTTCTCGCGCTCTCTCGGCGGATGCATGTCCTTGCCAGGAGCGTGTTGAGCGTATAACGTTTCACTCCGAGCCCATCAATGACAGGAAAAGACGAGTAAACACTCTCTCGCTCATCCAAATATGAACAGCAGGGGTTTGTGCGTGTCTACATTTATCGTTCTTTAAGTACATGCAAGCTGTGCATTAGGCAGGAGTATACTGTAAAAATCCAACTTGCAAAATGTTCTCCCTACAAAGATAAATAAATAACTTGAAAATAACATTTTTAGTTAAAATATTCAAATGATTGTTTTGCATATACTGAACAAAATTAGCCTAAACATGTTTATAAACAAAGATTATTTTGTTAACTGGTAGTTTTAGGCCAAAGTGCGTCAGAAAGTTTGCTCAATTTACCAAACAGTGTATTCTGAACAAGCAATATTGCAAGAGTTGGAAAGTTCCCAAGATGCATTGCAGGATGTTCAATTCCGTGTTTCTTATTCTTATTTCTTTAAAAACCATAAGTGCAGTTCTCTGCATGGCCACAGATTCTCATCCACATCACATCGTATGTCATTCAGGGTAATACACCTAGGAAAGAATCTTTTGGCATGCCCGAACCATACCTGGCAATCTTCTGCTGATACGTACAGGCATCCCGCATTCATTGCATCCAGAAGTTATATAAAAAATAATTCCTCTATGATGTTGAGGAATGGAGAGTATTGAGGGAGGAAAAGTGACACCATCCTGGGATGTGCTGCAAACCCCTCTGTGACTGCACGAGAAGTAGCTTTTGTAAAAGATGCTCTTGCTGAATACAACTTACCTGTTGGTTTGCCAGAAAACTCTAACAATAGATGCCACTGTTGAGTGTTGAAGATTTGGCTGTACTCTCAGACCAGCCTCTCTCATTGATACACCATGAGATGCCCTGATCTCATCTGAGACTACAGCTCCTGATCTTCCTCTTATTCTTCTTCCACCACACATAAGTATTCCCCTTCTCTTTCAACCACTTCTCTATGGTCTATGTTAATGTTACAGCGCAAATTATTTCTCCTTTTTTTATAGATGGTAAAGAAATCACATGAAGGAGTGACACATGTGTGGGTCTTTAGCTACATTGGGAATCATCTGTGGTTGGTCCAACTGTTTTGATCGCATTTCATTTTTAGATTCAAAATACATTTCAATCAAATATGGTGTAGAAATACAGAACATTGCTGTCTTATTCAGCTTTGTATTATGTTATCTTTTGTAACTCAAGTTTAACAATTTTGAAAAGGGTATGTAGAGTTTGGGCATCTGTTGTGTCTAAATGAGAAAAGAATTCATTAAATTTGAAACAAGTGGTCAATGAATGCATTTTGTGCCAAAGCAATGATAAATGATCCACAGTTTATCTCACCAAAGTCACCAAAGTATGGAGAAATGTGTCCTAGCAATTGCAATTATAAAAACGGTTATATCTCAATTATTTCTCCTAGACATCAGTGAGGTTAAATAAAGAGCAAATCGAAACCTTTGTTCAAGTCTCATCTCCATCTCAAATGTTTCTCCTGTGAAAAAGAGCCAGAAATATCACAAATGTCTCCATTAGTGTTTTAAAAGAGGTCTCTTATTTTTCCTAAGCACTTTTTGGAGAAACATCTAAGATAAATGAAACACAACAGAGAACACTATCAAATCTCAATGAAAACACAACATCCGAGCAATAATACCTGCGATAATACCAAGAGAAACAATTGGGGAATTAAAGAGATCTTATTTACAATGTATGTGTGTATAAATAGATTTGTTTGTTGCTGTCAGTCTGGTCAAACTTATTCCTGAACGTGTCTGTGTTGTTTACGTGTGTGTGTGTGTGTGTGTGTGTGTGTAAAAGCATACATGCATTAGAGTCACTTGGAGCAGACAGCTGTTGAAGTGAAATGCAAACCACGCTAAACGCTAATGTGTTTAATGGTTAAAGGCAGCACATGCACGCCAAGGAGATTCAGCCAGCTGACCGTCCCCTAAACATGACACTACATCCCCCAAACACACACACCCTGTCAGAGTCTGACTGGAATCCTGAGGTGAAAGGAGGAGAAACTCGACCCCACTCGAACTCTGAAATTCAACCACTTCACAAGGATTTTCACCTAAAACACACAGAAAACACACATCTGATAGAACTAATGCTGTGCTCATTTATGTGTGCACCTCAAAGTTCATCTATGAAGTGACATGAAGTCACTTTTATTGCGTATATGAGATAGTCTTTGTTACATTATAAAGTGAAGAATAACTAGAACTAGAAATTACAAGTTAGCGAATAAATGAAAATCATGAAATAAACGTATTAAAAGTTTTTATTAAAAACTCTGATATGAAAACTAACAGAGCAGCAATCAGAAAGTACTTTGTAATACTAAATATTGCAATAAAAAGACGAAGTTGTTTCATAGAGCTGTTTTTTAGAGCTGTTTTTTTCATTTAATATGACACGGTATGAGCAATACTATAGGTTGAGCTTTCAACACATGACCTGCATCAATATATATACTGTATTTTATTGTCCAGCTTCAAGAAGTTCTCTCTTTGTGTTAGGTTTCTTAATAAAGCAATAAGCCCCAAGAAGCCGTGGGTTACAGTGCATTTTATAACAGCTAAGGGGCATTCGCGTCGTGCCTAAACCCCCTTAGCTGTTATAAAATGCACTGTAACCCACGGCTTCGCGGGGCTTATTGCTTTTATAAAACAGTTACTCCATATGCTTAGCAAGGTTTCATTAAATAAAGTAAATAAAATGATATTTAGGCTATGTGGTGCCGTCAGCCGTTATATATCGGGGTATTTTATAACGGCTTAGAACTCCGCTCAACCAATCAGAATCAAGGACCAGAACTGGCAGTTTTATAATACATTTTAAAATTTAAATAAAAAAATTTTTTGGTGTACTTTTAACAATTAAGGTGCTTGAAAAGTCCTTCATATGCCATCGATAGAAGAACACTTTTGGTTGCACAAAGAAACATTCAGCCAAAGGTTCTTACATTTGAAGAACCATCTTTTTCTTACTTTTAGTAATCTGAAGAACCTTGAACAGTGAAGTTTTTTTGTGGAATCAAAAGGTTCTTCTATGGCATCAAAGAACCGTTTGAAGCACCTCTTTTTGAGAGTGTACCTACTCAATTTGGATCATTTTACAGAGTGAAGATAAAAAAAAAAAAGATTGCTGTCAATTCTTTTCAAGTTGCACGTAATTAATTAATTAATTATAATGAAAACTGTTTTTGTTTTGGATATAATTATTTTGTTAAATTTCAGTTTCTCTGTTTAACTTTTTGTTCAATATTGTAATCATGTACCAAGTGTCGGTTTTGTTTTGAATCATGAGCTGAATATTGTTATTATATCCCCCTGCACTGTTATGCAAAAATATTTGATCAATCTCTAGCCAACTGACCAATCATAACCAGAAAGCTATTTTAATGCTTTGTGTGTGTGTGTGTGTGTGTGTGTGTGTGTATGGGGGCCTTGTGTGTGTGGGGACCTAAACCTGAATGCACACCAACACATGGGGACTCGTGTCACCGTGGGGACCAAAATTGAGGTCCCCTTAGGGAAAAAAAGCATATAAATCGTACAGAACAAAACTTACGATCTTTAGGTTTAGGGGATAAAATGTACAGTTTGTACAGTATGACAATCATTACGCCTATGTCCTGTCCCCACAGAGATAATAAACCAGACATTTGTGTGTGTGTGTGTGTGAGTGAGGCAGTGACACTGACCTTTTACTCTGTAGTTTGAGGGAGGAGCGTGTGTTGGAGCACTTTAGGGTGAAGTTGGTTCTCATGGTCCAATGTCCCGTGAGACACTGTGACAGATGTGACGTCTGCTCACTCAAGTTCTATCGCTACTGATGCTACCACAACGCTATCGTCTTCGTCCCAAAGAAAAGGCGATTAGAGAGCTCATGGACATTTTGGCTCAAGTCTCCTGCTTTTTCTTGAGAAAAAAACAGAGGAGAGTTTAGAAGAGATGTCAACAATGTGTCCAACTGAGCTCAGATTTGTAAAGTCTGGAATCAAAAGTCAATATTATTGAAGATCTCAATATGAACTCAAACATTTCTCATCAAATTTTCCCAAATCCAGATTATTTTACCTCCACAATCTACATTCATATATACCTCCATACTCTTCATGGACCCCTAAACTATTTTAGGAGAAACATCTAAGTTGACTCAAAACACAACAGAAAACTCCATCAAATACCCTGATATCTGAAAGAGCAATCTCTGAGCAAACACACACAGTTTATGTTTCTCATGCAGTGTGCGTTTAAAGGTCGTTTGAAACTACACACTTTTAAATGTAGTGGGTGTGTGTTTGTGGGCGTGAATGATGATTTTAAACTGTGTAGCCCGAGGAGCTCTCTGTGATGCGTACAGGTTCGGGCCTGAGGCCATCACACTCTAGATAATGACACACCACAGCTAATATCGTCCAATCAGAAAACAGCTCTACAGGATGAAGAGATTAGGATCAGTGAAGGTTCTCACCGTGACTCTAAAGAAATAATAATAAAAAACAGAGTAACGTGCCACAAACTGCCCACGATTGCCGATCCCGTTGAGTCATTTAGGATTATGAATTCGCTGTTTTGTTTGACATTCATAACCTTTTAGTTTAATTATGTAGTTAAGGGTTTCTAGGACTGGATGTAGCTTGAGGGGATCTTTTCCACTCCGTTTGCTGGCAGGATTTTACAAAAGATGATTGTGTCTAGGAAACATGTTTTTTTGTTTGTATTTTATGCATGGTTTGACTACTTTAGAAAATGACAACTTTTAATTCTATGTTAAAACATTCATCACATGTCCTGGAATAAAAAAAACTGCTCATGGCCTTGTGCAAATGTTATATTTAACACGTGTCAACATTATAATTACTTGTTGTGCAAAAAAATGTTTTGAATAGAAAATGTAAGGCATGTTGAAGAACACACACACACTCACAGAGCTACACATTTATTGAAAGGTTAAAAACTTTAGAGGACTTTAACTGATTGTTTTCATGTCGCCCAAAGCTTTTCTGTTTAAAATAATGTTCACTTAATATAAATATTAAATTATATGAAAGAAAAACAGAAAGACAGTAAAAGTTTGAGAGCTTTTACATCTATTGAGTTTACTTCATTCAATAGTTCAATTCAATTATTATTTACGACTTATACACGCAAACATTTCTGCTCACACACATTTTCCTGCTGTTCACACGCCTCCCTGTCTCAACCTCTTGCTCAGACCTGTCGACCGAAACTGCAGTGTGTGTGTTTGTATCCCACACTGCTGGCAGTAACATTGATTTTCCCACTTTTTCAATGTCATCTTTTATTTCCAAGCTGACACACCTTTACATCTTTAATAACCAAAAAAAGAACAAATTCACACACACACACACACACACACACACACACACACACACACACACACACACAGAGAGAAACACTGTATGCTGTAAACACTTTAATTTTTAAAGGCACAAGATCCACAAAAATATCTGACAAATTACATTCTATTAAATTACATGGTAATTAGAATAACAACATGTTCCACTTTTTATTGTTACTAGTATGCAGCAAGAATGTCACTGCGTTGTATAACACAACAAGAAAGCAAATGTCATCTGCAAACAAATGATCATGAAGTATTTCTCACGACTGACTTTGCATCACGTCTGAAAAATTCCTTCATTGTTTTGATTCGCTTTGAATAAATGTAAAATAACTCTTTATACATCTAATAATGAAGATCAAATTGAAAAAGTCAGAAAGTTGGACTTGACAATTTTTAAATGAATATGAAATTCCTCATTAATAAACTAATCTTTGGGGCTATATGTATCACCTTTGAATTGGGCAAGTAAATGTAGTGTTTAAAATATCTTACGTTTTGAGATTAGGACAAATGACTGAAAGTTATCCTAACTTTAGGATGTAATTTACAAAACCTTTTGCAAGAAACTTTGAACGCATATGCTTCAGATAAGATCCAACTTTTTCTCGAAAAATAAAATTCAAGTAATAAAAGACCCTTTATTTTTACATCCTATCTATATTTCTGTCACTTATTTTTATCGAAATGCTTTGTTTTAAACGTGTGCATGTGCTCTGTTTAAATAAATGCTGCTTACTTTTATGTTTTGTAATCAAATGTAACATTCAGACTGTTCAAATATAGAAGAAAATGAATTTTAAGATGTTTGTTTAAAACAGAAACAAATATATAAACAAGAAGGAAAACACATGGCAACCAAACAAAACTTGTAAATGCACATTATAAATATTTTTGCAACCCGATTACTGTATTTGTTTGTTTTGAAAGAAGCCACCTGCACGGAGAGAACACAATGACGTCAGATGGCGCCCCCTGCTGTCTTGTGTGAGACAGCAACACTCCACAGGTTCAAATAATCCCGGATTTTTTTACACCATTGCACAAACTTTCTCAAACACTGTAACCTCACAGTTAAAAGCCACTTTTCCATACATTTCCTAGAATTAAATGCTGTGTTTAGACCAAAATTTACAGATAAATCTAAAATATGAAACAACAAGTTAATATAAGAGTTTAAAGAGCTGGTGCAAAGTTCTACATTTAATAAAAAATAAAATCATATTTTTAAGACATCACCGTTCTGCGGTATATTTAATCTAATCGACATATTTTTACTGGTTAAACTTTGTTAAATTCTGGTGTGTCTGTCGTGGACCTGCAGCGGCGGGACTGTGTGGGCGGAGCATCAGGAACGTGAGCCAGCGGATCCGGACGAATCAGAAACCTGCAAAACATTGCCAAGTTTTTGATGTCATTTTTGATAAGACCGTTATAATACCTAATAAATTCGTCATTGTGTGTGAGTTCAGTGTTTTCGCTACATACACAACATCGTTGAGCTGCAGCACTGTGTCAGGGGCGGGGTTTATGAGCACATATGAAATAGAGTTCTGCTGGTCATTCAGCTCATCTGCAACAGAGATTGGTGGATACACCTGTCACTCAAAAAATACCACAGGTTCCACAGGTAATGACGAGATACTGAAACATGACAATAAAAATAAAAAGTCTCACTACAAGGTACAATGATGCTTACCTTCCAAATAGCCTAAATTGACTCTGTTCATAACATCACTGGCGGTTAGATTTGTGACATCTTCTATATGAATGAGAGATACATTTACATTTGGAAGAAGCACGTTACAAATGAGGCATTCAATCACTTAAAAAATTAAACAACAACACAACAATGATTCTAAACATTTCAGTAATGTGCCATATGGTCAGAGTTTACTGTATCCGGCTGTGTGCAGCCCCAGGTGTTGCATGCGGTTCCTGACGAGTTCCGTAAGCTCCTCCCTCTCTGAGCGGCGAGACACGCCCTTACGCTGCTGCATGAAGCTGAGGGAGGAGTCGCTCCTCTTCACGCTCCGCCTACTGAGACGCCTCGTCCAGTGCATGCTCTTCTTTCTCATGAGCGGGTGCTCTGATTGGTCACTGCTGGACGAACTCCGGGTGAGGACCTTTGGCTCCTCCCCCTTCTCCCTGGTGTCAATCAAACCCTCCGTGCTGACGGAGCCCTGGAAGTGGAGGTAACCGTAGGAACACGTAACACAGAGGGAAATATTAATAGCGTTGCCATGGCAACAACAGGAATGGATGTTAGACTGGCAGAGAATAAACATAGACGTAATGAGAGTGTGTTCAGCGCACCTCAGGTGGAGAGTGTGACTCTGTGCGGTAGATTCCGATGGGGATCTCTGAGCTAGATGAACAGAACTTCTGGAATAATCTTCCGTATGTCCGGATCCAGAGGTCAGCTTCACAAACACGCATCTATACACAAACATTATTGAAAGATCGGCTTATACACCGAGTCACACACAAAACTGGTGAAAGATGTACTGGTATAAACACACACACAAACACATGCACACATATACACATCTGCACAAAGATGTACTGGTATAAAGACAAACACAAGCACGCACGCACACACACACACACAAACACACATTTACACATCTGCACAAAGATGTACTGGTATAAAGACAAACAGAAGCACGCACACACACACACACACACACACAAACACACATTTACACATCTGCACAAAGATGTACTGGTATAAAGACAAACACAAGCACACACACACACACACACACACACACACACACACACACACACAAACACACATTAACACATCTGCACAAATATGTACTGGTATAAAGACAAACACAAGCACACACACACACACACACACACGCACACACACACACACACACACACACACATTTACACATCTGCACAAAGATGTACTGGTATAAAGACAAACACAAGCACACACACACACACACACACAAACACAAACACAAACACACAATAACACTTCTGCACAAATTTGTACTGGTATAAAGACAAACACGCGCGCACGCACACACACACACACACATTTTCACTTCTGCACAAAGATGTACTGGTATAAAGACAAACACAAGCACGCACGCACACACACACACAAACACACATTTACACATCTGCACAAAGATGTACTGGTATAAAGACAAACAGAAGCACGCACACACACACACACACACACACACACACACACACACACACACACAAACACACATTTACACATCTGCACAAAGATGTACTGGTATAAAGACAAGCACGCGCACACACACAAACACACACACACAAACAAACATTTACACATCTGCACAAAGATGTACTGGTATAAAGACAAACACAAACACAAGCACACACACACACACACAAACACACACACACAAACACACACACACACACACACACACACACACAAACACACATTTACACATCTGCACAAAGATGTACAGTATAAACACACACACACACATAGTATGTTGTACTCACAGCACACAGGTATCCTGATCCAGGTGTGGTGTCCAGTCCGAGCAGAAGTCTGGCTATTGGGATCATGTAGTCCTTCACAAAACACTTACACACAAAACAACCCCAAAATAAAAGCATCAAAATATACATTAAACAATCAAACATCGTACAAAGAGATTGTATTACAGTTTTTTTAATGCTTTTGAAAATATGGCTCCATTTCTCAAAACTCTTCACACAAAACAACCAAACACACACATGAATTTGCAAAATGTCATGCACATCTTGCAAAAGCAAACACGTCATTTAAAACTATTTAAACTAAATATTTTAATTGTGCATAGTAACACACAAACATAAAATAATTAGCCACATACACAGCAAACTACGCACAGATGTGAACAATGTATAACAGTGTTTTCACACACTTCTGTAAATGAGTGTAGCATTTTTAATGTCAGTATTTTAAAACACATGTGCTATTAGTTTGAAATGTTGTGTGTCTGATGTAAAGACCTGTGTTTAGAATTTTCCAAAATGTTTGTTTTACAAAAGCAAACTGAGTTTAAAGCATGTAATGTGTTTTCCGTTTTGCGGACTTGATCTAAAGATTTGGTGAATGGTTCCACTGAGTGAGCCTCAAGTATCACCTTTAGTGTCTAAGCAACTAAAAAAAACTGTTATAACAGGAAAGTTTAGTTTATGCACACTAGAGGGCGCCATGACTGAGATCAGAAGAAGTTATTTAAACATCTATCTTTGTCAGGACACACAAACACACCTATTTGTACCTGATACAGAAGTGTGTCCAGCATACTGATACTAAACACTCGACCGGCGGCGAATGGAAGACGGAACATGAAGGCGAGATTTGAACCTTTGTCACGTTCCTTCTGTCGATCAAACACACAGAAACACATTTTGTTCTGCATCTCTATCTATGAGGACGGGAATAACAGACTCGACTCCTTACCTTCTCCAGTTTGGACAGAGCGAGAGAGTAACAATCCTTCGCTCTGAACTGCATGAATCTCATGTTTGAGGGGTGAGTCAGTTCTGTGATTATACTCAGACTCGGAAACAACCTAAAAAAAGGATTTAAAATAACGCATATTTACAGAAAAACAGTTTCTTTCAATCTATTCTCAATGTTATTCATTCGTTATTTTTCACTTAGTGTCAGAGCTGCTGATATGTTTAAGAAGTATTAAATGTTACTTTAGTGTGTCTCTACTACATACCCACCATTATCACTGCTTTTTGTGAAATCCATTCAATAAAAATAATAGGCCCTTTTCACATGACGCACGCATCTTCCGTTCGTTACTTACGATAGCGCCTCAGAATGGAGTTCACCAAGTCCCTTGCACAACGGGCATATATACGGTTAGATGATGTACAACATCTTGCAGACAAACTTGTGGATGTTATGATACACTGCTTTGCGAAAGGCGGAAGTCAAGTGAGGTTGTTGTGAAAAGGGCCTATTTTGTCTGTAATGATTTGACCAATGAATTTTTATGCTAATCTCAGGTCTGTGGTTTCAGTCTCACCTGAACATGGTCTGCACATTGACGATGGTTTTGGCGTCAGCCATGTAGTCTTCTTCTGCGCTCATCGTGCTCTCCTTATCCACCACCACCAGATTATCAGCGTACAGAACGCCACACTGTAACAGACTGTCCAAACTAACACACGCAAACCCTCCAATCAGATCACTCGGAAACAGAGGCATGTGTCTGAATGGACTGCGAAGGACAGAACACTTTTGTCTGGTCTTACTTGTCAATGGTGCCACCCATATAGTACACCATAGGGAAGCAGGATATGGCCTCCAGGAAGTGATCGTCAGGTCTGCAGGAAGTAGAAATATGAAATGTTCATGGAGTCGGGGTGGAGTTCTCGGCGGGATCTATAATGTGTGTTTTGTGATCTTACAGGTTGTCTAAGAGCAGCACTATGGGGTTGAGTTCTCGGCGGGGTCTGTAATAGGCTCTTAAAGGGACTATGAAGTTGTACAGGCCGTTCCCTGCAGTTTCGGCTGAAACAATGATGAGTTTGTTGTGGAAGCCGTATGCTTTTGCGTCCTCAAAGCTGACATGCGCACAGCCCTACGACAGCAGCAAATACACAAATGTGTGACGAAGCATCATATTAAAAGATGGAAATAACAGTTGTGGACGGACGACGCGTCACCTGGTCGAGCCGCAGGCAGCAGAACGGAGCTTTCTGGCGGAGCAGGTGACAGAGAGTCGGTGAACTCCCGATATAAGGAGAGTTCGGCGGATATCCTTTCACAAATCTGAGAGAAATCAAATCTATTTGAGATGTTAAATAATCGCAACGTCTTCCTAACGTATTTCTTGAAAGAGTTGAGGTACTGATATTTATAATATTGTGAATTTCTTCACAAAGACTCAAGATTAACATTCAACGTTAAATAAAAAAAACACCGACTGATTTTTTGGGGGGATTAGGGATGCGGTTTTACAGAGAAAAATGTTCTTGAAAGATTTGACTCACTCATTGGCCGTTACGTCCTCGTCCAAGTGTCCAGCCTCATCCTCTGATTGGTCACTGAGGAGGTCACATGGCAATAAGGAGGCAGAGTCGGCAATCTCCAGCACCGGAGCTATGCTCGGGCGGCGACTTCCTGCTTCTTTCTCTGAGGGTGGGGCCAGTTTGACGCCGCTCTTAGTGGGACTTGTGTTTTGAAAATCCAAGGCAACCGTTCCTGTAAAGAATCAAAATGTTGGTCGAACGGAATCGCTCTAAACTCGTCCTGGTTTCTATTTCTCGCTCACCCATGCTCGCAATAATGCTGTGAACCGGAAGACCAGACGGGCTATTTAAAATGTCACAGTGGCCCCGCCCCTTTCCCTGATCTGCTTCCTGTCTGAAGATGAAGGCGGAGTTTTCTTCCTTGGTGATGTTGATGTAGTAACAGGTGTCGCTGGCAGCCAAGATGTGGCGTGGTCCAGGGTTCAACAGTATGCTTTTGTTATCTTCTCTCTTAACACCGATCAGACACACACCATACCTACACACAAGATGAATTGACATTATGAGTAGTTTATTGAGAATTTGAGCTGTGCGTTTTAGTGT
Organism: Triplophysa bombifrons; assembly: GCA_029783895.1. NCBI lineage: Eukaryota > Metazoa > Chordata > Actinopteri > Cypriniformes > Nemacheilidae > Triplophysa > Triplophysa bombifrons. The sequence continues at coordinate 1,829,370 of CM056466.1, forward strand.
AAACATACTTTTTGTGAGCATGGAAGGCTGCGTAGGTGAAACTCTTGCTGTTGTATTCCATGAAGAACATACTGTCACCCAGACGGATGTGATACACCTCATTACCAGAACAACGGCCGTACATCCTCTGCCACTGCTCTGGAGACTGCTGCCCCTCTCTACAAGAGGTTTGAGAAAGATATCGGTTTTGTTGAATTTAAATCGCTGTGGTATCGTGGTGCAGATATATTGCGGTACTGTAAGAATGCCATATTCATATAACATTGTACTGCCAATGTTCCCACAACATAGTAACAAAACAACATTGTAATACTATGGTACGTTTTTAAAGTAGATACAACAAGGTTGAGTTCAAAGCCATTGGGCTGCCATACATGACAGTGATGTTATACAGCGTCTTGTATGTTAACACAATAAAAAAAACTGTGGGAGTTTTGACTCACTGGCCGCGAGATGTGTGAACCAGTAAAGTGATCAGTGTAGAAGTGGCTGGACACAGACAGTTCAGAGCCAACATGGCGTATTTAAACTCTTCCTCACACACAACATGATCTACAGAGAGAAACAGAGACACACTCCTGTTGAGAAAACCAGCATATGCTGGTTAGGTAGGTTTTGAAACGTGGTTGCTGGTTTGTTGCGGTCTAAGGCTGGTCATGTGCTGGTCTAAGGCTGGTCATGTGCTGGTTTAAACTGGTCATGTGCTGGTTTAAACTGGTCATGTGCTTTTTTAAACTGGTCATGTGCTGGTTTAAACTGTTCCTAAACTGGACATGTGCTGGTTTAAAGGGTTCATGAGCAGGTCCTAAACTTGTCATGTGCTGGTTTAAAATGGTCATGAGCTGGTTTAAAAGGGGCATAAGCAGGTCCTAAACTGATCATGTGCTGGTTTAAGATGCTCATGAACTGGTCCTAAACTGGTCATGTGCTGGTTTAAACTGGTCATGAACTGGTTTAAACTGGTCATGTGCTTTTTTAAACTGGTCATGTGCTGGTTTAAACTGTTCCTAAACTGGACATGTGCTGGTTTAAAGGGTTCATGAGCAGGTCCTAAACTTGTCATGTGCTGGTTTAAAATGACCATGAGCTGGTTTAAAAGGGGCATAAGCAGGTCCTAAACTGATCATGTGCTGGTTTAAGATGCTCATGAACTGGTCCTAAGCTGGTCATGTGCTGGTTTAAACTGGTCATGTGCTTTTTTAAACTGGTCATGTGCTGGTTTAAGCTGTTCCTAAACTGGACATGTGCTGGTTTAAAGGGTTCATGAGCAGGTCCTAAACTTGTCATGTGCTGGTTTAAAATGGTCATGAGCTGGTTTAAAAGGGGCATAAGCAGGTCCTAAACTGATCATGTGCTGGTTTAAGATGCTCATGAACTGGTCCTAAACTGGTCATGTGCTGGTTTAAACTGGTCATGAACTGGTCCTAATCTGGTTTAAGATGGTCATGAACTGGTCCTATGCGGGTCATGTGCTGGTGTAAACTTGTTACGAGCTGCTCACGTGCTTGTTTAAGGTGGACATGGGCTGGTTTAAGAGGGTCACGAGCTGGTCCTAAGCTGGCAATTTGCTGTATGACGGAACAGCTTAAACCAGCACAAACCAGCTTCCATGCTATAAAACCCACATAACAGCCATATGCTTTTTATTTCAACAGGGACATCAGAGCCAAGATGGCGGTTACAGCAAAGCTGTTCAACTCCTTAAACAGAGTATATTAAACTCACGCGACAAAGAAGAAAGTATGAGAGGACAAAGATGAAGAACGAACCAAAAGTGTAAAAATCATGTGCTAAAAGCATCAAAATCAGTACCTGCAAATTTAACATGGAACTTGTTTTCAGGTTTAAGGATCTGGACGCAGAGAGGACAGTTTGGAGCGAAGTCCTTCACAGCCCAGGCTCTCAGAATGGTCTGATGATCCTGTCAATCCATCAATGCATTCTAATCAATAGACGTTTAGTGTATTTTTGTAAAAGAATAATCTTATAGTTTTGTTGAATCCCGAGATTTATTCGAGATTTGAATGTGTGAATGTTTATCGACACATATGATCGTTCAGCCTACTGCAGCCATGCGATCAGCTTCATTCCTGCTGCTCAGAATAAAACACGCTTCTGCATCATCCATCCTGCAGGACACATAGAGAAGGATCAACAGAGCAATTACAACTCAGCAGACCAATCAGAGAAAGCTCAGTCGCCTGAGTGATGTCGTGATTGGCCATCGAGGCCGTCGCTCACTTGGCTCTGAGCAGGTCTTGGTTTTTCAGAGCGGAGCCTTGCAGGTAGATGACCCTTTGAGACCAGAGCGGAATCTGCAAGATCCTCCTCACCTGAACATCCACTTCACACGGACACAGGATCACCACGTAATAATCCTACAATACACAATCCACATTACCTGATACCAATTTTTCTGAAAGAGAAGAGATACGGACAGACGTACTTGTGTGTGCGGGTGAGCATAGAATTCATTGAGAAAGTCCATGAGCAGGTCGATTTTCAGTGTGCTCACACACAACACCACATGCCTCTCTGTCTGAGCCCGATGTCTGCTGTAGTTTCCTCCGGACTTCTGTCTTTCCATCCACAGATAAATCAATTCCTCAAACTACACACACAGAAGAATTAATCAAAAGTTAGATGGTTAATCAAATCTTAAGGGAAACGATGGAGGACATCTTTGACAGATATGTATGCAAATATTGTGTATCATACAGTATACGTAAGAAACACTAAGAGTAGTACGGGAGTATGCTCTTGTGAGAACAGCCGTAGTCATTTTAAAATGAGCGTGATGGTCGTGGATTCCTTTCACCTGTAGAGGGAGCACAACCAGAGCTACACAGATCATCACCACCACCAGAAGCTGAGACGGCCAGATCTGTGGCGTCACATCACCAAAGCCCACCGTAGAGAAGGTCACGATGCAAAAATACAACGCGTTAAAGAGAGACAGACTCTTCTTACCGGCTCGCTCTAAATGCTGAATCCCACATGTGCTGAAAGAAAGAAAGACATTTTAGGTAAAGTTTTTGGGTAAGTTTTTTTTTCTGTATTTAAGTTCTATTCTCTATCTATCAATCTATCTATCTATCTATCTATCTATCTATCTATCTATCTATCTATCTATCTATCTATCAATCTATCTATCTATCTATCTATCTATCTATCTATCTATCTATCTATCTATCTATCAATCAATCAATCAACCAACCAACCAACCAACCAACCAACCAACCAACCAACCAATCTATCTATCTATCTAATTATCTATCGATCTAATGGCATATATACAAACACAATTTATATACAAATATTGACCAAAATATTGTGAATATGCAAACCCTTACACCAGAGTTTTGTTTGGTTTTATAAAAAAATTCAATAAGATTAGTTTTCATGCTAAGTTTAGTTCAGTTTTTAAATTGAGATCAGTTTAATAGTGTTAATTTCATAATTTTTATAATTTTATAGTAAATATACCGTCACCGTCCTTCAGAAATCTCCTAATTTGTTCTTTGCAGGAAATGGAATAAAAACATGGTACTTTTTAAATGATTAAATACGGTGTTGTCAAAGTTGAAAAGCACGTTTTATTCTCTTTTTATTCTCTTTTTATAAAACGTTTTATTTGTTAGATAGTTGCAAAACCCAGTGACAAACATGAATGGTGGCAAAATATAAAAATGACAAAATATGGAGATACAAGGCTTCAGGAGGACAGCAGTGGTATTATATTTATATTACTATTTAGGTTTAATATATTGTATTTGTCTACCTCAACATAAACTTATTCCAGTTCATTACTGTTCAACACTTCTGATTTTTGTATATTTTTTCTAATATTATTTCATCCTACATTTTATTTGATTTGTAATTAACAGAAATCTTTTGGTATTTTTATTTAACAATAAAAGTCTGCCTCTCACATAAGAATTGACAGAGATCGTCTTACCCAGTAAAAACCAGACACAAGAGAGTGCAGATGAGAATGAGGACCTGGTTAAACATGGCGGAGTGTGTCCTCTGGATTGCCCTGTGCAGATCATTCTATCACACACACACACACACACACACACACACACACACACACACACACACACGTCACTTGATGTTTCCATACACCACTTGATGATGAACACAGGTCTAGGTGTATACTCACTATCATACCCTCCAGAGCACACTTGGCCAGCCAGCAGTTGAGAAATACTGGTATAAACAGATTTCTGAGTGGAGGCCAGAAAATCTGACGTGTGAAGATCAAAGGTCAGATATCACAACCAACTGTGGTGAGATGCTTATAGTCATTCTAAAGATGCCCTTACCGTTATGATGAAAGGAACAGTGTTCAACATCTCCAACAGAAAGGACACCTGAAATATCTGCTCCCATATATTACCCTGAACAAACACAAACATACATAATACCCTGTCTATCTAATTATCAAATCAAAGTTGAATTTTAATAATTATTTTCTTTATGATTTAAAAGTTTGACATGGCCTCGCTCAGTGTATACTGAAGATATCAAGATTACATTTTCACAGAATTTTCTTTACATCATATTAGATGATGTAGAGTACAGTTTCACAGGCATGGCCACGTATTCTAAACTCCATTTAACTTAGTTAAGAGTTAGGAAACACTTTTCAAGGCACTTACCTTATAGCTGAGATACGTAAGCAACATGGCCTCCATGAAACTGATGGATGCCACAATCACCTGAACAGTCAGAAAGTCACGAAGATGGAAAAAACGCCTTTCATTTATTTTGCAAATCCATTTACTTTAAAAGGAGACTAGAGACAGAAAACACCAAAGTACTGCACAAAATATGAACAGTACAACACAAAGATATTGCAATATTTCTCGTAATGCGCATGCAACCCGTGTGTATGTGTATGAGTCAAAAGCAGTATACTCTGCAAGGCTGTACACTCGCGTACATGTAAAAAAACGAAGTATGCCACAGGCTTTACTCAGCACAAATTAATGTATTGTTGGGCGATTCACATTTCGTGTCTTTTCCTTGTGAAAGTTCTTTATTTAAAATGTGACGGTGTTAGGGTGTGTTTAAAATGCGTTTGTTTTAGCAAAATTAGCCTTTGCGCCTGTGATTTCAGGGCTTGAGTGGGGTAAGAGGTCGGGTTATAGCCATTTTGTGGAACTTCCTCTGGTATCGGGTTATAGACATATAAATATACTGTATATACATATGCGGTATGTGTATCAAAAGTCGTGCTGACTGGCACAAACAAAAACTGAGATTTCGTGTTCATGAACACGAATTAACAGATTCTAAATCTACTCACGAACTGCCTTGAGACTGTGTTGAACAGTACCACATTACTGAACTTCACAAGTAAACACGTTTATTTATGGTTATAGAAATGTTTAATGGTGCACATATTAAGTTTGTTTGAATGTTATTATTTTCGTTTAAATTAAAAAAGTTTGTGTATCCTGTAGTTTGGAAACTACTATCTTATGTTTTTTTGGTTCTGTTTGTCTTGATTTACCTGAATGGCCCACACGGGTACTTTTCTATCTACCCAGAATATCAGCTCCCTGAGAGAGATCAAAGCACAAAATGAGCATGTGTGTGATAAACCTTCATAATTTCATTGTGTGAATAACCAGTAAATAATGCTGGTATGTATGTCTCACCAGTTGATGTCATTGGTCAGTGTGGTGCTGCTGTTACAGTTGATGCTGTAAAGAGGAGAGGGAAGTTGATGTGGCTATAAATCTATGATGTAAAATGACTCACTAAATTTAGTAAGTCAGTTGTATAACAGCAGCAGAAATAATTCAAAGTGATCACATTCACACAGACACACAATTCTCACCATGTATACCGGAGTTGACCCGGATTATCCGTCATTACTCGAATGATGTAGAGGACGCATGTCAGAAGCTTCAGACAGAAGTTAAATATTCTGATCCTTAAACCTACATCACAAAAGTTGACACGTCAGTGCATTGGGACGTCATAAAATGGTTAAAAATGAGGGTTAAAGTTCACAATACACGTGACTTACTGGATCTTTGGTTTTTAATGAAGAAGAGTTTAAGTCTCTCTTTAAATGTGTTTTCATCCACATAAAACTCCACATGAACCCTGTAGAAACACAACTCACATGTCTAACAACCACAACCATTAACAGTCATTACATCACTGTCAATAAACAAAACAAAAATAAAATGATACATCAATGAAATTATTAGAAATATGTCCAGTGGCCCCGAAAAGTATTTGGATATTTTAGCAGCACATAAAACTACATGAATTTTTATTATATTCAACAACATTAAAATGAACAGCACTGGCAACTGCACACCATCACCAAACAGGCAAAACGATAAGCAGAGAGGGGGTGTTGGGGGATGAAAGATAGGACTATGTATATTTTATAATTAAAGCTTTACAGTAAACGATGTGATAAGCTACCGCAGCCTTACACAATGTCAATAAAAAATCCTTCATTTCTATTTTTCGCTGTCATTTTCATCCTCTCGGAACAGTGTCTGCCTGACTCTGTTGACATAGTTCAGCTTTAAGAGCAATTCTCTACATTACAATCTCAGACAGCCCCGCTGGAGATGTGAGGATTCTGTCAGTTCCCATGGAGACCACCAGTGTGACGCTTTTATTTGCCATCATAAAGTATCAGAGAAAGAACCCCGGCACGTTACAGTGCCCATGTGCACGTAAAAACACAATCAAAATTTTGGATTATTTTGGGCATTTTACAATAAGGGATTTATACAAATAACATTTTAAGATCAAGATTTTAGATAAAATGCATATCAGGGTAAAGGTGTATATTTTTGCACCATTTTCGTTTGCAGCTTGTTTAATGGACCTATGGGTTATTATAGTTTACTAAAGCAAAACTAAAGAAATGTTTCTGTTCTTTGAAGTACTTAAATACAATTAGAAGAGATGAAGGCACTTAAATTAAACTCAAACTAAGATTATCACTACAAAAAATAAATAATAATAATAAAAATGCAATTAAGCTAAAACTATAAAACACTCTGCCTGTGACAAGATCAAGTACAAATGAAACGTTTGGTTCCAAAATGAAATACTATATATCTCAAATTCATGTTTTTTATTATATTGTTATGTTTTTATTGTGTTAGTTAGCTGTATTTTTTTAGTTATTCTGTCTTAAATCAAAACAAACCAACTGCAGTTTGATTGATATTAATTGGAACGCACAAAAAAAACATGATTTTTGAAAAAAATGTTAGCGGAGTTATCCCATTTTGGAACCAAACTCTTGAAATATTCCTCAGTGTTAAGTAATATGTAGTCATAAAAACTGCATTTCTAATAATTATACAAGGAATGAAACAGATTGCTTGAATTTATTGTGGATAAAATGCGTATCTGAAAATGTGGAAATTACTTTAATTATAAAAAACTATTAAGGAACTTTGCAAAGTGCTATAACGAAAGATCGAAACAACTATAACAACATTAAAGTGCATCACTTCATCTAACATTTTCAAACTCCATTAAACTGGTCCTCTATAGACGCAGTAAGCGCTCCCAGCTAACATGTGAAACCTTCAAAACTGCAGACGTATCCTACCTTTGCCCAGCATCACTACCAAAAGAGTCCAGCCTCCAATTGACCAGATTGGGGTTAACCCAGGACGGCACGGCATTCTTCTGCTCCATTCCGAAGAAAACCCAGAGGCTTTCTAGTCGAGGATACGTGGAGGTCTGAGCTGAGTGGATTGTTATGGAAGTACATCATCAACAGCGGCGAGGTTCAAAATAACCTGCCCACACAATCTCCACTGCAGGCAGCGGGCGTGAGGTTTACTGCCAGTATCGCTCCCTGTTCTGAGTGCATGTGCATTCGAATCTCACCATTCTCCATTATCTTTACTAACAACGAATATGTAAATATATGAAGCATTACAAGGTGTGTGTTGTTGCTCATTGAGAGACAAAACAGCTGTAGGGTGCTGCAAAACGTTTGCAATGTAATGAATTTGTAAGCATAAACATAACCTTTCCACCTATTGTGCATTCATAATGGTTGCCATAGAAACATGCCTTAAGCCCTATAAAATAAACAATGATGCTGTTGGTCATTATAATTGATTGTTAAAAAAGTCTCACGGAAAGTGTCACGCAGTGTAATTGTAATGTGCTTGTTTACAAAGAGATTAAACTCAAGAGGCTAGAAAAGACATTTGAGGAAAATTAGCCAATTTTACAGCTGCTTTTTTCTTTACGTTTTTGCAGTGCCCGTCCTCTTCCTCTCACTCCTGTTCTCCAGCTATTTGAGATAATAACCTGCTCGAGAGGCTATTTCTGTCCAACTGGAGAGATGTGCCCACATACTCGCAAACAGACTGAGACACTTCCCTTTTCCCTTATCGTTGAAGGTTTCAGTATTATAAAACTCAAAGTACTTTATATGCAAAGCTGATGCTATTAACTAGATTTTTACATTTTCAATAGAAGCTTAATGTAAATGATGCTTGCAAGGTGATAATGTGGTCTTATTGGTTGCCAGGGAGATGCTGTGCAGTTGCTAAGGTGTTCTCGGAGCTTGCAAGAGCACTGCCGGGTGGGTGCATCAAGTTATTAAATCCTCTTAACACGTCAGATGAGGTACTTTTTCTTATCACAAAGAATCCCAAAGTTGAAATGACAAAGTTTAATAATGAAGTTCATATCAATTTAATAGACTACATTTTTTTTTAACTTTTTCCAAAGATGCCGATCATTTGGATGTGGTTCTGACCTCTGTTCTTTAATTGCAAAGGTATGAAATTAAAGTTACATAACATTCACAATACCCTGTATATACCTGTCATCATTTTGAAATGTCTGGTCTCCTAGCAACAGGTCTTGGAAGCGGAAGTGGGTTTGAAGGGAGGGGACAACAGATGCAGATCCAGCGATCATCTCGAGGTCCTGCGCATTCAAGACCACCCCTCTGCCCCCGCGAGTCGAGCCACATCTTGAGCTAACAAGGGGAGGAATAAGAACAAAAATGTATATGAAAGAGTCGCTTTGACGTTTAAAAAGCATGTTTGTGTCTTTGGTGAGTTTTTGTGATTTATAGTCTAGAACAGCGGGTTGTGGTTCAATGTCTGGAGGGCAGAAGAGTAGAGGAAGTAAAACAATATTAGAGAAACTGCGGCTTCATAACAGACCCTCACAAAAACCACAAGTTACTTATAATACACAATTATAAACGTTTATCTACTTTTACTGCTGATTTAACTGCTTAAGAGACGTATGCGCGCACTTTACCTCAGGCGCGTGCGGCGCGTGCTCCCGTCATCGTATTCAAACGTGTGGTTGGTGTAGCACGCGTCCCGCATCTTTTCACCCGAAGATCGTCTCGCGGACGGGAATGTCACGGCCACGTCCTCCTCGCGCGCGAGAACTTCAGGCATTAAAAAAATAAATCGTGAAAATATACACGTTAATTTTCTAAGTTAAAACTTGTGGTGCCAAAGTATGACCCCACAAAAAAAATAATTTCAATCAGTATTCGTTTTCAAATTTGTTTTTAAACGAAACCCGTCTTGCACCAAAGTCTGTCAACTTCTACATCAACTTGCATTAACGTCGTGGCGTTTATAAATGGTCGGACACAGCGCCGTACGCTGGAGAGCCTTGAACGGATTCTTATATATGAATAATCTGTAATAATAAAACATCAAGTCTCTTTAGTAACCAAGGTTACATGTATTCACAGTAACATAGCAACAGAGTTTCACGGACTTAAAGGCAGACTTGAGTGATGTTCACCTGTGCTGTTTCTGAACTAGCGACTAGTACCGACTTTTATATTTACCTTTATATACAATTTGCCTATTTAAATGAATGTGCCAATTTGCAAAACTACTTAAATTGAACATTCCAGTCAGTTAATGTGAACTGACTGTGCGCAACAATGTTTATATTGTAAATTTAAGAAGCAACAAAAAGCGAATACAGAAGCTTAAAAAACTACAGCGCGTGCGAACTGTTTCCATGTTTGCCGTTTCCCGCACATTTAGGCTAGTTTGAAAATGCGGTGGCGGGAAAAAGGATGGAGCCACTGGTTGCGTATTTTTGAGCTGCTTTCATAATGTACTGCAGCCAAAATATTTATTTATATTCTAAGGATATAAAAGATGAGTTTCTTGTATACTTACTCAGACATTATTCATGATATTCACCAGAATTAAACCAAAACAAATAACTGGGTACTTGTTTTTCACGTTTTCTGTGTTGGTAGCCTAGATGCATCGCGGACCCGATTCTAGCACTTAAACGTGGGAAAAAGACTGATTTCATCCGATGAGCCCCCTAAAGGGACACTCCACACAAAAATGAGTTTAGTTGTTCCAAACCTGAATACATTTCTCTGTTCGGTTGAACACAAAGATATTTGTAGGAATGTTAGCAACTGAAAATTCTGGTGCATAGTAGAAAGAATTAAAATGTTAGTCAAAGTTGACCCAGAATTGTTTGCTTTTCTAAATCCCTCGAAACATCTTGTGTGTTCAACAGAACAAAAATATAAACAATATCAAGAAACCATTCAGATAAGTAAATATACCAAGAGAAAGCATCTTTTGGCAGTTGTTAACTTTTATTTGACACCGGAACAAAAATCAGGCTATAGTTTTCATTACTTTTGGGTGGGTTTTAAGGGGCATTGGGCTTGAAATATTTCTTATACCTGTCAACCCTATGACGCACTGGAGGGCATGTCCACACTCAACGCGGTACGTTCAGACACAAAAACGTTTGCTTAATTTCAGCTCCAAACTTAAAAAATGCTTTATTGCTTTTATGGATTTTTTTTTTGTTGTGGATGTGTAGTTGTTTTGTAGTTGTATTACCAAAATTGTGCGTTTAATTTAACAGTTGCATACCTGTCAACTGGACAAATACGTGAACTCATATGCCTCGGCCAGAGCTTGAACCCCTGTTCTGCCAAAGTTCTCTTACTGAGAGCCGCTATTTTTGGCTGAACGGTTACATAAAGAACTTTTGACATCACAAGAACCTTTCTGTTTGGCAATGTACTGGAAACACAAATGACTGCCAAATAGAGAAAAATTCCACCAAGGCAATACTTACTTTCTTCAATCTAAGCACTATCTGAAAGTAAATGTCAGTCTAAAATGACTGACAGAAAAACTGACTAATGGACACAAGTAATGTCTTTGGATGAGGATTTATGTGTCCCGGTAAGGCTGTTGCTATGGAAATGACCCAAAAGATAATTTTCTTACATGACCTGTTGCAGACACGTAAACACAAACGTCCAAATTAAAGGAGTAGTTCACTTTCAAAATCAATTTTCATGATAATTTAATCACCCCCATGTCATCCAAGATGCTTTTTTTTCTCTAGTCGGAAAGAAATGAAGGTTTTGGATGAAAACACTCCAGGATTTTTCTCCATATAGTGGTTTTTAATGGACTCCAAATGGTTGAAGGTGAAAATGACAGTTTCAGTGCAGCTTCAAAGGGCTTTAAACAATACCACATGATGAATAAAGGTCTTATCTAGTGAAACGATCTGTCATTTTCTAGAAAAAAAAATTTGTATATGCTTAGCAAACACAAATGCTCGCTTCGCTCCGTTCTGCAAAGTGCGTTCATGACTTTGAATGATTTATTACGCGATCGCAGAACATAGCAAGAAGAGCATTTGTGTTTATGAAGCATATACATTTTTTTTAATGACCGATCGTTTCACTAGATAAGACTCTTATTCATCATCTGGTATCATTTAAAGCCCTTTGGAGCTGCACTGAAACTGTCATTTTGACCTTCAACCGTTTGGAGTCCATTGAAGTCCACTATACAGAGAAAAATCCTGGAAGGTTTTCATCAAAAAAACTTCATTTCTTTTCGACTGAAGAAACAAATACATAAACCTCTTAGATGATATGGGTGTGAGTAAATTATCATGCAAATTGATTTTGAAAGTGAACTACTCCTTTAATAGCAGTTATAAAACATCCGGGAGACTTGACCAAGAATCACATTTGAATCTACAGACACACACACACAGAGTTGTGACTCATATATGTGGGTGTAAGACAAACAGCATTGACTCTGTCTGTTTCCTGTAGAATTATATAGCCTCTCTCTCTCTCGATATGTTTCTGCGTAATCCACAATACAATGAAAAGTAAATGCATCATAAGGGCAAAACCTCTGAGGATGTTTCAGGGGTTAGAGGTAGACTTTCACTTCTAAAAAAGTTTGTCATTAATTCTTGTTGACAAACATAGCAGCCCATCTGAACGCATGTCTTCAGTGTGCACAAAAAAGTCCTGACACCAGAACAGAATGGAGATAACTGCAGCGACAACCACAACAAATCCAATCACTATCGGCCCGTGTCAACTCCACTGTCATAAAACTTCACAATGCCTTCCGAACCTCTCACCAATTCACCAATCGCTCGCCTAGTCGACAATGAGATCATCGCCCTGGCAACCAGTTTTGTTACCATGACTACCCAGAGCTCAAATCAGTTTCTGGCAGATATCACATTCAACCCGAGAGTTTTAAAACTCATAATCATCAATGACAAAAACACAGAAATGGGAAAGGCCTTCAGAAAGTGAGAGTGGGTGAGTGTGGGAGAGAGAGAGGTAAGAAGACACAAATGCTCTCATTTCAGACATGTGTCGGTGCAGTTTGTCATAAATTCCTCCTCAGGGGACAGATAGAGAGCACACTGTGCCTCATCTCATAAATAAATAAAGAGATAAAACACCCTAAAAACTTTGTGAAATTTGGTTCCCAGTAAATGGTCCCGGAAATCATTTTGATTTACTAACTTCTGAATGTTTGAGAAAGAATCCTTATATAGAAAATACACTCAGACCAAAGGACAAAAGTGTATTCGCAGTCGGGAAAGAGATCTCACACCAGATCGCACAAATTATAGTCACTAGTCACGTTTATTAAACAACATATACACAGCACATGGTGACCCTAAAGTGATGTTAATAAGCAAGCACAACAATCTGTTTTCACATGATGCATTTTCAAATCATCATCATATACCCGGTTACCACAATGTAGCCAAACAACACTGAACCCCATTGAATCCCATCAAATAAACACAAAACCACAAAGACATTTCTCAAAATATCTTCTTTCTGAAGAGAGACACATATACAGATTTTAGACCACACCAGCTAGAATAAATGATGACAGAATTGTTATTTTTGGTTGACTTGTTTCTTTAATTGATGTCTAAGAGGAGTTTTTAGTTTCTCTGGAGTAATGTATCCTAATATGATGAATTATTAGTGCAGGTGAAGCTGGTGGAGACAGAGCTGTGTTGTGTTACCGTTACCTGGCTGGTGTCATCTTCCAGTCCAGCAGCATGCACGCTACTTCACACACCTATGTTCAAAGATAGAAAATAGACAAATAAAGGATTTTCTTTACAGAGATTAAGACGAAATCTACAGAAAGGACATCATGAAGGTAAGACAGACTACTTGTTTCCGTTGGTCCTCTCTTTCGGCCTTCATATACTTTACATTCATTTTTTTCAGAAGATACAAAAAAACAGTACACATTTGATCTTTTTTATTTAGTCATTTATCATACGCTTTTATCCAAAGCTATGTACAAAGTAGGGGAAAACTACTTTGAACAACAAAAGAACAACAATTTAGGTGCAGTAAAAACTGGTCTCAGTGAGCACAGTATACACATTTTTTGGGGGGTAGGAAACGTTTTCCCAGTAACTTACTGTAGATTTAATGTGCAATTTTGTTTTAAGCATAAATTTACAGAGTTTATATATTTTCTTTAATAAAACAAGAATAAATATCTTGTGTCACTTTTCTTGTTATGTAAATGTATCATAATTTAAGAAGTTTTAAATGTTTTTAATGAAAACAAGAGAAAAATGCTTAGGAAGATTGACATTTTTGGCAGGGTTGCTGTGCTAATGCCATAGCCTCTTCTTGCTCATTTTATATCTCAAAAGTCAAAGTGTTTAATTTTGATTAAAGTAATACTAACTACTGATAGTAACAGTACTAATTGCAAACTATATTAAGTAGTAATTAAATCTACGGTAAGTTACTGGAAACCTGCTGCAAAAACTACAGGAAGGTTTTACACTGTAGAAAAGAAGTTGAAGACTGATCACTGATCACTGACACATTAATCAGTAATACAACAGAAGATGTGGATGATTGTTTATAAGATGCAAAAAATTGTTGTTAATCTTTTATTTTTCCATAGATCTGCATGATCAGGCTGCAGACTCATCAGTGGTGCTTTCTGTTGTGTAACGTTGTGTTGTTTCATGCTCTGTTGTTTGGCGGTGACATCGTCGAGGAGTTTCTACTGCAGTCGTCTCCAGCGGCTTACACCGACCGCTTTGTGCTTGACATTCGGGAGCGTGCACGTAAACTGGACCTGACGGAAGCCAGGTTCAACACCTCACACCTTTATCCTCTAAATGTTAAACCTTGCCCCGACCACAAGGACCTCCTCATTCTCACGGTGGTCCTCAGTGCCCCGGGAAACTCCAGCCAGAGGGAGGCGGTGCGGAACTCATGGGCCAATCAGACGACGGTGGAGCACGTGGCCCTGCGGACTTTGTTTTTCCTCGGCTCCTCCGCGTTAGGGGCGGAGCATCAGGCCGTGAGGGAGGAGTCGGCGCACTACGGCGACGTCGTGCAGTTTGAGGGAGGGGTTTCACGGGGAGAGTGGGGACATTGGGAACAGGTAAAAATGGCACTTCGTTGGGTTCTGGTGTTTTGCCCCCAAGCTCGATTTATCGTGCTTTCGGAAGATACGGTGTATTTAAACATACCTGCGCTTGCATCACACCTGCTGGGGCTAAAAACACACCCCGATGATCTTTACCTGGGCAGGGTCATCCACCGGGCCACGCCTGAGCGGGACCCCAGCAGACCGCATTACCTGCCCTACCACGTGTACCCTGAGAAGTACCTGCCAGACTTTTGCTCAAGCCCCGCCTTCCTCCTGTCACAGGATGTTGTGAGAAAGGTGTACGTCGCCGCGCAGAACGTAGCTCTTCCCCTCCCCTCGGACGTTCTGATTGGCCTGTGCGCACGACGGGCAGGTGTGGTAGCCACTCACAGCTCTCGGTTTTGCGGCGACCGTCACGTTCGCTATTACCCCTGCTGTTATAACTTTCTGTTCAGCTCTGCAGAGGTGGGAGGGAGGCTGATGGGCGTGGCTTGGAGAGATTTAGGGGCGGGGAATGGGAGGCGCTGTAGCATGCTGGCGACGTATTATAGTTTGGTATTGTGCAAAACAATGACTTTCCTGGATAAACTTTCCTTTCTGAGTAAAGATAACAGCCAGGGATAGAATGCATTATTTATTATTAAGGCGATATCAATTTAGTGATGTAACATATAGAATCTCTTTTAGTTGTATAGATTTGTAATGTTATTTAATAATCAACATATCTGATTTCGTCTGTGTCATAACTACAACAGTGTTACAAAAATGTCATATTTTTTCCATAATTAATAATAATAATAGAATAAACATTCATATGTGGATGAATGTCTCGTTTTTCTTACAGTATGTAGATACAATTTTATCGAAAACTCACAGATTTGAACAATGCTCTGAAGAATTTGTCACATTGTGTCTATTTTGGTATGTTTGGCCCTCTAGTGTTACCAAACAAAGTGTTCTTACGCAACACATTGTCAACACAAATATAATCAGTTAAATACATAAAACACTGTACATTAACATACACTGTATACATGACCGATCACTTAAACTATATGTACTTAATTATCCATATTTTAGAATAACAGTCTACACATAAAATATATATTAACACATATGTGAATTATGAATGCTGTAACCAAAACAAACAAAATCAAATCCATGTAAAGGCTATTTGACCATCTGCAGTGTATAGTCACCTTTAAGTTGCAGAGATGTTGTAGATGTTGTCTTGTGCAAGATAATTATGAATTTGAGGTTAATATGAGTTTACCTTAAATACTATATTCAAACTACAAATGTTGTAGTAAAACAATTTTTAACTTTTAAGCAGATTTTCATAATCTGGGGCCAGTTGGATAAACAATGAGCTTAATTAAGACTGTCTTAACGAGGCTCAGTCAGTCAGGCTTACTTTTCAGATTTCAATTAGCCCAATCTACCTTTTAACTCAAAGAAAGTTAGGTCCATTCTTCAAGAAAAAAAATGTAAGACTAGTCTAAGCAGTTTATGCGACAGGCCCGGTTCTAAGTCATCCAGGACATAAACCCTAAAAAAATATATTTTAGAAAAGTTTTTTGATTAAAAAAAAGGTGTTGGCACTATTATATATCATTTTTAATCTTGTTTGTGCTATTAAGAAACGAAGCAGCAGTTTAAACATTTTAACAATTTTTATTACAAAATGAGCACATACAAAAAGGATAATGTACAAGCTTTGAAATTAAACCAAATGAAAACGAAACGAAACCCAAAATACATTTTAGCGATGCCACTTTTAAATTCATCATTAGTAGTAGTAATAAATAAGGTACAAAAATTCCACCAAAAGAGAAATCTAACATTTTACACAGACGCTTTTTTTATACTCGACCAGTTATACGTACTAGCAGTCACACCAGCAGGAGGCGCTATTGCTTTAATATGAATGATAAATAGTCTATATTCTGCTAGAAAATCCTCTAGTGAAAAACACCCACGGCACACGGCACCCCTGTCACTGGCACTTGTAGGACAACTTTAGTATTTAAGTCATTTTTTTGTCGTTTTCGTTTTTTTCAAATGCAAGCAGCAGCAAAAACTCAATTCTCTAATACCGTTAGTAAAACATCTGCACTAGTAACTTTATTTTCTCTATGTAGCTGTATATTTCTATTAAGTCGTGTATATTCAAACCTGAGAAAACATGCATTTTAAATCTGTTGTGCTTTGTCATACTCTGTTAGTCCTGACCCTGTCCTGCGAGGGTTAAGAGATCGATCCTCAGACAGGGAGAAAGAGAGAGATTGAGAGAAAGACATATGGAAAGTGAGAAATGATGAATAGATTTCACATGCCCTGGAGACAGAAAACGAGAGATGAGATGAAGTGAATTAAAAAGATACGGGCACAAGGGAACCTAGTGAATCCTTTACGAAAATGAGCCACAGTAACCATAGTTTAACCATTTGAAGTAAAACGGGTGTTATGCAAATGGTAATCAATCCGCCAAAACGGTTACTACAGTTTTACCATGATAAAACCATGGTTAACTTTCTTAAGAACATCTTACATTTGGACAAATTCCAAGGCAGCATGGACAAGACAATCCCATAAGGCATTGCAACAAGATCAGTGATTAGATGCATCCAATATGGCGAAGAGTGCTTTTTTCAACGCATGTACTTTGAGACTTTATTTTATTTAGGAAGCCGTTTTAAAAGTCAGCCCATTAGGTTTTGGTACAAAGTCACAGAGATTGTGAATTTTTCAGTGACAATGTTAACATTAACAGTTTAAGAAAGACGAAGCAAACTAGAGAAAAGAGTGCAAGAGCAAAAAGATTGTGGATGTTAACATTAAAAGTTAAAAACTAGCATAGATGAGAAAGATCATGTAAACATTAATAATGTAAGAAAGACTTACACAAAGAGAGAGAGAGAGAGAGAGAGAGAGAGAGAGATTGTGTTGCCAGAGTGGTTAAAATGATGCCAGTGAGAGGGTGGCCTTGAAAAACTAAGTGCAAACAGGACAGCGAATCAAAACCCCGAATACTCCCACTCCGCTGCCGTGTCTGACCAATCAGCAAGCGGAATGTCAGTAAGGTCACAGCACCAAAGGGAGATACACACACGAACACGACCAACCGCATGCGAAGCATTCCCGCAAACCAACTCAAACATGAGGTAAGAGTTTTAATCATTTTGTGTTATTTCTAAATAAATAAAATATGATTCCATTGCAAAAGAATGAAACTATACAAAATTAAATACGCACCCACGATATCTACAGTTAGTAATAAATTATGATTGTTAAATACTTAAGGCATTTCAACGGACATAACCCTGTGTAAACGATCAACGTGAGCCAACATCTGCCAATCAGCACACGGAACACCGGGGGGCCAACACACGGGCGAAGGCCGCAGCCGATTGGTTGAAAAACAAAATAGCATTTGCTACATTTGAAATTATCGCTGGAAGTTTGTGAATTTGTGGCTGTGAATTTGAACCCTGGAGTAAATTTACTACGCATAAAATCAAGGAAAAGGAATAGAAATAATACAAGTGTACATTCACTTTTTAACTTCTCAAGGAACAAAATTAGACCTTTAAAACTGCGATGGCCATTTCCGTGGTTGCGAACCGTCCCGCCGTGCTCGCGTGCTGTTGGCGGATGGTCCTCTATCACACAACATTCTACATTGTAGTTCTAGCAATACAGCATAGCAACCACGAGGGCAGACCAGTGACACAAAAAAACACGGTTGGACACGCACAAGCCCCGCCCCCTTCCCAACACTGCACGTTTTAAATACCAATAATAAATACAGTAACCATGGCAGCGCAGCACCAGAGTGAGGCCGGGCACTTCAGCTATGCTCACATGTGCTTTTTTCAGTAGGCATTTAGGGTCAAAGGTCATGGCAGGGTCTCTCGCACACAGCGACGCACTCGCACACAAGCTACATGAGTCTGATAATGATACAGATCGTCACAGCTTAAAGGAGCTAATACACATTCATGCAATATCACACACGCACGCACCCACACTTCCAGGTGTACCTTTAAAACAATGGCCGAAGCACAGATGCATGCAACTACGACTGCGCCTATCTACACGAATCTATCGATCACAACATTCTCATCCTACGTATGCCTGGAGCGTCTTAAAAGACAACAGCCATCCTCCTGCTGTCTTTGAAATGACTAATTGAAGGTTTTTTTTTGTTTTGAGTATGTGTTGTGTTTTTTTGGCTTTTCTACATGCACCTTCGTGCACAGCGAACCCAGCGACCGGCCCACACGGAACTCTGAGGCAGCATCAGAAATTGAGACCTTCAAAAACTTTCTTATTTGTAAAACCGTATATATTTCTTAACATTGTATTCTGGGGCCAGCTGGAGAGACAATTTAAAGTCCCAGTGAACTGGAAGTTGATCATTTTTACTTCCGTATTCTGACATTTCCGAGTAGAAAGGAATTTCAAAGGAGAAAATAAGTTGCGTTTTTTACCGCAAATTGATTGGATGTGTAAACAGTCGCTTTGATTTTGAAATCAAGGGGAGGAGTTAGCGGATGCTCCGCGCCAGCTCTTTACTTTACGGATCTTCATTTCAGGGCAGAAGTGCATTTTTAGATTTTAACTGCAGTTTACAAGGGTACGTGAATTTTAAAAAGGAAATCACCCACATTGATAAGCTTTTTACTATAAACGCTCCGATATTTGTAAAATATATGAAAAAATAAGAATTGTCATTTTCAATTTCACTGGGACTTTAACAAAATGATAAAAAGAAAGATTTGGAAGCATAAAATATAAAAAATGTCTGAAAATATTTTCTGACACTAAACCGCAGATTTCTGAAAAAACATGTAATGTCAATCGTTCACAAAGTTCTAAATATCCATTAACCCCATGCAGTTTAACTATTACTATTAAATATTCAAACTAAATGCTACCGATAAGTGTGGTTCCCCTCAGCTCAGTTTAACACATTTCTCAGGTTTCGTTTTTCTGTGAACAGAAAATAAAACAGAAAATGTGAAAAACACCCGCAGGTTCCGTCTGGGCCCGTCCATGACCAATAAAATAATAACACACACACATAATACACACGTACCAAAACGAGGCTCAAGCGCACATACGGGCACACAAACAATGCTGAAATAGCTCCAGTGTTTAAGACTAAAGCAGTATTGCAGATCAGAAATACAGCGACACACACACACTCCAGCAGCAAGATTTGACAGTGTCTCATCCGCCAAGAGCTCGGTTGTGTACATACGTGTATGTGTGTGTCATTACTCCGTGTGTGTGTGTGTGTATTGTATGCAAGCTGAGGGTCTTTAGTAAAGTTCATGGCTTAAGGAATTGCACAAATACACACACGTATGCTACGAACACACACGCCACTCCTCGCAACAGACCCTTCAGCTCTACCAGCATGTGTGTGTGTGTTTAGTGTCGGTTATTGTCATTGGCTCAGTAAAGCGTGTGTGTGTTTAGTGCGTATTGGATGGCTCATTGGGTGAAGTTTTAGTGGGGTGTATGATTTTCACCCATATGCATGCGTGTACATAATATACAGAGTGTGTGTGGATGGCAACCCTGTAAGCGCGGGTTTAGATCGATATCTGTTTGAGATATAAGCTGATGTGTTTGTTTAATAAGAGCAGAAGAGGAGCTTGCGTTCCAGCTCTCAGGATGGGAGTTATTTGTTCATGTTTCAGCTCTCGGTCGCGAGTTGTGTTTGGATGTCCACTCTGCAGATGGGACACTTCCGACTGGTGGCCAACCACTGATCCACACATCCCTGATGGAATAAATGCATACAGGGTAACCGCCTGGAGAGAGAGAGATTTATTATATTATTATAAAAATAGACTTGATTGTCTATATGCTAATAATTTCCTTGTGGTATTATTAGGGGTAACAACACAATACACGAGTTCACAGAATGAAAGTATACCTGTATTTTGACTTATTTTTTAATTGTCTTCAAAACATTTTTTATTTATTTAAATACTTTCAATAATATTTCATTGTGAATTGTAAGCCGATAAAAAAACGTATAAACATGTCAATAAATGAACAGAAAATGAACACGTTTTAAAAACGCCATTAATTTAAACCGCAACGAGGAAAGAAATAAAGAAAACGATTTAAAGCGGTAAAACACAAAATCACAAAACATTTTACTGTATATTATGTTGATGCAGGTCATGTGTCAGCATGTCATGTTGTAAAAATTGCACAAAAACACTAGAGATCTACAATACAATGTCATTTTTTGCAAAACAACATATAACCTACCATGATTTACTGATGATGTGTGCTTGTTTTAGTGTATTGTAAACTTATTGTTTATTGAGACACGTGCTCGGTGCGGTTTTGCCCTCTTGAGTATGCATCCTAAAGTATGTACTATGTAATATGTACTCCACTATGTGCAGTCTATAAAGCACCCCTTGTGTAGCATGAAGTCTGTGTGGTGTTCTCATAAGTACCAGACTTCTTTAGTGTGTACTCTGTTGATGCACTGAAGCCTGCAGTATACACTACCTGACATCTTCTGCATCCTCCAGCATGGAGAGGCAGATGGTGCATTTCTCATCTACATCAGACTCTTCCTCAACCTCACAGAGCTTCACATCCACAGGCTTCCGCTACACAGGGAGAGAGAGGGGTTAGCTTCAGAAAACAATGATCCTGTTCAATGTGACAATACTTCTTTAGCCCTTTTCGAACGGGATTGGTATAGGGAGGCTCAGATATTACGAATGCGAGTAAGCATTTAAGGACATCTGGTTCCATCGCTCCAAAGTCTGTTTTTTATGGGTGCGAAATAAACTCTGTGGTAAACAAAACATCTTAATATTTTCACGTTTTATTCTATGAAATAAAATACCAATGATAACGCGCTTGTGATTTTTTGAAGCCTTATTGTGTCTTAAAAACGGCGGTTGCTAACAAGCGGCTAAAAGGGTCTACTTCCTTTGACGGGGACGTTAGACGTCATCCCGCATATAAAGCTCATAAATAAGACAAATGGGCACAAATCTCTTAAAAAGTAGACGCGGTTTCATTCACGGAGTAATTACTTACCAGGTAAGCGAATATTATTGTCTGCTTTAGATGGAATACAATGTGTATACACGATTTAATGTTAAAAAATGCTTAAATCTTGTCTCTGCCTCTCTGAAATGCGCTGAAATTTTAAAAAGCTCATCGCTCTGAAAAGCGAAGTGTGCTATGATTGTCTAGTGGGTAGTGATTGGTCGAATACTGTACGGAAATGTAATGCCTCTTACCATATTCGGAACATCAGGCTGCGCCGGTACAATAAGTTTTAACAGACCGCCCACCTTACTTACGTATACATTTGGGCGGTCTTAGTCAAATCATACAACTAAGTGACGTACATGCGTGGGGGTGTGATTACACGAGGTGTTTCAGGCAGGTTTGGGTTCGCATTCGCTTATAGATAAAATGCATCTTTTGTTCTGACACTTAAAGTTTTGCAATTTTACGTGTCTAATACATGCACGGGCAATTTATAACGCCAAAGACATATATCCCCTTTAAGTGTAGTCTGTTTATGGCATTGTGTTAGCTTTTTACTTCTGCCGATTGTATTTCGACTTCAGTAGTAACAAATGTGGTGTTAATTCATAAAGATTATTTTGAGACAAAACGTGTTAACAACTTAGTTGATCACAGAGCTTATTTGTTTGTGATCTTCCAAAAATCGATGGGAAAAATGCATCGGCTTTCGTTCGAGGAAACCAGCGCAGTGCTTACTCCCGAGTTAGCCTACAAGAATACGTCATCACGGAGTTGTTGGAAGGTATGGATTTTATTTTTATTCATCAAGAAATCCTTGAAGATTTATGAGCCCGCCAAATAACAGAGATGACGATTGCCAGGACTAATATTATCACAGGACCTCCGTGCTTGTCAAAACATGGCAGGTAATTTGCGGGGGAATATTTAAATTACTTTACAAATTACTGTAATGGCCGATTCGCACGGGATTAAGATCAGAGACAACCTCCGCAATTATTACAAATGATTAGATGTCTCAGGCAAAAATAATCCTGTGCCATTTCAAAATGATTCTGCCATTGTTGTTGTTACAGGGTTGTGTGTGTGTTTACCTTCTTGTATTTGTGAGGGAAGGTGAATCTCTCTATGGTGGTCTGCACGGCCCCTCGACTCACGCTTCCCAATCGATCTTCTAACTGCAGCAGTTCCTGCAAATAATCACAGGATAAAAACTCAGTGTCGAGTGAAGAAACGTGCGCAGAGAAGCTTTTTACTCTTACTTTTACTCTAATGAGAGATCATTTTTTTT
Source organism: Triplophysa bombifrons (assembly GCA_029783895.1). Lineage (NCBI taxonomy): Eukaryota > Metazoa > Chordata > Actinopteri > Cypriniformes > Nemacheilidae > Triplophysa > Triplophysa bombifrons. The sequence continues at coordinate 1,852,449 of CM056466.1, forward strand.
TAGGATAAAATTCATGAAACCATCATCCGCAAAACTAAACCCGAAACAGTGATCAATGTTCATAAACGCACTAAATGTTGTTTTCTGATGTGAAATGGATTAATGTTGTATTAATCCAGAGATAGAAAAAAAAGTTTCGTGAATTGTCAGAAAAGGGAAACCATAAAATGCAAAGAGAAAAACGGCGAGTGAGTACTGTAAAAATATGTTCACTTGTATAATGCATTACATGCTTTGAACGTCATAAAAACTATTTTAAATGACATCAAACAATCCTTGAAGTAAGTTAACACAACTAAAAAGATCTTTCTCATTGTCTGGTTGTTATTATAAAAAATATATCTTTTAACACAAAATGAGTTTACACAAGGCTGAATGTTTAAAAGTGTGTAACCTCGTAGCTCTCTCGAACAGCAGAAGAGTGTCGACCGGGACTCAAGCTCTGGAGTGCCAGCAGGTGGAGCTGTGGATACGGATAGTTCCTTATCTCATGAACAACCTGCAGACAACACAACATACAGAACACACTCAATACATGCGCTGTATGCATAAGACACACTCCTTAGTGCACACAAACACTGACCACATGTGTTGATCCGTTGCTCCTGGGGATGTGATGCATTCTGGGCGATGCCAGGTAATGCTGGTACGGCTGAGGAATCTGCTGCAGTGGGTACTGATGAGGAATACCTGTATCCACACTCAGATCCCTACAAACATGCAAACATTTTATTCAAGAACACAAACATCAGCACGAGCAGATTTTGTGCCATTTTTTGTGCATTACTCACCAGTCCGTGCCTTCCGCCAGATATCTGGGCTGCTGTGGGATTGGCTGTGGTACGTGAAGAGGCGGGACATATTCATATCCTGGGCGTAACCTGTTTGTGTTCAGCGGGACCCGCTCCTGTGTACGTCTGTGGAGACACACGACCATATGAAAAACAGATTCTAGTATCCATTCAGAACCCGACAGAATAAGCTGAACGTGTATTGTATCTACCTGCGCTGCAGTAACTGTTGCTGGATGAGGTATTGCTGCTGTAAGGCCTGAGGTAGGAAAGGGGGCGGGACTTCCTGGTACTGAGGCGGGGCGAGGGGAGGGGGTGGGAACTCGGCAGGCAGGGGCGTCGCTGTAGCAGCCAGGTGAAAATGCCGGCAGGAGGTAGCATGAGTATGCTGGTGCCTGCTAAAATGTGCTCCTGTACAGGGCAACCAATCACAGAAGAGAGTCCACACACGTTTATCACTTTAAACACATTCATTGGATGAGGCTTTACAACATATGAAGTATTATTTATTCAGCTAGCACAGAAAAGTGTATATAATAGATTCCAATACAAGCCACATAAAAAGAGTGTGATATAGTATAGTGTTTACTAAAGTAAACTTAGATTTTGGTGTTTTTAAATACTAAGGCCTACTGTACCAGTATTTACCAGTATTACATTTTTTGCTAACTTGGTATAAGCCACCCGTGTCGTGAAAAAAGAAAGATGTTGCATGCTTTTTCACTGAAGATTTATTTTGCAAAAACAGATAAACACCATTTCTAAAATCGTTTTTTACTATGATATCATGCATTTTTTTTTAGATGGTTAGCAGTTTTTTTTCGAAGTTCGATCCAGATGAATTAAAATGCACATTAAAACTTGCCTTCAGAGTTACCCGTTTTTGCAAATGAAAACTTCATATCTTCATTTATGATGATTTTACATCAAAAACAATAAACAGAGTGGTCTTAACTAAAGTATTTTGTATAGTACCGTGGTAGATTTTCGTACCTCATGAATCATTAACCATAGTTAATCTATATTTTTACCTTAAAAGATTTGATTTGCAGCGAAACGATAGTAACCACAAATATATGAGAACTGGTAAAAAAAATAAGGTCCTTTTTTATCTTCTTGACAAAGTGCAACAACAATGGATTTTATTGCCTTGCAACATATAGTAAAAGTGGTTGCCGTGGTAACCATGTAATTTAATATAATAAAACCACTGTCCCGAGGGCCTGCTAGGAACTAACAACCAACGCCATGACAGCGTGATGTTATCATCATCATCAAAACATCAAGCAGACTTCACGCTGCATTATATTACCTGTAGTGTGTACTGAAGTCAGCTGTGTGACACCTGCTAAATCTAACGACCCATATTACATCAGTTAGGACACTGTGTGACCACACATCCAAATCATCTTGATCCTATAGGATCATGTGTGCTTTACCCTAAGAGAAAATACATTCGACCTAACCGCCTCAATCATATCTGACTGTGATCCTGTTCAAAGTCAGGGTGAAATAAAAAAATGATCATTCTAATTGTTTTACACAGTGGTAAAATATTTATTACAAATGTTTTATCCGTGCACATCATTATTATTTTTAATTAATTTGCACTTGTAATTGTTAAACAAAAACGTTATCATCCTGCCCCTCTCTAAACAACTTCTGTTCAGGAGGAATGACGCGAGGGCGGGGCTGCAATGACTGACACATTATAAACTGACGTTCGATCTTTTACCATTTAACGATCCAATCAGTTGTCAGGTGTTGAAATCAAGTCCCGCCCTGCGTTTTTTTCTCATATCAGAAGTGATTTCCCTTGAGTATATGTCACAATACGGAAAAAAAGACAATCGCTTCCTTCAGTTTCATGTAGACTTTAAGAGTACTTACAGCAGTGCCCAAAGGTGATGTCCAACTTTGTGAAACTTACGTGTTTGCCTTTTATTCAAATATTTACAAAACTTATGCAAGATTTTCGATGCATGTTATGTAATTGTTTTGGAGTGTAAACTGAAAAATCAGTAAAAAAAAAAAAAAATTGTCAGCTGGAGGCAGCGACAAGAATTTACAGTAAAAAAAAAAAAATTCCTGTAATATTACAGGATAGAAGGATATTTAATAAATAGATTTCCTTTTTTCTTGTAAATTTGCTGACCTCTGCCGAAAAAAAAACCCTGATTTCTGGGCGCCAGAAATAAACAGTTAAATAAAGATTTTCCCTGTAAAATAACATGTCCAACATTTTTCTTGTAAATTTACTTTCGTTTTTGTAATTTAAAATTTTTGGAGCATATTTCAAAATCATAAAAAAACAGTAAAAAAAATTTTTTTAACAAACAGACAAACAAAGGTTGACTGCTGTAATCAAAACTATTTTTTTTTATAACTGATGATACTTTACTCAACAGCGGCTTTATTACCTGCAAATTAAAAAAATTTTCAATTTCTTCTATTAAATTATAAAAGATTAATTATATATAAAAATATTCTCTGATATGCTGTGGTTTGTCTATTTGCCTAAAATTTTGTCTAATAATATCTTCAAATTTTTTATTCATTTTGTAACACACCTTATATATATCGGATTAATGAAACATTCAGGCATTAAGAGCAAATACTGTACATTTTGGCCACTAAGGTATATATTGGAGGAAATGACATGAGTTTATCAGATCTTCATTGTGTATGAGCAGTCAAACACAGATTACGTGATGGACGTGACGTACACAGATGGGCCGGGGGGGATTGGGGGGCTTGTGGAGGTGTAGGAGGACACGAGGTTGAATTGTGGCTTTAGGAGGAAAGGGGGATGGGAGAGGATAGAGAACAGGAGAGAGGGGGTCAGTAAACAGCTGCTCTTCAAAGTTTCTATTTCAGCCCTTCAGCTGTCCAGAGCGCACACACACACACACACACACACACACACACACACACACAGTCAATTACTTCTTACCATAATTCAGCAAAGAACTTGGTTTGGTGAAAGCCATAAAAATCCTATTTTTTTAATGCAAGTGTTTAACATTTGATGATCTGAAATGGTTTAATGTGAATAATGTGGTCAGGTTTTGTGTATAATGACCTCTGAACTCTATAAATGGCCATTGGAGGAAATGGATTTCTGCCATAGCTGAGGTGTATTATAGTTTGGGTTTATGCACTTTAGGTAATAAAGTCCTCAGATCACCACGTCACAAAGTGACAAAACTTTGTTTGATTTCAAACTTTGTGTGTTATGTTCCACAATGTGCCAGAATGAAAATACAATGGATGTTGGCCCAAGAGATCATTAATGTCATAAGAGACAAAACTAAATTTTAACAACTTTTAACAATGTCACTCCTGTTTCAAAGTTTAATGTGTTAATGTTTATGAAAATGATGCTGAAAAGTCGAAATATGCTGAAATATGGATTCAGCCATTTACTTTCCCCATTACTGGTAAATTCAGTATTTTGACAGAGTCGTGTTATGTGGTTGTGCGGCTCTTTAAATGCTATTTTTCGCCAGGGTTACAGCGAGGACATCTTGTCTCGTAAAGGTCTGGAAGAAGAATTTTAAACGCTTGTAGTCTTTTGCCCTGCAGGAGTTGAAAATACATGCTCGCTTTGTGCAAAAGATGAAATTCTCACAGTGCACAAGTGCCGGACTCTTGATGTAGAATTGTTCTTGTCTTATTTGACACCACCTTTGGAGAACTGAACAAAACTGGCGATTTTCTCGGTGGGAAATATTCCCCAAGGCTCAGAAAATTCAAGCGAAACTCTTCGATCAGCAGAAACTCGTGGAGCGTGCGGCACACCACCTGAATTCTAATGATCTTCCTCTGCGTTCCTCTAAAACCAATGGACGGATTTGAGAAAAAATATTGATCCGTGACCATCTAATAGACTCGTAGCGTAGATTGGTCTTTGTAAAAAGCTTGTCTTTGTGTGTCCCTCACATGCAACACAAACATCTCATTTATCTGGAATTAATATGCACTTATTGATCGACCCAAAAAAATCTTCATCATTAGTAATAAAGGTCATCGTCTGAAGGTCAAGCAGCACGCCTCAAAGATTGAGTTTATTTATACTTCCAGTAATTAGGCTGAAAATGTCATTTACACCCCATACAAAATAGTGTATTACTCAGTAAATGTTCACCAATGGAATTTAATATTTTGGAAGCCTTCTGCGTTTAAATATTTCTTTTAAAACATCTGGTCGACACAGAATGACCATGCATGTCATATCAATTTCTGCTAGTTTGATAATAATTTAAGTTTTTATTAGGATTTATAAAGTTAATAATATACGTTTAAAGGCTATTGAACGCAAGGTGTAAAACAGAATAAGAGTCACCAGCACATACATTTGACATATTACATGTATTCGTATGAAAATATTACCATTTTGTCCTGATTTAAGACCTAACGTCCTGTTTTTAAGTCAGGACTTTAGACACTCAATAGGGCTTTTCACACTTCGTTCGGTTATTCTTAACCCCAGGTAAACCGAATCCTGTTTCACGTTTCACACTGATTAGACTTTACCAGGGGTTAAGGGATAAACCTGGGTGTTCGTAACCTGATGTTTGCATATTTGGGGTGTCAACAGTCATGTAAGGGATAAAGTACAGGCCAGCTGTTGTTACACGAAGTGGAGGGTCTTGTTTCACAATGAAAGGGCTTATTTTGCGATAAAAGCCGGCTGCTTGTACATTATCCTGCTTATTACACGGCTACTTGCCACATGTGAAAAAAACTGGACTTGAAATGCGAATTTGAAATATTTTATTAGCTAATTTTTACTGAATGCAGAACTCCCGCGGGGAAAAGCAGTTTACTTTCGGTTTTAAGGGAAGAAACAACGTTCTAATGTCATGAACACTCAATTTGGTTTAATTATTTGTAAATATAATGTCATATTTGATTAAAAGACATTTTATATTTAATTTTGTGTAATATTAAACTGCATCTTTCAAAAAGATTTGGAGCATCCGGGTTGCTGGGTGTGATTCGTTTTGAGCAGTCGTTATCTGAGATTATTACACGGCTCATTTGAATGCTTGATTCTGATTGGCCAATCGCGACAAATATTTTCAAATAACCGCTCAACTGATAACATCCTTTAACCCGGACAATGCAAATAATTTTGAGAGGGGCAGTTTAATATTACACAAAAATGAATCATAAATATGTCTTTAAATAACATATGATGATACATTTACAAATGATTAAACCAATTTGCCTGTTTGTGACGTTTGAACGTCATTTCTTACTTTAAAACGGAAAGTAAACAGCTTTTCCTCACGGAAGGTGTGCATTTGGTAAACATTAGCTCATAAAATATTTTAAATTCATATTTTATGTACATTTTTTTCTTTGTCAAGTAGCCCGTGGGATAATGTACAAGCAGCCGGCTGTTATCACATAATAAGCCCCAGGGTCCCGATTAAACTGTCGTGTCTTATTTCTGCAATAACAACCAGCTGCCTGTACGTTATCCCTTACATAACAACTCTTGGAATGTCGCAACTGGCCAATCAGAATGAAGTATTCCTGAGTGCCGTGTAATAAGATTATATAAATTCTGCGTTGTCCCTTTAAATAACCGAATACTTTGTTGTTCCGCATTCGGGGGAAAATGACGCCTCACAAATACTTTTTGGCTGTTTTAAACCTCCTGAGATGTAAACTTTCTGTGACTGTACACAGCTCGTGAAATGAGCAAGGCGCTGTTCAGTTTTTGATTGGATGTCCGTTGCTAAGCATCTGGTCGTATCATTCTAGCCCCGCTTTGTTTCACACGGCACACATTGGCACAGCAATGCCCGGTTGACCCTGCAAAAGCAGTGCTAACTCTGCTACAGAGCAGGGTTTCATAACCCCGGGTCAAATAAGGGGATAGCTCCGCTTCAAAATTACAAGTGTGAAATGTTGGTTTAACCGGGGTTTAGAATGAAGATAACCCGGGGTTAAGCGCAGTGTGAATAGTCCTATAGTTTCTATATTTTCTTTAAATCAAACCAGAAGAAATGTGCTTGAACAAATGAGAAAGACAGATACGCTGCTGCAGAGAGTGAAATGCAGATGGGATGTGTGGGACACTACTTTGCCTCCATGTTTGTGAGTGTACTCTGGTAAAACATTCCCATGAGTCACTCTGGCAAGAGGGAGGAGCCGAGATATGACTGGAGGAGGAGCCAAAGGCAGTAGAGTGAAGTGGGAGGGGTTTGAAGGTGCGACACATGGAAAACAGCAGAAAGCACACTGAGGGTTAAGGGAAAAACTACAGTCTTTATTGGAAAATATTAGAGTGAGCGGAACTGTGTGATCATAATAATAATAATAATAATCGTTCCATGCAAATAAAGAGCAAAGGCAAGGCCCGACCATGCTCCATATAGTTAACATAACAGAAGCAGCATCCAATGGGTAGATGTGTGTGCTACAGAATGTCAGTACAGCAGAACATCTCTACACAAAGATACATTGGAATTTGCTGTTCAATGTTTGGAAAAGAAACAATAAAAACAGTAAAATAAATAAACATGATCATGCATTATAGCCTAGTACAGGAAACAGAAGAACCACAACCAAAGAAAGAGACATATTTCAACTAAGAGGACTTCTACAGTGCACTTCTAGTGATCCCTGTTAAGTGGATGACGTTTGCGCTCGCGCGGCGTAAGGAACGCTGGTCGATATCGCCGGGCTTTTGCTGCTTAAGCTGTGCAGCGGGATGTTATATCAAATGAGGGTCAGTTTGAGAGGTGTCGGGGTAAAGTGTGCCAGTGAACGGAGGTTACCTGACAGACCAATTTGGTATTGAACGGTTAACTCTTTGCCTGCCGTTGAAAGGATTATTCATCATTTATGACACGATGCATCCACAGTATTTTTCCAGTGGTACATGTTTATTTGGTGGGGGGCGCTGTAATGCATCTTGTAAAATACAAGCAAAAACTTTGTGAGAATAGGAGTTTTGAATCTGCTCAGGATCAAGGCTATTTCAGTTTACGAAGATTAAACGTTTCTTTTTTATCGAAGTCCAAAATTATTGGGAAAAAGTTTAACTAAACGATAAATGGAAATGTTGCCTCAGAAAATAAACTGAAGTTTAAAGCCCTCTCATTATAATATTAATTAATTTTATTAATTGTGATAATAAAGAAAAAATAAAACGAAAATAAAACTCTTTGTTGCTAAACATTTTACTAAAATGAATCTAAAAATAAAAGCCAATTAAAATATTAATAAAAACTTAAAACAAATATATAACTCTGATCTGGATTAATTTTATATAAAACAATTTCACATCGAGGCTAAGGGGCCATTATTTTTCTGTACTTTTGCTATATTAAATAATTACGATTAAAAATATAGTGATGCCATAATTTTTTTGATTACAAATGCAGGTGCTGGTTGACAGCTTAAAAAAACATTAGCAGGCAAAGAGTTAGAAGACATTTAAGGAAGACACTGGATCATTAACAAAATAGTCGTTTACATCATTACATAAAGTAAACAGTTTTCTAGCATTAGCTTCTCTCTTGAAGGCACATTATCCATAATTGACTTGAAATAGCAGCATGTCTACATTTCTCCTGAATTACACTTCAGGGATCAATAAAGCTCAGCTGAGTAATCTGTCAGTCTGACTACACTTCCATTTACTCCCTGTGCATGTAAACTGTCACTATAGACAAAATATACATTATATATATACACTATGTACAGGAGAAAGTTCATCCCAAAATCGACATTCTAATTCATATAAAGTTATTGTTTATCATGTAACACAAAGCACGTCATCATCATCAGTTCATAGAGAATTTAGCTGTAAGGCTACAAAAGGACACTTAATGAATCTCAATTTATTTGAAATGTAGATTATAGATCACTTTTAACAATCTTTACATGGAGCTTGACAAATGTCACTATAAACTGTTTGTTTAAGATTTTGCCAAAGATCTCCTTTAGTGTTCCACCCAAAACATACAGGATTTAAGATGAGCGTGAGCAAATAATTAAACAAGAATGATCATTTTGGGATGAACTTTAGACAGGATAGATTTCATTTGATTTAAAGCATTTACGGGATGGTCTCGGGAAGCAAATCCCAGCGCGTGCAGGGTCACCTAGGGCGATATTGATCTGAACCCTATATAAATGATGAGAAGGAACTAATGCGTTAGTTATGTTTCTCCAGTAAACATTTATCAAAATTTCAGCCAAATCACACCGGCACACCCCCCCTCCTCCCCCACCAAGAGACAGGAAAGACAGACGTGCGTTTAGGGGTCGATCAAGCCCGGCTATGATCGCGCGAGAGGCCAGCGCATCCACTTGACAGAAATTTACAGCAAAAATGTTGGTCTACCCACACGGAGAATGACACAGATCACAATGGCAGTCGTAAAAAAGCTAAATGCTACAATGAGTTGTTATTTTCGTCAAAGCAACAATGAGCATTTAAAAAACATAAGGAGACAGGAGACTTCTTCTAGTGAAGAGAGTGTTATTCTGCAGTCGGTTACACAGGAGGATATATTGGATGAGTGAGAGTTTGTTTGTAATGTCGTCTTCAGATGGAAAGAGAGGGAATGAGGAAGAGGGATTCACAACACAGCTAGATGCAGGGCAGGCAGAGGCTATAGCACAGCGACGGCGGGTGATCGTTAGATACACAATGGAAGGGAACAGAGCTCTGAAATAATGCGGTATGTAGAATCTGCCCCCAGACTATGGAACAAGGAAAAAAATAGAAACAAAATACAAGCACAATCAATGAAACCGTAGGTGCCAGGGCATGGCTACAAAATGCATTACTACTATTTTTGTATTATTACACAAACGTGTTGTATATGGATGCATCTTCTTTCTTTTTATTGGTGCATCCGCATGGCAATACAATGCATACTACGAAGAATGTTATGACATGTTATACACTTTTAGTGGTGTAGAATGGCTAAAATTGCACATGCAATTTAATATTATATTTAAAGCACACATACTGTGTATATATATATATACACATGTTTTTTTCTATCCAGACATGGCTGCCACGCTAGGGTTTAAGATACGTGCGCTTCTTTCAACACATTAAATCAAACATTAAACACCGCAGGCCACGATATGTATAAACACGTTAGTATTTAACCCATTTTGTCTATAAATAAAATATATTCGTATGTTACACAAGGCGGTTAAAATAAGGAGCAGGTTCAGCTGAGGATATTTGTGCCACTGCAGCTGCTGAAGCCATGTTTAATTATTCATAAACAAAACCGCACACGGCGGAGCGGATGTACGGGAATGTAACGGAACGCGTTACCGACACTAAATAAAACGCTCTTTTATACCCAGCGAACCTGTCTGCGATGTTTTTGCACTGTGCGCACGCGTTTGACGCGTAATTGGACAGCTTCGGATTTTTTTAGCGACAGGCACGTCGCGTATATACGGAGCTTTACATACTGAGGCAGATGAACGAATAAACACGTCAATTCTATGTGAAATATACAGCGTCCTTGAATGAAACGACGGCGTTGCGCATTGTCCAATTGGCGATCATTTATATTGCAAAACATATAATGTGCGTAACATAAGAGTATGTATAACGTCAAGTGTACATCACATTTTCTGTATGCCGTATTAAGTTAGACAACTGATCGTATTGCACAGCCTCCGTGTTTATGTCGCAAAGACGTACGCGACGCTTCGGAAGGCCGGCAGCCTTTGATCGCATCCGCGCGTCCGAGCGACGCAACACAGACATAAAAATCAGTCGCGCGAGGAAATAAAGCGACATCTACCTCTACTTCTCACGGAACCGAAGACGGGAAGAACCAGATATCCGACGTGGACTAACACCATCCTGGCTCCTTTGTTAGTGTGCTGCCCATGGACACCTTCGCCTTCCAATACAAGACCATTCAAAACGGAGCCCGGACGCCAGCTGCACCGCACACAAAGAGATTTACAGCCAATGAGAGAGCCGCCTGCCGCTTCCTGTGGCTCCGGACGCAGCCAATAGGATGGGTCGGCACGGCGGCGAGTCTTTTGTGAATTAGCGGCGGGCGGGGCTTGGGCTCAGAGCGTGCGCGCAGGACGCGACGGATACGCGCAGCTTCAGAAACGCGTCCACGGATTCGTATGCTATGACGTCAGTGTGTACATATTGATTATTGTAGACATACGTGATACCAAATATGACCTTTATTTGTACCCTGTGTCAGATCACGGGGATGAACATATAGATAATAAACTGTGTTCTACTATTTCAGGTAGAAATGATCAGTTTGGTCATACAAATTATTTCTGTGAGGATCTTTTTAGAGTTTTTATTTTTATTTTCTTATATAAACATATTCTGTTTGCTCGCTTATTGGTTGGAATAAGAACGCAATGTTCAAAATTGGCTACAGATATGGAAGATAAACGTGTTGGAGAGACGTTTCTTTTCTGAACCATAAAATCGAAAGTATTTATGGAACCTATAGGATCTATATGTGGGGGAAAATCCAGAATGATACTGCATATGCTTAGTCCATAACACGATTCTGGTACTATATGTAAAGATTTATATATTTTTAAATTCAGTCATCAGGTGTCGGTGGTCAGTGACAGAAAACTATAAAACTGAAGTTATGTTGAAACAGGAAATTCTTTATTCTGTACTTTCTTTATTTTTGCTCTTTAACAGTTTTGTTCAAAATTTCTGTAGTTAAGGTCAATGTATATTTTATTTAGGATTTCTATTTGCAATTTAAATCCTTTTTGAAACCGAGTGATTGAGCGAATCACAGACAGACTGACATACACTGTTGGTCATAAAGGGGGTTGGTGTCTTTGAAAGACTATACAGTCCATATGTCAGCCTTTACCCCTCCTGATGCCCCTTCCCCCGAACACACACAAACACACACACAGACACACACACAAACACACACGAGCGGGTCTGAGCTGTGATTATCTGTGCTCCTTCTGTTCATACTTCTCACCATGACACCCAGTAAAACCCTCACACTGCTTCTCTATGTCTCTAAAGATAAAGAAACGCTACTCGTTTAACATCAAATACTGCTCTCGCTATATAATCATCTTTATTTTTTTAATGAATTCATTAAAAATAAGCACAAAAACAATTATCCATATTCTCACAAGTCACATTTTAAAATAAGAACGGATCTTGAAAACCAAAGCAAGCTCCTTCCACCTGACCGAACTTCAGACAATAATGCACAAATGTCAGAAGATCAGTTGTTCCACTGATATTTCATAATTTGAGTGTCATGTCTTATATATAGAATATCAAAGAGATATGCAAGTAAACGTAAGAACAGAGAAGGCTCTGATTGGTTAAATGTTCCAGTTGTGATAATATTTGTAATATTTTCCAGCATTTATTCTTCTTTGGTAATGACGTTTAATGGCAATACAATTTTTCTCTTTAGTTCATTGTGCGTTAACTAATGACGTCAACTTTTGATTATAAAATTGTATTTGTACATGAACAAATATTAAGAAATGCGGTTGAAGTATTGTTCATTGGTAGTTCATGATGACCAATGCATAATGCTAACAAACAACTTTTCCACAAAAATGAACAAACAATAAAGTTGTATTTGTATTACCAAACATATAAAGCTCGTTGTTAATTCATGTTAGCTTTAATACATAAAAAGTTGTTCAAACTATCTACTTTTATCTAAATGCATTCAGTTCTTTAGTTAAAACTTCGCAGCAGTGAATTTCTACACTCAAGACCAGAAGACTTTTCTCTCATTTAAAGGCGACAGACTGCGCACACATTTGCATACAGCTGCGGGTGTCTGCATGAGCACAACTTCTACTTCTTTGTTATGAGGGATGAACAGAAGCTCCTGTGGCAGCTGCCTAACTGTGACCCCCAAAGGTCAGAGGTCACAGACTCCTTTGCACACCGGAGTCTGCTTTCTTAAAGATCTGTGCCTTTACCAGCGCTTTTTCTCATTCACACAACAAGTAAGTCGACTAATACAAAACACAAGGAATCACAGTTGTACTCTTTAAATATCTCTATTTATTCATCTTAAAATAGGTTCATTTTATTCTACATAAATGTTGAAGGGAGGAAACCCTTGCAGAAGCAAAAAATATCAACACTCCTTGCGGTTTAAAATACTGTCAAATTAAAATGAACAGAACAGAGTAACATTATTTAAGGGACAGCTTTTGTCAAATGCAAAAAAACGTTTCTCCATCCTCCTCACGTCAGGTTAGAGTTACGTTAAGTACAGCCAAAATGAATTTTCAGGACGTCTGATGGGTTGTTATTGCTGTTTATAAAGCTTTAAACACTTCCGAAACACACCACTAAACATCCCAGCAAGAACTGATGTTACATTACTGGAAACCAGCAGAATGATGACGGAGGCCATGTGACTTTAAACTCAAGTCACCCCAATTTTGGAAAGCCTTAAAGGAACAATTCAAGACGAGATTCTACATCATTTACTCACCCTCATGTCCTTCTGACCTCATATGACATTAAACATAAATGGGTAGAACAAAAGTGGATGGCGATTACAGTCGCACAAGCTAAACACCATAGGTTCCCAAATCTTTCCATGGGCTGTAAATACAATGGACTCATCATCTACTTTATGGTACATTTTTACCCTTTTTAGAGCTGGAGACTTTAAAACTTTGTGTAAATTTCGTCCTTAAAGTGTGTGAATGAACCGTCAAGAGTGTCCAACAATGTGCACATATCTATGTGCATAGACAACTGTTAACACGCATAACAGGTACTGAAATTTATAAAAAACTAGGGCTGTCAAACGATTAATCGCATCCAGAATAAAAGTCTGTGTTTACATAATATGTCTGTGTACTCTGTATATTAATTTAGCATGTAGGTAATTCCACATAAATGTCTACCATACCACGGGAAAAGTAAGTTTTTACCAGCGGATTTTACTTTCGTAACAGCACAGATTTTAACAATTGGCGATTCAAATACCCATGTGAGATCTTTCTTCAAATTTGTAAAGCATTTGTTTAATTTTTAGTGCATTGTTTTTTTCATAGTCAGGTAAGAGCCATTTTCAGGATTGTCACATCCGTAACGCTACATATTACTCATAAATGGACACATGAAAATGAATATAAAGTAACTATTTGATGTTTTATAAAGAGGCATCACTTCTCCATTCATTGGGTATTATTGCTTCAAGATTGTGCATTTTATTTTACAGCAATCCTACGAAGTTTATCGTCTCCCAAAAACGCATTCTTCTTTGTCACATCCATAACGCATGTTTATTTCCCTTTTTTTTACATATTTTTTTCATAGGCTGACATTTTGGAAGTTTAGACTCGATCAACAAGGGTTCAGTCAAATATAAACAGATGGTTCAATATTATCATAACAAAGTAATTTTATATCACGTTCATATCACAAAACGTCACATCCATAACGCTGGAATGACCCATTTAAACATACACATACATGTATATATTTAAGAAAAATGAAGAAACGTTTATATATAATTTTAGTGATTGGCAAATATAATAAAAACCATCTAAATATTTCCTAAATACATGTTCATGTATGTGTATGTTTTTGTGTTATGAATACAAGTTAAATATGCACCATACAGGGTGCACTCCAGTAATATTGGCACCCTTAATAAATATGAGCAAAGGAGGCTGTACAAATATTTTTCCTTTTGATCTTTTATAAAAAAAGATCTACAATATTCCAACATTTCATTAAAGTTAAACAATTTGAAGTGGGGGAAATATAACATTATGAAAAAATAATTTTCTCTAATACACCCCGGTCATAATTATTTGCACCCATAGAAATAAAATATCTCCCAAGTATATTCACACCAAGGTGACTAGAAACAAGATGTTGTCCAGTCAACACTTCTCGTTGCACAGTTGTTATTAAATATTAATAACACAAAGCCCAAACCCCTGTGATCATTTAACACAATAGATAAAACCAAAGAACATAGTTCTGATGTACAATATAGCTCTGTTGAGCTACACAAAATTGCTTTAAGGAAATAGTTCATAAGATCTAAAACTAAAAAAAATCTAATTTCCAACATCAGGGCAATGACTCTTCAAAGATCACAGATGGAAAATTGCAGTTATCGGTTGAATTTTGGGGTACGAAAGCATTTAATAATAAGGAAAACTGCACCTAAATCACCACACGTTTTTTGGGAGACTGTTCAAGAAAGAAATCTTCTGCTCTCATGCAAAAATAAACTCCACAATATTAATCTTCATGCTTTTATACCAGAGGTCCTGGACATCTTGTTCAGATATGTGGAATCAAACCTCGTCAGACATTAAAGAAAAGACTAAAAACTCTTTTTCATGCAAACATCGGATGCAGAAAGTTTGAATACAGAGGTGCCAATTATTGTGAACTGGTGTATTTGAGAAAAAAATTACTTTAATGAAATGTTGGAATTTCCTCGAGTTGCTTGTATAAAAGATTAAAATCAAGATTTATTTTAACAGCCTTCTTTCCTTACATTTACCAAGGGTGCCCATATGATTTGAGGGAACTGTATTATGTAGGCTAAACACAAACTTTTATTCTGGATGCGATTAAATCTTGACAGCCCGAATAAAAACTAAACTTAAGCGTAAATATGTTGATACATTATTACGAATACATATATTTAGTATATTAGAAGTGCATTGTGATTCGTACCAATCTCCTTCTGTGTTTTATGAAAGAAAACATCACTTGTTTTGAATGACAGGAGGGTGAATAAAAGATCATCATCATCTGGAAATGAACCGTTTCTTTAAATGATTTACTGTTATGTGTGATGGACAACATTTTCAACTCCAAAATAGTTTTAAACAACCAGTTGTTCAAGAAGCCCAACGGTTGGGTTATTGGAAGAGTGGGAAATGTTAGGATGACACAACCATCCAATGAAATGTTTACAACACAACGCAGATGTTTCATCTTACAGGAAACAGAACATCCACACAGCTCCAATGATCACACAGATGAAACGCATTCTGGGTTTAGTGTCTTCAGTCACTACATGTGTCCACTAAACTCTCTGATAGAGTTTCTTCTTCATTAAACACATGAGAGTAGATTTTGGAGTTTAAAGATGGACGTCAAAGCATAATAGAAACGCTTTTCACATAAAACGTTCTCGCTTTGAAATGACCAGTTCCCTTTTTTAACACGTAGCTCAATGTGACTTTATAGAGAAGCTCAAGATAAAACCTCTCTTAAAGGGACGGGTCACAGTTTCGGTGGGGCTAAGTGACTCAAAACGTTTCTCACAGCCACCAGTGAATCTCTTAAAGGGTCAGAGGTCGACTGAAGCAGGACGAAGCGAAATAATTCACATTCAGTTAGTGAGTGTTACTCATACACAGTGGTGTGACAAATAATAATCTCGAGTAAGAAACGCAAACATGTTCTTGCTTGAACTTCAACTTCTCATTTGATCTCATACAGACTGAACATATTGCCATAAGTACAATTTAAAGAAACAGTGCACCTCAAAATGAAAATTCTACCTTTCCGCCATGGAAGACAAATGTTTTGAAGAATGTGTTCATCAAATGCCTTTTTAATGCTTTCATTGTATATTAAGTGCGAAGATTCTTCAAAACATGTTGTTTAGCAAAGAGAAGCTTAAAAACGACACAAGAAGAGCAAACGATGACCATTTTCATTTTTTGGTGAACTATTCCTTTAACTTGCAGTGTTCAAGATGCCTATTGCTCTTCAAAGATAGTTTTGTATATGTAACATCAAGTAAAACACATAGCAAATATTAATAAATAGTTTCAGCGGTATTCAAGGGAAGCGTGATGTACAAACACGATTAGAAAACTAAGTCGCTGTTAAATTGATTAGAGAAGTCTAGACCCCAATTTAGAAAACAAAATTTGTCGTCACACGTTGATTGTATTCACAAATAGATATCTGAATAAAAAACACCACTGGCATAGTAAAAGCAAGGGCCGGTTTTCTATGACATTGGATGATATTTAAGACAAACGTGCTCAGGATAAACACAAACATAAGCATCACACACATCAAGGCTTCTTCTCCTCACACAGCAGCATTAAATAATTGATCAGGTTCAAACACACGGACACACACACACGGACACACACACTGAGCGTTCGTTCCGGTCACAGTAAGACCAGCAAGTTTGCATTCATCTGGGCTAACAGGTTCGCTAGCAGCTGGACAGGAAATTACATCATTAGAAACAGGAAGGGGCATGGTTGGGACGTATCAGCAAGCGGCTCCTGAGGCTGACAGCAGAACTACGTGTGTGAGGGTGTAATCTTGGGATGGAGTGGACCACAGTTCCTCAAAACTTTATCTTAAGATCAGACAAAGCATCCTTGAATTAGTGATAAACTGAAGTCTGAATCAACAAGTTTTGTGTGAATCTTCTAAAAACTTGATGTTTTAACACACAATGAGAAGAATACACATATATTTTGAATTGGGAAAATACCCCCCAAAACTTGTGTCAATTATACAAAATCAACCACAAACACAAAGCAGAATAAATTAATGAGAATATTTTTGTTTTGGGGTAAAATATGACCTGGGTAAAGGTCTTTTGACAATTTCACAATCCGTATTTATTTCTGTAAAGAAGCCCGAGAATGCCTTGAAGACTACAAGTACTTTTTAAGTAAGGTTTTCAGGTTTTTTTTGTAAATATCTTACAAATAGGATTTTTCAACCCCGACCAAATAATGTGAAGATCATAATAAAGAATAAATCTAATCCTAACTGACCTATAAAAAAAACAGACATCATTTACTCGTGTTGCTCACAGTGACAAATAAATATTCAGATATATCAAAGTGTATACAACAGTGACCGCTTTCGTTCTCTAAACACTTTTTTCAACCAAGAACCTTTTGTCTGTGTTATTAAATCCAGCAGTGACATTTAATGTATCGTATTGTATTGTATCGAGTCACTCAGCCCACCAATCACGTTTATGAGAGTGTGTGTGCATGTATCTGATCACAGCAGATATCTGTGCCTGTCTTCATCCAGCGTCAGGTCCACCACCTCAGGAGGCGGAACCCAGCCGGACTGGGCGGAGACTGACGTCCATGGAGGCGGCGCTCTTTGTTTCCAGGAAGAAATGGATTGGATCACGCCACCACGGGGAAATCTTGAGACAACACTACAATCATATTAAATATACAAACACGTTATTGCAATAACATAAAAGTAACAGCCAAATGCAAGTGGTGTGTAGCGTTGACAAGTAAATGAAATTAAACAGATGTACATTTAAATAGTGTCATATAATGTAATTGTCGTGAATTAGATAAAAAGATGATACCTGGCATTCTCCTGAACTCCGACAATCTCCACCTCACTGTCTGTGGAGGCCGGGCTCGCCTGAGACGGCTGCACCTCGACAGCACCTGCACAAAAACAACACAAAACTCAGCACTTCTTCACCAAAACCAGGAAATATATCATTTACAGTCTCCTTAAACATACACAACAGGGACAAAACGCAACAGACACGCATACCATTGCACTCAGAAATAAACTGCACATTATCACACAGCTCTCTGGAATACTTGATTCTGATTGGTCAGTTGTGACATTCCAAGGTCTGTTATTCCTGATAACAAATCACCAAAACACACCACCCGTCTGAGAACTCAAGAGTCATTGTGTTTGGTGCGGTTTCATAATTAGAAATTAAATATAAACCGCCCAATTAATAACATTAGACTGAATATGATTAACCAGATTTCATGTTCATCTTGAACTCGGTGTTGTTCATTAAAAGCAGCCAGGACACCATTTTTACTTGTATAAGGTTTGCATTTGTAATAAATGAGCTCATAAAATATTTCAATTCAATATTGCATGTCACATTATTTAAGGATGTGGCAAGTATCCGTGTAAGAAGCGGAATAATGTTCGCATGTAAACTACACATGACATGTATGAAACGTATGCTTTTTAACATTTAAAGGAGTAGTTTACTATAAAATAAAAATGTCATGACAATTCACTCACTCACATGTTATAAATGCTGCTATATTTTGCCGAAAACTAATTGTGAATACTATTTAAATTTTACGGTGTACTACTCCTTTAACGTTAACATTTTTATTTAATCCAGCTTTGGTTTTGCATTCATAGTCCCTACACCTTTAATTTATCTGAAGAGCTGTCACCCAAAGGATTGTGGGTAATAGGAGCCTGAAACATGCACAGATGCAAACATAAAAAATGTGGGCACCTTGAGCATTATATACATAAAATAAGTAGAAGGAGTGGTATGTGAATTGAGACGCACGCATTTTGGCCCAAACAAACCTGAGAGGGAGTTTGACTGCTGTTCCTGCTCAGAGTGTGTGTCTGAAATATCATAGTGACCAACCACAGCAGGACCCACTGCAACACACACACACACACACACACACACAGATTCAGTGCTGCATTCACAAACACATTACAGCTTTTGCATTTGTTATTTATTGGCCAAAATAGTTCTACAAAACAAAACACTGAAGACTTTAGAGGTCAAGTTCTACGAAACAAATCTATATGCTAACCTGTTTACCACAGACAATAATCATAAAAATAAATGTCAAGTATTATAACAGTAAATACACTGAAAATAGCCAACTAGAAAGCAAGTGAACTGCATCTTGCACGAAGGCCTAAAACAAATTTTCAGTCCCATCGACAGAATATTTTCTTTGCATACTTTGTGAAGTGGCAGCTCTGTCAAACACGTCACCAAACGCTGACATTTTATTTCTTTTGTTCGGAATTCACTGCCATGCGGAGACACTAAAACAAGCTTTTAGTTTCCTAGTTTAACGTCTGACGGTACGTTTACCACAGCGTGAATTGTTGCAAGAAGATCCCGGGTCGTCATAGCTCTCTCTTTTGCTTACATCCATATAGACTGCGATTTACACCTCAAAAATACAAGTCAAACTTTCCCTGTGAAATTATTACTTCTATTAGGTGAAGTGAGAGTTAAGTAGTAAGATACCCAAGAAAAAAGCTTAGCGTCATAAAATAATCCACACCGTATGTATATGGAAGATCGTTTAAAGAAAAACGGTTATATTTCTTGTTGGATAATGTTATTAAAAGTCTGAGTCAGGTCAAACTAATGGGAAGCTGGTAAAAATTTCAGTATATTTATTTACCAGCTTAAGACAGAGCAGACATCAAACCTCAATAATGTGTTACATGATCAACATGAAGACAAAATGAACTTCACCTGACACACCTCTTATTTTGGACAGGCACTATTATTTAAAAAAAAAATGCCACAAAGAAAAAAAAAAGATATTTCCTCTTGCCTTAAACATTGACACTAAAATGATTTAGGCAGCCTGATTATGTTTGTGTGGTAAAAGCGTAAACACTCTCTCTCAGACACAGTATATTGTAAAACAGTAAACATCATCCTGCAAATCAGTCAGTATAGTAAAATTACAGTAAATGTGATGTCACAAAGGCCTGTCAAGAATATGTACCAGTCATATTTCACACCAAACCCCCCCAAAATGATGAAATAATCAATAACATTTATAAATGGTATTTTACGGTGCCCTTGTTAAACGTTACATGTATTTACTGTATTATTTCCTATAAATTATACCAAAACCAAATCATAATCCTAACGACTATAGTAAGTACATGAAGTTAATTTTCATTACTCTGTAAAATAAAGTGTAACCTAAATATTTGGTGAATTAAAGACAATGAAGTTTACATTGACGTTTTGTACGATGAGCAAAGTTCTCTCAGCAAATCATTTTAATGTGACAAAATATCTTAAAGTACAAACATTTGATTTAAAAGTAAATACACGAAACATAGCGATTTTCAATTTTCCTGAATGAAAACCTTATGAGAATCATCAACGAAACAAAATCCCCCCAAAATAAAACAAAGCATTAAAGAGAACATACAAAAAAACAATCATAACGGTCCTAAACAACGCATAATAGAGATTTTGGCGTGAAATATGACTGGGAGATTTAACTACATATACACGAGAAAATAAACAAGCTTGCATTTATGTTTTTGTAAAGGGACAATATGACCTAATGTTTTTCTAAGTAACATCATTCCAGTGTATTTGCATCTGCTGCAGGAATATTAGTGTTTGACATAGGGCTGGGCAAAATAAAAGAAAAAATATAGTAACCGTTTTTTTAAATGCGCTCGATTCAATATCGATCCTCAAGTCATGAATCGATTTTTCTTTCACATTCCTGCAAGAACTGAACATGCTGTAAGAGTTAATTAACGTGAAACTTATTGCTACTACTTGTCTTCCCCACTAGATGTCACTTTTGTTTGCAGCGCATTCAGTTCACCATACTGCGGCCGATTCGTTAATAATACTTCAACATGGCATTTCCGCACACCTGTCACTAGCCAGGTTTCCATTACAGATTTGCGAAAAATGTAAGCGATGTTTTCTAAATGTCGATTAAAACAATATCGCGGAATGACTGCGTTTCCATTAAATGATGCCATAAAAACACCTCATATGAGCGTGAGAATAACTGTGCCGTATTTTAAATGCGCTATTTCAATTTTCGCATTTTGAAGGGTAATGGAAACCTGGCAACCGTAATGTCGACTGTTTTGATATATAAATATGAAACCAGTTCATTTGTAAACTAGCGCACGATTATATTGATCGAGGCCACGTGCTGTGTTCTTTCTAGTTTAATTGCTCTTTCACATGTGTGTGAGTGGTGATTTTGTCAGACCATGACAGAATCAGAATGATAGGAAGTATGTAAATGAAAACTGCTTTTTTGGGCAACAAGGAGAATTAAAATACAGAACGTTCGGAGAGTACAAGCGAAACAAGTTGCAAATTGCAGCTCAAAAACTATGAATGACCATGACGTCACAAATATGTTAATAAGGGCGTGACATAACCAAACAGCACAGTTCCACAAATTCCTAGTAGAAACACTGCATTTTTGTGGCTTTTCATTTATTTTTATTAACTCACCTTTGTAATTCAATGTTAATTGTTTTTTTTTATATCTATGACTTTATCTGTATGCATGCATTGAAATGAATCGAGAATCGAAAGCTTGAGAATCGAATGGAATTGAATCGGAACATGTGAATCGATACCCAGCCCTAGTTTGAAATACTCGTTTTGTGTGATCTCTAGGTTAGTGTACATCACTGAAACTAATGTGCAGGCTGTCAGTACATTACAGCGCTCAAATTTCATGCACGTTCTGCTTTGGAAGAAGCATTTAAATAAGAACTTTCAAGAACAAGCCACAATGCAAACAAGAGTAGTAGAGGAGTTCTTTGGTAAACGTGCCGGTCTAAGTGTTCTAGATAAACGGGGAAAAGGACACACACACACACAACATGGCAGTCAAGGCAAAACTTCAGCAGTCTTTCGGAGAAACATCTTGTCGGTCACATGTTAACGTCATCATTCTACGGGGAAGACAAATGATTCCTTTAAATGATTCACTAAAACGATTCAACTCCAGCTGAATGGAAGAACCGGCTCTCGCAAAGAAAAGAGCACACGAAGGCACTGACTGTGGAGGCGCCCTGAGATGTGACTACAAAATAAGAAAAACGAGACACAGATCAAGTTAAAGGGTTAGTTTACCTCAAATGGGGAATAAGGTTGTCAAGCTCTTTCAAAACGTATCTCATGAGCTTTGTGCGGGAAACGGAGCAAAATAAGCTTTTGCTGTTCATGTTCATTTCAGAGAAGAGAAACTTGTGAATTATTATTGAAAAATGATTTTTCTCCGCTTCCCACATAAACCTTCAGCACAAAAGTCATACGGATGACTCTTACCAAACTTTAGTGAGCTTGAAACATCCAGTCCTCACTTACTTTCAGTTCAAGGGAGGACCGGACAGAATATTTTTCCCAAAACTATTTGTATTTTATGGAAGAAGGTTAGTCACATGGGTTTGAGGGTGAGTAAATGGCAGAATTTCAATTTTTTCCTTTAAAGAGAAATGCACATAAGAGAGCAGAACATAGGTGAGGGTTAGGATGATTTAATGAGAAATAAAGAAAACGTTTGTGCATGGTTCTGAGTCTCCACTAAAGAGTGGTCAAATCGAGTCGGCAAAGGACTTCTGGGCTGGTAATGTTGCCTAAATGGTCGGCTCGGCTGGGTCCATGCTTCCATTAAGGTTGGCAGTCTGTGTCGGTGGGACTATGCTGGCACTCATTCGGGCCATCTGATAGGCCGCCAAAGTCTCCTGTGACTCTGACGATGGCAGGAACGAGCTAACGTGGCTCCGCCCCTCCTGGGTTTCGCTGGACGACAGGTCATCGTCGGAGTGCATCCGGGTCAGTCTGTCCATCCACACGCGAAAGCGCTCCTCGGTCTGTCTTTGCATGGCGGCGAATCGCGTGAGCGCTTCCTCCAAGACTCCGCCCAGACTGCCGCCGGCCACACCCAAGTCGAGTTGGCCCCGTCCACGCGCTGAAGCTCCGGAACTCTCGGCTCGGCGGTGACCAGCTTAAAGACAGACGGCAGTGCCGAGAGAGAGACGTCAGACAAACAGGAATGCGGAATGCAGAAAGTGGCGGCGTTATTGCGTGCACACCGGCGAGCATGCTGGGAACACGTCATGCAGCTCTCGCAGTGCATTCTGAATACAGACCACCAATGATCACGTGAATACTGAAGGCCGCACAGATCACAGAGCAAGAAAGATACCCAGATTTACCCAGTAAACCCTCAGAAAAGCCAGTGAAGATAGAAGACCAAGCTAGTGGACAGCTGTCTGGACTAATCTATCAGATGTCACTTCAAGAAAACTTAACTTCACAATGCAAATGTTAATTGTATTTTTTTTTTAATAAAACTGCTAACATAACTTTTGCCACTCTATCGACATCTACGATTTATGAGGTTAGATTAGACTTTGAGCATGTGAAATTTGTTCGGACGGAGCCGCGAAAATATTACAATTCCTCCATCTTTTACATTTCTGTACCAAGAGGTCACACTGTGACATTTTTATCTTCTATTGGTCTCACACACTCACGTGATGCAAATTCGCAGGTCAGTGTTCACTAAACTTGATCTTTTCTACATATCTGTCTGTGGAGGCGCAATATCTTTGGCCGGGTTTGCTTTTCCGGTGTGTCCCATTCGCATGCGTACGAATGGAAGTCAACAGAGCGAAAAGTCAAGTATGACCTCGGCTTAAAGCGTTGTGAATTAAGATAGTTTAAATAATAGCTTTAGCTAAAAAAATATATTTTTTAATGCAAACAAAGCTACAGATTGCAGCTTTAAGACACAGTCAATACCTTAAATAACAGTGTGTTGCTTTAAAACTATGAGTTTTCTGCCAAGCACAACATAAACTAGTTTATTAAGTTTAAGCGATATATGTACACTTTAATGTAGTCCTTTAATACGGAAACAGTTATCTAGAATACAAATAGCCTCATGAAGTATTTACAAACACAACTGAGGCCTGCAGATCATACACAATAACATGCCTCACAGTGCAGCAGTTATTGACAATAATTAAAAAGTGAACGAAGTGATTTGTTACACAAGTGGCGTTTTAAGTTGTGCTTACCAATAAATACATAAGCTTAAAAGGTACCACTGCTTTATAAAATAAAAAGCAAAAAATACAACAAATGCATATGAACTAGTCAACTGACTCAACTAGCTGGATGACCATCCTGAACCATTCCTAGTCATATCACAACTGGACGCATTAAATCATGATCAGAGATGCTACGGATAAAGACCTGGTGTGTCACCAGCATGACCCCCTGAAAGCACAACGCCCTCTGGCGGCCTTTGCAGCTACAGTTTTTATATAAAAGAAAGACCTGAATGAGAATCATTTACTATGCACAAACATACAAATATCAGTACTGCACATGACACGGTCACATTAAAACAGATATTCAAACACAACATCAAGACAACCCTTTATAATACTCAAATGTACTCTGGAAGAAAAGCCGTTCATTCAGATCTGGTATAATCATAAGGACTTTGTTTTGTAAATCTTAAGGGATGTCTGATCTAGATGTGGTCATCATTTGTAAAAGAAAAAAGTTGTCCTCACCTGACATTTTAAATATGATGTCAGTCGTAACACATGCATGCACTATACACGGGCACTGATTGGTGCAAAGTATCCTGAATGTGTTTGTTTAAATGACATGACTGATGTGCGACTGGACTCATCTACCGGCCAATCACTTTGACATTTTCGACATGCACTAAACAATGCAGAAGAGAAAATGAAACAATGACTTCAGTTACATGTGTTGCATTGTCTTAGAACAAGTCAAGGGAAGATTAGATATTCTTCATCATTTGATTCTGAAACGATTCTCAACGCATTTATAAATTTACACGATTCTTACAATTACAGCTTTGAATCAGAAGCGGCATTAAAAATGAAGCGTTGGTCAAGTCAGATTTCTGTTGGTTTGCACAAGAATAAAAAAAGTCCACTTTTAAAACAATTCATAGTGTGATTGTCAGTCCTGTTTGTATTCACTTAATTTGATTTTTTTAAATGTTAATTCTTTTGTGTATTTTTGCAAATCGATCCAGAATCGTTTTGAGAATCAAGAAGCGTCAGTTTTTAAAGGGGTCACATGACGCGGCTAAAACGAATATTATCGTTAGTTTTGCATGTAATGAAATGTGTAATAAAAATTTAAGGTTCAAAAACGCTGTATTTTCCACAAACCGTGCATGTTTTTGTCTCCTCTTTGCCCCGCCTCTCTGAAACACGAGGATTTTTTTACAAAGCTCATAGCTCTGAAAAGCGAGGTGTATTACGATTGGCCAGTTAACCAGTGCGTACTGATTGGTCGAATACTGCAAGCATGTGACAGAAATGTAACGGCCCTTAACATATTTGGAACATCAGGTTCCAAAGCAAATGTACAGACAGTTATGCCCACCTCACTTGCGTACACATTTGGGTGGTCTTAGTCGAATCATACCTCAAACTTACACAGATTTGTGGGCGTGTGGTTACACGAGGCGTCTCAGGTAGGTCTGTGTGAGCATTCACTTTTAGATAGAATGCATCTTTTGTTCCTACACTTAAATTTTTGCAATTTTACATTTCTAATAACATGCATGGGCAACACATCAAAGAGACAGAAAAACGTGTATTCGCACCATATGACCCCTTTAACACCAGACTACAAACAGTCTACTTGTAGACTACATTCTCTGTGTTCGGGTTTGTACGCTTACCTGGTGCGTGAGAGTTGATTGTCTCGCCCTCATTGTCAGACGAGGCGGTTAATGGCGATGATGATGAAGAGTGGGCTGTGATGTCACTGTCGCTGGTGCTGCTGTCCTGAAGCACGTCCGGCTTGCGCCTGGCCGCCGCCTCCCGCTTCTGCCGCAACTGTCTCATGCGCTGTTTCTGTTTCTGGCTGCGTGGACCCCTGACACGAATGCGGCCGTTCACCTGCTTCTCCTGGCAGCGGTTCTTCTTTGCTGCCATGGCAACAGTGGACGTGTCGCTCTCAGAATGCGAACGGCGTGACTTCCTGGCCGCCGCTTGGGTGGGCGCGGCAACTTCCTCCGCCGATGAAAGCGTGTCCGAATCGCCCAGGTGTCCGGAGGAGGATGGCGACCGCAGGCAGACGGAGGAGTCGCTGTCTTCTTGCGGGCAGGTGGTCGAAGTAGGTTCGGTTTCCTGCGTCTGCCCGGGGGCGGAGTCTCTGTGTAGCTCCTTTAGTAAGCATGGCATGGAGAGCAGGGGGGCGGGCTCTTTGTCAGGACTCTGTATGCTGTTTGGCTCTTCACAAGTTGGAGAGCTGGTGGGCGTGGTTTCTTGTGTCAAGGGCATGTCTTGCTCCTCAACGGTAGCCCTGCCCTCTGATGGGCATTCTGGGAGCTCGTTGGCCTTTTGGGCATCAGTCATCTCGGGAGGGCGGGGCCACAGGAACAGTCTGTGAAGTGGCCGTTGAGATGTGATAAACAGGGGCAGTTGATCTGCAAAAACAGCAAGTGTATCAATACACGTTTATAAACCATAAATTGATAGAGGTTTGGAATAATATGAGGATGAGTAAATGATACGAGAATTTTCATTTTGGGTGAACTACCCCTTTATAAAAGGTAAATTACTAAATAACTACATTTGCAAACTTTAGTTGGCATGGCACACTTTTGTATAAATTGCCAAAATTACAGATTCCTCGGGCCATTAGATCAGACTGAAACCCGACACAGCACGAGCTCTATCAGACGGTCAGAGATCACCAATGCATCATGCATGAAGATCTCGCATCACACTGCGCGCATGCACTCAACTGCTGTAAATGGCGCGTGCAGCTGTCTGCTATCGCTCTGCAATGCATATATAACTCAATGCACGAATGAGTTTCCAGAATCAGAGTTTGTAAAACACGGTACGTGCACAACACTACAGTACATGTTGCGATGCATTTGTTATATAAATGCTTGAATTTATTAAATAAGGAACCTCTGGTGAAGAAAAGGGATTAAAGTTAAACAAAATGTACAGAAAAGTGGCATCGGCTGAAGGGAAATACTGCAGCGCTGCGTTAACTCTGCGACACACTTTTGCTGCAACACATAGTCTGGAAGTTTTATCGTGTAACACTTTAACCGGCTCATTTGCGAATCGAAACGAGATATTTATAGTTCATATTTACATATATCGGTGTACATATATACATATAAAAGAGAGAGAAGGGTTTACTCAAAACTGCCGCACGGGCTTAAAATGGAAGGACGCGCCGCTGATACCAGCACGCGCAACACAACGACAGCGGCTTACCTGAATCAAATCTGTCCTCATGTGTTTTTTCTCTTGAACATGTTACGCTTAGATTAACATATAAATGTAAACGTGTAATTTTTAAATACTATTTGAAATAACAACTATTGATTCTCGACTTTCCGACCCCTTTAGCAGTTTGCTAATTTAAAATGTCCCCACTAGCCGTGGCTGGAACAAATGTGCAGACGTCACTTCCGGTTAAATCGCGGCAGAGAAAAGTCAACATCACCACCGTGAGGTTTGGAGAGGCATTGCGTTTATTAAACAGGACCGGAATAGGTCACATTATTCACGTATGTACAGTTTTATTTCGACGTTCAGATTTATCTAGATAAGGTCTTCATGAAGTCCACTTTCTGCTCCAGCTGAGCATCCAAGGCAGCCTTGAGACAATACAAAACATTTATTATGTACAAATTTTAAAAATGTAAAATGCATGAAGATGAAATGAGAATTACCAGTTCTTGTTTAGCTTCCTCGATTTTCACTCGTGCCAAAGCCGGACTCTGTATAAACAAGACCAACAAAAAGTTGACCCGTTAACAACCTACACATCAAATAAGGAAATCTTTTTATACAAATCAGATTAAAGGAAAAAGTGAGTGCCAAAATGAATTGATTTCTGTGAGGCTGCCATGCTTTTGCCTTCTGGTTGTTAAACGTGAAAAACTTAATATCTGATGTACTTACAGGGCTCAGGTCACTATATGGCTCTAGTTTCTTCTTCAAAGGTAGTGTTTCTTCCTTCAGTGCTGCAATTTTCTAAATATGGAATAAACGATCAGAGAAATGTGGCAATTTACTTTCACATCTGCAATGCTGATGCTGCATTCACCTGCTGAAGTTGCTGTAAAGTACAAGCCATTCACAACTCGGTTGAATGTCATTTCAATGAACTTTTTATTTTACGAAACCTCAGTCTAAGTCTTTATCCTGTGATCTGGTTAGTAGTTCCAAGGGTAGGTTACCTCTGACAATTGCAGAATGGCCTGATGTGTAAGAGAATCATCCATCTGCCGTGAGTTCAATTTTTCCTGTAACAAACATACAGATTCAGTTTGTAAAGCTGGAACCAAGATGTCACACACCCAGGTCTCCAGCCTAAACATACAACACCTGTGCAACTTTATTCTGGCGGGCGAGGTCTCTGGATTTATTCTTCATGAAGTTCATGTTGAGAAGTCTCTCCTCTGCTGTAGCTGCTTCCACCTGTTGCATGTGTGTGATCTTCATTAAATCACTGAAAGACAAATTCACAAACATCATTTTGAAAACCCTCTCTATCCACAAACCAGAAGGCACTGGAAAGATTAGAATCCTAATTTTGAAACACAGATGTGAAGCAGAGTGATAAACTTGTGTTTGCTTACTCTTGGAGTTTCTTCCGAAGCACAGCTGTGTCCGTCATTTTTTTTCTGACAGTATAAAGCTCCCGCTGTAGTTGCCTGTCCTTTTTTTCAGCCTCCAGCACGTCATTGGTCAGTTTATTGATTGCAGGCAAGTAGCTGGTTAACCCAACCGATAGAAATTAATTAACAGAATGTTATATATTATTAGACCATTTTTGGATATGAACATAAGTGTATGTGCTTGCTATGTGTAAAATACTGTGCAGTAAAAGTTGCTTTACTGACAGTGCTGTAATACATCATAGGAAGGGAAAATTAATGTTGTATACAAGACATTGTTTTACCTCCCGAGTGATGTGTCTTTGAGTTTAAGCACTTCAGCTGTGGCCTCCAGCGCTGACAGCAGGTCTGCTGTGGGTTTGGTCACTGCCCCAGGCTGAAATCCCACTGCCTGGACAAGCACCTCTTGCAGATGGCCCGCTGTCATTAAATAAACAAAGTCCACCAGAGAAGCAGATGGATTTGTACTTTCATGGAACAAAAAAAGTGTGGTTGCTTTTGTATATCCAACAATACAGTTCTAAATGTTATCAACTTATACATCGTCTAAAATCACCTTTACAACTGTTACTTAATTTTTACTACAAAGATAACTCCGAAAAAAAGGTTTCACCTTCACTGCTGTATTCTTCTGCTTTCTGCTCGTGGTCCTGTATGAGCAGCTCCACCTCTCTGCATCTCATCTCACTGTTCTCGACCAGCTCATGCAGAATCTCTATCGTCCGCGTGTTCACTTCAAAGTCGGGGACAGGCTGCTGCCCAAACACCTTCTTTAGCCACTGAGTCACCTGCAATTATACAAACTATACATGGGAGATTTTAAAATAACAAATACTACTGTTCAACGCGACGAGATTTGTATACGTGTGTGTTGATTTATCTAAATCCATGAGACCAATAACGGTGCGTTTAGAGCCGAAAACAGAACGCAGACCACATTTATTGAAAATAGAATATAACTCACGATTTTGCTTTTCTCACACATGTTTCAAACAACTGTACCGCACACGTAGTAACTAAACTGTTATTTTTTCAGTCATAAACAAACTTTCTATAAAACCGCAGATCCCGCCACTCTGTTTGTATTTCTTGTTCCGGGGTTTCAAAGCGCATGGTGCCATTGGCTCGCCGTCTCAGCCGCTGACCAATGAGGTTCGGGAGAAAAAGGGCACGTAACGGACGACTTGAAGTTTTATCTTTATTTGAGTTATTCTGATCTCTGGAATGAATTTTGTTGGTTAAAATTAAACACCCATATCTATATATCGTATTTTTATTTTTTACGTATTTTTTTATTTTATTTGTGTCTTAAGTATATTACTTCTTATTACGTTATTATTATTTTGTTGTTTAAGTTATGTCACTACATTAATAAAGACCAAGCAGCAGACACCCTGCAATAACCAACATTAACTGATACCCTGTCCACAAACACCGTGGACAAATATTGGATAAATATACTGAGATGAAACGAGGTAAAGTAGCCTATGAAAAAATGGATGGAATCATATTATAATAAAATATTATGTAAAATGTATGTATTCGTATCTCCATTTTAATATTAAGCTAACAATTCTTCATAAACATTTCAAAATGAATCATGACCCGTTCTTCAAAATAATTTTTTGGCGATCTTTTTTTTCTGGTTAAACAAATTTCTAAAGCAAAATAAGTTATCATTAACCTGCTGCTAAAACAATGTTTCTATTTGTTTATTTCAATGTTTAAAGTACACAACCTCTGATATCGCCTCTCAGAAGTGTATCCGGGTCTCGCGCTGACCTTTCGTATATGAGCTGCTCGCACGTCTTCCATTTCCTTCACTCAGCTCCTCGCGCTTCAGCCGGTCGCTGCAGGAGGACATAAGCTTAAGCTCCCGCAATATCAACTGTCGTCAATCATGCTGTCTGTTCGCGTCGCAGCGGCTCTGGCCCGCACCTTGCCCCGACGGGCCGGATTCGTAAGTCTTATTTTTTGGCGTTTTCTCGAGTCCACGGAGCCAAACCGGTGAATGTCAGCGCAGTTAATGGCGAGAGGCTGAGCGCGCCGCCATCTTGAATTATGAAGGGCCTGCTAATGTCTCGCGCATTACCGCATTTCATTCTGCTTCGTTTAACTTCTGTTTACTTCGTTGCAGAATGTTACCTCGTGTGTCTTATTATATCAGTTTTGTTTAAGGTTTAAGGATGGAAATAGTTGTAATTGCTCATTTTGGGGAGGTGTGGTTCATTGAATGACATTCCCTATTGAAGGTCAGGAAACGCAGCTCGGTTTCGCGACATGTCAGCTGTCAGTTGTTTGTTAGTTAGTACGAATCAATTTGTAGTAATTAAGTACTTTATGCATAAAGTTTTAAATGCATTATTACATTGAACATTTTTATTGTTTTAGCATGTACGTCACGTTTAGGAGGAAGTGTGGCTGGCGATATGATTAGTTGACCTCTCATTCTCACTTGAGACTTTCATTTTACTGTTGAATGTGAATTAAACAGACGTTTATGTAGCTTTTATGTTGGTGTTCCGAAAAATGCATATTTTATACATAAAAAGGCTTTAACGTTAGCTGCAGTAGCATGGCTGCTGCCAGCTCATGAAGGTCAAGCGTTCAAATACAACCATTTAAATTGTACTCGTATTCAAAGTGAATAGTCTTAACTAGGCTCATGAACCAAATGTCTCTGCATGCAGGTTTCCAAAAATGTTGCTGCTGCATGCGTTGGAGCGAAGAACCTGCACACTGCCAGACCATGGCTGCAGAAGACAGGTTTGTGGTTCATGCTCTGTCATATTTAAATGATTTTGCCAGCTTATTCTGTGTTTAGTCTTCTGCATTTCCCACTCAAGTGTATTTGTTCTTGTTCAGGCACAGCTGAGGTTTCTAGCATTCTGGAGGAGAAGATTCTTGGAGCTGACACTAGTGCGGATCTTGAGGAGACTGGTCGCGTGCTGTCCATTGGTGACGGTATCGCTCGTGTGTACGGGCTGAGGAATGTGCAGGCCGAGGAGATGGTGGAGTTCTCCTCTGGTCTGAAGGTGAGTGTGCTGGGTCAGAACGAGTTTGTCTGCTTTGACATTGACTGTGTTTGTTGAATGAGAATTAAATTCTTATGCTTCGGATTTTATGTTTGACGCTATTTAGGGATTCAATAATACAACAGATCTTTACGCGTATTTTTACAGCTCCAAGTCAAAGGAATTCAATGTCTGCTACTAATGTTGACATAATGACTCTTAATTAAAATGCTAAACTTTGTTTCGAAGTATACTGTACATCTCCAAATGTATACTTTTCATTAAGCGAAATGTATTGCTTCGTGTATCTGCTGTAAACCCATTTTCAATGTCTTTCTGACAAGCATTAATGAAATCTCTTTTTTTTACTCCTCCTGCAGGGCATGTCTTTGAACTTGGAGGCCGATAACGTTGGTGTTGTGGTGTTTGGTAACGACAAACTGATCAAGGAGGGCGACATCGTCAAGAGAACAGGAGCTATTGTGGATGTCCCAGTCGGAATGGAGCTGCTCGGCCGTGTTGTAGATGCTCTGGGAAACCCCATCGATGGCAAGGTCTGACCGCAAATCAAAGTTTTGAAGTTGAAATGTTTTCAATAACTCTTGGTTAGTCGATGAGATTAACAAATCATTTTTCTCAACCCTTTTGTCTCTCAACACCAGGGCCCCCTGGGTTCCAAGGAGCGCAGACGTGTGGGTCTGAAGGCCCCTGGCATCATCCCACGTATCTCTGTGAGGGAGCCCATGCAGACTGGTATCAAAGCTGTGGACAGTCTGGTGCCTATTGGTCGTGGACAGAGAGAGCTGATCATTGGTGACAGACAGACTGGGTAAATCCAGATTAAAAAGAGTGCAGAATTGTATAAATAAATGACAAATTATGTCCTATTGTTTGAGGTGCGCTGTTCATCCTAGGAATGGCAGAGAAGGCTTTCTACAGAGCAAAGTTTTTGTTTTTTTCCAATTGAAATTTTATTGCAAATTTGCTGCACAACTTGTTATAACTGAAATAGTTTTTTTATCTGCCATCCATCTTGATATTTGAAGTTACTTGTGATGGTGTTGGGCGGTATTATAAAATGAGCGCAAAAAAGTTATAAAGTGAGGTACACCTTTATACAACTGAAGCTGCGCAGACAATTTATATTGTAAAAGTCTGTCAGCCGTCAGCGATGGATGATGCCCCAACCCCAATTTGGGAGCTGAATGCAACAGAGTATCTGCTTGTACTATAAACGTGTAATATAAATTGTCTCCCAGTAAAACCGCCATTGCCATCGACACCATCATCAACCAGAAGCGCTTCAATGAGGGCACAGATGAAAAAAAGAAACTGTACTGCATCTACGTTGCCATCGGTCAGAAGAGATCCACTGTGGCCCAGCTGGTGAAGAGGCTTACAGACACTGATGCAATGAAATACACCATTGTGGTGTCTGCTACCGCATCTGATGCCGCTCCCCTGCAGTACCTGGCTCCTTACTCTGGCTGCTCCATGGGCGAGTACTTCAGAGACAACGGCAAACATGCCCTCATCATCTACGACGATCTGTCCAAACAGGTGAGAACTTTGCTGTAGATGTACCTCATTCATCTTTTAGAATAGTGTTAGTCAATTAAAAAAACATACTGTATTTTAACAGCTCTCATGCCTTTGACTGGTAGTGTGGTTAAACCAACGTAATATGCATTATTTCTGACATGAGTGTTAAAGTAATCTTTTCTTTCTGCAGGCTGTTGCCTACCGCCAGATGTCCCTGCTTCTTCGTCGTCCCCCAGGTCGTGAGGCCTACCCCGGTGATGTCTTCTACCTGCACTCCCGTCTGCTGGAGAGAGCAGCCAAGATGAACGACAACTTCGGCGGTGGATCCCTCACTGCCCTACCCGTCATCGAGACCCAGGCCGGAGACGTGTCTGCTTACATTCCCACTAATGTCATCTCCATCACAGACGGACAGGTGAGGCTGAACAACTTGGATTTTCTGCCGTTATCATACCTCCATACCTCCAAACTAGTCGCTTTCAGCCGTTATGAATCCAAAATAGGTCATTTATGTGAATCGTGTAAATCCAAATAGTTTTTCTTTGGGGGTGTGTATTTTATTAAACAAACTAAACAGCATTATGGTCTTATCTTATTTATACGGCGGCATGTCATTTTAGTCTCATGTGTACAATTCTCATTTGCTCTACGTATCGTGGTCCGCCCCGATGCATGCGCGCACACAGACAATATGTCACGTCAACCACCTGAAAAGGAACGCTCTCAGGGTTGTGAACATGGCTAAGTACAGAAGACGCACGCCCTGCCCCTGACAAGCAGCAACAGTCCAGTCACCACCGGATGACAGGTTTTCGCCAAGCTTGGCTTCGTTCCATCCACACCGGCAGACAGAATGAACCATTGACATCATCAGACTATCTGTAGTTTAAATTGAGCAACGCGTCTACATAACTGACCTGAACACATCACGCGAACTCTGGGAAATTTATGTTGACTATTTTGACAACAACTTCTAATATCTTTATATAGTTCCAAACAAACTTAATTTTAACCCTCTGTAAACGCTGCTTCTCCCGCCAAAGCGTTGCTTATAAAGACCTGTAGACAACACCAGGAGCAATTTAATAAATAGACACTTTTACTGTAATGCTTAAGTAAACGAAATGCAGCAATAATAAATTATTTTTAGCTGTTAGTCAGTTTACTGTTTCCTATGTAGGTTTGTGAAATTATAAACCATAATGTCTTGAATCTACATTTACCATTAATGATATTAACAAAATCAATAACATTAATAATCAAAACATGATTTATTATGGAACACTCTTAACATGCAGGAGATCAGAGAATCAGCTCTAGTATGAATGGCATGGAAAGGCTACTTGTTAGTAACTTCAAGTACTGCTGCTCATGATAAATTTATTTGTTGTTACGTTTTGTTGTCAATAGTTTTATTACATATTAAAATATGCCACTAGGACTTCGTTTTAGCACCAGAGCCTACAAACTGTGGCTATCAGAATATAAAATAAATGGTCTGATAAAACATTAGATATTTTTATGTACATATTCCTCTGGGCTAAATTGATTGAATATTTCTTTGAAAAGTATTGTCCAGACCTGCTCCACCACAAAGAAAATATAGAGACCGCACATACCCCCCAAAGCCGTAACCATAGAGGAAACACTGCAACCCCCTTATACCCAACCCCCCCCACACTGCGTATGCCGGTTGCCCTTTTTCACCTCTTCTGAGTTTGCAGGTATGGTTATGTTTTGAGCTTTAACAAAGACTAGGCTTACTTCAATGTCACATTTTGTCTGCGCAGATTTTCTTGGAGACGGAGTTGTTCTACAAGGGTATCCGTCCCGCTATTAACGTTGGTCTGTCCGTGTCCCGTGTCGGTTCTGCTGCTCAGACCAAGGCCATGAAGCAGGTCGGTGCATTTGTTGCTTGTTCTTTTACATTCAATCTGTGAACCTTGATTAGCATGAATCTGGAGTTTGAAATTGTTTGATTAATTAGCCTGCCAAGACCTTAGCAGGTTTGAGATTTTAAGTGTGCAAACTAAAAGATTCATGTGGCAGTGTAACGCATCTCTTGAATTGCTTTCTGTTCTCCAGGTGGCTGGTACCATGAAGTTGGAGCTGGCCCAATATCGTGAGGTGGCTGCCTTCGCTCAGTTCGGTTCTGATTTGGATGCTGCTACCCAGCAGCTGCTGAACAGAGGCGTACGACTCACAGAGCTGCTGAAGCAGGGACAGTACGGTAAGTTTGCTGCTTCCCCCTGCTGTTTTGGAGGATGTTCTTTTCTTGGAATATTCTTGTACTAACGGTGTTTCCTTGTTTAGCACCCATGGCCATTGAGGAACAGGTGGCAATCATTTATGCCGGTGTAAGGGGACATCTGGACAAGATGGAGCCTAGCAAGATCACCAGATTTGAGAAAGCCTTCCTTCAACATGTCATCAGCCAACACCAGGATCTGCTCACATCTATCAGGTAAACCTCTTGAGAAGTTATGTATTCTATGTTGGTTGTCAGGAAGTTATTGAATTCTTACTGACATGATAGACTTTCATCATTACTGTGTTTTTTAGTTTTTCTCAAACCTGTCAATTCTCTAATCTTGCGGTCTTAATCATTGGGATGTTTAATATGCATTGTCCTAACTTTGTGTTTTTTTCTTCTAGGGTTGAGGGTAAAATCACAGAGCCCTCTGACGTTAAACTCAAGGCGATTGTGCTTAACTTCCTGTCAAGCTTCGAGTAGTCTGTTCCCCGTATTGCTTATGTTTTGTCAATGTTTGCATAGTGCTCCATCTTAAATTTATACAAACCCCTCAAGAGAAAATTCAAGTGGCACTTGATCCTCAATGTACAGAAATCTCCTAACAGAGAATAAAGTGTTCCCTACTCCAACTTTGTGTCTGTTTTTATAACATTGGTTGCAAATATCTTATGTTTTAGTAATTGAGTGTGATAAGCATATGCAATAGCATCTTAAAGCAAAGTCTACTGATAACATAACCTGTTTTAGTTTCTGACTGGTATCAAATTAAAGAAAAAATCTTGATGCATCGCATTTCATCTGTTTTACTAAAATGTATTTTACACTATTGTGGTAGTGAAGTATTACACTCCTAACATCATCCTGGGCTGTGTTTTCTAAAAACATCGTAAGCTTATGTTAATTGTAGCTCCAGTGGTTCTAATATCAATTTAAGGTTATGATGCTTTTGAGAAACGCAGCCGTGGAATGCATGAATTGGGCTTTTTGCATAAATCGTTTTCAATGCTCTGTATGAGCTGGTTCCTTAACTGTTTAAATGTGAACTCTTGTGTGAGGAGTTCTTAAATCTAGAACTGTAATGGGTAATCCGTGTAATTTTGTACTGGTTTTTCAAAGCAAAACTGAATTGGATAACCCTGATCCAAATACACCAAATCTGGATTACTGATACTCTACGAAGGCCCTTAAAGGGCATATGACAAAAATACATTTCAATGCCTTTTTCACTCAGAAAAGTTTGGTGTTTTGTTCACCCTTGAGACTGTTTTTCACTAGTAAAGACCTACTTTTGACAGGTTCATCACGAATGATGGTACCAATTTAGTTTACAAACGGTTATTAAAAACGCATTTTTAGCGCCATAAAAATTAAGTGTATACTACTATATCACGTGTTAAAGTTTTTATATTTTTTTGTCTTTATTGCTCTAGAAATCCACCCTTCAGCTGGGATCAGTTTAATTCAGAAGTTTTTGGCATAAACGTATGTCACAATCTCACTTGAAAGTTCTGAACAACACAAACTGACGACATAGACTGGATTCTGTGATCTAATCCAAATTCAAAATCCATTTTTTTGATGCAATCCGTAAAATGAAATCTAATCAGATTACTTTTTGAACAACTTGACCCTGATGACAACTGATAATTCAGTCCTTGCTTTAATGTAAATATATTGTACTGAAATTTGAACTTTTAAATAGGTTATTTATATGACATGAAGCTGTGACATGCTGTAGTTAAATGTCTTATTCTAGAGAAAAATACATTGTCTATAAAAGTGAAATGTATGATTAAATGTCATTTAAGGTACGAATGTTTAGATTTGAGGGCATCTCTGTTCCCTTCTTGGGTCTTTAGGTCTATTTAAAAAAAAAGCCAGTTCAGTATGAGTGTAAAGATGGTTTAGTGGGTGATGCCAAAATGTTAATTTCTAAATAAACTATGCTGTCCATGGCTTTACCACCAGATGGAGACTTCAGCATTCTGACACAAGCTGGAGATCAAACAGGTCTTAACTGCAGGTTTTCAAATTTGCTCCAGATTTGACACTGGACATCATGGACCGGTTTGCATTATGTCCTCATCATGGAAAAACAATTACACGTGAGGTAAAAGAAAATATGACGCACACTTCTTAAAATAACCGGTTCATTGGCAATGATTAACAGAAAACTGTGTACTGTGCTTTAAAATGCAAACCACTAAAACTGAATATTTCATATTTAAAACTATAAAGCTGGTTTGGTTCCCTACCTGATGTGTAATGGAAAATCTGGATCCTTAAGCAAAACCAGTAGAACCGTTCTGAGGAATAGAAAACAACACACTAACCTAAGGAACATTTTACAAATAATACAACCAAACACAGCTCTTCAGCATCTGTGTCAATGCACATATGTGTGTCATCCAGCCATTATGTACCCTAGAAAACAAACAAACTCTCAAACACGTGCTGACAAAGTACAGCATATCATTACATACGTTCTGTGCCGACACTACTCTGTCTCATCTGTCATCAGAATCAAACAGCTGCAATCAATTATTCTACACTTAAAAAAAGACACACACAAAATGTGCCAAAGGCTGGAAAGAACATTCATAGGTTGTTTCTTGTTGGCAACTGTGCATGCATCTGTTAATAGAAGTGATACGGTTTGCCTCTCTATTAGCCAGGAGAGGAGGTGTCATATACCAGCGGGATGCAGTACACACACACATTAATCTTCCAACCATAAAACACTCATCTCACTGCTGCAATATTTGTATGTGTGTAATGGCTTTGGTATTATAAGGTCCCATTATACACGTTAATATCACAAACACACTTTTGGCACGAGAATGCAAAAGGTCTGATGTTGGAGTATGTGTGTGTGTGTCTGTGTATAAACCAGACAGGATGCTGCAGCCCATTTGAAACTGTGAGTTCTTGTCTGAGAATCTAGACCTCACTAAATTCAAGTTTAATGCGCAGGGGTGACAGGGGTTCAAGGTTAAAAAACAGGAGCAAAGTGCCACAGATCCCCCTATGATAAAAAGTACAGTTCTGAATAGTCTCCAAATTCTCTTTTTTTTTTTTATTAAGTTTAATTAACAATTTTCTCTTTTAAGTGACTTTGCTTAGGAAGATTCCATGGTTTTATTATAGTAAAAGTGTAGTAGTGTGTCTTTAGGCAGATTCATTATTATTAACATTTATGTATTACCACAGTTTTACCAATTTCGTAGTTCAATTGTGGTGTGACACAATGGTTCATTCGTGGATACTTTGGTTTTACTGAAATAGTTAATCTACGATTGTTGTAATAAAACCAAGGTTCATTTTTAAGGGTCCTCATGCCATAAATGTTAATTTACTGAAATTAACCAGAAATTAACTGTTCACCCTGAAATTCAAAACAAAACAGACTATTTACTCTCTTAATACACATTCCTGGTTTTATTTGACACGATGAATCAGATTAAGTGGACAAGAATATTCTTGTGAAAAAACATTTTTTTTTGGTGTTCCACAGAAGACAGACAGGTTTGGAGTAAACATGTTTTAAATATAAAATATTTTCTTATTGAATACAATTCAAAAACAAGTAAAGCTGTTCACAATGTGCTATACAAAACAAACAAAAAAGAGAAGGAAAATATGAGAACATCACAGTTGTTTTTGAAGCAGTTTTTTTCTTTCTTTTATTCTGTTGCTGTTAATCTGAGAGATGAAAGCTATAAATACTGGAAGCGAATCCGAAGCGAGAGAAAACTGTAAAACTGATCCAATTCCTGTGTGTTTGCTTCACTATCTGTAAAAGCTATTAACTATGTGTCACTAAACAGTAAAAAAAAACACTGGGCAAAGTCCTTCCCAATGTAAAGATTGAAAAGAAACTACATTACTTCATCAACATATTTTTTATCTAAAGTCCCAGTGAAATGCCTTGAACGCACGGCATTATTTAATGTATGTACGTAATCTCAACTGAAAAATGCTGTGAGCGTAAAACACATCGAAATTCTCTTCGGATTCTAAAGCGGATTTGATTGGACGAAAACATTGTCGAGAGGCTGGAGTGCAGCGTGATGTCATGGAATTTCTAGATTTTTTTTCAGCGCCCGTGCCAGACTGTCAGTTCAGAACACTGATATCTTTTAAATGGGAATTTTGTCAGTGTGTAGGAGCATATCAGTTTATTGAAATCCTTAAAGCTAATTTATTTTTTATAAAAGGAAAAAATCTTTCATACTGAATTTACTGGGTCTTTAAAGCTAATGATAATAACACAACAAAATCATTATATATTCAAACCTTTATGTCTTTCTTTCTTCCGCAGAACACAAAAGAAGATATTTTGAAGAACGTTGATAAACAAACAATACTGACCACCATTGACTTCAATCATATGGATACAAAACTAAGGTGACGTTTTTCAAAATATCTTCTTTTTTGTTCCACACAACAAACAGTCATATACAGGTTTTGAATAACAAGAAGCTGAATAAACGATGACAGAATTTTTTTGTTGAGGAAACTATCTCTAAACTAAACCCCCACATGCATTTAATTGTGTTTCTGTAACGGTGAGATCTGTTATTCTTTTTGGAAGAACGAGGAACATTAGTTAGCTCATTCAAGTGAATGATGTCAGTTTTTGGAACTGTTTCCGATTAGCCGAGTGTCGACCGATAGTGATTTACCTGCTGCGTGACCTATTCAGCCTCTGTAGACTAAAGCTCTCTAAATCATTAGCTTTACCAATGGAAACACTCCGCCTGGATCCCAGACACCATCTGACAAAATATTACGCTTGCAGATTCACAAAATAACACATTGTAGAATATTCTCCACACATGTTCATTCCAGGTAAACATTTCCGTTAGATTTTTCTTTGTGTGTTTGGCCATTTAATACCCTTTATAACATTCCGGGAAATATTGAGAAGTAGCACGTCTTCCCTCCCCATGCCAGCGTTACAAACAGTGGGATCCAGACATCTGTGCGACTAACTTTAAATTGGAACTAACAGTGTTTGGGTGAAGTGATGTAAGCCTGTTTTAGGGTTCTTGCGTTTTAACGTTAAAATCTGTTGATGGAGTGCATGAAGAACAGGGCAGTTTATGTAACGTTACAAAACCAGATTCCCAAAGTTCACACATGTGCATCTGTTAACATGTCTCATCATTTACCTCACGTTGTTACAAACCCGTTCAACGTTTTTCTTTCTGTGAAACAGAAGAAAAATGTTCGTGTTTTTTTCGTCCACACAATGAAAGGGCACCAGGGCTGTCTAGGTGAAAAAATCATCACAGGAGTCCATATGAGGCAATATATGAGAACCTTCCCCATTCACTTTCATTGTGTGGAAAAGAGCAGATCAGATGTTTTGTTATGAAGATAACTTGTGTTCACAGAGCAAAGGAACTAGAAGTTTAAGGCACATCTTTAATTTTCCTTAACACTTACTTTTAACGTCATCTGTTTTTGTACAGTTTTCACAATCACATGCAGATACTGTGTGTGTGGAAGGCTAAGTACCTGAGTAATAGCTTCCATGTGCCGCCAAGCTCCCCACACACACATTATACTGTGACAAACACACATTATCCATCACACACTCTCATCCATCTCTGCTGATGTGCCTTTGAGGTTTTTAGCGTGTGACCGCAGATTCGAGCTCCTAGACTGTTAAAGTCTCATTGATCAGAAGACAAATCCATTCGGAGTCCTGCTTGGCACGCAACAGGAGCTGATAATGAAAGCCTGTTGGTGTATTTTCACAACTGCCTTTCTGCAGCTACTTGTAGAATAACATTTCTGAACTTTCTGAGGTTAGATTTTAATGAAGTTTTGCTGCTTGTTTTGTTCTTATCTCGTCGAATCTTTAAAGGAATGTTCCAGGTTTAATTCAAATCAAACTCAGGCCTAAATGCAACTGCGATCCATTGCTTGTTTTTGCAAACTGACGGATGAACCAAAATTGTTTATTACGCTAATCGAAAGCATGGTGCTTGAATTAAACCTGAGGCATTCCCAGAAAGTAAGCGTTCGCCTAAAAATGAAAATTCTTTCCTTATTTACTCATCCTCGGGTCTTTCCGAACCTGTATGACTTTATCTCTTCTGCAGAACACGAAAGAAGATAGTTTGAAGAATGTTGATTGATTCCATTGACTTCCATCATTAAAGCACAAAAGCACTGAGACATTTCTCAAAATATCTTCTTTTGTGTTCCACAGAGGAGATGTTTACAAGCTTTGAGACATGAGGATGACTAAACAATGGCGTGATTTTTATTTTTGGATAATGTCTCATTCTTGACGGAACTTTGAAACCTATCTGAATCCAGAAAAAACAGATCTATTATTGCGTTAAACAATATTGAAAGTTCTGTTGAGATGATATTCCACCATCCCACATGAGGTTAAGCCGTCCCAAGAGGGTTCGGGAAAAAGTTATACTTCCTGGAGGAGTTTAAGAGAACATTCTAGTGCCCCACATTAACCCGTCGGGGCAATTACATGCCCCTAAAGTGCATGTAACATGGCCAGTGACACAGGCTGTTAAAAGCACCAGCGTAACCTACTCCAATAAACCGCCGAACAGGGTCTGTGTGTGTGAAAGGGACACTCAGGTATGTCGGTAGCCATGTCTGCTAAAAGACTCGCACAGAATCTCATTTCCAACTCACATTATTGTGGCTGTTCTTGCACAAACACAGACGTGGATGTGTCGTTGTGCAGTCAAACCTTTAGGCTCACACACATGGTAAGATCATTAGCAAGGTCGTCTTACGGCAAACGAACTGCTTTCGTCGGCCCATCTCAACCTACGATAGGAACAAAAGGACACTGTGTGTGTATCTGTGTGTGTGTGTTTGCTTCCTGCTGGTCCACCGACAGATCCAACAGAACTAGACTCGCAGAGAAAAACTTCAGGCTAGCGCCTGTTGTAACACATGCGTGCGCCAATGGGAAGAACTTTCCAGTACTTTGACCACCTGGGTCTTAACATACCCATAATGCCTCGGAAAGGTTTAATGACAGAGCAGATTCAGCTAAAGACTGTAATTTGGTCTCCTGACACACACACAGAACGGCGTTTGACGCTCTGATTAGGATGTGGGATTATGTCACTCACCGCATCATGGCGTGGTTGCTCGATGGTCAGTCTGATGGACCGGCCGGCGGTGTGAATATCAATCTGGCGTATATGAATGGGTCTGTTATTATTGATGGTGACCGCTCGCCGTGAGTCATTTACTGGATCCTTGCCACATGAGCAACGATTGTAGACGATTTCTTTCGTCCGTCTCTAAAAAACAAATACAAAGGATGAAATCATTGACTGTTTGTTTCGCTTTAACACATTTTAATTGTGGAAAAAGTGTAGAAACTACATTATAAGTTTAGTGGTGCTTTTGTGTATGTAACTCTTTATAGCTCAGGAGATTTGATGTAGTATTCAGTTTTGTTTCATTAAAGTATTTCCTTAGTCTCAAATGTTTCTCTTAAGATTGATCAGAGATGAAGATGAGACTTCAAAAGTTTACATTTGCTCTCCATTTATTCTCATTGATGAAATTATTGAGATATTAAAGAGATCTCATCTCACCGGACCACAAGCTTGGCTATTGTAGGTGGTTGCCAGGATGTTGCTATGATGTCATGAGTGTTTTTATATGTTGCCGAGTGTTTTTTGATTGCTATGAGGTTGCCATGTGTTCTGGGATGTTGCCAACAGGCCTGTCTCCAGTCTCTAGTATTCAGTTTTTTAGATATGTTTATTAGATTTTTTGGGGGTTAAGTTTTACCTGTGATGTTTGCCTTCGAAACACAGCTCACAGTCTCAGTCCTGTTTCTTTGTCCTGTGTTGCCTTGTATGTTATTAAACTGTTATTGTGTTGAAAAATGTGATAATTGGTTTGAATTGCCTTGTATCATTAAAACACCGCTAACCACATTTCTGCCGCGTTCACGTGGATCTTTTTTTACGTTTTTACTAGGCAATCCTCTGTGCGAGAATCAGACATTCATGGAACATTAGCATCACACCGTCCAGTTATCTTTAAACAATTCCCCACGGATCCACTTCAGCACGCGTTTTAATGGCGCATGTCCGTTAAAATGACGGGAAAGTATGTGACGACACGAGAACGGAAGGACGGATGAATGGAAAAGGAGGACGAAGGATGTGGAACAAATGGAAGCTCATAAAAGGTACCAATAAGAGTTAAGATGTGAGCCTGGCCCCAACATTTATACGGCCCCGCCCACACAGCATGGGGGCGTCTGTTAGGTTCATAACTCCGCCCACCACAGCTGCTGTGAGTTGATAGACAGCCTGTTACCTCACCCCAACACACACACACATCATTAAAACCCAAAGGCACACAGAAGTCGTTCTTTTCTCCTGTCCCTCAAACAAACACAGAGCTCTTGAAGGTTCAGTAGCTCAAAGGTTTTCTCTGCTGATACAGCAACATACAGATATATTCACATTCATATTCGCAAAAAACAATCATTGAAGACAAGGATCAAAGATCAGCGCACACACTCCTTCTGTTAGTAGGCAGAAGGTTGTGGGTAAAGATGCCATGCATAATGCATCTCCTCGCGGCCGTTTCTCTGATTTTGAGTTTAAGTTCGGCAAATGCAGAATC
The DNA here is from genome assembly GCA_029783895.1 of Triplophysa bombifrons. Taxonomy (NCBI): domain Eukaryota; kingdom Metazoa; phylum Chordata; class Actinopteri; order Cypriniformes; family Nemacheilidae; genus Triplophysa; species Triplophysa bombifrons. The sequence continues at coordinate 1,896,947 of CM056466.1, forward strand.
AACCGGTAAGTACTATTTTATTATTTCATTTTTAAAGAAACAAGTGTTTTTTCATTCAGAACTGCTTACGTCACTTGAATTAAACCTTTTGAGTATTTGAGTTCATTCTTAACAGCATTTCATTGTGTTTTTTTATTCACTCGCTTTACTCATTTCTCCGTCAGTCTCGTAAAATCTCACGCTGAGCTGTACATGTCAATTTAACTCTACGAGGGTCTGATTTCCTTATTTTTTCCTTCAGTAGCTTTCTTGGTCTACTTTTAACCTATCTATGTTTGCGTTCTGCAATGTTGATGTGTTTTTAGCAACACATCAGGCTACAAATTTGCTGTGTTAGTACTCTTTGTGTGTTAATGGTAGTTAATTTGGGGCTTTCGTCTGAAAATGAAACACAGAGATGAATGCATAATACTTGTCTGTGCAACGTTTACTTGAAGCGGCGTGTCAGCGCATGTTTGAACATTAGAGTGACCAATAACAAATAAAGCCCAAACACATATGTTAGCAATCACGTTCTGCATCTAAACATTTCAGCACATCATCTGTAAACAAAATGATGCATTTGAGCAACAAAAGAAATGGACAAATTCTACTTCTTTTCTAAAAAAAAAAAGTGAAGCCAAAGAAGTGCACATGACGTTAAACAAAGAAAGATGGTGGTTTAGTGGTTGCTACTGTTTCCAAATTTTTTCCAACCAGAGGCTTGGATTTGGCGAGAATTTTGTATAGTTTTGCTTTTCGATTCTCTTACCGATTGCGCAGTCATGAAAATAAGTCTGGTCCTCTCTCGCTGTTACGCTATAGGAAAAATGTCATTTTGGTATCATTTAAGTAATTGCGCCTTACACCATAATATTTGCCTGTTCAGCCAATGGCAGACTGCCATCGCCATAACAACCGACATCTGTGTTTGACATCCGATCGTAACACCACAACGGCTGAAGCTTTCATGAAGTTTTCCGTTAGAAATCTTTAATGAAGGTTCAATTCAATCCCATTTCACGTCAATCTCAATAACACCATCGGTATCAGCAGACATTAATCTGAAATTCAAGAGCTTTTATTTTATTCTGGAAACCAACATAATACACACTAAACTAAGAACTTGAAATGAAGGAACATTTTGTCTTCGATCCTTCCAAACCCACTGAACTCCAGAACATTCAAAATCCAACTATAGAAAGTCTTGCCATTGAGTTTTTTTTTAAACTCCACAAAAATAGTTAAATTCGTATTCAACATGCTTCATGAACAGCAACAGCATTTACTGTCTTACAGAATGACATCAACCTAAAAAGACTCGGGCATCATTCCCAGCATGCATTAGCATAAGGAACAACTTTAATTTTGTGAGCGGGATGCTTTGTGTTTGAATAACTCTTTGTATAACACTTATGTAACCTTTTATTAATGTTTCCTCTTGCAGTGTATAACCTGCTAACTTCACCGGACTGTCTGCCTGATCTACTGCATGGAGGTTTGGCAGAGCAGGGAGTAACAGAACTCTTTATTCTTGCAACGTTCCGTCTCCAGCCTCGAACCGGAAGCACCGTATTTACTCTGTATAACCCGCAAGACAACAGCAAGTACTTCGAGTTTACAGTAATGGGAAAACTCAATAAAGGTATGAAAATGACTTTTAGATATGGGCCTAAAGAAGACTTGTTTAAGAAGCAAATGTTGTGAACCATTTCTGTTGGCCAAATTTTTTGAATAATTTGATTACAATAAAGTCGAGTACAAGTTTTGCTAAGCAAGTAAATATGGTTAGTTTTAACTTCATGTTTATCAAACAATTTAAGTCAAATAAATGTGGTGCATCTTTCAAATTTTTGTCAATTAAGTTAAATTACCAATTAGATTGAAAACATTTTAGTTTTAAAGGTAGGCTACGACATTATGGTTTCTTTCTCTCTCTGTAGCTAGCTTACGATACCTCCGCCGAGATGGCAGGATGGGTACCGTCACCTTTAACAATCTCAAACTGGCTGACGGGGAAAAGCATCGCTTGCTTTTCCATCTGAAGGGACTGGAAGTAGGCGGTCCGAAGGCGTTTCCGCAGGGCCAGGGGGTGATACCTGTGCCCGGTGTGGAGCTACATGTAGACTGCAGGCTGGTGGAGACCCTGAGAGATTTACCCGCTGTGTTCAACGGTCTAAACAATCACCAGGGAATTGAACTCAAAACGATGCAGGGGAAAGCGCAAGTATATGACACGTTTAGATGCATGCACGCTGACTTTGTTCTTCACATGCTGGTATTAAAGGCCTCTGTGGCTTGTGTCCTGATGGGCAGGAGGAGTTGGAGGAGCTCAAACTGGCATTCGGTGATACGATGGAAAATGTTGCATCACTTCAGGACTGCCACACTCATCAGAGTGACTCCGTACAGACTTTAGGTAAAGTCAAACGTGTTCAATGCGGAATGCAGAATCGATTCGGTTGACCGACAGAGAAATGGTGAATAAATGGAGTTTCTTTTCTGTAAATTAAGGGCTAAACACTAAACAGCTCACTACGCAGATGCTGGAGCTGACGAAGGTCATTAATGAGCTAAAAGATGTTCTCATTCAGCAGGTAACATTTTTATAATCTTAAAGGTCAAGTGTGTCGATCTTTTGACAGAAATGCAATATAATATTCATAACTATGTTATCAGAGGTGTATAAAGACCTTACATAATAAGGCAGTTTATTACCTTAGAATGAGCTATTTCTATCTACAAACACCACGGCTCCCTTGCATAGAAATTTTGCAATGTTGTTTCTATACTAGCCATAAACGGACAAACTGCTCTACAGTGGGCCTTTCGTAAATACGTTATCTCCTCCGGCAAAGAAGCGAAAATGTGACAACATCTTCAGTGTTAGCCATAGTTGTGCTTCGAAAGGTCGTTGGTTGCAATTCGCAACCTCACCGCTAGATGCCACTAACTTTTATCAATTAATATCAATTAATTTTATAATTTCACTCATAAATCATATTAATTCAATTAATATTCTTAATTTCCATTGCTATTTTACCGCTCTTATATGTGTGCGTTAATGCATTTACAGGTAAAGGAAACCTCTTTCCTCAGAAACACCATCTCTGAGTGCCAGGCCTGTGGTAAGACATCACACGAGCCAAAGCACACAAACAACACTTGTGCAAATGAGATTTTAACATGGCCGCAAATTTGCAACAGAACACCTGCCAAAAATTTACTCTTGAGCTTAACCATGACGTGCCGTTATTTGCGACCAGATGCAACACATAATTTGTTACATTTCTAGGACTGGGCGGATCAGAGGTGGTAAAGCCAAAGTGTACTCCTGGAGTATGTTTCCGTGACGATATGTGCATAGAAACAGAGGATGGGCTGGAGTGTGGACCCTGCCCTGATGGATACACGGGGGATGGATACAGCTGTGATGATGTTAATGAGGTATGGCATTCACTATCATGTGGAATGCTTGAGACAAAAACATGTTCCTTCACAGAAGAAAAACCTTTTTCCTAGTCCGATTGATCTTTAAAAAAAAAAAAAAATCTCTTTAGAATGGTTGCTACTGGTAGGAGGGCGCAGTCCATCTGATCGGATGGGGGGAATACGATGTTTTTGAAACATATATAAACAAGATATGGTTTTCTCTGAATTCTTGTTTGAATGAATGAATAACATTGGCATGCACTTGTCTATAAATTGCAGTGCCAGTTTAACCCGTGTTTCCCGGGCGTGAGGTGTGTAAACATGGCTCCAGGGTTTCGCTGTGAAGCCTGCCCACTTGGATTCACTGGCAAACCGGTGGAGGGTGTGGGCGTGGCCTTTGCACAAACGCACAAGCAGGTATGTCATCCCCAACACAAAGTGAAGCGACGGCGATTTCTCAAAAATCACACTGCACAGGTTAGAATTAGTAACATAAACTAGTGCATACAGTTCTAGCAACTTCAGCTTTGACCCTGGTGGTCCGAGATCTTGTGATGAGCAACTAATGATTACTGAACAACTCGCATTCATATCAGTTCCCAGCACAATCCTATCATTCAATAGAAATATTACATTGATAAGTCAAATCACTAATTAAATATGATCAGAGCAGCACGTGTTAAGAGCAACATTGAAGCCTTAGCTACAATAGAGTGCATGTAGGTTCATATCTCTCATTCCTGTTTTTTTGTTTTTTGGATAAAAGCGTCTGCCAAATGCATAAATGTTTTGTTCTAGGTGTGTGATGATATCGACGAGTGTAAAGGTCCAGATAATGGAGGCTGCACTGCCGATTCCATCTGTGTGAACTCTGTGGTGAGAACTGACATCGACACGATTCCGTGATCTTAAATGTTGATTAAAAAGCAGATTGAATCAATTAGGTGTCCGTTCTCTTGAATGCAGGGATCATATCAATGTGGCAGATGTAAGACCGGCTTCACAGGTGACCAGATCCGAGGTTGTAAGCCAGAGAAAAGCTGTGGAAACCGGCTGCACAACCCCTGCGACCCCAACGCTCAGTGCACAGAGGAGAGAGACGGAACCATCACTTGTCAGGTGCATAGTCGCACATAGATTGCTGAACAAGGACCAAATGTATCGTGCTTTGTGGTAAACGCAACATTTGTGTGCTTTAGTGTGGCATTGGGTGGGCTGGAAATGGTTTTCTCTGCGGAAAAGACACAGACATCGATGGCTACCCCGACGAGAAGCTTCGCTGCAGAGACCCCAATTGCAGAAAGGTAACTATGGCAACAATGCAGACGGTATTGACTTGCTCTGGAGATATAATTTGTCTGTCTCAAGAACAGCTGAATCATGTGTTTTCACAACCAGGATAACTGTGTCACCGTTCCAAACTCGGGACAAGAGGACGCAGACAGCGATGGGAAAGGTGACGCATGTGACCCAGATGCAGATGGCGATGGAATTCTCAACGAGCAGGTAAACTCAAATGGGATCATTAGTTGCATAGCTTTTATGTGTTTCTTTAACTCGGAATATTGTGCTTATTCCTTTCCGATGTTTCCTTTTGTCTTTCCATCATTGATAAAGAAATAATCAGACCCCAGAGTCAAAGATAAAAAATAAAGAAATTAATATATTGTGGTGTGCCTGTGTACGAATTTTAGGATAACTGCTGGTTGACCCCGAATATAAATCAGCTGAACAGTGATAAAGACAGTCACGGCGACGCATGCGACAACTGTGTCCGAGTGGATAACCCAGATCAAAGAGACACAGATTCAGATGGCCTCGGAGACGCATGTGACGATGACATGGATGGAGACGGTAAGAGATCACGTACACAGTAACAAAAGATCTGTCCATGTTTTGTCTTTCTGCTTCTGAGTCAACCCGTAATTATTGTAAGGGATAAGAAACATTCTGGATAACTGCCAGCGGGTGAAAAATCGTGATCAGCTGGATCGTGATGGGGATGGGGTGGGAGATGCATGTGACAGCTGTCCTGATATCCCAAATCCAAACCAGGTATTTCTATACAAAAGATTATTTTTTTTCTGAAATAATAATCCTGATAAGATAAAGAATATGAATATTGGCATTCAATCTTCTCCCTAGTCTGATATTGACCATGATCTCGTTGGAGACTCCTGTGACACAAATCAAGACAGGTAAGACGAGCAACTCTTTTTTGCTTCTTTAAACCAAGCAAAGTGCAGTTAGACTGGGTTTATCTGTTTTTACATTAAGACTAAGGATCTATAAACGTTCTGAGATATCGCAACTTTTTTGATATCGCATCTTGCATCCTCAAGTGATGGTGATGGTCATCAAGACAGCAAGGACAACTGCCCACTGGTTATAAACAGCTCCCAGTTAGACACAGATAAAGACGGACTGGGAGATGAGTGTGATGACGATGATGATAATGACGGTATTCCTGACTCAATTCCTCCCGGACCTGATAACTGTCGGCTGGTGCCCAATCCTGACCAGATGGATGACAACAGTGAGTACTTACCATAAAGTCCTTTCTTAAACTTTGGTTTCAAACCAATTCAAGTATGCCATACATACACCGTGAACTGTGGTACATTAATAGCAAAATTTACCGAAGAAAATAATCTACTCAACCTCATGTGACAATACTGTAACTTGGTGAATGGACTGAAATGGTAGTAAAAAAAAGTTATTGTTCTTCTCTCCACTATCCAGATGATGGGGTGGGTGACATATGCGAGTCAGACTTCGACCAGGACAAAGTGATTGACAGAATTGATAACTGCCCGGAAAACGCAGAGATCACCCTAACAGACTTCAGAGCCTATCAGACCGTCGTACTGGACCCAGAAGGTGATGCCCAGATTGACCCCAACTGGGTGGTTCTGAATCAGGTAACAGATCAGTAGCAGACCTACAAAGAAAATTATTTTTGTGATGTACAAGTTTGAAAAACTCTCGTCTTTCTGTAAAGGGAATGGAGATTGTCCAGACCATGAACAGTGACCCCGGCCTGGCTGTCGGTGAGTGACTTCTTTTTTATTGTACTATGATCTATTGTACGAATTCCACCATAGAGTCATCATACCCCTCTCCGATGACACCAGGCTACACTGCGTTCAGTGGCGTTGACTTCGAGGGTACGTTCCACGTGAATACGGTGACTGATGACGACTACGCCGGCTTTATCTTCGGATACCAGGATTCCTCTAGTTTTTATGTCGTGATGTGGAAACAAACTGAGCAGACGTATTGGCAGGCCACGCCCTTCAGAGCTGTGGCCGAACCTGGCATTCAGCTAAAGGTTGGTTAGCTGAATATTGAGATTTGTGAATGTAAATGTTGTGTCTTGCATGAAACCAACAGAGCTCTCGCTGTCTTTATCTCGCAGGCAGTGAAATCTAAATCTGGACCAGGTGAGCATTTGAGAAACTCTCTTTGGCACACCGGTGACACTAATGATCAGGTGCGTCTGCTGTGGAAGGATCCACGGAATGTCGGCTGGAAAGATAAAGTGTCATACCGCTGGTATCTGCAGCACCGCCCCCAGGTCGGATACATCAGGTGAGCAAACTACACACATGATTCTAACTTCAGATCAAAAGTTTAAGACCTATTCAATGGACCTATGAGGTGATGGTCAGAGACTCCAAATGGGCGGTTTTAAACAAGGAGACATATCAGTCACCCGATTCACATGAAAAAGAAACAGGTCACAACTCAAAATAATTCAGTAATGGACTTTTATGTGTTTAGGGTGCGTTTCTATGAGGGCTCCGACCTGGTGGCAGACTCTGGGGTGACAATTGATACCACAATGAGAGGTGGAAGACTGGGTGTGTTCTGCTTCTCTCAGGAAAACATCATCTGGTCCAACCTAAAGTATCGCTGCAATGGTGAGGACGCACGCAAATGTTTCACAGGATCACCACTGCAACATTCATAACAGATAGATGGTTATATTCATCCATCATATCATGTTAACAGAACTGTTGAAAATGATATGAATATTTATAAAAAGATTGAACGTAATTAATATATAACCTCTCGACGAGTGATATGTTGATAAATGATTATATCGACACAGCTGTCCACATACAACAATGAATACATATACTTACCCATGTAGCTGAAATGTACAAAAGCCACACTTACCATTTTTGTATTGCATCTCTTTATAGACACCATTCCAGAGGATTTCCAGGAGTTCAGCACACAACACGGCGTGGACCCGCTGTAAATAACTCCAATATCAGTATACACACTTGATTGTGTGTGAGTGTATGTACTCGCACCATTACGCACATTCTTGTGTGCTTCTGAAAACACAGCTTTGCACAATGTGTGTGTAAAATTGGGATATGTGTATACACAATGTGTATGCCTTTTTTATCCACTCCTTTTTTTACTCTAGCGTTTAAAAATCCTCATGCAAATAAACTAGTTCATGTAACATTTAGATAAAAGATGGATAGTATCTTCTGTTTTTTAACACAATTGCCTAGAATGAAGGTAGTTCTGCATCAAATCCATTGTTAAGACAATATTTACAAAAAGGTTCAAACATGTAAAAAGGAAACATGTACACCTGGTGACTCACATGCCGTTTGACAATAAAAATAAGATTGTGATTATGTTGTCAAAATTCGTTCTGTGGCCCTGAGACAATACATTTGTTCCAAACTTCAGGTAAGACAGTAATGCCCTGTTTCACAGACAAGGCTTAAAGGAGTAGCTTACCTTCAAAATGAAAATCTCTCATCATTTACACGCCCTCTTGTCATTTCAAACCTGTACGACTTTCCCTCTTCTGCAGAACACAAAAGAAGATATTTTGAAAAATGTTCAAAACAGCACCACCCCATTCACTTCTATTGTAACCAATGCAAGTGAATGGGAGGCTGTTAACAACATTCTTCAAAATATCTTCTTTGTGTTCTGCAAAAGAACGAAAGTCTTTGAAATGACAAGAGGACGTGTAAATGATGACAGAATGTCATATCAAAGTTGAACTACTCTTCGCGCCTAATCACAGACTAAAATGAATGATTGAGCAGTCTGAAATTAAAATGAAGTGCCCTGAAATATCTTGTTTTGTCTCAAGATGCACACCAATAAAGGCATTTTTATAAAAGCGACTTTATTTATCCTAATCTAACTTAGGCATGGTCCTTGTTTAAGATAAAACTAGTCTGTGAAACCAGGCCTGAGACATTTGGATAAGTACCATATGTGACCCAAAGTAAATGGCTAGCCTTTGCATCAGGATTGTGTCTCTGATGCCTGAAAATACAGCCTAAATACAGGTAGACGGGTGACTAGGCTTCGAGACAATTTGTTCAACAGTGAGCTAGTTCATGTTTCTTCTGTAGCACTTTTGCCCGGGTGAGGTCACACAAAGAGTTCCTGCTGTTTTCGCTCTTAGCTCATGCTAACCTCAGCAAGCCCCTGTTCACATTCCTGCTGTATGTGGAAGATGTTTTATTAGACGTTGGGGGAAATCTTTCTCCAAGAACATTTAGACTACAAGGCCAGCAGGTGGCAGTATGGCCCTAAACTTCATAGAGTACTTCTTTGAGCTATTTTTAGAAGGATGCTTCCCTCACTGTGTTCCCCTTCTGTGCCTTACCTCATGTCCCCTTGAATGTGAATTTGTTCTGTCTGTCTTTTTGAACTCACCGATAACGTTGTTGATTATGAATAGCATTACACAACTAAATGAATCCCACTTGAGAGTTGGAACTGAAGCGAGAAGTGCTTTCAAATACCACTTTACTCATTATGAATCACCCCTGTAACCTTTACTGTGTCACACAGCGAGGGAAACTGAGTGCAGAAGAAGAAAGTGGTGTAGGAAGAACTGTACCTGTGAATGTCACTCCCCTGCAACACACAGCCGTCCTACAACACACAAACCCACACATGGCAAAAATGAGATAATGGTTAGACAGTAAGATGATTGTTATGTGTTGAATGATTACAAAACATTTTATGTGCTCTTTATTTCAATATTCCCCGAAAAACCTCACTGATTTGCAATTAAAGGACATCCAAGGACTAGGACAGAATATACTTATGGGTTTCCCAAAATACCCCAATAATATTTATACACTTGCATAAATATAAGTTCAAAACGACTTGTTAGTTATATCAGTTTTTTTCCTGAACATTCTGTACAGGGGAATTACTGGGAACATAAAGTCAAAATATGTCTGTTTAAGAAGATCTTTACCGTTTATAAAGAAAAGGGGAGTTTCATTAACTTACTGGACATCGCTCGCACCGGGTGTAACGTTAATAGATGTGATTTGATGTAATTTATTCAGGGTTTAAATTAGCCCTCAGTCGCCGCTAATAACGGCCGTCCTCGCAGCGCGCGCCCAACCGACATCAGCATTATGAGGGCGCGCAAATTGTGAGGCACAGTTGGACATCAGTTTGTCACGCGGGTTATTAAAAAAAACGAGATCACGACTTTTCGGGATCCCCTACTGAGAGTTTTACCGCAGAAGCACGATGTTCCCTCGAATGTCCCCGACGCCGCGCTTTCAAGATGTCCCCTTCATTTCCTCACAAACATTCACGCGCGTTCTCTCACATTCATCTTTATAGTCGAGCCGGTCAATCGTGTCAGATTTCGAGGTGTCGTTTACACCGTTCGGTATTTCTGCTCTTTCTGTCTTCCCTCAAAATGGAGGAAATCTGACTGAATGATTTCCAGTCGTTTCTGAGAGAAGGAAACCGTCTACACCAAATTTGTCCAACGTTCCGGTAACGGCGAGAATCCTGAAGCTTCTCTATTCTGTGATTGGATGATCGCTCAGCACTAAGGAAATATGGCCATTTATGTACCGAGGAATGCGCGCCGATTTACCTGCACGTACGTTGCGTAATGCGACATTCCCCACGGCTCCGTTTAATGCGTTAACGCTCAGTTAACGCTAGGATGAGGAAAGACGGTAGCGCTTTTGCGGATGCCAAATTGCTTTGATGCCCGTGGAGAAGGAACATTGAATTGCCACTTTGACGAGCGGTACACAAGCCATCGGCTTTGACAAGGACAAAATAATTGTCTTTAATTGCATGAGTGGGTGAAGCGCCCCCCCCCCATCTGTTTAACCTCACTCTGTAAGCGACATTGAAGTGTCATGTGTGTCATTGCATTATATAAAAAATCCACAAGCATCAAATATGAAGAATAAAACTGACATTTAAGCTTTTCACGAGTGGCAGGTTTACAGCCAGGGTACTTGGACATGAATGTAGAAACTTATTTACATTAAAAAACATCTGACAATTTGTGGTTCCCAGTAGTCTAACCAAATACTAACGTTAGGATAACGTTGCGTTTAAAGCATATTTTTCTAAATAGCACCAAACGTTTATTGCAGTTATGTTTCAAATTATTATAGTGTTTAATTATTGTCAAGAAACGTTGGGGTTGTAAATAGAAGAGGTTAAGTATACATATTAATGTGACTAAGTAATAAATCACGCATTAAGAGAAAGAATGCTGGTTATGAATGGTGATGCGCATTGATATTGCGGTCTCGTGCTACCCACTGTCCCTCAGACCCAGTAGCCTAACTATACCTCTAAAAAAGAAAAAAAGAGAGGAAATGTGAAAGGTAATATTGCCCTCTTGTTACAATACGTACCCCATGTCTTAAATTTTTTCTCTCCATTCTACGCGAAATCATTTGTCGCTTTCATTCACAACTTTTCGTCCAAAAAGCTGGCAGAAAAAACTAAAAGAACAGCGTGTAACAGAGCCGAATTTAGGCAGGCAGGACGGATGGAGGGAGGGAGTGATGGAGACTGATTGTGAATTCCGGAAACGCTCCTCCACATGGAGCGATGGGCTGCCACATCCGCGTGAGGCTCATCGCATCCAGCACGATCGGCGAGACCGGATTGGTGGGCACGCGGTATTCCCTGTCGTGTACGTGGAAAATGGGCAGGCTCGGGGAAGCTCGGTCACGCAGCGTGGGCGCTGTGTGTAGAGCGCGGGTATAAAAGCGCGAGGAGAGCGGCAGGGAGATGCAGCAGACGGCAACTGAAGCGCGCGCGGAACACACTCAGCATCAGCACCATGGTTCTTATCTGGACTCAGTTCGGCGTCAAACACAAGAATGTCAAGTGTAAAGTGCGAGTGATCCACGGCGAGGAGGGATGGACCTCAGAGGTGAGAGGATTCAAATGTCGATATTGTCCATGTTCTCCACTAGTTTATTTACATGCAACGAGTTTGGACATTGAGTGCATAGAATAAAGACACATGTATAGTTTTCTTGTACTTTTAATCAAAGTGCATTGCACACTTTTGTGCATAGGCATTTATATAATATAGAATACATATTTTAATGAAATGTGTTTTAAAAATGTAATTTTTATTAATTATAATTTTTCAATAATGAAAATTTGAAAATTGTATATAATGATAAAGTTAATGCCAGTAAACCTTCTTTCATAATGATGGAGGGATGGCAAAACGTGGTTTGATATTTTTGCCCAAGTGCAACAGTGTATCAAAATATTAAAAACAAAAAATGCACGTATTGATCAACCACTAATCTATACATGACACCCTGAATTTTTAAGGTGTTCTCATCTTTACCCAAACTAACATTAATCTCCATTATCACTCTGTAATCTTATTTGTTTAAAAAACGAGAGACAAGATTGTGCTAAACTTTTTCCCTATGTGTGTGCAGGAGGTGCGCGAAGAGCCTGAGGTGTCTAGTCCCCCGCCCTCCCCCGAGTGTGAGGATTACTACGCTGTGCTTGGCGTTCCAAGTGACTCCAATGAGGAGGAGATCAGACGGGCGTATAAGCGTCTGGCGCTCCGTTACCACCCTGACAAGAACCAAGACGCAGACGCCGAGGACAAATTCAAACAGATTGCACAAGCCTACGATGTTCTTACAGACCCGGAGAAACGCAGCATCTATGATCAACAAGGTGAGAATAAAGCACACGCCGAAACATATTTCCAAAGAATGTACTGGAGGGTTCGGGGTCTTGGGTTAAAATGTCAAATGTATTTAGAAAAATAATAATTTAACATGTAACACACACTTTGGGACAGATATTTGGGAGCTGCTCACACACACAGTATCTGAGTTCAGATATACAGTACAGTGAGTGCAACGGGTTCAGACAAAACCTTAGCAGAACTGACTCTCTTTCTGCCCGTGCACACAATGTGCTGCAGACTTGCATGTGCAAAAGTCTGCAAACATGATTAATTATTTAACAAGATTTTATTAAGCTCTTTCCACACGCATGCTCACAAAGCTATCGGAAAACCCTCAGACTGTGTTTTCTAAACAGTTGTTCCGTCTTCCCCAGGTTTGCCCAAAGGAGGTGTGGCTTCCACAGGAAACAAAAGCGACCCCGCCCAAAGCGCATCCAAAGCCGACGGCCACGCCTGGCGCATGTTCTTCGACTTTGAACTCGACTCTGACGACGACCTCTTCAACCCGTTCCTGCGAAACCCCCTTCCCCACCTCAGCCGTCACCATGGCAACAAGACCGGGCATAAGCCGGCGGGCGGGGCCGAGGTCCACGAGATCCTCGTGTCGCTGGAGGACATCCTGACGGGCGTGACGAAGCGTGTGAAAGTGACCCGCCTCCGTCAGACGGACAAGCACACGGTGAAGCCGGAAGAGCGGGTGTTCGACGTCGAGGTGCAGAAAGGATGGAAAGAGGGGACGAGAATCACTTTTCCCAAGGAGGGGCATCAGATGCTAGGCCACGCCCCGACCGACCTGGCGTTCGTGATTAAGGAGAAGAAGCACGCCCAGTTCAGACGAGATGGCTCGCATGTTGTGTACACCTCCATCATCACGCTGCGAGAGGTGAGACGCGTACGTGTGTTTATGTGTGTGCGGTACGAAATGTTCCCTCGCAGTCTCCAGGACTCAATAAGCCTCTGCAGAGAGCAGCTTCTAAATTTAGCATCTCGCCCCCGCAGCCTGGGCTCACTCGCACACTCCCCCTCCCATCTCCCATCTCACACCACCGCCTCCTCAGCATCGTCTCGCACACATTCTGTCATCCTCTCCTCCTGCTCTCCTCCATCGTCCTTCTATTCTCTCTCTGAACTATTTTGATAAATCGATCAATTATTTGTTATCAATAAATCGTATTGGCATTCCAAAAAACCCATTCATTCTTTCATTCCGACATTTCCATTCTTACTCTCTAAGCAAACCTTTCACCCTCCCTCTCCTTTCCACATCCACTTCATCTTTTTCTATCCACCCACGTCCTCTCATCCCCCGCAGACTGTAGCGTCGATGAAAAATGAGAGCGATTAGCTGCTCTTGCACAACAGTGAGGTTCAATCTGTCTGGCCTATATTCCGCCCGCATTCGACTCATAATAGATGCCTGCGTTATATAAAACAAAACCACATTATATGCACAAGTGGAATAGATCTTATAACATGCCGGAGGGGCGTTATAGCTCCTGCTGGTTCATCTCCTGCCAACAACACTGCAGTGTGTGATATAACAGTTTAGGAGTCGAAAAGCGCATCTCGGTTTTGTGCCGAGATCGATACGGATGTGATAAAAGTCATTCTAATCTACAAGAAGCGTAAGGATGCAAAATATTCAACAAATATTCCTTGTTTGTTTTCAGGCTCTGTGTGGATGCACAGTGAACGTCCCAACCCTTGACGGACAGACGAAGCCCCTCCCATGCAGCGATGTCATAAGGCCAGGATCGATAAGACGGCTTATAGGGGAGGGGCTGCCCAGAGTGAAAAACCCGGCTCAGCGCGGTGACCTGCTGGTGGAGTTTCAAGTGGTTTTCCCTGATCGCATTCCACCGAGTAGCAAGGAGATCATCAAACACAGCTTGGGACAATGTTAATTACTGAGCACACACACACAAGTGGACGCACACTAATTTCACTGACGCACGTGACGTCAGCCGTTTGTCTCTGTGAGGCACACACATCCAACGCACACTCACCTACAAACCATAGACATGCGGGTGTGTTATATCTGTACGAGACGAAACGTTTCGGAAACATGCAAGGTATACGTTGAACACACACCTGCATTCTACTCTGAAGTGTTAACATACTTCTTTATCCATGATGACCTTGTACTTGCGTACAGAACTGTCAGTGATTTAGTCTCTATGAGAGATTCCTGTGTCATGTTCCAATGAATTATTTGTAAAGATTATACTGAGATGATGTGGATTTCTAACATATGTTACCTGCCTTGTATGACGAATGCATGTTTTATAAGGATCAATAAAGTTTTATTAATGAAACGTGTTGTCTTCGGTGGATTGATTACTGGTGACATCAACCCAAGAAAATCATTTAATGGACAGACAAAACATTCCTCTTTGGAAGACCAGGCATTAACATGATTTAGTGTGAATAAAATGAATATAAAACTTTGAAATTTTTGCATATTCCTTGATATGACACAATCATATTTCTCCGTTTGTTCTGTGGATGAGTATAGCCTACTAATGAACTTCAGGGCTACTTGAGGACATGGTGTGGTTGACTTTGAGTCCATGCAACAAAGCTTTTAATGCAATTCACTTCACCACTTGGGAACAATGTGTCCTGTGAAGCAAAGTCAGTAAGTGTTTGAAATAATAGTTTATTTGGGAGACGACTTGACATTTTCTCATGTCTAACAGCTGAGACTTGTAACTGATATCCTTTCAAGCACAACACACTGTGGTTCACAGTGAATGTGTAAATGTGTGATGTGAGAAGAACATTGTCTCGTGTCAGTCAGAGCTTCATGAATCACTCTCACACCTTTAAGTGCCAAACACTTACTCAGGGTCAGAATGGCCTTTTAATAGCTGTGTGACATTAATCCGTGAGAATCAGTGAATTCTGATCCCAGATGATTCTAAAACCGTCCATGCTAAATATGAAGTGTAATGTTTGCTAGTTTTAGTAAGAATCAGCATTTGCATGATGTCAGTGAGCTACAGATGGTGCACACACACATATATTTTTTGCTTGTATTTTAGAAGCCTCAAGAACAATGCAGACATAGATCGTGATCATGTAACTTGTGTTTCATACTGCACGTCATGGGTCTAGTAAATGAATGCACATATCACCCCAAAACAGGAATTTGTATTTTAATTGTCGTGTCTTCAATGAAAACAAAAATACTTTGTAAAGTATTCTTACAAAACCCAACAAAATGATTTGAATCTTCAAATATATCTGTATGGTTATACTGCCCCCTCTTTGTCATAAAATGAATCGAAGCAATCACATTTTTAGCAGAAGTTGTTTTTTTATACAGAAAGGTCTCTCACGAAATCAAACAAATTAAAAACTCCTTTGGGAGAATTGACCTGTCTACCTTAAGAGGACGTATTCCATTAAATTACAAAATTAAAGCCTTTACGCAGAAGAAGCATCATAATGCGTGTATAATTACTGCGGAAAAAATGTGGATACAACAAGCTTGCCCTGATTTAAACAATATGTAAAGTCTGCCTAATGAAGAAGTACGTAATCGTAGTATTAATTTCATGGATATGATACATGCATTTCTGTTTTACAAACCTGTGATTGGCGTTTAGTGGCGACCTCTTCCGGACATAACTAGGTACTGTCCCAATTAAACTGCAACAAAGGGAATTAATCGTATTAATTACGCATAATCTAAACAAACATAGTATCACTTGCGGTTTACCTTCCAATCTTTGAAATGTCAGTGTTCTGAAAAAACATATTTAGGAGAACCACGAGCCTTGATTTCAGCTCAACTCAGCTGACAGTCTTTAACCATCACGCGCAGAGAGAAGCCACAGGGCGCCCTGCAAAAGTGCATTTACTTATTGAACATTGTAAAGGTTTGCAGACGAGTAAGACCACCAAATAGAACCACATGCATGAGGTAAGATATCAATGTTATTTTAAATGGTTCATTTGAAGGGGCGAAGTGACAAAAGCTCCGCACTCCAGCACTTTACACATGGTGAGAGCGCCGGGTCGGTATTAATTGATGTCAATGGAGCGCACCTGTGCGCAACTGTTTGCTGTCAGTTTTATAGTTATTATTTTACATAAACACACCAATAACAGTTGATAACATAAGTAAGGATCAAAGTCACAGGTGCATCCTTGATTTGTGATGAAATGTCGCAGTTGGGATCGGCTGTGCCCTCACCCAACTTAGCCGAGGGCCTCCCGGTGTCCAGTTTGGCGCTGTTGATCCTGGTACTGATACCCTGCGTGGTTCTGCTGCTGCTCATCAACTGTTTGTTTGTGGGCTACAAGTTGTTTTTGTTGACCCGGAGGAAGAGAGAGCGCTGCGGGTCCGAGATCTCGCTCATGCACTCATCTCTATCCACCCGCCACAGGGTCACGCGCTTCTCTGACGAACCTCTGTTCGCTCCGCACAGGAAGACCAACTTTGTTTCTGTTTCGGAACCGATGTTGGCGCCGCCGATCACGTCTTCCTTGACCTCCTCGGCGGAGAGAAGGGCGGCCGGACAGCGCGGCAGGTTTCCACGCCCGGACGGGGCCACGCACCCCGGGTCTCGTCCACTGCGCGTGCCAAGCTGGAGGAAAAGCGCCCCGGTTCTGCTGCAGTCCAGTGATTCGGAAGCGGAGCGAATAAACACGGTGCCACCGAACTCACCCGCACTTCATGAGACTCCAAACGGGGTAGGAACAGTTTATCTGAATCTTACTATTGTAGATACTTAAGTATTTACTACATTTTATTCATTTGCAGAATGCAGAATCTTTACTGTACTGAAGTATAATCACATGACAATACAATTTACTACAATAAACTTAATAGTATCCTACAATATTGTTTGATGACTATATGACTGGAATTCAAAGGCATTATTATAGTTTAGTGCATGAGAAATAGACGGGAAAATAGGTTTTGCTCAATACATGGCTTGAGTTTTATTGACTTGTGGTGCATTTTTGTGTTGAAGTTAATGCCAGTTTATGTAACACAGAAGTGTAACTGCTCTGGTTACAGTTCTCCGTTCCAATGGTTTCCATGCGTCGAAGCAGCACCATGGATCTGGAGAGTCACAATCTGGATAAGATCCGTGTGGAGTGTGAGACGGCCAGCAGCATCCCGCCAGAGAACTCCTGTTATGTGCCTTCATCCAGCCCTTCTGCTGGAGGCCCAGGTCTGGACAGTGACTTCGGAGCCAGTGCAGGTCCGTTTGATGTCATTAGGGTGAAGATTAATGTATCTACAGTAGTGGTCTTTTATAGAAACATTACATTAATTTGTTGAGTTAGTCCGGTCTTTGAATTCACCCGATTGTTTGTGCAGGTGTGTCTCTACGTATCCTTTCCATGGACAGCGATGGATTTCAATGCTCGGCCTGGGCGTCCCCTCTGGAATGGGATTACTACGACCCAAGTTACGTCACGCAGAACCACGTTCCCAAACACAGACACCACGCACCCCCTATCACTACCAAACAGTACTGGGTCTAGAATTTGTTCCATGGAGAGCTCTTAAACATTGCTCAATTCAGCTATTCTGTCTCTAGAACTATAACTGAGCCAAGTCTGGGTTTATGCACTCGTTCACTTGCTGTTTTAACTGCAACTCATCACTTCAAATCACAAATAAGTAAAAAAAGGTTCACAAACCGCAGTGTTTTGTTCGCACAAATGTATTTATACAATCACTCCAATTTTGTTTCACTTTAGAGATCTTGGACCACATTATGTTTTGTGCATATTTAAAGTGTTTCACATTTAATGTTTGTTCATTTTACATGTTTTGTGTCAGAATTGGTTCTCAGTTGGTGAGGTCCTCAGAAAAGGCTGTTTTGTCAAGTTTATTTTTTTAACACCCTACACGTTGTATTAATATAATGTATTTGGATGTGTCTGAATTGAATAAAGATTTTATTACAAGCTGCTGTGTCAACCGTATTCCATTTTAAATGTAAGCGTGTAACAAACAATTGTTTGTTCTTAAATTGAAAGTAATCATAACCCAGAATATTAAAATCCTTAACCTGATTAATTGTTAAAAGCTTTGAAAAATGACCATATCCAAGTCCTCTACCCATCAAACTGATAAATACTGATTAAGAATATTCGGTGTGTCTGCATGACAGAGAAATAAGAGGGGATAAGACAGATTTTTCAAACATTACTTTTATTGGAAACACAGTTTATGAGGAGCTGGATGCAGCCACTGCTGCCCGACGGGGCTTGGGGACTGTTCCCTCACGGAATCCATTTCTGAAAAACAAACAACAGAATCAGCAACAACTCCGCAAGTGAAGTTTCAAACCACTGATGAAAATCAACAGCAGCATAGGATAACTGTTTAATGTACAGCTCAAGCTTACCTCAGTGTAAAACTAATATCACTGGACAGTCATTTGTTCAGACATTTATTTTGGGACATCATTGGTAAGCAAGTGCATACATACCGTCAAAACTACAAAGTTATTTGATATAAATGGACCATTTTCCACATTCCACTTAATAAAAAGGAACATCTCTAACAAACACGCTTAAACTAGGTCAAGAATGCACAAAATAAGTAAGGGGGAAAAAACTCAAAACAACCATCTTAAAGAAGCCTGAAGACACTTTGAAAAAGCTACAAAATAATCCTGTGCAAATAACTCAAACTTCACCAAGAACAAAAACACTACATACTCATGCTGCGTTCCTGACGCCTCCGATACAGGGCATTACCCGCCATAACCAGGAAATCATTTCTGGAATATTGCTATTTTAATGTTAATAAATCCAGAAGTTATATCCAGGTTTAATGTGGGAAATATCCTAGATCCAAGGGGTCCGGTATCCAGCATAAGTTATGCTTGCAAAACTGCATCTCACCTGAACCGACGGAACACAACCTTCATGTGTCTCATGCGTCCGGTTCCCGTGGTGCTCCGTCTCATGGCCTTTGCGCTCCAGTTGTCTAGAAACACAACACTATTAAAACATATGCACGACACACAGAAAATCTCCCCAGCAGCCTGTGTATAGACATCTAGGCTTACCTCAGTTTAAAACTAATATCACTGGACAGTCATTTGTTCAGACATTTATTTTTTGGTCATCACAGGTAAGCATAAAAATTCTGGAGGCCTTGATGTAAACCAAACTGACACCCGAAACACTCACATTACTACAAAATAAGTCATACTTACACTTTCTCTTGCGCTTGGCAGGGTAACCGCACTTTCCGCAGGTGGACTTCTGCAGGTGATATGCTTTAGATCCACATCGGCGGCACAGAGTGTGCGTCTTATTGCGACGCTTACCGAAAGACGACGTACCCTTCGTCTAGAAAACAACACATGAATAACATCACTGTCATGTGTGTGTCATACAACAGATGTCTCAAACTTTGGCACACTGGGTTTTAACAAACAACGTCGCCTAGGTAGGTTTGAGACTCCGCTAGACATGTTTGCAGACAGGCTACTAAAGAAATCATGCCACGAAAGCATCTATAATTTATGTCGATACATAACATTGACTTAAAAATCTCATTATGTGAAATACAAGGCCAGTAATCACATAGAGCGCCCGTAACATGTACAAGCATTAACTTGTGAAACTCATTTCCCATTTCAACATGAAGGCTAAGCGACATGCTAATTGTTATAATCAAACCACAAATTCTACTTATCAACAAATCACGAACATAATATATGATATCGGGCCTTGAATATATATGCTTGTGATATGATTATCATTTGAGTGAGAAACTAGCGTTATTGAGCAGATGTTAGAGGATTTTAAGGCAAGACGCTTCCGAACTCACCATCTTTCCTCGGAGCTGATTCGAAAGAGGCCGGAAAAGCCGCTGGTGTCCTAATAAAAAAGTACCGGCTAGGTTCCGGTGCAACCGCTAAATATGTCCCCCGTGTCCACTGCGGATTTTTATTATCAAACCGACATCTCGAGTTAATGTAGATTACTTTTAATCGCAATAAGTCATTGGATAATATAACAACATGTAGCCTAATTATCTTTAAGGGAGCAAAGGGTCGTCATTATTGTTCATGCTCGTGGAACCTAAAACTAAGTGTCTGTACTGTCAGATCGATTTGAACGACGGGCAAAATAATTTAGTTAGATGTGTTTTTTAGCTTCACTCTGTTTTACACACAAGATGAATCGTTTTAAATTCCGATGAGACGATGGAGTATACAAAACATTTCTTAATTAATCTTAAAAGACTAAAACAACATTCAAACCAAATTTCTGGAAGGCAACAATAATAAAGCGTGCGCCCTCTAGTGTACAAAGAACGCAATGTCAATGTTAAATGAATTGCCAATATTTACAAACAATCAGAGCACTTCTGCGACAGTCGCACGTCCTCCTCATAAATAAGCGAGGCTTTCTTTAATTCTGCGTGATGTAATGGAGTTAATTTGTGCAAAGTTAAATCTGCTTTAGGCCTACTGCATTGATGATGGGTCATTCTATAATTAGGGGTACATTTCAGGTCAACAAAAAAGTGAAGAAATCAGTGTGCTTTTCTGCAAAATAATCTAGTTGTTTCCATAATATACCCCCATATTGTTCTAAATTCATTAGTTGCCAAGCTTAAGCTCAAATTACTTTTTAAATATTTAAATGAAAATAAATATTTAATTAATTGTTTTGTCAACAGTGTTACAGACAAAAGTGATGTCATAGAAGAAATAAATGAAGTACTACACATATGATAAAACATTTGTTTGAAAGTTATTGAGTCTATTCACCAGGGGGTTTGAGGTTGTATGTCTAACTGATTTAAAAAATATGAATTTTAAACTGAATAACGGATATTCTTTGGTATACTATCATCAATGGATATTTTTTCAACATAATTCTCCATTACACTGAATTTAGAGTTATTCAAGGTCTTTATGTAATACTGTTCACTCTAGAGATGTCCTTTTTATCATTTTTATAAAATTTTAGCCTTCAATTAAAGATTTATGACACAAAAATCACACGTAACACAATTGACAGATAAAGTAAAACAGTTGACAGAAGTAACACGGTTGACAGGATGCATTAGGAGAAAAAGAGAAACCTTTCTTTAAAATAAAACCTTTTTATTTTGACAAGTGTCAGCAACAAGTAATTAATTAACTCTCTTGAAACAATGGAGAAAACAAACAAAAACTTTACTACATTAGTCTCGTTCACAAAACTTTCCAACTCATCCTACTTGTAGTCTATTTCCTCTTCCAGTTTCTTCACATCCTCACATGTTTTTAAAAAATAACTATTACTATTTAATTACACTTGTTCATATTTTACCATGTCATTCCTGTGTTATAACAATAGTTAATGTATGTTTTTATCAACAATACTCAATATAGGCATAAACTATGACAAGAAACCCAGCCAACTGTGCTACACTTGATGGGTAACACAGTTGACAAGTAACACAGTTGACATTTCTTCCATTTTAGGGCCTTGTGCTAACTGCAGACCTTGAACATGTCCCCACATTACCTTGATCAACTAGTGTTTTTATACATTTTATCTACATTTTTGTAAATATAATATCTAAAGTAAGTACACAAGACCATGTTGATAACACAGTTGATGAGCAATTCATCTACTCTATGTGTAGACAATAATAAAGAATAAAAATTGAAGAGGAGGAGTAGAAACTTACAACACTGTATTTTAAATTCTGGCCACTGAAGGTCGTGACATCACATGATGTTGGACATGTTACTTTGGAACAAACCATTCCTGACTTATAGGGGTTTTGTCAATGGGTAGCACAGTTGACAAAGATTTCTCGGACACACACAAAGTTAATAATTTAATAGATATAAACAAGTGAATTAGTTTTTAAAATACATTTGCCTTGTTTTAATGATTATTTTTAACAAATAATGATGAAAATAATATACAAAAACATGTATTGTAGTGTCAATTTGAAAGGCATAACTTGACTTTTAGCAAATTGGACAGCACAAAAACTGTTATTTCCAGTACAGCATATGCATTTTCTCCTAATTAACTCTTGGAACTGGTTGACTTTTATGCATGAAATAAAGAGGAATGTTCCCAAATATAAAAGTGATCATTGCTTGAAGTAAATATTCAGTAAAAATGATAAATACAACCAATGGACTTGAAATGTACCCTTAATTATAGAATGACCCTGGTATTAATATACTGAACTTGAAACAATTAGGTATTTTTCCTTAAGTTTTGTATCATTTTGTAAGGACTTTACAAATATACTTTATCGCCTGGGGCCCAAGAATAAATGTTTAGTTCAGCATCTGCGCGTATTGTGTGGTAATTAGCATGGTCAGCTTTATTTAAAGTCAATGGTAATAAATGGAATGCTGTTGTATTGATTAGTCTTTATAAACGGTCTTTTAACTGCAAGGGCTCACGGCCAGCACGTGAACATAAATTATACAGCTTCCAAAAACGTCTAGGCTCGAACCACAAACAAAAAAGGCAAAATGACCGTCTATTGCCATAATACAAGTACCAAGTCGGTATGCAATCCCTGTCTTGAACAACAGCCCATTGTTCTTACATTACAATTTGTGTAGTGATGGCTGAAAGCCTGCTTCCAGCATGGCTCTGCAGTTCAGTCTCATTGGTGCTGATGAGAGGGAGTGGAGCGCGTCACCGATCGCGCGCACTCCGCAGCCGAAAGACGCGCATTTCTAAAGGATGTCACGTCCTTACACGTTATTCATAGGACGGAGAGATATAATTCACATCCAAATTCGATATTCGTCGTAATGGACGGTAATGATTTCTATTTAATGAATGAATGCATGGCCATATTGCTCAAACCCAAAAATAAAGCGAAACCCATCTGCTATATGGAGACTGACCGCGCATCAGTTCGAACGGACAAAACGATGCGCTTCAGACGGTAAACAATCACGGGTGTTCCTGAATGTGTCTTATTTAAGACAACCTGACTTTTAAAGGATGGGGTACGCGGACCCGACATCCAGTAGAGATTTGCTGGGAAACAGATCTCTTTGTTTTATTTTCATATGTGCTTTTGGACTGGTTACCTTATTCCAGCAAATCCTCTATGGCAAGAATTACATCAAAAGGTAAGATTATCGATTTCATAGCTATAGAAAGAATACAAAAATGTTTTATGAAGGTTTACATATAATGCAAAATGTGTGCTTTAAATGAAATTGTGTTGGCATGACAAGAGCAATTATTTGATTTGATTATTTGCTTGCAAAATCTCTCTTTTAGCCATTAAATCATGCCATACACAGTCTATTGACCGACTGTCTATGCAGCGAGACGCTCTAGTCTTGTTTTTATTCTGTTTTCTTTCTATTCTGGTTTGGTTGTTTTTTTCTATCTTCAGAACAGCTCATACATCTTGCCTAAAACCTATGTGACAGCACATATACGGCTTTAAAAGCCCTTATGTCCACGATTTGAAAAGATGATATTATATATATGAATACATTGCGATGTGACGTAGCCTCTGATTTTGTATGTGCCCAGATTCAAGCACTGTTGATTAAATATGCATCATGATGTTTCATAAGACCCAGATCTTTCTTGGCCACTTAAAAAGAAATGACATCATACTAGGAATAAGTCCCCCGGAAGGTGAATCATGTGTTTTTTTTGGAACGGAGATATGTTTTGCGGGGGTGTTGGAGTGCTTGGGTGTGTTTTTTTGTCCATGTAAAATGGCGTCTCTGGAAAGCACGCCCCAGTGCATTATGGTTCCTGCGACCTAGCAGATGCCCATATGCTAAATAAAGCTATTTCACACCCCACCTGAACCCCCCTTTCCTCTGCGTCCACCTCGACGCACACTCAGGATTCATGACATCAGAGGCTGATGGCCACAGATTGCATGAATACCGTCCTGTATTTCACTATCTATTCCACAGTGGTTTTGGTTTGTAGTTTAACATTTAAAGTGACACATTAGACTGATGTACTCATAAAGAATCAGGGAGAGGAAATGGACATTAAATGTCAACATGAAATGGCGTTTGAAATCCAGTCTTCTTCTGTTATGTTATATACGTGATAAAAATGTTGGTGAGGCATGGATTAGATGAGGATACAAGACAGGCGGTTGGAAAGGAAAAGCTGAAAGACAAGAGGAATGTGCAAATGATTACATTTGAATGAAAGATTATGTAGACACAAATGTGCACCGCTCATTCACCTGAGACGTGCGTTAAGAAAGTGAACAGGATCTGATTCTGTCGAAGCAACGACACGCGTGCTGAAATCCTGCAAATATGTTGACAAATGCTTGTATTAATAATACATTTACAGAACTGAACGAAACACACGCTGCCCAGTTCCCCTTAAATGCTCCTGCCATGTTGGCTAAATTATGACTTTGAATAATTCAAAACACTTGAAAACATTCAATATCATTTTCAACAAATAATTTTCAACACTTGAAAACACGTGTAAAAACAAGAAAAATCGTCCCTCTTCAGTTTCAGTATATCGTAAAAGTGTCATATAGTGCAGTGGACATCTGATAGAAAGTTAGATTTTAAAACTCTGAATAAATATCACATATAATCATGCAATCAGCCGCGTTTGAGACATGAATCATGTAAATGAGGTCATTTTATTATGGTTAATTTAGGGCTCCAGTTACACTTTGATTTAGGACCAGTCTCTGCGCCCTTGTGCCAGGCTTTAAATTTCCTGTTCGGTCTGAAAATATTGATATGTAAGTGGCTGCTCAATGCAGAAAAAGTATTGACACGTAGTTAGATCTTCAGCGGTGACCTCTTCATTATCTGCTCGGCTGCAGAAGAGCATCTGTTCTTCACACTGTATCTCTCTTGATTTTATTCTCTTTGCACAGTTGAGTTTGCGTTTCTTGTATTGGTCAATATATACAGAAGGTTAAAAATAGCTGATGTCTGTGACCGGATGCTTTGAACACGTAAGCAGTGGGCTGGCGTGTGCTATAGGAGTGTAATTGAATTCGACTGCAGGTTCACTGGGAATCAAAATGAACCCTTTATACTTTCTTAATGCACATTTATTTGCACTGTTCATTTGTGTGAATTATTCCAAAAAATGTCAAACGTCTGTGTGCATAATCTTTCATCTATACGTAATAATGCTCTTGATCTTAAACCTTTTAATTTTCAGTGTGTCACGGGTTGGGTGCTTAAGGAAAATGTTAAAGATGGGGTACACACACAGTCACCTATGGACCTATGCAGTAGTATTGCATACTTTTACTTCAAAGATTATTTAGTTTGATCAAATTTATAAAAGAGAGAAACAGCTGTATGATTATTTCCGGAAAAAGACGAGGTGCTGGAGGTGTGCAGGGGGACGGAACTACGGCATGAGCACACACAACATCGCATTAATCCCTTCGGCTTGTTTACATTATCCACCGACACAGACATATGACTTAGTTTGACTTACCGCCGTGCTTTATGTCCGGCATCTTTTAGTGATAGAACCGCGACATCTTTCAGTTTCAAACGATCTCAAATCCAGTGTTATATCCCATTGGAATTTTTTTATTTCAATAGAATTTAATGTATGGTTGCGTTTCAGAAGGACAGTAGTCAATTTACTCAAATTCACAATTATATCAGGCAATATTGTGATATGAACACATACGTTGAGTACGTAATTTAATTAGGAATACCAATTCATGTCAGTGAATGAGTTTTGGGGGGATTGACCTATAAAATATAAAAAAAATCACTATTTATTTACCATGTTGTCATTTAAAACCTGTGTTTTTTTCATTCTTCTGCAAAACACAAGAGAAGATATTTAGAAAAATGATGGTAACAGAAAACCATTGGTCCCCATTGACTTCTATTGTATGGACACAAAACCAATGCAAGTCAATGGGGGCAAACTGTTTTTCGTTACCGACATTTCTCAAAATATTTTCTTTTGTGTTTTGCAGAAGAAAGAAAGTAATACAGGTTTGAAATGAGGGCGTGTAAATAATGACAGAATTTTCACCATTCATTTAAAGCCGCAATGTTTTACATCCCAAACACCTGTTAAAATTAATCTGGATTATTACTTCTGTTCTAATCCAGCACATGTCAAATCTGTATTTTGGATTATTCCAGTGTTTTAATCCATGAAGTATTTAAGACTTAAATAAACAGCAGCATTAAATATAAAAAACATGCCAAATAAATCCACGAGTGAACATTTTCAACATCAGTTTTAAATACTGTTTATGTAATCGCTCTTTAAGACCTGCTTTATTCACACGCCATCAGATCAAATGTTTCTCATATTTTTGTAACGGGTGATGGGGAAAAGGTCTGATGTGTTTTATGTATTCAGTTTCTCTACGTTTGCCGTGAGGATTACTGGTTTCTAGCAGCATTTACGAGCTGCTTTTTGCCATTCAGACATTCTGAATTGTGATTTTGGTGCCGGTGCCCGTGTAGATAAAAGATGAATCGTTTCTGTAAATACAGTTTAAATTGAATTTTGACTCTTTCTGTCATTCAACCACCAACAGTTTCATCACATACAACAAATACAAATCTGTGTGTGTTTGACATTTGCTTGGCATGAACGAGTGAATGAAACTTTAAACGTCCTGCCTCATTTTCTCACTAGTGGGCAACAATTTAACCGCCTCAAAGGACAGGAGGTGGGCAACTGGAGCGGTCTCATTAGTTACCCCGATGATGGAGGGATGAAGCTGTCCAGAAATGGAAGGAAAAGGTACAAAACCGCACAGAAACCTCTGAACTACACAACTAACACTCTAGAGAGAGAGTGAGAGAGAATGTCACATAGTGAATGATAACTCAGACGCTTGCATGTCTGGAGACACATCCAATCTCATCAGCCAATCAGACTGCAGAAATGAACAGCTGTGGCAACTTAAACCCACCTACTAACATCAGAGCCAATCAGAGCGCCAGGATTACTTAGTGTGTTATTTTTAGAGGAGAAAATAGAACAACGGTGACCGCCCACTTTCTCAGCGGTCTGGGTTCCAGACGTGTTCGTTCCCATTCATTTACTCGGGTCTTAAAGAAAAAATGAAAACAAGAAATAATTTGTTGTACAGTATATATTTTTGTCAGTGCAGTTAAACTGGGTTAAATACCGAGATTGCTTTAGATTCATTTATTGTATCAAAAGTAAGCCAAATTGAGCGCATTGCATTATGTGATACAGTATTCTCTGCAGTGTGCTACATTTTTTCTAGTGCAGCGTGAAATTTAGTAGCATTCAATACAATTTTGTATACTGCACAAAAGAAAGCTATTGAGAATAAATCATTGTTTTTTAAGAACAAATCTGTGAATAGTTTGAATGTTCAATTACATTTCTGTAAAGTATATTTAAACATATTTTACAAAATAAGTCACGTCTCTTTATTTTAAGTACACTTAAGTAAAGTTCAGGTATATTTTTAAGTATACTTTCTATTAAGTGTAATACATTTGTATAATTTTGGACTATTTTAATACTTCTTGGGACTCATTTGGCTGTCTTTTTAGTTTGAACATTTTTACTTTTAAGTATGCTCAAAGAACTTTGATTACAACTAAATTTTCATTCGTACCGCGACAATATCTGTACCACATTTTGTTTTTGTTTATGAAAGTACCCTTTAGTGCACGTTTTACTTTAAGTTTATGTTTTTATTAAATGAGTTTAACAATATACCACTATGTTACTATTTAGGTTTAAAATTTTATACTTGAAATACACCTTTAGCTTTATTTGTAGATTTGAAGCATATAAGCCTACATACTTTTCTGTACTTAAGTTTAAATTAAATTTAGATTTCTTAAAAGTACACAAAGTAAATAGTTTGGGAGAAGTTCATAAAAAAGGAGACTGAGTTTTTCTTTGGATTTGTGGTTTAAAAGATAGTACACTAAAATAAACTTTTTTTGCACAATTTTCATGTCCAGGCTGATGGTAGTGTAGGTCTATACAGGAGGATCTTAATGCATGTTTGGCGTATGGAACCCTACTGTTGCCATTTTCAGTACTGGTCCAGCAGTTGAAGGGTCATTTAAAACAATTATCTTATCTCTAACTTAACTCAACTTGTATGCATCTTGACAGACGTGTCCATCAGAATTTTCACCACTCAGCAGCTCTGAGATGCGTATCTTTCACGCCCTGCCTAGCCGATATTAAGAAGAAAAAGCAGAGAAGGTAGGCCACTCTGATGGCATTTCTAGTTCACTTCCTTATCAACCTTACGCCCCCCCTGAGGACGTCTCCTTCGTCTTTTCCATCTGATCTGAGAGGGTCCGATTGCTTATGCTCTCAGTGCACTTCTGGTCCGTTCGTGCATGTTGTCTGCAACTTTCCATCTGCTACTGCCTTTGACCCCATCACCACCGCTCCCTGAAGTCGGGAATTTGTTTGTTTCTTTGGATCTCATGGCTCGTTGTTAGTGCTTTTATGTATCATGCATCTTTTAAAGCCCCCACCTCAAAACCCATAGCGCACCCGTGTGAGTGTGTGTGTGTGCACGCAAACAGTCAATGGAATGGATTGTGTGTGTGAGTGTGTGTCATGTGATCTCAACACACCGCTTCCCGCTTGCACATTGCTGCCTTTGACGTGACGAGAAGATTTTATTTTGCGTTTTTTCTTTTCATCAAAGTGATGTCAAAGATGTTCGTGGTCAGTCTGATCACACATACGAGGGCCGTTCATGATTACCCAGTGTGCACCTCTCCAGGCTACAGTACAGTCACATGTCACAATGTCACTTCAGTCTGAGATGTATGGAATCGCTAATGCGTTTTGTCTTTCTCTCATGTCTTGCCATTTCATGTTTGCTTGTTTTCCTTTTTTTGTTCTCATCGCTGTTCATTTGATCATTTTGTTATCATCAATCAGCGTAACTGTCCAATAAAAAATAAATGGATGGGAAAAGGGTTGGATAACATTAAGACTCAAAACCTAGATGATGTGATGAGAATATTTGATAGTTAATATAAAAAATTATGTAACTCCAGAAGCCTTTTCGCATGCAAAGATCACAATATACTTTGAAGAAAACTTTATATCCCCCATCAGAATGATGTTAGATACTGTATATGGAGGCCATTTTGGCTCTGATTTCATTTTCAGTTTCAGTACGTGATCTGCAGTAACAGGCCAACCTTCATTATGGTCCATTTAAAGCCCATTGAAATAGAACCGTGCAGCATTGAGGATGTTTATTCGTCGACGTTTTGCCCGAGGAAACACTCAGAATGGGAATTAGAGCCATATTAAAGATACATCCTCCTCTTCTAGCTGATTACAGCCTAATGCATTCTCATATTTCACATTTTATTCACTTACATTATTGCATTTCCATCATTTTAATGCTTGTTTTTGTATTTTTGTTTCACAACCAAGGTGAGGACACATTTATCTATTTAAACCCTGTTGCCTCTTGTCATTGCGGTGAAAGCGCTTTCTTTTATTCTCTCCCCAGAAAAGTGGAAAAGACCGTTTTGACTAGAATAGATTTTAAAGGTGTCTATACGAAGAGATAAAGCTCCCTGTAATGAATACTGAAGGAAAAATGTGCAATATAAAACAAATACAGTTTTGAGTCGGATGTTTTTTTAATAATTATGTTTAATAAAGTTTCAGGAATAGCTCATCCAAAATACAAATTCTTTCATGATTTATTTACTCATTCTTATGTGGAACACAAAAGAAGATATTTTGAGAAATGTTTCAGTGGTTTTGTGTCAATACTATGGAGGTCAATGAGGTTGCCGACGTTCTTTAAAATGTCTTCTTTTGTGTTCTGCGGAAGATAGAAAGTCATTCAGGTTTGAAATGACGTGAGGGTGAATAAATCATGGATGAATATTCGTTTTGGGGTAAACTATAGTATGTCTTTGGTATTTTAGATTGTCAAAATGCAAACAGTTCTGGTCAGGATCTTCAGTGGCTAAAAAGTTCTTTCAGTTTTTGGGTTAACGTTTAGGTTGCAGAGAGAACATATTTGTGACTTGGTGTTTTCTGGCAGGTATCTGGAACGCTCGCAGGGCTCAATGGAGTTTAATTCCAGTGCATGCAAGGAACTACGACAGGAGATCACAGATGTGAAAGTACTGACAATGTGAGTTTGTCTTTCTCTCACATATTCAACTGTGCGCGGACATGTGAGTGAGCGTTCCAGCGGGAGTCAGATGACCTGATGAAAGTCTCCTCTCAAAGGACAAATCCGGTGAAGAACATCTATTTAAAGAAATATAATATCTGTACAAGAACAGCCTCTCTTCTGCTCTCCTTAAATCAGCGGTGTTTTTGCAGAAAAGCATTCTAACTACTGCTTAATGCATACTTTGGATTAGAAACAAACCGCTAAACCCAAAACTATTGTCCCACATTGTACTACATGACCGATAACACAGATTATGTTCATTGTTATTGAGAACGCTGTTCATCTTTTTATTGATTGAACACTAGTATGCAACTTTATAGCAACATGCTGAAAACCATCCAGACTACTGTAGCAATCACCCAGCAAGCACCCAAAACCACCTCGCATCTTGACTGTGTGTATATGTGTGTTTTTCATTCAGGATAAAGACGTCAGAATTATTTGAGCGATGGAGAAACCTTCAGGTGTGTAAGTGGGAGCAAAACAAGGAGGAGATTGATAACTTCAAGTGAGTGCACATAGACAGGACAAGTTTTTTTCATTTGTCTTAATGGAACAACATCACCTCTTTTTCTTATATAAGAGAGTTTATGTTTTAAGAAAGTAGTGATATCAGATCTGTCATAACAAAGTACTGAGATTGTTTCTTTTGTCCAACAGGATGTCTCTGTCACGATGCTGCAATGCCCCCTCTTTTCTGTTTACCACAAAAAGAAACACTCCCTCCGGCACAAAGCTGCGATATGAGGTGGATACGAGTGGAATCCTAAACATCAGCCCTGAGATTTTCAAAATGTTCCCAAATGTGAGTTAAACCACTTTTAAGTATAATATCACTCATAAAATCCAACAGAAATGTGAGAAAAGTGGAATTCAGCATTATTTATGACCAATAGGGTAAAATGACCTTTACAAAAGTATTTGGAAGAAAATCTTTCCAAATCATTAAGTTTAAAATAAAATATAATGCATTTTGAGCTTAAGAATAAGCAACAAATAAAAATTTAACATAATTAAAATTTTGAAACAGAATTACAATGAAAGTTCAAGTAGGAATCCTGAGCATATTTTAATCAGACGTGAAGGATGAGGGGTGTAAAGCTAAAGATCAATAAAAATGGCTGGATTCATTTCTGGCCAAAATCTTTTCTTGAAAGACACACCTGAACTTACGAATCAAGCATCCTTAGGTAGCTGTATCACGGCAAGCGTTACCTAGCAACCTGCGCAGTGATCACACCCTAGACACCCTATTCCTGCAACAGTTGCCTAGCAACCGTCTCCCAGCAATCATCCGTCTCTCTAATCGCATTGAAGTCTCTCCTGTCCTATTTCTGAAAATATTCTCTGCTCTGACTGCAGGATATGCCCTATTCCAAATCCCAGTTCAAGAAATGTGCCGTCATCGGAAACGGAGGCATTATTAAAAACAGCAAGTGTGGACGAGAGATTGACGCAGCTGACTTTGTTTTACGGTAAAATTATAAACTTTTGTCTGTGTTCTAAGTAGTTTATAAAAACCCTTTCTACATGTTAATTTACTCAACTCTTGTTTCTCTCTCATTGCCATCTTTTAGATGCAATATTCCACCCATCTCAGATATGTACAGTGAAGATGTGGGATCGAAAACGGATCTTGTTACCATTAATCCCAGCATCATAACAGAGAGGTACACACATTTTTTTTTTTTGTATTAATGTTTTTTATTTATTTTTATTTTATTATTTTAGTTAATTTGATTTATTTTTCAAAATCAAAAAAATGTTTTTTAATAACATTGGCTTCAATTTAATTTTATTGTATGAACACAAAACCACAGAGACATTTCTCAAAATATCTTCTTTTTGTGTTTCACAAAAATAGAGTCACATAGAAGAGTGAATAAATGATCACAGAATTATTATTTTGGGATGCAATATCCTTTTTAGATATTTTTGCAATGTCTCGTGGCAAGTAACACAAGAACTTTTTCTCTGTCTCACTGTCTAGGTTCCAAAAACTAGAGAAATGGAGGAAGCCATTTTACGATGTCCTCCGGAATTATCAGAACTCTTCTGTGGTGTTGCCCGCGTTTTACAACACGAGAAACACGGACGTGTCATTCCGTGTCAAATACATGCTCGATGACTATGAGTCCACCCGGGGCGTGTTCTTCTTCCACCCGCAGTACCTGCTGAACGTCCAGCGTTTCTGGGCTGTGCAGGGTGTGCGGGCCAAACGCCTCAGCAGCGGTCTAATGCTTGTTACTGCGGCGATGGAGTTATGCGAAGAAGTCCATCTCTATGGCTTCTGGGCTTTTCCCATGAACCCCTCGGGCATCTTCATTACACACCATTACTATGACAATGTCAAGCCCCGCCCCGGGTTCCACGCCATGCCGTACGAGATCTTCAACTTTATGCACATGCATGCTCGTGGAATCGTGCGTGTGCACACAAGCCCTTGTAGGTGAAACACGTCTGGTGACCCGTTGTCTGGTCGGTCTGTTTTGTAGAGCTGGTGGCGCTATGCATCTCAACGCATCTCTGCCTCAAAGGCCAAACGTTTTACTGCGTGTTTTTACAATGTTGTGTCGGGACAGAAAATGGTGTCTCATGTTTGGTGATTTTCTGTAGCGGTGTTGTGATTGTGCATCAGGTCAGATAACACATCAGAACACACAAAAGCTTGACACGTGTTGACCAAATCAGTTATCTCTGAATGGTTTAAACATTTATGTATAAAGGCAAATGCTTGTACGTGTGTATTGCACAAGTTCAAAAATAATGTATGATTTTTGGAAAAGGGATTGTGTTATCATATCAAACACAGTTGTTAATGTTAAGGAATGGTTATGCAGTCTATCGGTCTTTGTCTGATTCTCTCTCTCTCTCTCTCTCTCTCTCCCTTACACACGCACACAATCTTAAGGTTTTAATGTCCCTTAAATTGACTGATCATGTTTGTATAACACTGAAGCTTTATATATACAGGTCGCTTGTATATGATATTGTGATAACTGTGACCTTATGACTTGCAAACACGTTTCTGCTCTCACCATTGGCTATGTCTTATCCGCACATGAATACAGAGTTATTCTGTTTCTTAATTTATGTTTCTTGAGCTTTATTTTTATGTTATGCAAAATCACTACGTCTGAGCTTTTATGACCACCAACACACATTTCAAAGTGTAATTTTGTTTTTAATTTTAGCTAGAAAGTCTCTCTATCTCTCTCTCTCACACATACAGTGCTGGTGTCAGGTTTTGAGGCTGTGGTGAATAATTCATCAGTTTCAGAGGTTAATCAGTGTTAATCAGACAAACATAGTTTGATTTCTCTGGAGTTTCTCTCTTTCACCTGCACACACAGAAACAGAAAGAATGTTTTTGGTCATAAATGCAGAATTATAAATCATTTCCACAACTTACTGTGTTTAGCTGTTGAACATATGTTGTACAATTCTGGTATAGAATCTAAATAAAAACTTTTTTTTTCAAGTTTTTAAAAGATTAGTGACCTTGACAGACGTTATTTTGGTTCTGTTAAGCTCATTCATGTACATGCCTTGGTCATAACTGCATTAACATTATATCAAGTTAAAGCAGCGATTAACAATTTTATTTTTTTACAGTTTTTCTTCTGACACTGAACGATCTGTTATGAATATTGCTCTGATATAATGCCTCATTGGCCTGTGCCCATTCCTGACTGTCTTTTTAACAATTATGTAAATAAAATTGTTTGGAATCTCTGCTGGGTTGCTTCATCTTCATATATTGATAATATGGTCCAGTCTACAATGCACAGTAAGACACAATGTGCAGTAAAATAAATGGTTACTGCATAACACATACTTTTATTTAAAATATTTTGTTTTGTAAAAAGTTTGGTATCTTTGTGGGGATTTGCCATAGACTTCTATTGTATCTATAATCAGAATCAGAAGAGCTTTATTGCCAAGTGTGCTTGCACATACAAGGAATTGTGGTGTTGGAAGCTTCTAGTATAGACATTCAACACAATGACAATATAAATATAATAAGATTTACAGTCTAAAAGTTTCTAAAATATGCATGCATAAAATAAAAGACTAGTGTACAGAAAATGGGGGATAATAACATATAAGAGACATTGTACAAAGTAGTATATAGTAGAATATACATTCAGTATTAACATATTGTGCATAAGGGTCTAGTAGTATTTTCTATACCCAACCCTGTACATACACCTGTCACACACAATGACAACAAGAGTGTCAGATGTAGGTGTGTAAGCTGGTCAGCTGTGTACATTATGGCTGTACCCTGACATATCGCCCCCTGCTGGTCACTTTAATGCCTGTATAAGTGTTCAAGACTAAAGTCAAAAGCAGAACTGGCAAATGAATGTTTTTGTAAGAACAAATTCTGATAAAAATCAAAATGTATTCACTCTCCTGTTAAATACACATCTGAGTTTACGTAAATGATAATTGGTTGTGAGATGCACGACGTCATATTTGAACGTATGCACACACGCAGGATCTGAAATGAACCAAAAAAGCCAATGTATTACAAATGTGAGCAAGACAAAAAATACACTTAAAATACAGTAACCTTGACACAAACCCGTTGACATAAGCTTTGCAGAAAAACATTGTTCAAATCACGTATGCTGTGTGTAATGATATTAAATAAACATGCATTTATTTTGTTTTTGCACGAATCATAACATTTATACTGAAGGAACACTAAACCCTTATTTAAATTAACCACTTATTTATATTTAGTAACAAAGTAAACCAACCGACGACTGTATATATTGTTGCGGTTAAACCAGTTCAAATTTGCTCTAACTATGGTTCGTTTATCCATGGCATTTATAGTAATCTATGGTAATACAAACGATCAATTTGACTAAAAATATAGCCTAACTATACTTCTACTGTAACAAAACCATTTCATAAAGGTCGAATGTACAAATTCTCATTATGATCGGGAGAGAATCGATAGAAGAGTCGATTGTTCGAGTAATGTTTGAATCGCGACCAAAAGCCGACCAATGAGAACTTCGAGACAGACCTGTACGTCATTCGCGTATTCCGGCTTGGCATCGAAGTAAATGGCTCTTCTCACACGTTTCAACGAGTTTACACATTCAAACTTGTATTAGTGTTTAGAGTTTCTTTACAAAAACAACACATCCACAAATTATATTTACGTTGCTATCAGTGACTCTATATTTAACTTTGTAGAAAACATTAGAGGTGTCGGTAATAATGAGTCATTTTAAAACACATTTTAAAGGATGACAGCCAAAACATGCCAACAACTCAATAATCCACTCTTAACGCTAAGTTTAGTAAACACACGTTTGTTTTCACTACCAACCCTCCTACAGTAACCAAGTTACGTCAACAGGAATACGCCTATTTGTCTTTATACATTTATGTATTTTTTTTAAAGTAATGATCAATATTAATTTAATTCATATGATAAACCATACCAGTGTAAAAATATTGTGAAAGTTTATTATAAAAGCTTGCAAACAAGGCTATGTTTACTTGAACCAACATGCTGAACGTACACCAGAAACCATCGCAGATAGTCTTTTGGATTTAATGGTAATAATGGAAATTTATTTTAAACCAATGAAAAAAAAGTAAATTTGACTGCAGCAATGTTAAAAGAATAGTTCGCCCCAAATACAAACATTGACGGACCCCTCGTGCCATGTGACATGTTTTGTTCAATTCAACAGAAATGAAAAATGTTGTATTAAAATCCCGTCATGTTATAAACTTGATATTTGGGTGAACTATTCATTTACTATTGTTGCAATCACTTTTGTATACAGACAAATACTTCCCAAATTTTCTTCAGACAATTAGAAAAAAATGAGCTATTCAGTGGTTTCTGTTATAGCTTAAAGTGTTTAAAAGCGACTTTCTCTGACTGTGTTTTTAGCCAGACGTCAATTTGCTTAAATTAGTTCACTACGTACTTTGGGTAAAGCATGTTAAATAGTTTGACCACGTTAATCTAGTGGCACTAACTTATTTATCTGTGTTAATGAAATCACTGTTAATAATTTACAGGTGTAAGTGAAGCGTCTTTAATTATCTGTAATTATTATCCCTCTCTTTGGGTGTCTCTTCTTTCTGGTGTCTCTCTCTCTCCTCCTCTCTTTTTACGTACTTTATCTGTTCATGTGCCACTGTGCTTAAATAAACGTGTTTTATCTCATATAATGTATTTGCCTTGATGCAGAGAGTGTGTTTATTTCCACTTATATTAACACACACGCTATACTTTGTATGCATATCATATATATACGTTTATGTGTGCATACAAATGCAGGCCGTGCTTTAGTAAAGCGATCTCCAGACCATGAATAATAAAGGACGTAAAGGCCCGGCCCCCCCCTCTATCTCTGTCCTCTCCGTTTTCATTTGCTTTCTCTCACAGATCATGTGATCACTCTTCGAACAGTAATAATTCATGAGCTCGGCACCCATCGCAGGGCCTCCGGCTCTGAGCTGAGGCCCGGCTCCAGCTGCGCGCAGGGGCCTATCGGTCGCCGCGGGTCAGACGGGCGACACCTTACACCGCAGACGGCGAGGAAACACTCACCCTCACCCTGCCACACTCCGGATGAATAAAAGATGCCCACAAAAGAGAAAAAAAGAGCAGAAACTGAAGAACAGGATGACGAAGGAGAGGAGAAGGAGCCAAAGGTGAAAGGAAAGAGTAAGAGGGACGCAGACGAGAAGAAAACGAGACAGA
Source organism: Triplophysa bombifrons (assembly GCA_029783895.1). NCBI lineage: Eukaryota > Metazoa > Chordata > Actinopteri > Cypriniformes > Nemacheilidae > Triplophysa > Triplophysa bombifrons. The sequence continues at coordinate 1,934,258 of CM056466.1, forward strand.
AGGAGTCGGGGAACGCCGAGGTGCTCGCGAAAAATACTGGAGAGGACAAAAAGAAAAAGAAAAGCAAAGAGAACCACGATGGCGAGGTGACGGAAAATGACAACGGGACGGAAGAACAGAACAACAATGAACCCATCAAGAAAGAAAAACGCACCAAAGAGAAGTCCTCGCACGAGGAACGGGACGGAGGTGAGGTAAAGAAAGAGAAGAAGAAGAAGAGTAAACCGCCTGAACACAAAGAAGGAGAGGACGACATGGGGTCGAAGGAGAAGAAGAGCAAAGATGGCAAGAAGAAGAAAAAGACATCGGAGGACGATGAGGATGAGGATGCTGTGCAGGAGGAGGCTGAGGAAGAGGAGGAGAAGAAGAAGAAAAAGAAGGAGAAGAAGAAAAAGAAAGGCTCGGACAGCGACGAGGAGAAGAAGGTGAAAAAGGCAAAGAAGTCAAAGGTAAAACAGGTGGATTATGCCGAGCTCTATCAGCAGGAGTTACTGAACTATCATACAGAAGAATCGGATGACCAGGAAGATGAATTCTACAAAAAGAAAGGTAGAAATAAAGAAATCTTCCTTCCCTTTTCTATATCAAGTCTTTTTAACTCTTGGTGAATTTATTGCATTAATTCTCTCTTTTTTACTCTGTCTTTTACTTTCAGCCCCCTCATAGGCTGGATTTCTTTTCAACCTGATCTCTTAATTGCTGTTAAGATCAATAACACCTTAAAAAAATTCTGTGTTTTTTAAAGCAGCAGTACATATTGTGTACATGAAATCCCAAACCGACATTTTGTCAGGAAATGAAAAGAAAGACTGATGACACAGTAATTAATAATAAAAAAAATACAAAGTTGACAAGGACTTTTTACACAATTTTAATGGTTAGATTTTTGCAAAACCCAGTGACAATAATAATGATTTGTGACAAAAAAATAAAGTTACAAAATATGGAGCGACGGCGAAGGTTTTCTGAAGTGCAATGTTCTTTGTGGAACTTCTTTTAGGTTCAATTTATTTTATGTAATCTAGATCACGTCACAATTTCATAAAAAGCCTTTGAAAAAGAGGATTTGGAACATTTCTTTACCTCTTTCGGTTTTGTTTAGAAACTTATTGCTTAAGTATTTCAGCAGGAGCCGTGTAGGTCTGATCAAACTACTGCTCAGAGAGCCTTCCGGATTTGTTTTTGGCAAAAAACTCATTGATTGGCACGTGAGAAGTGTGTTTTGATTGGCTGATTATAACAGTGTCCTGGCAGCAGGGTATCGGGACAGCCGGCATCACGCCAGCGGTGGATTTGAATCAGACGGCCACCTCTCTATGGCCTGAAACATTACACTCTAATCTGCCTTTTCATGCAACCTTCAGAACCTCATTCAGCCTGCTGGACGTCACGCTGTCGGGGTGGTCAGGCGCAACACGTCGGCTCGAGGTTATTGTTTAGCACTGATCCATGAAACTCTTTTGGATGTCCCCAAAAAATGTTTGTGTACTTTTCTAAAGAAATATGATTTTCATCTTCAAAGAACAACATAAGAACCCAAGACACATAATTTATGATTAGTAGCTTTAGCTATTTGCTGGACCTATACAACCATTTCAGACCAATTGTTACAATCAAAGAGTGTAGAGGTGTAAAAAAAATGTAGGTTTTAGAGGTATACAATAATCTGGATTTGAGTAAATTTTATGAGAAATGGTTGAGTACATTTTGAGATCCTCAATAATATTGACATTTGATTGCAGACTTGACAAATCTGAGCTCAGTTTGACACATTGTTGACGAAGTCTAAATTCTCCGTGAGATTTCCGACTCTTTCACAGGAGAAACATCTTAAGACTCAAGCAGAAGTTTTCCTTTGCTCTCAATACAATCTCATGGATGTCTAGTAGAAATATATATATATATTTTTCTTTCTTATGGGAAAAAATCTTTAAGAGTGACTTTTCTACGTCGAGGTTGGATAAACTTCAAAAACTGATAACCTGTGAACCCAAGAAACCTAAACGGTGATAAACACTTCTTTAATATCGTTTCCAACCTTCTTATCGCAGTTCAGAGTTCACCAGAATACACTGAGATCTGTTAAACATCAAGGCGTTTGAACATTACTCATGATTAACACGAGGCTAACAAACGCCCCGGTTAAGACATGCATGTGGTTGTCCCAGTTTCTTAAAGTGGTTCAGAGACGGGTGAAGGTCACGAGGTGCACATCAAGCACTTGCTCTCACTCATTAAACATGAGATACGGCTTACAACGATGCATCTTATACAGGCTTTGGTGAGTTTAGAATAGCAGGTTGTCGAGTTACAGGACCCGAGCACTCGAGACTACATCCCGCTAATGTGATGCAAATGAAAACATGATGCTTTGCTTCACAGATGTCACTGTTTTACTTTCCCCTCTCGCTCAGTGTACGAGGCGGTGACCGTCACGGGTGATGTTAAAGGGGCGGGGACTGACGCCAACGTGTTCCTCACCATGTATGGAGAGTTTGGCGTGTCTCCCAAAGTTCATCTGGCCAGCAAGTGAGTTGTTCTTCATTTCATAGTTGTCTTGAAGTGAAGTGACAACTCATTTACAACGTGAGGTTTAACGGGACAACGAATGCTTCTTAAAGGGATAGTTTCTTTTCAAAAAATATTTATTTATTCACCCTCGTGTTGTTTAAAATCTGTTTGTGACTCTTTGTTCAGTGGAACACAGAAAGCGACTCACAGTTCAATCAAGCTAAACATTCTTTTTCCTTAGTATGTTTTTTATCAGTTTATCCTTAGTTTTTTAACACGATTTATTTCCTCTTTATAAGAATGGTGAGATTTATGATTGCCAAGGTTGCATTGGGAATATGTCAGTGTATTTAATGATATTTGTTTACGTTTTGTTTTGTTGACACATTTCAGGTGTGCTTTATATTTTCTGTATCAGTTCATGTTTTATTCAGAGTTCATCCTTTAGCATCTAAAAACAATATCCAGTATTCGCATCAGAGTTTAATCAGCAGTGGTTTCTCCGGAAGCCTTGGTGATGTTAATTTAATTCTGTATTCTTCTTCAACCTACAGCACTGAGAAGAGGTATAACTTTAACACGGCCTCCTTTCTCTTCATTTCATTTCGCACACAATGCTGTACAAGAGAACATCCTGAAGCCTTTGATCATGACAAACACATTAACACACAATGAGACACAGATGCTGTTTCGATGGTGTGAGATTATTGATGACGTGAATTTGCTCATCCGTTACCCACAATGCCATGGAAAAGCACAGGATTGTTCTCCTCTATACAGCATTATTGTGGACATTCATCTGGACAAATGGGAAGAGATCCATGTGACTTTCTCACTGGACCAATGAGAGGGTAAAGTCCCATGACATCACTTCCTGTGTGGTCTTTATTTATATAAATCTCCAAACATACATAACATGGGATGTATGTTGATTATATATGAGCTCATATAATGACCCATAAACTCTCTCTGCAGTGTTCAATACTCCTGATCGGTGAACGATTAGGAAATGAATTACTCATGAGAGAGATTTATTTTGATCTGATGGATGTCCAAACAGTTCATGTTGCATAATGACTCAGAGATCATAGTGTTAATATTAAGAGGAAGAGAAAATAAAACAAAGGTTTGACCCCAAAATAGAAAGTCTGTCATCATTTATTCACTCTGATGAAGTTCCAAAGCTTGCCTTCTTTTTTCTATGAAACACGTAGAACATTTTATCACAAAATTTAAAAGAATGCACAGTCCTGATGCATGTCTTTCCCATATCCTTTTATTTCCATGGAAAAAAACAAGTTAAGGTTTGAAACATGATGTGAATTAAATATGACAAGCTTATTTTTGGGGTATCCTTTAGAAAGTATAGAAGGAGATCGCAAGACAAGTGCAATGCTTTTAATACGTTTTTGTATAAGTTTAGTATCTATTGGCATTTATAGCTTCTGAGATCTACCCAAGAAACATTTCTTCTGAAAAACAGCACATTTATTACGGTTGGTACATCTGACAGTGGTGATTTTGTTCATCAGAAGATTTTAATCTGACAGTCAGAATGCAACATTTTGGAATTGAGATGAAATTAAACAGAATCGCAGAGTCTGTCTAAATGTCATCATTTCCAAAGTTTGCCGGTGGGGTTTGACAGTAATGCATCACCAGCGTGCTGATCACAGGTGAGGTGTGTGTGTCCGTGTGTGTGCTTGTATGTGTGTGTGTGTGAGGCGTTTGGCAGTCTGATTGCATCTGTAATTCATACTGGGTGATTTTTAATTCATGCGTTTTGATTAGAGATATGCTTTCTGCTGAAGCCAGCGCAAGGGACCGTAGAAAGATATTTGGGTCAATGACAGTAACAGATGGTTCTCTCTTACATACACACACACACACACACGCAAACAGTCTCAGATATCGGTGCATCACACAGGTAGGCACATGATTGAGTGTCAAATGAAATGTCTGTTTGTCTTTAACGGGTCTATTTTTATTTCAGGAGCAGAACCGCTTTTGAAAAGAACAAGACTGACGTCTTTCGGATCAAAACACACAATGTTGGGCCAATAAAGAAGATTAGGTACATACTTTTCATACACTTCAGTAAAAGGTTTGGACACGTCTGCACATCTGTCTAAGTCACAGCTCGGCATTCTCATTCTGTGAATCAATAGAACAAAAAGACAGATGAGATCTCCTCCTCACATCAATTTGGCTTAGTACTCATCTGGATCTCAGTTATTTCTACCGAGAAAACCACATCTGACACCTGCACTGTTTCCGTACTGTAGAATTGAGCATGATAACACGGGCATGAGCGCCAGCTGGTTCCTGGACCGGGTCATTGTGACTGACATGTACAGGCCACACCTCCGCTTCTTTTATGCCTGCAATAATTGGCTGAGCCGAGAAGAGGGGGATGGACTTACCGTTCGATATCTGCTGGGCAGCCTTAACCCAATGGACATTCCCAAACGTACGTTGTTATTTGTATGAACACAATTTCACATTCAGAGGAATCGTTGTTTGTTAAACCTGTTTATTTTGGCTTGGGTTGGTCAAGTGAATCTTTACAACTGCATGTTATATACCGATTCATTTACGGCTGTGTGAATCAGACCACACATAATTATAAATAAAGTATTTTTCCGTACATAAACCTCATACATTTATATTATATTTATTTATGATCAAATTAAAAGGCACACTCACTGGCACTGTCGGTATAACCTCATATCAGCATAGATAACATCATACGGCTTACGCTTTCATGATGCACACAAACGCCAGCAACATCTAACCAGACTCATGTTGCATTTAAGAGATTAGGAGAAATGTAGTAGTAGAGTAGAGTTTCAGACAGGGATAACAATATCACCGGCTCGATATTCCTTAAACGCTACGGACAATATAACATTACATCCGACAGAGAGAGAGAGAGAGGACAATAAGACTGGCCATGTCTTTATGGTCATCATCAGTTTTTGGTCTTCTACTTTAAAACTCTATTCTTGCTAAAAGTTGGTGCTCAAGTTGAGTTTTTGTTTTGTTGTCTCACACTCTTTAAACCCGAATTAGTTGACTTAACTCAAAATTTACAAGGAAAACTCATTGCCTTAACCCACTTTAGTTTGTACTATAAAAAAATAGTTGAGTCAGCTTAAAATAATAAAAGGCAACCTATCACTAGCACGTGTTTGAGTTAACTCAACAAACAGAGACGGAAGTTCACCCAACTTAAAAAAATATGTTTAATTCATTAGTTGTCACAAAAGAGTTAAGTTTACTTAATGAACAACATAACAATGTATTTTTTTTTTTTGAACTTAAACTGAAACAAATGTATTTGTATTTTACTACAATTGGACTTGTTCTCTGCCTCAAACAGACCAAATTTTGATCAAATGTTTATTTAAACAGTTGGTGTTGAGTGCATTTCTACCACTTATGCACATGTGTCATGCACTTAGACCTTTTGCAAGTTGGATTTTTACAGTGCAGGTTAAAACTTAACATGTTAAGTATTATTAACATTCAACTGTGCAATAGACAAAGTTAAGTTAAGTTAAGTTTGCAATTTGCATGAGTAATCTTTACTGAAAATCACTAGTTTATGATACAAATGTTTTTACGTCCAATCAATTTCTTAGAGAGAGTTTGATGTGGCTCAATGCTTCCTTTTGATTTTATGTTGAAATATGTCTGTAGTATTTCAGATGTGACTACAAGTGTGTATGTTGTGTATTGTAGAGAACAAATACATCGCCAGCGTCTTCACTATGGATGCTAAAGGCAGTGGAACGGACGCTGATGTCTATTTAACTATTTTTGGAGAATTTGGTGACACAGGTCTGATAACCTCTGATAATCTCTGTGTGTTTTTTATGATGTTACACAAGTATTTATGTTTTCAACGTCTCGATACTTGCCTGCGATTTTTAGGAGAACGTAAGCTGGTCAGCGAGGGGAAGGACAATTTCGAGCGAGGCAACGAGGATAAATTCACCATAGAGGCCCCGAATCTTGGCAGACTCCGAAAAATCACTATCGGACACAACAACAAGGGGTCTTCTGCCGGATGGGCCTGTGACAAAGTACACGCACACTCATGTCAATGAATTCGTTAAACTTTTTCATACCAAACTTGTCAGTCTCTGAGTAACATTAAATTGATTTAAGCCACAAAATAAACTTTATTTATAAAAAGAGTATAATGAAGAAATATATGGATTGCTATCTTATCAGTTCTGTAGGCTCTTAACTGTCACCCGTCCCGTATACGGGACACCTAAGTTTGTGTCAAGATTGTGCATGTCATTTCTAATCGAATAATGACAAACTATATATCATTGGAAAGGTCTAAGACTCTAGAATACAGATTCTTTGGTGTTTTTTTAAATAATTTATAAAGCGAGAGTAATTGATTCTTTTTTATAAAGAGTGTGCTTAGATTTTTTGTTATCCTTTTGCGACCCATATTTTTTTAATGTATTTTTTATCAAAGAAAAACAAACTTTTTAATTTATTTTTTACAATAAACCTAACAAAATACCTTAACAAATTTTTTTTGCGTGTGTGTGATTTTTTTGCAATAATCAACTACTCCTCTTTTTTTTAAACGAGACCAACCGTAAGTCTGTATTCCAAAGAATTCATGAGTTACACCCATTTTAGTAACAACAAGTGTTTTCATGTGGACGCTCAAAAAGTGCTCCGACAGTTAACAGGTTTAAAAGATTATGGTAGTTATCAAAGTTTGATTAAATAATCTAAAACATTTAAATATTAAATATATTTATAATAAAAGTTGAAACATTTTTCCACGATTTGTTACATTTTGTTTGCTAGAGTAAAATGATGTGTATTTTTTGTATATGCTGATGTGTGTTTGTGTCAGGTTGTGATTGATGACATGGGGAATAAAGAAGTGTACGAGTTTCCTGTCGATGCCTGGTTTGATATCTCAGAAGGGGATGGAAAAATTCAGAGAGACGTGCTTGTCGGAGCCACACAACCCATGGGTGAGAGTCTTTGTCTTTGTGTATGTTACAGCGTTGTGCACCATAGCAATACGCTCGCGACTGCAAGATCATAGGTTCGATTCCCAGCGTGTACTAAAACGAATACCTTCACTTTTAATAATTTGCAGTGATATCAAAACAATTTCTGTGTGTGTGTAGCGATTGTGTATAACGTGCAGGTGATGACGGGTGATATCCGTGGAGCAGGTACCAACTCAAAGATTCATCTGGTGATGCACGGCCACAAGGGTATTAAGAACAGCGGTAAGATATTCCTGGAGGGCGGCACTTTCGAGCGCGCTCAGATCGACATCTTTAACGTGGAGCTCCTGGAAATGCTAAGCCCGCTCAGCAGAGTCACCATCGGACACGACAACGCCGGGATCAGCTGCGGCTGGTACTGTGAAAAGGTGCCGTGGCTTTTAAAGCTCTCATCATTTATTCATAGATACAACATGCTGTTCTAACGGCCTGTTTTTGTCGCCCAGGTGACGGTGTACTGCCCGTTCACAGGTCTCGAGCAGGTGTTTCCCTGCGGCAGGTGGCTGGATGAAGACGAGGGAGATGGACTGGTGGAGCGAGAGCTTTATGAGATGGTCTCGCTGAGGCAGAGAAAACTGAAAAGTGAGCGTTTTCTATCCACACAAAGGAAAAGGTTGCTCTTTCAGAGATGAAGAGATCTGATGGAGTTCTGTGTTGTGTTTTCAGACTTGAGAGATGTTTCTCCTTAAATTGAAGGAGGATTAGAAAGAGAAACAATTGTTCAAATCTATGAAGACTATGGAGTTGTAAATGAATGTAGATTGTAGAGGTAAAATAATCTGGATTTAAGGTAAATTCGATTAGAACTATTTGAGTTCAAATTTAGAGCATCAATAATGTTTACTATTGATGGCAGACTTGACAAATCTCAGACATTTTTCTCAGGAGAAATATCTAAGATGCAGATGAGACTAAAGCGAAGGTTTCCAGAACGATCAGAGAATATTAAAGTTTCATGCTTTTAATTCTGTTTGCGTGTGTGTGTGTGTGTGTGTGTGTATGCATTTCCCAGAATTCCCCTGGTCTCTGTGGATCTGGACATCTGAGATCAAAGGTGCGGGCACAGACGCACAGGTGTTCCTGCAGGTGTACGGAGAGAAGGGCAAGAGCGATGAGATGAAACTCGAGAGCAAATCGGACAGTTTTGAACAGGGACAGTGCGACAAGTTCATTGTACGTCTGTGTGTCTGCACACGGTGTGCCAAAAATGTGTTTGGACACTTAAACCACAAGTAAAAAATGCATGAGGGTCATTAATATCAGACCAGTGGATATCTGCAGATAGATAAAGATACTAAAAATACTAGACTAGAACTAAACCAGCCATCCTTGACAAGTAACCACGTGTACGGTACATCACATTAATTGTGAACATGGTCGATAAACTGTTTAAAACCAGATTGTGTCAGAATATTTTGTTTTGTTATTTTGAACAGCATTGTTTTACATTATTATTTAAAATAACATTTATTTGCATTGAAACCAGTGTTATAGTTTTATTAATATTTTAAATGAGCTTTTATGTAAAATAAATATTTTTATAAATGTTGCTATTTAAGTTTGTTTTGTTTAGCTTTTATTTATTAGTGCCTTAAACTTATTTCCGTTTATTTCTGAGGCATAAATGTAATTGATTTTTTTATTTATAATTATTTAATAATCTTTTTTGGGAGCATTGCATTTAAAAAATAAATCGTAAATGTGGTAGTTTCATGACAGTTTTTTATTGTTTATAATGTCTGCTGTTTTTTTCTAGATCGAGATGCCTGATATTGGGAAGATTCGCAAGCTGAGAATCTGGCACGAGAAGAGGCATCCGTTCTCTGGCTGGCATCTTGGCAGGGTAAGAGCCTCCACCACAATCTAGTGCACGATTACACACAGCCTGTTTGTCGGTTTCACACTGTTTGCGATTTCACATGGTGTACACAAGAATAGTGTTTTTTTAAACTGTTGGTACATGTTAAAAACTGTGACATTGTGTGTGTTAAGGTGACATTGATGAAGACTTTAACGAGAGAAAAATACTCATTTGCGTGTAACCGTTGGCTGGACATCAATGAAGATGATAATGAGATCATCAGGGAACTACCGGCTACTGGAGCTCTTGTGCCAGAACCTGTACCACGTGAGAGAACCACACAACAAAAAACTCTCATGTCATTCAAAACCTGTGACTCTTTCTTTTGTGGAACACAAAAGAAGATATTTTGAGAAATGTCCTTATAAAAGTAGTCACTGAGGTCCAGTGTTGTTGCGCAACCAACATTATTCCTACAAGTAGCTTATTTTATGTGCTGCTGTAGATGGAAGGTCATACGGGTACAACATATCATCCTTGAGCTTTAAGGAACACAGAAAACAAAAACGTGTTTATAATATTTCTATATTATAAATTTGTTTAAAATATTTTCAGTTATGAAGTACCGTGTGACCATTTGTACGGGGAACATCAGTGGCAGTGGAACGGATGCCAGTGTTTATTTGAACATCATCGGTGATTTGGGTGATACAGGAGAACGTCTGATGTTCATGAGCAAAAACAACGTAAACAAGTTTGAGAAGGGAAACGTGAGTAATGACACTGGGCATCCTGGAGAGAGTTTACATGACAATATCAATGACATATATTTATATAAGCATACTACATTTATTATAAATAATGTGTCACATTCTGCAGATTAAATACTGAATTCTGTAAAAAACATCACCTGATTTTAAACAGGGCTTTATTGCATTGCCTTCCGTTGTAATGTTTTGAAAATTAGCGTTCAATTAGTAATGTATTTTAGTATGCAATGTTCGCCTCTCTTGTACTTTTTCTCAGGCTGATGAGTTCATCGTAGAGGCGGTTTCACTAGGACAGATCAGGAGGGTTCGGATTGGCCACGACGGCCGTGGCGGAGGCTGTGGTTGGTTCTTGGATAAGTTGATGATCAGAGAGGAGGGGCAACCTGAGAACACATCCATTGAATTTCCGTGTTTCAGGCAAGATGATGGAACAGACACACGAGAGCAACACGCAAACACACGCACAATGATTTCTGCAAAACTGCAATGTGTATATAAGCATATATGGGTGTGTCTGTAAACTGGAGAACATGATAGAGTGGTGTTTAACTCAATAATGTAGTTGGGAAACTAGAATCTGGTTACTAATGGACACTAAAGAGTGCCGAGGAAACCTAACCTACACCACAGAGAGAGCTCAGTTACACACACACAAACGCACACACACGCACTAAATGAGTATAGTATTTTATAGCAGTGGTTCTCAAACTTTTCTGATCAAGTACCACGTTTAATAAAAGTAGTTGTTGTAAGTACCACCTATTGCCCGTCATAGAAAATCATACGAATAAACACTCATTAATAGTTGAGCTGTGAATCTTTATCTTCACACCTTGTCCTCCAATTCTAATGTACTGTATTATTAATAATACAGACACTTTTTTTATTTACCAGCTGTTTTCAAACTAAAATATTTTCTATGCTTTTCAAGTCTTTTCTGTAGTGGACTGTAAACAGGGCTCTGAAAATTAAGGGGGATTTATTAACTTTATTGGGAGTTACATTATAGGTCTACTGACATATATGAAAGATACACAACTTCGAAAGCATATTTAACACAGAAGATAAATAAAGATAGACCTACGTTTACGTAAACTTCAAGAGAACAGTTGTATATAACAAACAGAGACACACTATACTGCAGTGGCTCCTGTCAAAACGGCATTTCAATACTTAATCGAAACGCGCGCTTCATTGATTTAGGTTTGTTTTAAGCAGAGATGTATTCCGTATTTATCTATCATGTATTAAACATGTAAAATTGTATTTAAAATAGGAAATGTAAACATTATATATCACTTTTAAAAATCTGACTTGCAAAATGTTCACCCTATACAGATAAATGAGTAAATTGAACATAACATTTTTAGTTAAAGGAGTCAAATGATTGTTTTGCAAATGCTGAACAAAATTTGCCTAAACATGTTTCCAACAAAGATTATTTGGTTGACTGGACTTAGATTCTCAAGTTTCGGCCAAAATGTGCAGAAAGTTTGCACAACTTACAAAACTGTATATTCTGAACAAACAATATTTCAAGAGTTTGAGATGAATTGCAGCATATTCAATTCATGTTCATGTGTTTCTTATTTGTTTTTCTTTTAAATATAAGTGTTTTAGATCTTGCTGGCTTAATTTATGCTTTAATATCGTTGTTACGTTGTTATCTGTTGAGTTTAGAGTTTTTTTAATGAATGATGGTTTTTGATCGCTACCGTGGTTGAGGTTTGTGTGTTCAATGTTGAGGTGTAAGTGCATGACACATGGGCACAAGCGGTAGAAATGAAAAAAAAGCATGTGCATGTAAACATATATATATTTTGATGCTTTATTATAAATTATTTGAATAGAAAAGTTCAACACCAACGCAAATTCTGTTTCTTTTTTTAATTTTTGTTCGCTTTCTTTCCTTTACACACAACACACAATAGTACATAATAAACACATTTTATGACACACACTCTTCTTCCTCTCACATGTGTTTCTCTTTCAGATGGTTGGATCGTAATGAGGATGATGGGCAGATCGTGAGAGAGTTAGTTCCCACGGACGACGGTCAGCGTTTGTTCAGTGAGTCAACAGACAGCTACAAACAGCCACACACACATACACACATTTACAAAAAATAAACAAAATGCATATTTGGATGTCAATAATGTGTGTTCCAGCTGTTAGTTATCACATTGCTATAAAGACGGGCAGTATAAACGGCGCCAGCTCGGATTCGAAGGTGTTTGTGAAGCTGTATGGAGAGAAAGGCGACACCAACAAGATGCTTCTGGTCGTCTCCGATAACGACCTGGGAAACTATTTCGAGACCGGACAGACAGACATCTTCACCATAGAAACATTTGACATCGGCAAGGTATGTCACCGGAGTTAGTTTCATTTATCATACATAAACATTATTTGCGTATTTATTGTGATTCCCTTCTGCTCTGTGGGAGGGGCCTGTAGATAAACAGGCTGCTGATTGGTCACACTAACGAAGGCCTGCGAGCCGGTTGGTTCCTGGACAGCCTTCAAATCTGGGTACCGGTGCACAGGGTTCAATACATGTTCCCCAGTCATCGCTGGCTCTGTAAGGACGAGGCTGACGGGAAGGTGGAAGTGGAAATCTATCCCAGCGAGACACTAGAGATTGAGAAATGTGTGTATTTTAATGAATGCACACACGCACATGTCTGGTTTATCATCTCTGTGGGGACAGTCAATAGGCGTAATGCTTTTTATACTTTACAAACTGTATATTTTATCCCCTAACTCCACCCCTTAACCTAAAGGTCATAAAAACTTTTGCATTTTTAGTACGTTTTACATGTTTTGTACGATTTTTTGCCCATGGGGACCTGAATTCCCACGGGGACACGAGTCCCCAAGAGCTGGTGTGTGTTCAGGTTTATGTCCCCATTGGGATATAAAAGCAAGGCCACTCACACACACACAAACACACACGCACAATCATTCTAAATTTAAGAGAACAGGCCTGATGAAAGTGTTTTGTCTGATGCAGTGATCAATTACGAGGTTACCGTGGTGACGGGGGACGTCTGGGCCGCGGGGACAAACGCCAATGTCTTCCTCCAGATATACGGCGAAGAGGGTAAAACCGAATTGATTCAGCTTAAAAGCCGATCCAACAACTTTGAGAGAGGAACCACTGAGATCTTCAAGGTAGGAGATTGAACAAAATACATTTTTCGACTGGACTGAAATTCAAGACATATTTTGCACTTTTAAGTTCTTCTAAAAGTTGACATAGTATGTACGTAAAATCTGTTGTTGTGTCTCAAAGGCTGCTCTCCTATTGGTTGTTTCAGATCGAGGGTCTAGATGTAGGACGTGTCTATAAGATCCGGATCGGTCACGACGGATCTGGAGTCGGACCAGGATGGTTCCTGGAGAAAGTGGACGTGAAGCGGTTGGTCATGGCAATGGTGAAACCGGAGAAGAAAGAGGACGACAAGAAAGACAAGAAGAAGAAAAAAAGGAAAAAGGTGAAACGAGACGCTTTTGTTAAACAACAATTCAGTGTGAATGAGACCCGTCTACAGTGTCTGACTATCTGTCATTCACAGGAGGAGGAGGAGTCTCCGGGTGAACTGAAGGAGGTCGTTCAATCTTACAGTTTCCCGTGTGGCCGATGGCTCGCTCGTGGTGAGGAGGATGGCGAGATACTCGTTGAGCTGCGTGCCGAGGACTACGAAGATTTGGAAGGTTAAGTCAATGCTTTACTAACAAAAGAGAACCATAGCATTGCTGTTTATAGTGTTTCAAGTATTTGATCAAATGGTATTTAAAATCATGATCAACATTCTGTATATTCAGTCAGTTAGGTCCAAATAATTGATACCAGACTCTAAAGTGAATGACTTTGTGTGTGTTTTAGAAAACACGTACGAGGTCCATGTGTTCACCGGCACTACGCTCGGGGCAGGAACAGATGCTGGGGTCTACATGAACATATATGGAGAAATGGGCGACACAGGTGAAAGAAAACTACGGAAGTCAAACCACCTGAACAAGTTTGAGCGCGGCCAGGTGAGTGCAATACACACACACCCGACTGTTTCATGACATACAGAATATATTATTTAGAGTCGAACACACACCCTCATATAGAGAATTTATGGATTATTCTCAGGAGGATTTGTTCACAATCACTGGGATGGATCTGGGACTGTTGAAGAAACTGAGGATTCGTCATGACAACAAGCAGGCGAACGCTGCCTGGTACCTCGACCGCGTCGAGATCTTTGATGTCAAGGAGGAAACCATGTGAGTTTCCTGCATAAGCACACACAACCTCACGTCTGTTGAACCTTAGAGAATCACTCAGGCTGCACTACAAAAAAGACATTTATAAATTTAGGTGTGAAACCGGTGGGGGAAGTGCAGGAGTGTGTTTACCATTTTGGGGCCCAAAGTCAAGACCTGAGGACATTTTTGTTTGAATTACACAGCAGTATTGAGTACATGGAATTAATGACACATATATACGTACAAACATAAACTGGATTTATTTAACGTTGAACCACAACAGCACAAAATTCTCTGAAGTTTGTTATAAGTATAAACCTTCTTGTTTTTGGGAAGAAAAAGTGTTCTTTGTTTTATTCATTTTTCTTTTCATGCTTCTTTTCATAGCATTGTTTTGCTATATTCATAAAATTAGTTTTAGGTTTCTTTTCTTTTGGTTTCTTTCGTTATTGAGCCCCGCTGTAATGCGTGCGCTTCATTGCGTAAATCTGAGTGTCTAAATCAAGCATCAAATGATTTCACTGCTTTTAGCCACTAGGGGGCCCCAAGCTTGCGGGCCCTATGCATTTGCGTGCTTTGTCCGTTGGTTAATACCGCTACTGGGTAAGTGGGGAGGGGTGGAGTGAGCCGTTGATTGCAATTTGCAACCTCACCACTAGATGCCGCTAAATTTCACACACTGGACGTTTAATAAAGAGGTAAAACTTAATTTAAGTACATTTTTCTTACTCCATTGGCAAAGATTTGTCTGCATGTCTCATTTTACTCTCCCTATAGTCTTATTTCTATTTTAAGAGACACAATAAACATATATTGAGTACATCCCTGTATGTGCTGTCTGTGTTTCAGGTATTTTTTCCCCTGTCAGCGCTGGCTGGCCGTGGATGAAGATGACGGACAGCTGGGCCGTGAGTTAGTGCCTGTAGACGAGGCCTTCATGAAGAGAGATGAAGACGATGATGACGAGTCGTCGCCAGCTCAGCTTGGACTAGAGCAAAAAGGTTTTTAATTATCAAGTTCTGCTTTACCCTTCGAATGTTTAGCTCCTCCCCTTCTGCTGCGTACTGGAAAGTGCATCCAAGACGTCCGGCTTCCAGTACTTTATAGTGCACTACATCTCTTCACATTCTTCAGTGTGAACTGTTGGGGGCTTGGCTATAAGTATGCAAACTGTGTGTGTGTGTGTGTGTGTGTAGCCATGTCAACCACGTTTACACTGAGGGTGAAAACAGGAGAGAAGCAGTACGCTGGAACAGATGCAAATATTTTCGCGGTTTTTTATGGGACCAAAGATGATACAGGTAACCATGGAAACAAGAAGCTCAGCTTTAAAGATTATATAATCAGCACTTACGCTATGGAAAGTCTGTGTCGTTGTTTCAGGCATCATCAATCTAAAGGCGTCAAAGAACAGCAAGAATAAATTTGAGGTGGGAGTGATCGATGAGTTCACGATAGAGGCTGTGGACATCGGCAAACTCAAGAGAATCCGGATTGGACACGACAATTCAGGTACACGCACACATTATCCCGAACAGTCAGATATTTCTTGTTTACTGTCTGCGTTGACATGTTTTACATTCATTTCAATGTCTTTCTGTGTATGACCCACAGTACTGTATTTATGATGTGTTTGTGTGTGTGTGTTTACACTGTAACGAATCGCTGTTCTTTTTACAGCAAAAAACATAAGTAATTTCCAGATAAACATTTTTATATTAAAACTGTTTTGTGTATTTTGCAGATATTAAGTATGTTGGTGTAGTTTATTTATAGTAGAAAGTATAAATATGAAACCCATCAGTTGATTTAAAAAAGGCACACAAGACTTTCAGGTTTCTGTTCGACTGCTCTATAGGGTCGGGGTTATATGTATATATCTTTATCTTATCTATGTTTATTTCAGCCTTTGTCTGTGTTTGTTATTCAGCTCTTGGCCTTGATCATGTGTAGGACAGTTTTCTGCTCTTTACTGAATCTCCAAGGCAGGCAGTGTTGGTGTAAATCTTACAGACAATTACTTACAGTGTATATGTGTGTATCTGTGGATATGTGTGTGTGTGTGTTGTGCGTTTTGCTATTGTTGTCTCAGGTGGTTCTCCGGGTTGGTTTCTGGACTGGGTGGAGATCAACGCTCCGTCTCTCGGGCAGCTCTTGCGCTTTCCCTGCGGCCGTTGGTTGGATAAAGGAGAGGATGATGGTGCCATTGTCAGAGACCTGTCCCCTAATGAACTACAGACACAACTATACACACCCTGTATGACACACACACACAAATAAAGACCATACCTTTGTAAGATGACAATAACACTGTTACTGTATGCAGATAGAAAAAAGTTTCCATTTGTATATTGTATTCATTCTTATTATGGATGTCTAGGAGAAATAACCAAGATCTCATCTGTGTTTTTTTTCTTGTGGAAACCCATGAGTGGTCCGATATAAAAATAAGAAAATAGAAGCAAAAACGTTATTTTAGGTCTCTTTTCTAGTTCATGTACCCAAAAGGACTTGTTTTTTAGATTTTACTAATTTATTAGCTTCTAGCTTCATGTTTCTTTTGTCTCCAGAAGTATAACATGGTCAAAATCGCACATGAACTCAGATTTACACATCCCACAGCTAACCTAAATCCACTGTTCTACTAACAAAACAATATCTTCAGGCTATATAGACACACAATTATGTTCACAGTTTGTCACAACGCAACCGTATGTAATACATCTGTGTTACAGTTGTTCCCTATGAGATCAAATTCTTCACCAGCGATATATTTGTGGCGGGCACAGACGCAGACGTCTTCATCGTGCTGTACGGTCAGAACGGTGTGTGTACATCTCAGAAGTCTCTCTGTGTCACTAAGAGAGAGAGGGGAATGTACTTTGAGAGAGGGGCAGAGGACATGTTCATCGTAGAGGTGAATGTGAAGAAAGCCTTAACGTGTAGAACAATACAGAAGTGTACTGAATGAACTTCACAATTGATGACTGATTGTAATTATTCAATCTGCAGTTGGAGGATATCGGTGATATCGTTGAGAAAATCCGTATCGGTCATGACAATCGTGGAGTGAATCCCGGATGGCATTTGGACCGGGTGGAAATCCGCAGGCTACTCCGGAAAGGAAAGGTGCCGAATGCTTCTTCTCAAAGCACTTAAAGTCCCAGTGAAATAAAAATGACGATGCCTATTTATTCGTGAAATATTGCAGTGTTTATTGTAAATATTTTATCGATGTGGGTCATTCTCTTTTTAAAATGGGTGTGCCCTCATAGTTAAAATCTGAAAATGCGCTTCCACCCTCTAGAGACTGTTCATCTTAAATGATGTATGTTAGACGGCTTGGGCGGAGCATCCGTCAACTCCTCCCTTTAAATTGTCATACCCGGTTCAAACCAAACGTGAACAATCGAGCTCCACGCTCTTTATTACTCGGGGGGAAAAGTTCATTATTTTAACTTGAGTGATGCGATCTGACAAATATTTTTCAACCTTCTCGGAAGTTCCGGCAGCCCGATTCGCGGCATTCGTTGGCGTCTCTACGTGTCTTTGCATTGACTTAATAAATGTAATTGACTTAGGCTAAACGCTTAATTTGCGTTTGGTGTGAACCCAGTGTCTGTCTGCTGCCAGTTCCATTTCAAAATGCAACTTTCGGTGGTTTTATACTTCCAATCAAATCGCAGTGAAAGATGAAAGCCACGCCCACTATTCTTCTCTTTTGAATTTCCATGTTCTTGCTAATGAATCGAAATTCGGAAGTAAAAACGATCGCATCTTCCATGTTCACGGGGACTTTAAACAAAACCACTAGAGGCAAGTCTGCAAACTTTAGCAAAAATAGCGTAATGACTAATGCTAACACCCTGGGTTCAGTGGAAAGCTGGAAAGAAGACCAGATGCGTCACGGGTTCTCCAACTGAAAGTATTACAGACCCTCCCATCTCCCTGTAATAAAGTATCTCAGTCGGCACGAAGCGCAAGTAGCGATTGTCTTTTTCTCCCTATTGTGACGCATACTTGGGTGAAACAACTTCTGAATTGAGAAAAATGTAGGGCGGGACTTGATTTCATCCACTGACAACTGATTGGATCGTTCGAAGGGAAAATATCTGAATGCCAGTTTGCAATCTGTCAGTTATTACAGCCCCACCCTCGCAAATTAATTTTTATAATTTATAATAAATACCTTCCACTGTGTAAAACAATTCGGAAGATTTTTTTTATTTCATGCCTCCTTCCTTTAAAGGGACCTAAAAATGCCCAGATCACCCAAAAACAAACATACTCCTCATGTCATTCAAATCCTGTATACGGCTCGTTTTTCTGTGCAACACAAAAGAAGATATTTGGAGAAATGTGTTTTTGCTTCCATACAATGGAAGTCAATGGGTTACTTTCAAAATATCTTTTTTGTGTAGGTTTTACATAGAAGTACGTAAGCAAGATGTCGTGTAGCACACTGTAAACTTACTTCTTTCTCAGTGTTATATATCACGTTCTGTGTAAGTGGACTGTGATATGGACTGGACTTAGTCCACAATGTTCCGGTCTGACTGAGGACCTCCTTTCTCTCCTCTGTTCTCCACCCATTTCATTGACCTACATTTGCTGTGTGTGTGTGTGTTTGTGTGTGTGTGTACATCATTAGTTCCAGTGACTAATCTTCTCTGACCTGTACTTCACTCCAGTGCTATCTGTATCTGTACAGATTGAAACACAGCAGTGAAACCTGACATCAGCACAACGCACTTCACCAACATACTGTCCTTCAGTGTTACACTCATAGAAGCTTTTCTTGATTCCTGATAGTATGAACTATTGGAAGGTTTCGGCGGCAACAACATAACCAATCTTAATGTGGGCCTGTTGAGTAGTTTTAATTTAATTTCATACAATTCTTATGCAAAAATATCAATATAAAATAATACTATTCAAAATTAAATTGTTAAATTATAACCAAACACAGACCGGCAGTTTATTTCAGACCAGGCACATGCGCCCGGTAAAACTCTAAAATAGTTAATGGATTTATTTTTTACTTTATAATAATTGTAATAATCTTGTAACTGCGCACATTAAAGCGGTTACGGTTATCTCAGGCCATTCTGTACCAACACCCTCTTTAAAGATAAATAATGTGTTTGAAATGTGTGTTTTCATTTTCATTTAGCTTACTCACCCTCGAGTTGTTTAAAATTTGTATGAATTTCTTTGTTCTGATGAACACAGAGAAAGATATTTGAAATAATGCTTGTACCCAAACAGTTCTTGGCCACCGTTGGCTATCACAGTAGGAAAAATGACAAAGGTAGTCAAAAGTGCATCAGAACTGTTTGCTGTCCTACATTCTTCAAAATATCTTCTTTTGCGTTCAGCAGAAAAAATAAATGTACAAAGCAATATTTCCTACTATGGTAGTCAATGGTGGCCAAGAACTGTTTGGGTACAAGCATTCTTCCAAATATCTTTCTCTGTGTTTTCATCAGAACAAATAAAGGTCTTTGCACATACAGTCAGAAATTTCCGTATGCGTTTTTTCGTATTTTGCGTTCATTTGTATGGTGTCTCTGAATTGTCTCAAAATGCTTGCTACGGATGCGAAAAACGCAGAAAAAATGCAGAAATAACGCAGAAAATCAATCCCAGTCCGAATTTTTGTATGAAAATATAAGCAGAAAATCAAATCCAGACTGTTTTTTTTCATGACGGACTAAAAAATTGGAGCCAGTGTTTAAATGTGATTGACAACAACGTAAGTTCATATTTATTTTTTACCGTGCGGCAATTTCGGATGCAAATTTCGGACTCAATGTGCAATCGTCTTTAATTTATACAGATTTTAAACAACTCGAGGGTGCGATTTCGTGTAAAAATCAGAAGGAAATGTTTCAAGAAGATACCTTGCAAACCACATTGAGCTTATATGAAGCCCATTATAGACTATAGTGGCAATTACAGAATAATTATAACTATAATAAACAGATTTTGGAACTATATTCCAATTTAACGCTAATTCAAACAGAGTCAAGAACCACAGACATTACAGCATATAATCATTTATATATTTAATAATAATTCTGCCGGGAAACATCAGATGTGTTTACACATTTGAGCATTAAAGCATTTATTATTGTTTTCTGTGTTTTGAAGAATTTTCATTTTGGGGTGAACTGTTCCTTTAAGTCGTGGCAAAACTTCAAAAAAGTTGTCAGTCCACTGTTAAGAGCAAAGGCGTGTGTGTGTGTTCAGGGTTCTGAGACAGTGATTTTCCCGTGTGAGGGCTGGCTGGCTCGATCGGAGGAGGACGGTGAGACGATTCGAGAGCTGGTGCCTTCTGACATCATCGTCCAGAAACTATCACGAGACGGGACACTGAAAGTCATCGAGACAGAGGTGGACGACGCACTGGAGAGTAAGTGTGTCTGCATGTTGTTTGTGCGTATCGGTTTGGTAACGTTTGCTAAATGATCGAGTCGAAAGGAAGTTTTTGTGTATGTCTGTGTTGCAGTTCACACGTATACAGTGGCAGTAACCACAGGGGACGTGTGTGGAGCGGGAACTGATGCCAATGTCTTCATCACCCTGTATGGAGACATGGGCGACACCGGAGAACGCAAACTCAGCAAATCAGAGAACAGCAACAAGTTTGAGAGAGGATTGGTGAGACAACAACACCTCAACAACAGCAATTTGGTCTGTCGTTGTGAGAACTTCATCAGATGTTGTCAGCTGTTCTTGACACTTGTTTCTGATTGGTCAGGTGGACACGTTCACTCTGGAGGCTGTGGATCTGGGCCAGGTGTTCAAGATCCGTATTCGTCACGACAACAGCATGCTCAGTGCTGATTGGTACCTGGAGCAGGTGGAAGTGCTGGACCAGGACACAGAGGAGGTGTTTCTGTTCTTGTGTGAGCGATGGCTCTCTCGCAAGCGTGAGGACAGACGGATCGACAGGGTCTTCTACGTTAAGGTCTGCCTGCATGTGTGCATGCGTGCACTTGTGCATGCATGCGTTAACAAGCTGTGCATCGTACTAGGGCGACAATGTATGTAGTGTGTTTGTGCATGTGTGTAGGATTTTGAGGAAGAGCGAGAAACTGCTTTCTGTCCCATTAAAAACGTGACGAATCTGGACAGCAACATGAACAAGAAAAACAAGAAACAACATTCAGAGGAGGATGAAGAGGAGGAGGAGCAGTCACGTATGTACAACCGAACACAGTCTCGTGCATGAGAAACGAAACATAACGGATCTCAAGAACGTCTCCAGAGGTGTAAGAGAGAAACCTCGGAGCGAAAGCGTTTCTTTATCAAGGGAGGTTTTTTGTTTAATTGTTACAAATTTATTCTTTTATTAATTGTTTTTAGACATTATATTAGCATACATTAACAAACATATTTCAATATTAGCACAATGTTATTGTTTTCTTGTACAAATGTCTTAACATTCTTAAGTCAAGATACATTTACATAAATATGTTTTCAAACCATTTAGTTGTCAAAAAACGAATTAGGTTTATGCTTCAGGTTATGATTAACATCTGCTAATGAGGTAAGAAAATACACCTTATTTAAAGGGAAAACAACATTACAATAATGGCAGATATTTTATTCTTTTGTTTTGATTTTAAAGATCATTTTGCTTCTCCGGTAACTATGTCTTGATTTAAGAATGTTTAAATATTTGTATTAAAAAAACACAACAAAATATATTTAATTTCATGCTATAATAAATACTCACCTTCATCGCCTTATTTTGGTGTGTAAACCTGTTACTTAGTACACAAAGTCATGATTCATACTCACAAAATTAATAAATTTTATTAATAAATTTTTATATTATTTTACATAATCCCCTCGGAGGTCAAAAATATAAACGTTTTGTCTGTAAGTCTTCTTCGGTGCATTGTGTGGATTGTGTAAACTAAAATATTACGAAAGACTAATAATAATTCTGGCCACTAATTAATCAACATGTTCCCTAATAAACACCTTAGCACCCACACAGAAAACAAAAGATACACCTTGAATTCAATATGAGAGGGATTCTTGTGTGCAAATGTGTAATATTGTGTGTGTAGTGATTCCGTACCACTTCACGGTCACAACGGGTGTGGAACGGGACGCCGGGACGTCTAGCCGTGTGTATGTCATCATCATCGGGAAGAAAAGCAGGAGGACGGATCGCCTCTGGCTGGACTTTGATGGGAAGAGCGGATTCCAGCCGGGATCTTTGGATTACTTCACTTGTTATGGAGCTGATGTTGGAGAGATCAAGAAAGTGCAAGTGAGGGAACACACACGCACATATATTGCTATTATATTTTTATGCATTGAACACACTTCGCTTTGGACAATCAATCTCAATGTTATGGTGGGTCCTGTGTTGTAGCTGGGTCACGATGGAGCGACTCCGGAGAGCTGCTGGCTGGTGGAAGAACTATCTGTGGAGGTCCCGACTAAAGCCGTGCGCTTTGTGTTCCGCTGTAAGAGCTGGCTGGCCAAAGACAGAGGAGATGGACTCACCGCACGCATGCTGAACGTGCAGGATGCAGAAATAATAAACATCTCACTGAAGGTGTGCACGTGTGTCTCCTGCGGCATAAACCCTGAAATGACCAGTGTGGATTTGAAGGGTTTAAATGAGATCTTGTGTGTTTTCTAGGTCATCTATGAGGTGACCGTCCTCACAGGAGACGTCCTGCACGCTGGTACAGACACACAGATTTATGTCACCGTGTTTGGAATCTACGGCACATCGGAGGAGATGGTGCTGCCAAAATTAGAGGACAGGTACTTGAAGAATAAACAGACAAAATATAATGTTTACAAGCTATTATTTTCTCAGCCGTTTTGCCTCTGTGTAAAGGTTTGAGCGAGGGCAGAAAGACACTTTTAATCTGGAGATCGAGGACATCGCTCCTCTGAGGAAAATTAGAGTGCGTATAGACGGTTCCGGGAGCCGACCGGACTGGTTTTTAGATAAGGTGAGAGAAACGAAATGTTAAAACATTCACAGTCTTCTGGGTACTGGGTTAATGCGGCGATGATTTTATGTGTACAGATTGAACTTCATAACCTGCAGACGGACGAGGTGGCGTTGTTTGTGTACGAGGAATGGCTGTCTCGCTCGTACGGGCCCAAGCGAACGCTCCTATGTGAGATGCCGGCCATTATAAACGATGAAGAAATGGTGGAGCTCACCATCTACACTGTGTCTGTGAAGACCAGCGATGCCACAGGTACACAACTCTCGACAACTATTTTAAATTGGTTTAGTGGTGCAGAACAGAAGGAGTGAGTTTACGGTCATTGAAAAGACTTGATATGTGATTGGCTGTTTTTTAGCGGCGGGAACTGATGCTAATGTGTGGATGATTATTTTCGGCGAAAACGGCGACACCGGAACGCTCGCTCTGAAAGAAAGCTCAAACACAAACAAGTTTGAGCGCAAACAGACCGACACTTTCCGCTTTCCTGATATCCTGGGCTTGGGTGAGCTCTCGAAAGTACGCATTTGGCACGACAACTCGGGTGAGTCAATCCAAGCAGTTTTTACAACGAGTGTGAATACGCAATGACAACAAGGATTTCAGAAGTATTTTTTCCATTTGTTGTCTCGAGCATCAACCACATGAGATGAATCAGAACATAACAATTCATTTTATTCAAACGCTTAAAATATATACAGTATTTTTGAGTGATATAGTAATATATTGTAGTATTGTTGTGATGTAATTAAATCATTTTTTACGTGTGAGTTGTCAGGACCGGCTCCTGGTTGGCATCTGGAGTATGTGGAGGTGCATGATGACATCTTGGGAAAGAAGTTTCGTTTCCAGTGTGACCGCTGGCTTGCCAAGAACGAGGACGATGGGCAGATAATGAGAGAGCTGGCATGTGCCAACAATGACGCGGTGGATTTCGATGAAAAAACAAGTGAGACACAGACACTTTCAAACTTGTTTTCCTACAAAATAAGTCGTTTTTTTGCATAAAGGAAAAAGCTCATTCCAACAACGAGGAAGGGCTTCTGTATCCTGTGTTGTGATATAACAAAGTAAAATTACTTAAGTACAGTACAGTACAAATTTTTGTAGGGCATCTGTGCTTTACTTGAATCTTTATATTTCTGCAGACTTTTACTTTTATTCAATTACATCTCGTGAACAAAATGTGTACTTTTACTCGATATGATTCCCCAAAGCGTGTCCGTTACTACAAAATAAAAGCATAGAAACTGAATAGACAAGTCAGCGATTGGGTCATCATGACAATGCTCAACGTGCAATTTCATAAAGGTGCTCTCCGCAGTTAATTTCAACACAAGCTTTTAATGTGCTGCTGGTTTTAAAGATAAACAGCAAATCTTTCAATGAATTTTCAAATGACTGGGTTGTTATTGTTAGGGAAATGCAAGGAAAGAAAGAAGTAAGGGCCGGACAGATAAAATCCTTTTATAAAGTTATAAATTATAAAGTAAAGTTATAAAGATGTTTTTTATAATAGATTTTTATAGTTTAGAATTTGGCGACATGTCGTTCCTGATTAAACTACTGAGCTTGAGACAGAGCTTTTTATACATTTCTATTTGAGCAGCTATTTTTTTTTACATTTTTATTAAAGACGTTTGCTTCAACTTTACTTAAACATTTAAGTAGATTTAATTTGAAAAGTACTTTTGATACTTAAGTACAACATTTATCTGATACTTACTCAAGTCATATTCTAAAAGGCTACTTTCACTTCTACCAAAGTAATTTTTTGGCAAGATATTTGTACTTTTACTCAAGTATTGCTATTAGGTACTTTATACATCACTGTCTGTATGTCAACAAAATGTCAACAAAGTACATTTTCTTTCAGAAAGTTTCTCATCCCAAACTAGATTTCATTCTATTTTATTTCCTTAATTTCTTTTGGTGTTGGAGGCATTGGGATTCAAATTCAAGACTTCAATGCGTCCAACTTGTCAAATCTTGAAAATAATGTTTTATGTGAATGCGTGTTTTTTTGTCTCGTACAGAATATGAGATTCTGGTAACCACAGCGGATACAGATGACGCAGAAACCAAAGAGAACGCCTGGATTGTTCTGGAAGGGAAAAAAGGACGTTCAAAAGAGTTTGTGTTGGAGAACGTGACAAAGAAAAAGCGTTTTCTGCGGTGAGTCTTCCTCTGGTGTATATTCATCTGTCACTATGTATGAAAGCTTAACTTTCTGTCATCAACGTGTTTACAGGGGCTCTACAGACCGATACGAGTTCTCCTCCAAGGAGCTGGGTGACATCGCCAGTATTTGTCTGGGACACATCCCTAAAGATGGAAAGAAGGTCAAATCGGAGGCCTTCTGGACTGTGGACGAGGTCGTGGTCATAGAAAAGGAGCTGGGCAACAAGTCAGTGAGCCAACTAAATCTTCTAAGAATGTCTTGCTTTCGTTTCCATTTGAAGAACGTTCCGCAAATGTTGTTGATTTTGTCTTTCTTGTTTAGGTATATCTTTCACTGCAACGCTGCCATTCCTCTGTCCTCCAAACGAGACGAGTTCCAGACCTTCGAGTGCACCAAATTCATAGAGAGTTTTACCAGCAAGGCTCAGAGCCTCGTGCCCGTGAAATACGA
This sequence comes from Triplophysa bombifrons, assembly GCA_029783895.1. Classification (NCBI taxonomy): domain Eukaryota; kingdom Metazoa; phylum Chordata; class Actinopteri; order Cypriniformes; family Nemacheilidae; genus Triplophysa; species Triplophysa bombifrons. Next base: position 1,960,282 of record CM056466.1, read on the forward strand.
GATCATTGTCATAACGGGTGATGAGAAAGGCGCGGGCACCGACGCCAATGTCTTCGTCACCATCTTTGGCTCCAACGGCGACTCCGGACGGAGGCAGCTCTGCCAGAAGTTCCGCAACCTGTTCGAGCGCAGGAAGACCAACCGGTTTATTCTGGAACTGCTTGACATGGGCGATCTGCTCCGAGTGCGCGTGGAGCACGATAACTCTGGACTCAGCCCCGGCTGGCTCCTGAGCAGGATTGAGATCACAAACACGGCCAATGGAGTGACGACCGTCTTCTTGTGCGGGAAATGGCTGGACAAGAAAAAGTCTGATGGGAGAACAAAGCGTGTCATCTATCCAAAGTATTGATGTTGAATCGGACAATCGTTTCATGTTGCGCAACATGTTTAATATATGTTACGTGTATGTTGTTTTTTTGGATGCTAGTAACAACCAAAGGTGATGCGTTCGACTTTCTCAACATTGATCCAACCATAGAGATGTATACATAGATGTCCAACATGACAACTCAAGCGTGTTTCTAAATTCCATTTGGTGCCACGGGCGAGATGACACACTTCACCTTCAAATATTGAAATAGCATGAATAGGGATTAAGACAGGATATGATGTCATGTTAAAGTGTGGTTTGAACGGGAACCAATGACGGTTTTCGTAAAGGCAGCTGCTTTTCTCTTGTCGTCTCAGGAACAATGTGACTCATGTTAGAACTGACTTACACAGTCCATTTCTTTCTAAAAGTCATGAATCACATTTCTCAAATGTTGCAGAATTGTTTTAAATGATCCCACTATAACATGAACCCAAAACACTCAAGATTCATCACAGCATTCAGTCAGAAGAACTTCTGTAAATGTATTTATGTCAAAGATTTTGAGCTCTCAGGGTGCCACAGCAGACGTGCCTCAAAGTGTTTGAATGGTTTTATAAAGGCGTGAATGTTTGTTGTTTGTTAATACGATTCATTTTTACATTACAGTTACCTCTGTGAGGCTGCGTGTGTGATACAATGTTTGTCAAGTAAAAATGCTGAATCCAAGAATACTGTTCTGATCTTGTGAAGTTTTGTCTGGAGAAGAGAATTCTGAGAATTGTTTCTAAATACAGACGTTAGAAATGTATTGCCGAAACACATAACAAAGACTCAGAACACATATTTTAATGTCACTTTACTCAGACACATGAGAAGTGATGTCACAAACGAACATTTCAGTCACTTTCTAAACATTTGAATCAGCTTACACTGCAAAAAATGACTTTCTTACCACGATAAGTGTCTTTGTCTTGTTTTGCAGTACAAATATCTAAACATTCTTGAATCAGAATACAATTACTTGACAAGAAATGTAACCTAAGATAGTTGGTTATTGTTTAATGACAAATAATATAAGAATTAAGTAAGTTTATGGTAAAAATAAGCAAATAAAATCTGGATGAGTAAAACACCCCAGCACATATTTTTGCAATAAACTTACATTCTTTTTCATAAAACAAGACAATCTCTTTTCTTGTCAAGTAATTGTATATTGATTTAAGAAGTTTTAGATATTTTCACTAAAAACAAGAAAAAAATGAATTTTTTTGCAGTGTGATGTGTGGTATATAAATAACTTTTTAAAAATACTGGCATTGTTTATTCACTCTGTGAAACACAAAAGAAGATAAATATGGAAATGGATGGTGTTTAATGTAGTCCTTGAATAACAACAGAAATTTAATGCAAATCAACACCCACAATATCCTTATTTATTCATTTATGGCACAATGAGATACAAACAAAACCAAATTCAACTTAGTTTATATAGTGAAAGTACAAATAGATGAACAGCCGTGTGTGTGTGTGTATATATAAGTGCTGTAAACTAATATTATTCTAGAAAGAATTATCTAAAGAGCATTTGGTCACATTGTATCTGAACCGAACAAAGACATTAGAAAAACTGGAAGTATAGAAAAAATATTGTGATAGAAAGTGTGTGACTCAGTCTGCTCCCTCTGTGCAGACAGTAGACATGGCGTGGACGTAATACGGCCCTTCTTTCACGTAAATCCTCAGCTTTAAGTAATTCTGTGCTCCGAAGATCTCCTGAGTGCTCGAGGAACTCAATATCGACGTCACGAGTGCGAATTTACAATCTTTGACTTCTTTTCCTTTTCCCACAGAGCGATCCATCACCCACTCCACGAATCCGGGCGTGTCCATCATGAGCCGCTGTCCCCACGGCTGGCAGCCGATGGCCTGAAAAACAAAACACAGCGGTTCAAGGAAAATATTAAAATCGATGAAAAGCGATGAAAGATTGTATAAGACTGTTTGATGTCCTATAAACACACTACAACTTTCAAAATCCACTTGAAATCTAAATGTAAATGAATGATGAAACAGCCTCGGGTTCACACACTCATCATGATAACATACTTTATTGTTAAACGTGTGTACTGGAAAGTGTCTTGATGTTTATTGCACACACACCACTTACAGTAAAGATCTTTAGGGCTCTGCAGTGGAGCTCAGGGAACGGCTGTGTGCTTACGGAACGTATCATCGCCATCGGCTGAGAGCTCAGACCTGTAAACCAAGACTCTGTCAACAGCAGAAGATCATCCGTCTGCTGTTCCACCTGCAGAAATCCACAGCACAAACATTTAGAAAAAGAAAAGAAACATGTTCGTCTGGTAAAGAGGAAGAATGGACAAACACACACTTACAGGTAATGTGAACAGGTGGGCTAGAGTATCCAGACATCTCACTCGGAGCTCAGTGGCTTCATCACGGACAAATTTACTGATTCTCTTCAACACAGAAACAAATTTCTCACCTGCAATTTTAAAAAAAGAAAATATTTTTATTCAATACACCCATAAGCACCCATTCAAAATATCACTAATGTACATTTTTGGAAGATTTTCAATAACACCATGTTTAGAATAATCTTTCTGTTTTATGATCGTACACATTTTTCATTTTCTATTTCTATATTATTGGAATGATTGTCAGTTTATGTATTTTCTGCATAGCTGCTTTGAAAAATTTTTGAATTTAAAAGGTGTCATAGAAATAAACATGACCTTAAAGACATCTTAAACGCTAGGACAAGGGATTCATCTCCTGTCATTTCGCCCGAGGTCACAGTGTAAAAACCTGGCCATGCACACAGCTCGGCAAACAGATATTAAACATGCAGGGGTACTTTTTAAACGGCTCCACCCACACAGTTACCTGTTTTATGCAGGACCTGTTTACCCTCCACAGTTTTTCCCAGCTCTCCGAGGGTATCCACGGCGATAGGGGTCAATGTGGGATCGAGCTTAGTTGCCATTGAGAAGACCACCTCGAGGAAAACCGGGTACTTCTCACACACCTGCTGAGGGCTGTCCACGATCACAAGATTGCCAAAGAACTTCACCAGTGCTGAACGAATACACACACACACTTCTTAAAGTGATATTTCATTATTTACTCACTCTCTTGTCATTTTAAACCTATATGACTTTCTTCCGCAGAACACAAAAGAATATATCTTGAAGAAAGTTGGTAATGAGTGCCGGTTAACAACATTTTTCAAAATATCTTCTTTTGTGTTCTGCGAAAGAAAGAAAGTCATACAGGTTTGAAATGACATGAGATTGACTCAATGATGATTTTTGGGTGAACTATCACTTTAAAGAGGTCATGGAAACAGGACCATTCTTTATGAAAGCAAAAACTAAAAAGCTAAAAAAATTATCCTAGAACTCCCTACAGGAAAAAAAGGAAGTTGAGCAATAGTGTCTTTGCAGAGAGAGAGCCACACCTGGCAGGTAAAGGCTGGAGAGGGGGTCGGACTCTGCCGCGATGATCATGTTTGAGATTTTATCCATGATACCTTGCTGTGCCAGATACTGACGGCCATGCTGGCTTTCAGCTAGAAGGGTGATCATCTCCATCGCAGTTGCTCTGAAGAAAAATTGTTTTTTTTCAATTGAGGCATTTATGGCTATTCTGTATGTAAAATTGACACAAGTATGTGCATGAGGTCAATACCTGACCAAAATATCATCTCCAGTCAGTTCCTCAAGCATCTGAGAGATTAAACCGCTGTTGACACAGTAACCAAGAGATACAGGAGACACCGCTGACACCTTCACTATCAACTGTATACACACAGAACAAATACACGGAGCATAACCTTCAATGATCTAATCTGTAAATCTGACTGCTCTTCATCTCTAGATGAAATAACATACCTCGTACACTCTGTACCTGATGATGTCACTGGTACTCATCACATCCTTCAGTTTGTTCAGCAAATCGGAGCGGAACAGAGCATCAAGCCCCACCTTTGTGTTGCTGAGCATACGGAGGGCAGCTATCGCCTGGAGAGAAATGCCAAATAATAAACACACAAAAAATGAAAAGTATTCTCAAACTTTTAAGAGTTATTGGTGAGATCAGTGAAGTTTTTCTGTATCATCACGAGACGCGTCTCAGCACCTTTTCGGCCACAGCGATGCGCTCTATACTGATGCACTGAATCACATCACGAAGGATTTCTGAGCTGTTCAGCATCTGAGTCGCTCCGTCCGCATGACCAATAACACGGCCGATCTATGAACAATACAGAGGAGTGAGATAGATGAAGAGGGAGAGAGAGAGAGAGAGAGAGAGAGAGAGAGAGAGAGATCCACTGACCTGTGTGAGGGTGAGAATTTTGACAGAATCATCCGGATGGTTGAGACCGCTGTGAAGCGCAGTCTTGTAGTTCTGTGCCAGCTGCACGGGTTCTAATGTCTGAAGAACGTGACCCAGGATTTCCACGCACACCTCTATCTGCTCTCTACATACAAATACGAACATCAGTGTAATTGAAACCTGTTTGCTCTTCTTAGACCGTTAAATCGTTTTTTTTAGATGGTCTCTGCTGGTTTAAGATGGTCTTCCTGTCTAGAAAAGGTGGTGCTCAGTCAGTCTAGACTGCGAGATCATCCTAAACCAGTTTACACCTCCAAAAACAGTTTAGGCAGGTTTAAGATGTATTATTAGGCAGAATAAGAGTCGTCACAACAATCTCCATCCAAGATGAAGTCCTATAAAGTTAATTACAGTCAAAGGCCTTATAAGAAATTAACAAATACACAGAGAGCAACATAAATAAAATATTAAGGAAATTATATGACACTTAAACATTACAAGCTGAGAGTAGGGTGTATTTATTGTGTCACTTGACTCAGCAATATCAACACTCACTTGTCATTGGTGCTCAGAAGGCCGAATAAAACCTCCAGTCGCGCCCCGGACAACGTCTCTCTGAGGCCGCTCGCGGGTGTAGCAAACACGGCCGTCCGGAGAGTCTTAAGCTCCTCGATCGGCTCTTCGGACTCACGGATTTCATTCAGCAGTCTCTCGATAGGCGCCGCCATCTTGCGCTAATGTTTGGATCACGTGACCGCGGGGATCCGGTCACACGAGGCGACGGATGAATGATACGCAGAAAAAGGAGCGAGATTTATGCTCTGTTATTAAAAAAAGAAAGACACATATAAAGTTTCCAAATGCATCCATTAGCTTTTAAATGTAAGTTTCCCAGATTTTTTTTTATATTATATTTCAGGAGTCAAGCGACCCTTTCCAGGTGAGCTATAAACAGGTGATTTTTTAAAGATGTTTGTCACCCCTCCTTAAACAACAACACTACTTATGGTTTCCATTCGAAATAACATTAAAACTATTTACAAAACCATTAATGCGACGTGTTTTAGCATACGTCTTATTTCAGTAGTTTCCCATCGTATTCATTTTTCAGCAAAATGTTAATTTCATTAAAATGGTTTTGTTTTTAGAACATAAAAAAATACTTTTAATACATCTAAGAGTCTTGCTGTATATGTGCGTGTTCGCTTTGGTTTTATGGTGTTTTTATCACTTTGTAAGCTTGAAAGTATAGGTATTGCAATTCCTCTTTCAGCCACTAGATGTCGTTATTGGGTCTTGTTTTCTTCCCTTCATTGATTCGTTATCATTTATCAGTAATAGCACTTTTTGCTTTCGATACTCTGTCAGTTTGTTGCGTCACGATGTGTGTTTGTTTCTTTATAAAAGATCTGTGATAGTACAGTTGATGTGACATCAGATAATAATAGTATATTATAACTTCACAGTATACGGCAGACCTGCCTGTGTCTGTGTCTGTGTGTGATTCCTCATGTTGGTGTGCAGTTGTGCGTATCAGTGTTTGTCTGCAGGTGTGTGTATAGCTGGTTATTCAGCAGTAATCCCTGTTCTGCTGTGTGGATGTTTATCGGATTATTCCATACGGATGCTTGTCCGCAGTCTTATTATGTGTGTGTTTCTCTTCATTCTCAAAGCAAGTTTAGGAAGTTTGCACTGTTTTGATAAATAAGAATTTGCCGTAATTCATATGTAGTTGTGTTTGCGTGTTTAGTGTGGCTTTGTCTCACTCAAATGAAAGATAACTACAATTCTGCTAAACTATACATAGTTTGTCTGTCTGCTCATCCGTCCGTCCATCCAAACGGAACTGATGGTCTTATGTCACAGAATGTGTGTGTACAGTACTACACAAGTTGTCTGAATGCAACTTTTCCTGTTGCATTAATTATGGGTGGGATTCTGTTTACACACAACTTTGTTTGTGGAAGAAATCTGAATGACCCGTTAAAGAGAGTTTTGCTGTTTCTTCGTTTTTCTAGTCTATTCTGTGTGAGTTCTTGTAGAAATCTGAATTTCCTAATTGAACAAAACCATTTTTTGCACATCACATCAAATAATCAGAACTCTCACACACATATGTACCCTAAATTTCTGTACGTGCGTGCATGTGTGTGTGTGTGTGTGCGTGCGTTTGTGTGTGTGCATGTGTTTGTAAGCATCTGAGCAAGTCGTCAATAGCCTCCCTGTTCCTTTGAGGTAAAACGAGATTCCTCACTCATACACATACACGTATACACAAACACACACTAGTTTAACCTCAATCCAGGAGCAAAAATAAAGCACCAAAGACCCACCTTCATTTCTGAAAGACATTACAGTCCCGGTGCTTTAACACACACGCACACACACACGCACACACACACACACACACACACACACACACACAAACACACACATGTAAAAGGAGATAGAACTGAAATGGTTGGCATTTTTCATGTCTCATTTCTTTTGGATTACAGCTAAACTGTGATTTTAGTGTACAGTTAACAGTCATTACCATAATAACTTGAAAAGTGTTTGTGAGTTTGTATTATAGCTGACGATTTATGGGTAGCATATGATTTGGTTAGGAACACTGGACGTACAAACACACTTGGAAGCTTTCTAACCCTAAAAACAATTGGATATAAAAACAGTACTAGTACCATACAGTAATAGTTTATTAATAATAATAATAATAATAATAATAATAATGGAGTTCTCAGGTATGTTCTTATATCATTTTTACTTGGAAGAATTTGACATTTTTGGATTGTAGATTTTTGCCAATCTGAGATTTTTTCTGAACCTCTAACGGAGACATGTGAAACTTCTCAAGTTGTTTTCTCTGGAGACATTAGGAAAGTAAATATATTTAAGGAAAACAAATGAGATTTGATTAACATTTTTCTGGGATGTCTTCTGAAAAGTGGCGTACACCTCCTCTTACATTTCCTCACTGTCATAGTCACCCATTGTGAACCTCTAAACCGTGTGTGTGTGTTTGTGTTTTGGGTGGACACTTTCCTCCCCCTGGACTGATGGTTATTTGGGGCACCTGACTGAGGCGCACTGTGTCACTGCTGTTAAACTGTATTTACGTTTCTCTGGTTGGCTCGTTTTATTTGTATAGTCAGCTTTATTTGTGGAATTTTGTTTGGCTGCGTTTTTGTGTTGTGTTTTGGCAATGTTATGTTTACTCGATTTGTCTCCATTCGCGGTGCAGAGAAAGACTCAGCTCTTCCGTTTAAAACACAGTTTTCAACATTAGTCAACCAGCAGAGTTTATGAAAGTTAAATTGACTGTTGAATTAAGATCATCACAGATTTTGGAGCAATTATCGGAGAGAAAATATAAAACTGCGTGAGAGAGAGAGAAACCTTGGCAGAAGAATACAACATATCATTCGATGGAATGATACATTGATGTCAAATATGTTTGTTGTTATTTCTTTCGTTTTAACAAAAGCAATAAGATAAATATTCTATTTACGCTTGTCAAAACAATAAATGTAGATGGTGACCACTGTAACTAGTGCACCTTGTGAACTTTTGTGAAAGATGCACATGTCCATAGTCTCTCTATATATTCCATATCCTGACTTGACATTTTGTTAATTTATCCAAGTGGGCACAAAGGGAAAAAAATGATGACATAATAATTTTCACCATTTCTTTTCTTTAAATTGCATGAAAGAAGAAGGTCAACGGAGACTTTTCCTGTGGAAATGTACAGTACAGCAAGAGGTGTGAGTTTTATTTTGACAAACTGTGTGTTCTGACTCGTCCCTGACCACAGACACATCGTACACACACGACTGTGATGGAGCTTTACGTCAGATCCAAAATGAAATAGACAATTCTAATAACAGAGGTATATTCAACATTTTCATGGATTTCATTTAGGATTGATGCAGCGAGAAACTTGGTTAGTTTGTTATGTATAAATAGTCTTATGAATTTGTTATATCTTTGCGTCTTACGACAGACGCCCGTATCTTCAAACAGACCTCATACACAGACCAGCCTCTTGGATGCAAAAGTAAACATCCACACACACCCATCCAAGACTTTGTCACGTTTTAGACATATTTCTCATTAATGGAGGAAAGATCAAGTCATAAAACCCTCTCTGTCCCTCCACACACACACAGTTATGTAAGGAGGAACAGTGGCACTTTCTCTCTACGCTCTACGTTTCCATTTGCTAAACCATACACACACATACACTTAAATGAAGTGAATGAGAAACACACTTAAGTACCTCACGTGTGTGTTGGGTCATGAAGAGGTATGTCAGTGTACACTGCGATAGATCTCCACTTAAGAAGCATCATTCAGTTTACTCAAAATAGCTTTTTTCTTGAACACAACCCCACCCACAACTCTGCAATCCTATGTATAATCTAAAATATCCATCAATGCATGCACTTGCTGTTGGGCAGTGCCGTCTACAAAGTCAGCTGCCTTCTAAGGGAGCATCCTAGATGACTCAGACAAAAGAGTATTAGGAGCGTGATATCTTGAAAATACTTTTTGATGGACCAGGGTAGAGTATTATGTAAATCCCTGTTGATCATCCATCGAGATACCATCAGCATCTCTCTCTCTCTCTCTCTCTCTCTCTGCTGTGGCTGTACTCTGTCATTAGGGTTTTAAAGGGAAACGTGCGGTTGTTGCCGTAGCGATGGTCATCTGGAGGCGGGGATGAGCGGTCAGTAATATAGCAGGAGAACAGTGCAGACATGCGTATATATAAACATAATTACTATATACGCACCCAGCAAAATATACATCTCACAGCCTACAATTACGCCTCTCTCATCCCTCTCTCTCTCTCTCTCTCTCTCTCTCTCTCTCTCTCTCAGCAGCTGTTAGAAGTTAACATGAGCAGTATTTTGGGTTTGGTTTAGGTTTGATTTAATTTATGAACGCTGGTTCTGTATTTGTGCATTTGAGGGTGGATGGAACTCGCTTTTCTGAGTAACACCTGACACGGCCCACAGACCACAGATAAAAATACAGTAGACAAAAGGTACCATGCAATTACCATGTTTTTTTTTTTGTAAAAAACTACATATACCGTGGTAGTGTCATGTTATTTAAACAAGTATCATGGTAATATCATTTTTCAACCTACCATGCCGGTTCCGTTTTTTTGGATGCTTATCATGTTGATACTGAAAAGAAGACCATGTTTTTTGTAACTTGGTAATACCATGTTATGTAAATGTGTGTTCATGTATCCTGTTTTTGTGTATAATCTCAGTTGCAGTAACGGATGTTAACCCGAGGGAGCAGCAACAGCCAGTCATCTCATTCACAATGAAGTTTGTTACCTGATCAGTTGTGCTTTTGTTACGAAGTGTCTTTGTGTTTTTTCATACTGACAGAGAAGGAACGAATTATAGCAAATTTACATGTTTTCTTCTGTGCCACAAGATTTTGTAGACTGTTACTGTCAAATGAATGAGGCATCTGTGGCTGCTGTTCCACAAAGAGAGAGGAAGAGATACAAAATGCGATAGAGAAACACAGAAGCAAAGAGAGAGAGCAAGAGCAAGAGCAAGAGGATATCAGGTATATTTAAAGATTAGCACATCCAAAAACAACAATTATGTTGTATAAACTCACTCACCTTCATGTACTTCAAACACCAAACGACATTCATTCCAGGTTTTAGAATACAGAAAATCATTCCAGTATCAAAACAGTATAAGATTTGCTGTACTTGTTAAAGGCAAAAATTTTAATATGACATGTCCAAACCGGGCAAATTTAAATTTGTGATGCTTTAAAATTGAAATGCTACATCTTTTATTTCTATAAGATGTATTTAAGTGTGTGTGTTTGTGTGTTTGAGAGAGAGAGAGAGAGAGAGAGAGAGAGAGAGGAAGCTTTACAGCCTATTTTGACACTTCATCATTATCTTTTATATGAGATGTGTGTGTTTGTGCGTGCATGTGTGTGTGCGTGTTTGCTCCATTCACATTCCACTAAATATTGACAATCATTCTTTTCTCTTATTGTCTCTTTGCACATCCACTCACCTCATCTCTCTTCTCTAATCCTGTCGTTTTCTCTGTCTGTCTTTCTCTCACTCTTTCTGAATGCGTATCTTACTCTTGTTCTCCGTCTCTTTCTTTGTCTGTCTGTCTGTCTCAGCCCATCTGAGTCTGTACTTAAGAGATTTCAGAGGAGCAGATAATGGTTTGCTGTTTCTTTTTACAGACTGCAAGAGCCGCAATAACAGAGCACAGCAGTTACACATCCACAGGAAACAGGATTAAGAGGAATGTCAGGAACAAAACAGCGATAGACAGTCAGACATATAACAAGAGTGCAATTTAAATGTCAAAACAAATGAATATATATATATATATACACACTGAGGATTACTATAACAATGAGCATGAATCTTTCAAACCAAAAGCACCAGATCACAATCTAAACACAGTGCTAACACAAACACACACACATTGACCTATACCCGTCTAAACAGGGAAATGCCACAGACTTCTATTTTGTTTTAAGATAACGCTCATTAAAATTACTCTGGATTAACTCTACCCACACATTTTTTTTAGAATAAAACAATACAACGGCAAGATTTAGGGGTAAGCTGAAGTTAGTGGCTAAAGCAGAACAGAGATGAATTACAGTGATGGATTTGAAGAAACCTCTTTGGTTTGAAACTGTGATGTGTAACTGATCCCACACTAGCTGTGTTAAAGAAGAATGATAGCTGATGCGTTCTGTTACTTTTCAAAGCGATCAGTCTTCTGATGTTCATGTGTCGAATGATTAACCAGGTGATAAGATCTCATCCGGACCCCATGCAGTTCTGGAGATCCACTTATGCCAGTAAACCAGCCACTACAACAATTTACAATCTTTTCAAGAAAAAAAAGGTTTTATTCTGACCTTTATAGCATTTCTTTCACAGAGAATATCCAAGTTAGACGCGCACAAACTTTGATAATTACATAGTGTTTGTCTTTCAGACTTTTATAGATGAATTTTGTGCGCTAGTGTTATATTTTCTGCAAGCACATGGGCACAATGAGCATTTATTTTTGCTTATAACTTACATTCCTTAGTTTATTTGAATATACAGCCACTGAAAGAATTTCTTTTTTTTCAGTTTTTCTAAATGTACTTATTTTAGACCTGGTTTCACAGACAAGGCTTAAGGCTGGTCGCAGACTAAAATGAATGTGTGACCTGTCTTAACTTGACCAGAAATATATCAGTGCCGTTTTGTCTCCAGATGCACACCAGTAATGTATTATTCTAAGGAATTTTTATAAAAGCAACATAAATAATAATCCTGGCTTAATATGTCATAGTGTTTGGGTCAAATAATCGTTTTTGTTTCATTCTGTGAACTACTAACAATATTTCTCACAAATTTAAAATGAGGATATTTTTTCTGTTTATAATTATTTGCAGAAATGAAAACTTAAGAAACAGGTGAAAGAATCAGAAAAGATGCTCTGCAAGACAAAAAGGTCATATTCAATTTTAAATGTAATATTTCTACGTGTATTTAGGAATACGTTTTTTTATGTTAAAACTTTTGTTCAAGTTTTAATGTGTCTTGCTGTCAGTCTTTCACATTGCTGTTGGATGACTTTGTCACTCCTGAAGTTTGATTTTGCTGAAATTCAACAGTCACTGGACTGGAGTGAACACAATAAATCTAGAAATGATGATTAAATGAACATTTGGAATGAACTTATTTCCGTGGCAATATGTGTACAAATTTTATATTTGCATCCCTGCTGTGTGCTTTATTTGTGCCCAGAATGTAGGAGGATGGCACAGATTCCTGGCATAAGAGATTTCAGCAAACCACAAGAAAACACGCGCAGCAAACAAACACACACACACACACGGCCGTGCAGAGACAGACGAAAACGACGTATGTAACTTGCTCCTTATACCTGTGAATGTGTTGATGTGTGTGTCCGTTTTTTGCCAGGGGGATGTGAATTAAGGAATGAAGTGTGTGTGTGTTGCTGTAGAGACCTTAGGTTCCTAATTTCCTGAGTAAATGTATGGAATGAGTAAACATTCATTTCAGCTACATACTTACTGCCAGAAGAGAAAGAGGTTTTTACCAAACTTAATGCCGCCTTTCAGTTCCATGTGCAAAATCTGCATCTGTTTCCTGCCTCGCTGCACAAATATAAGAAATAAGTATTACATATGAAGAGTTTGGTTCCAAAATAAGATAAAATAGTTTTTTATTATGCATTCCAATCTGTAATCAAACTACAGTTTGTTTTGATTTAAGCCATATAACTCAACAACAATACAGCTAACACAATAAAAAACATGACAGGAACCATATTCTTCATATAAACTATTGCAATATGCACATTTGACAGTCTCAATGCATTGTGCAGCTGCCTGAAAACATCCTAAATGTAGGCCTCCTCGCGCAGCTCCGCACGGGGCCCTACATCTTACATTTGAAGTAGTCCTTAAGTTTGATTTGAAAAGTTACACTAATTGAAATGGATAACTTAAAGCTATATTTGAGCAGTTTGCAGTCCTGTGGCTCAGGAATTTATAGAGCGTTACAAATCCTTCACTTGCCCAGTTTCATTTTGGTGACTTTCATTTTGCTGCCCTGGACGTTCGCTGACTGCAGACGGCGAGGAAGCTCGGCAAGATTTGGAACAGATCTAACACGTGTGATTTTACACAATATGTTATTATTTCTTTATTTAAACTCATAAAGGGGACTCAACAACGCTGAATTTGACTCGTCATGCCAGTGCACTTTTTTATTGAAGTCTTCTGCGCCTCTTACATAAGAGGCCATGAAACAGCGCGCTAGTGTGCCAACAGCATAATCACCTAATCTCTGCCCGGCCCCACCTTACACACACTCGCGCATTCTTACTCCTGACATCATAAAAGACGTCCTGTGTGCTGAGAGGGGGAAATTAAATGTTTATTCCCGATCCCTCAGGACTGAAGAGAGAGAGCGTGTGGATGTGATGGATAGAGAGAGAGAGAGAGAGAGAGAGGATACTCCATCTCTTTTTACTCTCACTCATTTATTAGTGGTGTGCTGTAAGGTTAGATGGGTGATTATGGATGTGTGCGTGCGTGTGTGTGCATGTATAGAATATAGAAGGCATGGTTTAATGGCAAATCTACTAATTTCCTGCTGCCACAAGACACATGAAGGGAAACAGTTAAGACCTTCAAAAACACACACGTGCTTCAGAATTTAGCCGTCACGTGCAAGTAACCCATACAAGTATTAATATCACTTTTACACATTTACCATTTCAAACCAAAGTTCTGATTAATTTGCTAATTTTGCAAAACCTTTCATAAACACATCATCCTAATCATATTTGACCTCAAACACCAAAGATTGTGTCTTTGATGTTGAGGTGAGTTTTGACCCAGACCTTTTGGAAACTTTTTAAAGGACCATTTTGGATTTTGGTCATGCGTGTCTTTTTTTTACACGTTCCGCATTTCATCTGAACATTTGAAGAGTGTGCACAGAAATATCTTTTTGAATAGCCGTCCATTGTACTTGCTTGAAAAGGGTTGAAATTTGCTTATTCACACATTTCCATACACGTTACACTTGTGGCGCAGATTGGTAAACGGTGGGTGTGTTTCGAGAGACCGAGAGAGACAGAGGCGAGGTTGTGGGAATTTGGGATCATAATGACGAAGGTAAATATTTGTTTAGTTTTTATTGAAAGAATGAACAGAGTCGTACACTGTCGGCTTGACAGGAATCTAGGAAGCAGGAGGACGAGGCGGGAAACGGGAAGAGGAAGAAGGGAGAGTGAGACAGGAGAGGTATTCTATGACACCTGGATATTGAATGTTACATTAATGATGAATATGGGATGAAGCCCTCTAGTGGTTTGTCGTGTTATTGCATTTCACAGCTCGGTCTGTCATACACTGGAACTCTGTTGTGTATTCTGCTGTTTATACAGAAAATGTTTGCTGGGTGTCTTCATGAATATTCAGAAACATGTCTTGATATTTCCAAACCGGGACAGAAACCAGATGTGGAAATAAGCACGGCAGCTCTTTGCGTGATACCATGATGCCTAAATACTGCTCAGTATACTGTATAGTGCGTCATTTTTATTTTAGTTTGATTCAATCAGGGATTTACATTCATTTATCAACTCAGAAATAACCTCATTTAAATTTATGCTGTTACACAAGGTGATGTGGGAGCATTTACCATTTTGATCCTTGAACTTACATTCTCCACTCAGTATAAACAGTACATGCTGCATGCTTCCATACTTAAAATAGTATGCAGTGATTTCTAGGTTTCTTTTTTTGTATGTGTACTGTAAATTGAGAGATGAGCGTGAGAGGACTTCATAAAGCTACATTACACTTTCCCAGCATGCCTGTGGCCGTTTTACAGCAGCTAGTAAATAAACATATAGACATTTAAGGCATGTGAAGATCTATAAATGAAAGACTGCACACAGCCCTGTCTGTTCACACTGTGAAGTGTTTAAAACTTTATCATCTCCTGCTCATGAAGGCTACCAAAAAAGGAGTTTGTTTTACAGGATATCAAATCTGGTCTTTAAGATAGACTTCATAGTTTACACCAAACATCAGGTCTGTAATTCAACGACAATAAAACCATCGCTGCATGAGTCTAGCATTGACGTCTTTCATCCACAGTTGTCTGAGAAAGAGTATGAAGTATTTCTCATAGTGAATTTAGTCGTATTGTGTTAAGTGAACAAGTTTCAGGGAGTGAAACTTGACTTGACTCTATATCCTACCACATGAATGATACACGATTACTGAACGCTACAGATATTATGTTCTGAATCAGTTTTGCAAAAGGAGGCAGAGAAGCAACATCACGGCGACACATTTTGTTTGGGCACACGTCTCTTCAGAATCTACGAGATATACTCAGACTCTGGATTGAATATGAATTTTGCGTGTGTGAGTTCTGTCGATGGAATTTCACAACATACGTGTTGATCCTATCCACTCTTGCGGTCAAAGGAAAGCTAAATACGAAACACTCACATAGATCTACACACGCACTTATCTGTGCACATTTTGCCCCTTAAAGGGGTCATATGGCGCGAATACGTGTTTTCTGTGTCTATAAGTTTCACATGCATTAGACATGAAAAATTGCAAAAAAGTGTCGAAACAAAAGATGCTTTCTATCTAAATGCTAACGCTCACCCAGACCTGCCTGTAACGCCTCGTGTAACCACACCCCCACAAATATACGTCAGTTCGTGGTATGATTTGAATTGCAGTATTCGACCAATCACTAAGCACTGGGTAACTGGCCAATCATAGCAAACCTCGCTTTTCAGAGCCATGAGCTTTGTAAGAAATCCACGTGTTTCAGAGAGGCGGGGTAAAGAGGAGACACAAACATGTACGGTGTGTGGAAAATACAGCGTTTTTTTACCTTAAATTATATATACACATTACATTACATCTAAACAATCGATAATATTTGTTTGAGCCGTGACATATGACCCTTTTAAATAAGTCAGAAAAAGTAAGAGACCATTCAATATTTTCATTTGATCATCATTTCTAGATGTATCTTTCCTGTTATTTTCACCTGTTTCTCCAGTATTTCTGCAAATAAATGTAGATGGAAGCAATATTTTTATAATAAATTTGATAGAAATCTTGTTAGTAGTTCACGGAATGAAACAACAGTGATCATTTTACCGGAAAACATAATAAAAAAAGTATATAAAAAAAAACTAAAATGGTCCTCTGAAATGGTCTTTTAACTTTCTCCGCGGCTATATATACTGTGCTGTACACAGATCTTATTCGGTGGCCGTACTCTGATTTACTTTATTTGCTCTCTAATTATGTCTCTGTGTCTCTTCGACACAGATCATCTTACTGGAACTCTGTCTGTTAATTACTACTTTGTGTTTCTTGCAAAAAGACACACAAGGTTTTACATGTTGACCAGCACAAAATTTTTAAATGTGATATTGTTCTAGATTAAACTGAAAAATAATGTATGTGAGAACTCGCTCTGGCGTTGACATGGAGCAAACGTGTCATATGGCACTTCAACCGAACACATGAATTGTGTTCATATAATCCATAGTTTGCATAATGTGATTATGACAATCGTAAATCTCGTGCTGTCAGATCACATTATAGGGAGGTTTGCATTTCTGCCTTCATCTCAAAATATACAACCCTGCTTATACATATGAGTCTGTTCGTGTAGGACATTTAATAGGAAATTACATGCCTGCAGTCTGTGTTTAATGTACCGTATGTTCAGCTATTCTGGTGCTTTAAATCGTGTGTGTATGTGTGTGTGTGTGTGTAGGTTATTCTGGTGGTGTTATGAGAGAGTAGGTTGGTGATTATTGCTGTACATGCAACCGCACTTTGGTTTTGAGAACCGCACTCGGAAATGCCTGTGGGTGTGTGTGTGTGTGTGCGTACATGCATGTGTGTGTTTAAGTGTGTATGTGTGTGCTTTTGATGGTTGTAGCTGTGCTTACACATATAGATATGCCCATGCTATCACCAGTATGTTGTTGGGTGGAGTGAACAATGTTTGTATGTGTGTGTGTTTTTAAGTGAAAGTGGATAAGTGTGTTTTCGGACATGCCTATGTGTGTGTGTGTGTGTGTGTGTGTGTGTGTGTGTGTGTGTGTGTGTGTGTGTGTGTGTGTGTGTGTCTGTGTTGTCTCATGTATCTGTCTTAAACACTTGTAGCCAAGACTCGGCTTTCTTAATGAAATTACAGGGATGGTTCACTCAAAATAAAAATTATTTCATCATGTACTCATCCTCTTGTTAAAATGACTTTCTTCTGCAGAACACAAAAGAAGATCTTTTGAAGAACGTCGTCATTGACTTAAAGCGATAGTTCACCCAAAAAATTCCGTCATTATTTACCCGCTTGTCATTTCAGACCTGTATTAAAGTACTTACAATACTTTTTTCTGCAGAACACAAAATAAGATATTTTGAAGAAAGTCGGTAAGCGGACAACGCCAGCACCCATTCACTTCTATTGTATGGACACAAAACCAATGGAAGTGAATGGGTTAACATAACAACATTCTAAAAAATATCTTCGGTTGTATTCTGCAGAAGAAAATAAGAAAAGTAAGAATGAAGAAAGTCTTGACATGAGGGTAAATAAGCGATGACATTATTTTTTATTTTTGGGTGAACTATCACTTTAAAAATATCTTCTTTTGTCCCACAGAAGCTCTCCACTTATTTCTTGTGAAAGGGGTTTAATAGATTCATGAGATGCTTCCAAGCTTCATGTTCATTTTGGCTCTGATTGGAGTCATTTCCTACCTGTAGGAGGAGCTGCTTCTGAATCTACTGAATGAACTGTTTGTATTTGGTACAATGAGAAAGGCTGAAAGCATCTGGCAGGCTAATTGATGTAATTCAGACAGTTTTTATCCAAATGAACTGTGACCGATGTTGCGTAATACAAAACAGCCGATCAACAAAACATGCAAGTCATCTTTGTTTTAAACAATAAATTCCAGGTCACTTTATGTTCATATTTTAATGAAAGACGAAATCAAATGGACAAACTGAGATTTCCTGCAAAATCATACCTGACTGCTCAAATAAAATGATATTTTCATTTTGAATCGTAAGATAAGGAGAGAGTTTTTAGCACTATTGTTTATACACTTGATCAGTAACTCTTAACCTAAATAATACCGCTTGCAGCTATACTGACTTTTATTTAATAAATTACTTAATTTACAAAAAATATATCAGAATACATGCACACCACTTAAAGCCGTAAATTAGAAACTTACACGCTCACTTGATTTTGTTATAACCAACATCTGGATAAACATTGGCTGTAATAAACTGAAGCGAGTGTGCAATAATATTTGTTTGAACTAATTTGTTCTCAACCCATGAAACTCCTTTTGCACTATATGTGAAACAAAAATGAATGATACCTCGCTAATTTGTGCTCTTATTTGTATCATTTTACCTAAACAGGCCACTTGGCGACAGGAGTTTGGAGATATGGGCTATTTTGACAGCCACCCAAATTGCACGGGAAACTACGCTCACACACGTGGGAATGTTTTTATGTATCTTACATAAACACAGTACAATTCATTTTTGGTGCCCTGTCTTGTGTGGTTCACATGTATCATTACTTGAGTTGATTGAATTTAGATGATTGAAAAACATAACAAACCCACGCAAGACTCGTTTTAGCTTCATTATTTGGTCGTTTGCGGAGATGACTTTCCATCCATCTGCCGTTAGTCCAGAGTCTATCATGAGACTCCTAATGTTTTCTTTTCTTTCTTCACAGCGAGGCACCGTAGATTGGCTCGGGCTGCAATACGATTGGTTCAGGGCGTGGCAC
Organism: Triplophysa bombifrons; assembly: GCA_029783895.1. Taxonomy (NCBI): domain Eukaryota; kingdom Metazoa; phylum Chordata; class Actinopteri; order Cypriniformes; family Nemacheilidae; genus Triplophysa; species Triplophysa bombifrons. The sequence goes on from CM056466.1 coordinate 1,979,382, forward strand.
GGCAGACTTAGGGGCGTGTCCTGCTTAATGATGGTGTGTGTGCTCGTGGAGCGTTTGATCTGGTCTGAATGGGTTATTTGTGGAGTGTTGGGATCGTTTGGTTTGGACTGTAATTAAAGCTTTGGGTCAGCGTGAGCGTAATCAAAGCAGTCTGGGTGGTACACTAAAGCACACACACACACACAAACACACACACACAGACACACAAACTGGGCTGTAATTTTAGCGCATCACTGAGATTGAAACGGAGAAGAAGCTGAAGTGCAAGCACACTATTTAGAGTGAGTTACTTTTTAATCTGTATGTCTCAGAAAAGAGAAATACAGGAGATATACTATGCACGGAATAGGAATTTTGTGTATGCATAAAACCCCCGAATGAATGTTATATCCCACAATGCATTGCACTCCGTCTGACCATTTGCAGTGTGATGTATTGTCCCTGGAGTACAGTTTTATGTGCATCTGTAAAACTTGTAACTCTGAGTCAGGTTTTTTTTGGTACGACATGTAATGTGTTTGAGCTGAAAAATAACATGGAAGTAGCGTAAACCAAACAAAGCTATTGAGAATTTAACAAAAACGGTTTTCTGTGGATTGTATGAATAATTAATTTATCAGTATTCAACTATAAAGTGCCCAGACAGGTAGTCCATTACAAAAGTCATGGCAATGAGAATTTTTATCCTTCTCTGTTTACTATCATGTAAAGATTGGAATTGATTTTTTTTTTCAAAAACTTCCTTACATAAAAATGAAAATTCTTTCTTGAATTATTCGCTCTCTAGTTGTTCCAAACCTGTTTATATATATATTTTGTTTAATTGAACAAAGAGGAAGATATTTAGAAGAATGCTTGTAATGAAACAGTTCTTGGACCCCATTGACTACCATAGTAGGATAATTGTAGTCTAAAGTGACCTACATTCTTCAAAATATCTTCTTTTGTGTTCTAAAGAACAAATATTATTATAAAATATTTCCTACAATGGTAGTACATGGGGTTCAAGAAATGATGACAGAATTTTCATTTTTGGGTGAATTATCCCTTTAAAGTAAATGATCTGAAATAATCATTCATTACTATTGACAGCAGACTTGATTTCTATCATATTGGATATCAACATGCCCAGGTACATCGTCAAAACTTTTGTATCAATTGTAATTCTGAAATACAACCTTAACTGCTCCTTCATGTGATCAGAAATAATCATTTTGATATTTCTGACTTGAAGCCAGAATCTCCCTGTTTACCAAATATTGAGTTCTGATTGGCTAAAAACATTGTAGAAAATGGGAACAAAACAGCAAAACATGTGAATTAATTTGCCCAAAAAATCTTTCTGAATTTATTCCCCCATGTCACGTATGATTTACTTTGTTCTGCAGAACACAAAAGAAGATGTTTTAATGAACGCTGAACTCCTTGACGTGTATGGACATGAAAGCAGAGAGACATTTCTGACCCTGGACGACAAAACCAGTCTTAAGTAGCACAGGAATATTTATGGCGATAGCCAACAAAACACTGTATGGGCCAAAATGAAAAATTTTTGTTTTGTCAAAAATCATTAGGATATTAAACAAAAATCATGTTCAATGAAGATATTTTGTTAATATCCTATACCGTAAGTACATCAAAACTTTATTTTTGTGAGTGGATGCAGAAAAATCCCAAACAAAATTGGCTGGAAACAAGTTTACAAACTTCACTCACTGCTTCTGCTGCTCTTTGGGAATTACCCACTCAAGTTTGGTATCTATGTAAAGCTTAAAATTTCTGCTTTTGGGATCCTCTACTCTCCACAGCGTCAGAACAGCAGTAAATCAGTAGAGAGCGTTAAAACAACCCGGTTTCTTTTTACAGCGCTTCTGATGAACAACTTTACAGGGAATTTCCTAAATATTTTTCTTTTTTGCACCCTGAGATTCCAGAGTTTTAAAAAGTTATATCTCTCCCAAATATTATCCTATCCTAACAAACCATACATCAATGGAAAGCTTTATTCCGCTTTCGGATGATGTATAAATCTCAATTTTGAAAAATTGCCCATAAGAGGTTTTGTTGTCCTGGGTCATATCTCTCTAAATATCTTTGAATTACATTCAGTTATGAACAACAAGCATTTTCATTGTTGGACGAACTATCATTTTAAACATTGTCAGGATGATGGTGTAGCACATCTTTCGAAATTCGTATAATTACACCGTGCACACTGGTTTAGTACTTTTAAAAAATATAGTAATGCTGCAGTATGGGAGTATTGTGAACCCAGCTTTGGATAATGTATGGTTGTTAAGGAAGTAGCCCGATGACCTTCGAACTGTGGTGATATACATTCTCTAGCACTTGAGTTCTGGGAAAGAGCTTGGTGTGAGATGATGGATTAGTTCATACAGAGGATTAGCAGGAACAAATTTGTCAACTTTGTGGCACGGGTCTAGCATTCTCTGCAGCAGGAATAACAGATGATTTGTTGGACTCAAAAGCAACACTCGTGTAATGACAGACGCACAGAAAAAAGGCCGAAACAGAGCTGCGCTTTTACGCACCATTTGAGAAAAATAATCTGTGTTTTTGTCTCGCATAAGCACGGTCTTAAAATCACACATTGTGTTTTTTCTGAAAGTGAGCGTGTGGATTTCTTCACTGTTAAGTGCTTTTACAGTAACACTTACCTGTGTCAACTGTGGTCAAGTTAATAGCTCTCTCTCTCTTTTTTAACATGTATGTGTGTTATGTTATGTATAAACGGGTATTTAAAGTCAGCCTAGGCCGGAACCTCAAGAACATCTCATCATATATAAGGAAATTGTTTGTGTAAAAACAAGATTTTATTGCCATTATTTCTAATGTATTGTGTTGACTATGAGAAAGATTTTATAAAAACTTCTAAAACATATCTTCAGAAAAAAAGATTATAGGCAAAGCAAGTTTTTACCTTTTGATAAAAGATCACAAAGACTAACATTTGCTGTCAATTAGAAAATATGAAATAGTAAACAGTGTTTGTGCGTTGTGCCCTCAAGTAGAAAAGTACGTATACACACTCCCATTTACAGGGTGGGACATGTGCTGGCCTGGATTTGGGTGTGTAGCCCATTTTTAGATCAGAATCTGTGTCTTTACAGCAAGTTAAATGCTCTAAATTCACGCTGGTAAATATCCATGGAGAATTGTGGAGCATAAGCTCTGGTTAAGTGTCCAAAGTGCACATAATTAGAGGAAACGCTGTACACTGTAACTGTATTTCAGAACAGTTTCTAACCAAAACAGGCCACAGAGAAACTCAGAGAAATGATTTTCTCATGTTCGCTGTGATCAACAGGTGATTTTCCACGCGTAATTCACTTTGAACAGAGCTTGTTTCGGATCTGCTGGCACAAGGCAAGCCCTTTCACACTGAACTTATGTTCTCAATCCATTCTGAGTATTTATCAGAGCCAAAAGAGTAACATGATTTTCCAAGAGGGAAAATTATTCTCTATATAAAAGGTGATTTGGGGGTGAAAGAAAATTCATTTGGGAATCGTTTACAAATAGAACCAAATAGTCTCAAGCAGTGAACAAAATAAGCCATGATTGCGTTACTTTAGCTTTAAAGCTCACCCAGGGTTTAAAATGTGGAAGGCCCATCGGTAGCCTAACCTTGGCTGCATCTGTGGAGGTGCCCCGGCCCGGTGCGCCCTCCCACATGGGGCGTTACGCGCGGCTGCCGGGCTCCGCCATGTAACCCGACACCCGTCGTGGCCGCAGCTGCTCTCCAAACTGCTATTTAAAAAAGGAAAAAGTATGAAACATCCACTCCTGACTCCTCAAACCCCCCAAGCACCAAACATCCAGCAGCCCCGGTGTAGCTTTTGCCAAGCCGGCTCATTCTAAATGCCTACGGCACCCGGGCAGGACCGGAGAGAATCGCCCGCGGATTATTCCCGTCGCGCCACGGGAGGGATTTATGGTGGTCTCGCGCAGCAGACCGGTGGGAGATCGCCTTCATTCCGCAACACAGTTTATCAGATGCACGAGACGACGGCTCGCGCTGTCGGTCAGCGACGCAGTCACGCAGAGATTAACGCATCCGGATTTTGAACGCCGGGACAAATGAATACAAATGAATTTGGCGACCCGAAGGAGAGACCGCAGAACCTCTCGTCTCGTAGCAAAGTAAGTTTCGTGTTTTTCTTAACCTGACGGGTTGCGCAGGTCGGGCACCCCCGATACCCGAGACAACGAGCGCTTTTGGTTACTGGATATTTGCGCGGGGCTCACTGGGTTGTGAGTGTTGGTGCCGGGTGAATGAGCGCTTGTTGTGGGCGCACCGCTGTACCTGTGTGTTGCTTGGCCGGAGTTCAGAACTGAACTAAAAGGCTCCAGGTGTGCCAGGAGATATGCGCACAAGACAGCTCTTTAACCTCGCGTTCATCATTGCGCACACATAGGAAACACCAGTGTACATTTAGTACAAACCATTTTTGCTTTGCTGGCACGGTGCAGTTTGACAGTGGCATGGGTCTTTGGATTTATTTTCGGCTAACGGGCACAGGACGCGTACTTGCGTTTTAATGCATGGTCAAGGTATCATGACTTGCGTCTAGTTTTGCTGCTGTTTAATCTCGTGTCATGTAAAAATCTGTCAAAGTGTTTTACTTCTGAGCGTTGTTCCATTGGGTTCCATACAGAGAACGTCCTGTGTGCCAGCCTGGTCCATCAGACGCGCTAGTGGTAACTGTTGGTGACTGTTGCGCATTCATTAGAAACTCCTGCGCTCTTGGAAACATGAAATTCTTGGACGCGTCCGTTCAAAGGAGCCTCAGTGTGCGTGGACGTGTGTGTTTGCCACTGAACATCACAGTGCAAACCGCACAGTGACTCTAAATAAACAAAGGTTTCGTTCCTCGCAACCTCAGCTGAGGCACTGTGATGGTCGCGGTGCGAGCGGACGCGTCAGGAATGAATGAAAGAATGAATGAACTTGTTCAGGGCTCAGAAGCTGCTGGATGTAATAAAGTTTACTATGCTTGTTATTTTTGAGGCCAATTTGTATCTCTACAGGGAGTTCTTGCTGTCTACCAGGCCAATAAATATTATTGATATAATAATATTATAAATATGTTGACTCAATGAAGAGGCCAGCCAACGTTCACCAAATTAATTGTTAATTAACTAACTTTCCTTTAAAGTTCGTTAGAAATAATTAAAAATAAATTACTTAAAAAAACACGAACCTGACATTTTTGCCTCTACATCGCCACCTTTGTTTAAAACATAAATTTGTGGGTTATTTACGTAGTTCTTTACCTACTTATCTTTATGTGGGTTGAAGTCCCATGAAGTCAAACTTTTTCCCACCCACTTGACTTTTAACCTAAAAAAAGTTACAAACTTCAGCTTTAAAATTATTAAATGCTTCCTCTATAAAATATAGGCCCTCACATGTACGTGCGCATTGATACATACACAGTAGCCGCCGCTGAACAGGTGTTTCGTATTAAATCCGTTTTAGCGTTTTATTGCAGATTTGGCCAGTCGAATTGACCAAGAGCTTTTTTTTAAATAAATGATAACGGTTCCTCTAGTTTATGGTTCTTGTGCGGTCTGGTTTGTTTTTTTCTGACGTTGGTGATCGCTCGTTTTAAACTGTAAGTAACCGGAGACCCTGCGCTGCCTCGTCTGCCCACCAGGGTGCGCACTACATTACACCAATTATAGACCTGACAGAACAAATTTAGTACTTTCTCTGTGTGTGTGATGTAGCCTATGTGTTTTTACATAAATAATGATTCGCTTCTATCCTTTTTAAAATGATCTCTATCTTGCATATGCATACAAACATTCAAAGTCATCTAAGAGACAGAGAGAGAGAGAGAGAGAGAGAGAGAGAGAGTGGGAAGAGGCCATGTTCTTCCACATCAATGTCCATCAGTGTGTGCCAAACGGAAGGAATTTTCCACCGCCCCAATACTAAATAGAGAGAGAGAACGGTTGTTGTATGCAAGGATTGGGTCTCTTTAGTCATCTGTGTACATAGTGTGTGAGTTTGCACTTTTGTATGGGCTGTGTGTGGCGGCTGCCATTGAGAACATTCCACACTAAATGACTGTGCAGGTGCTGGAAAAGACCTGAGAACTAAACACACACACACACACTTTTATTGCTGTCTAAATGAGGACATACCAGGGTCCGGTCTTGTTTGTATATACTATAGAGCTTATTATAATGACTAATGTAATGATGAGTAATATCATGAGAAAGCTTCACTTACAAATCGTTTTTCCAGTTGGGAATGTTCCCAAAGGGAAGTCTTGTTTAGCTCACTTTAGTAAACCGTAGCAAAAACATTCATATTTGCTTTTCATCTCATATGCTGTCACTAGAGCTTCTCTGTTTTGTGTTGTCAATGTAATAAAAAGCCTACACAAATCCTGCACACCCAGAACGTGGAGACGTTCGTCATTCATAAAATCGGACGCACTCAATCAGCTTCCAATGAAAGTGTAGCACACTTAGCTCAGTTTAACACATTCACTTACTAGCTTTTCCTCCCGAATCAAAATCCAGATTCAGCATTAGATTGTCTTGGCTCTGTCTGCACGATTCTGAATGGTCAATCGCGCCATCCAGTGGTCACATATTCCTCAATAACCGCAGCACATCTGGAGATTTAAGTGATTGTCCACCCAAAAATAAAATCATTTATTCACCCTCATGTCATTCAAAACCTGTATATGACGCTTTCTCCTGTAAAACACAAAAGAAGATATTTTGAGGAATGTCTCAGTTGTTTTGCGTTCCCAAAGTGGAAGTCCAGGAGTTCAATGTTGTTTGGTTGCCAACATTCTTTGTAATATTTACCAAAATCATACAGGTCTGGAATGACGTGAGGGTGAATAAATGATGAAAGAATTAAAATTTTGGTTGATATCTGGCCGGTTATAATGCCACAAGATGATCAACTTATTTTTTGCGATCTTACTGTATTTTATCCTTTGCACAACACACACAAACATTCTCTCGCGTTGTGTTTACGAGACTCAAGAGATGCATGACGCAGTTATGAGTCATCTTTTGCTGACACAGACACACAACAGAAAACACATCAGACTCTCACACTGTGTATCACACGTCTGTTTGCGGCGACTTAGTAACTCCGAGGTCAGGCTGGCCCATGTTTCTGGCATTCTGATTGGCTATCGCGTTCTGTGGTGAGACACCTCACTTCCTGACTCAGGTATGTGAATCCTGAGGGAGTCTAGGAGCGTGTGTGTGTTTGTGTACATGGCATGTAGATGTGTGTGTGTGTTTCGGTCACCAACCAGGTAACGATTTAAACAGCTGTGAGACAAAGACACACAGACAAACATGTCTGCCTACACGGCGGGGGTCTGTAGAACTCTGTCTACACTGCCAATCATAACTGAAATCCACTTCCTCTCCTATGTGCCTGTGAAATCTGAGGTTAGGGTTCAAAGTTCAACAGGGTCACTATGACAAAAAGTACCTCTTATGGTTCACACATACATTTGAACAGTTTTCACTGTGTTTGTAGTTGTGCTATCTAAGGTGAGCATCACTGTTAGTATTGTGTATGGGTAGAGTAAAGAATGCATAACCGTAAGTTAGGGTCGCTAAGTATGCTTCCTCTAAACTAAAATTTTGAATACATACTTTTGCTCTACTTCTCAGAATGTGCTTGAAAATACACTGTCCCGGAAGTTTACGTATGCATGCTTGCACATAATATTTTGTCATATTCTAAAAGAATAATAAAGTGTTCTAAGTATTCTTAGCTTGTAGTTGTAGTGGCCTATTAGATACTTATTACATGATGTATCCTAAACTTACTTAAAGTAAATAAAAGTGGTGTAGAATTGAAGCTGACCTTCTTTGCAGACCGTGTTCATATGAATTTACTTCAAAGCTACTGACAAAGCCACAGTAAAATGTACATTTCAAGTATAAAATGAATACCTAAATAGGAACGTAGTATACTTGAAGTGCCAAAATGATATATGCATTAAAACAATAAATATGATGTTAAGTCCACGTAAAGAAAACTTGCACATATACACACTGTTTAAAAAAACTGAACTTAGTAGTTTACTGAGAGTATATTTCAAAGTGTACTTTCGTCAATTAGAAAACATGCAAGTATTAAACTATCATTATAAGTTCACTTGTTGTTGGAGTATAAAAAAGTCCAGTTGTGAATTCAAAGTTTGCTACTGTTACACTTGAAGTATACTTTTATGAACTAAAAAGTGGGCCAGTGTACTAAAATAGTGCACCCACTAGTAAATACTAATACATGGACATTAGTGTACTTACTTCTTAAAAATATACTTGACCTTTACTTAAGTGTACCAATAAAATAAACTTGAAGTGTACTCATTTCTTGTTAGGATACGTTGACCAAAGAAACAAATAATCATCAGTTCACACAGAAACAGTTCACTAAAATATAAACCTTCTCTCATCATTTGCTCAGCCTCATGCCATCCCAGATATCTTTGTTTCTTCAGTTTTTCAAGAGAGATTTTTTTCTATTTTGTCCACTGCGTATGAAATAATGACTAGCAGAAATTTACCTCAGCACTTTTCTTGGTTTACTTTGGCCGTTTACCAAACAAAAGAAATGAAACGCCCGGTACTTTCTCGTTCACTGTAAACACGGCTAATACGTTTAACCGCACGGCATCACACATCGGTTTGATGGTTTGCTTCTGAAAGATGCTTCTGCCAGTAAAAGTTTCCACTAGTTTGGGTTGAAGCCAGCGCAAGAACCCTGAGATGTGAACGTCTATTGTAATGATGATGTTTTGACAAGTGGCTTCTGTTAAGTAAAATCCCGATTCATCATTTTTACTTTGTTGCCCTGAGACAGTGGAAGCAGAAGTAACTTTCTCATTTTCTGTCTGTTTCCAGGAGAGCTCTTCTTCTGTGTGTTCTTCTTTATTGCACTTCTTTGGGATTCACTCAAGAACTCTTTGAAGGTAAGACATCTTCAGATTTATTTATGTGTTTGTTTACACAGGTATGAGAGAGTAAGCATGGAAATGGTCAAAATGTGTTAAAGCTGGACAGCTCAAGGCCACTGAATTACTGCGGGATAATAAAGTTTCATGTTCTTACACACTTTCCTCTAAGTTGGGAAAGATTTACAACGTAAAACTTTTTATTGCGATTTGTGAAAGACAAACTCTTTCTCTCTGTTACTGACCCACGCGTGCTTGAGTTTCCTTACCAATTTATCACCTCTTCTGCCAAAGCATCCATCAGTTCCAAGCACTTTTCCTCTAGTTAAAGCGTGTCCTTTTTCTCCAACTCCCGTAACATGAATGAGTGCGTGTGTGCGTGTCTGTTCAATAGAAAGAATGAGCTCATATTCCCGTTTGACTGCTGATTCATGTCGATCTCTGGACAGACAGTCACACACGCAACAAATGTCTGTGAACTGGAGTTGATCTGAAAGCAAAGATGTCAGACAAGAGATGCTGCGTTATCAAAGTGTCCATACTGAAACAGTTTATATCGCAATAATAGAAATGACTTTTATAATAAGATGTTGGCTCATTGTAATAAATGAGGCCATCTAATGGCATGATACTTGATCGAGCACAAAGAAATGCAATGCATTCTGGGATTGGGTAATACTGTCAGCGCTGTTTGTGCTATGTGTGATTTGTGCGATTCCAAAAACGACTTTTTTAGTGGAACACAAAAGAAGATATTTTGAGAAATGTCTCAGTGGTTTTGTGTTCTTACAATGGAAGTCAATGGGGTTCAATGTTGTTATCAACGTTCTTCGAAATATCTTCTTTTGTGTCCTTCAGAAGAAAGAAAGCCTTTCCAAATTGAACAGTGCAGATTTACAGTCAAATGCCTCAGACAGTGTTCTGTTGAGTTTAGTGTGAATGAAGTAGTTTCTGTTCTCATACTCTTGGCTCTGCCCGGGCATTATGAAGCCAACATTGACCCCTGTCCAAACACATACACACATATACAAGTCATATATTACCAATTTTCCTTGTTAAAAGCCATATGCTGGCACTGAAGAGTTTTGGCATTATACATGGCCGTCCATAGATCAGAAGTTGCCTACAGTCTCAAAGGAAGTTTGGTTCCCGGCGGAATTGAACACATATGGTTTAAAACAGAGTTAAAACATGTTTAAATGATGTAATGGCGAGGCACGGGCCTCCTTTATGAACTGCTATAGCTGCATTTTTGTAACAAAAGAAATAAAGAAGTGAAAAGAGAATTAGTAAGGTTGACTAGTTTATTAATATAATGCGTGTTATTTTGTTACTTAGTTCTATTTAAAAGACGTTCATTCGCTCTACATTGTGATATATATGTAAGCGATTTGCCTCGATCATGTGATTGATTTGTTGTTTTGTGTTTACGTTGCAGATGTGGACGTGTTGCAGCGTTTGGCTCTCCGCGCCGAGCTGGGTTCTCGTGCCGTTCCAGCTGGTGTCATCTCCCTCAGCTCTGGAGTCATCCTTACGACGCGGGCACGAGTTACCACGGCGACGCGCTCCGTGTTCCCAGCGGAACTCTGGAACTTCTGGAACCGCACCATCGTCCTGAGCGTCCGATCCCACCGCCTTAACTCGGCGTTCCTCTTCTCCGTCTTCTCCGGGAATCGGATTCAGCTCGGGCTGGAAATTTCGCCAGGCAAACTATCGCTTCACGCCGGTCACGGGAACGTCGCCACCTTCCCTTACGAGCTCCATGACGGACGCTGGCATCATCTGGCCTTTGTTCTAAATGGGCCGTCAGTGACATTACGCTCTCCCTGCTCGGAGAGCGACAGCGGGCTAACTCAAAAACTCCCTGTACCTCCGGAACAACTGAACCCCCGCGGGACGTTCCGCTTGGGTGGGAGCAGCGCTCTGCTTCCAGGCACGGTACCCTTTGAAGGGGCAGTTTGCCAGTTCGATGTGGTGCCCTCGGCTAAGGCGCAGCAGAATTTTTGCAGCGCCGTTCGCAGGCAGTGCAGGGAAAACGACACGTACAGGCCAGCAGCACCGCTTGCAGCTCTTCCACTTCCTCTGAGAAATGCCCCACCACTATCGGCTCAGACGATATCACCCAATCGCACTTTCACTCCCGCTCCCACAAGTTTCCTATGGACGTCCATAAATGTCCCGGTTGGGTCTCCTGTTGTTGTGAGTGACAGTGTAGCCGGGTTGAGACCTAAGCACTCTTCTATCAAGCCTATTTTAATGAAACAAACTGGACCATCTTTGGGAAATTTAAATCCTGTCACCCCTAAACCTACACTCAGGACAGCTAAAAGCCCCAAGCTGACTGCCATAAAGCCTGCAGCGGCCTTTCCTTCCCCCAGTAAACCCAGTGGACCCAAACCAACTCCAGGAAAACCCCCCACCAAGTCTTCCGGACCAAAGCCTACAATTGCTAAACCGACATCCATCCCCGGAAGGCCAAAAACCCCTGAACCTAAACCATCCCCGAAACCTTTCAAACCCGCAAAGCCGACTGCCGCAAAACCCACAGTGAACAAACCAAAGCCCACCTCGCACCGCAAAATTAACCCGACCAAGAAAACATCCACCGGCGCTCCACCTCCCAAGAAACAAAATGACACACTCAAACCAGAACCAACTGTCTCCAAAAGACCCTCACCGACCCCCACCAAAAAGCCACCTCAGCCTAAATACCCAACCCAGCGCTCACCCCAAACCACACCGCCAACCCCAAAACCCATTTTACCCACCACCACAGCTTCAAACAAGCACAGAAAAACCCTTCCAACCCCCAAATCCACACTCTTCACCGCCGCCCCAAACACGCCACCACCAAAAAACGATTCTAACAAATCAAAAACATCTGTCACACAAGCTACTTCAAGGTTTACCCCCCAGTCTGTGACCCCTCCAGCTTTAGAAGATTTCCAGAGTTTGGAGGCAGAGCCGACGTGGGTTTCCGGCCCGATCGGACCACCGGGACAAAAAGGAGATCCTGGACCAATAGTAAGAGTCTTGCCTTTTATATTCCAACCTTTGTAGTCCATATATTTTGTGTCTGTTCGGTTGTGGTGTGTTTTTAAGAGGAAATACACATTGATCAACGAGGTTTCATTTGAACTTGATGGCCTTGATCCGAAACTTTTTTTTAAAGAGGTGACTAGTGCTTTTCAAGTTAATTTACTGCAATATATTACAAAATGTCTAAAACTGGATTTTCACATCTTGAATTTTCCATTGACACGGGTCAAGCTCTCGTTCAGTAAAGTTACAGTCAATGTGATGCCTTTATATGGTGGCAAGGAAAATTTACTTTGTGTGGAAGAAAACTGCTTTGGAAAATGTTATAATCAAGGACATCGGGTTTGGTTTTCAGGCAGCTCGACGGTTCCCTGAGGGATTTAAACAGCACAATGTGGATTTTAGTTTGGTTGAGTGAAACATTCATTGGGTTACTGCTGATTCCAACATTACTGTCAGCGAAAAATTTGTCATGCTTTTAAAGCAGGGGGTCAAAGGTCAGGGGAAGCAGTGAACGCTTTGTCCGTCACATACGCGCTCTTACAAAAGTTTACAGGAAGGGAATGTCGTTCTGTCCGTGGAAGACTAGGCATGCCATTTCAATCAGATGAAATAAACTCTCCTGTACCTGCTTGTTTAAGAGGCTAGATTTCAAAAGAAGCCACCCAACCTTTTACCCCAAAAACAAATAAGTCAAAGAGACTTGCGTTATACTATGCGAGACGGTCGTGTTTAAATACTTTCAGGCCAGTAAATGCGTCGATTTGTCCTGTGTCAACGTGGAAATAGTGGTGATAATGTAAAGGAAAGCGCTTGGCGACGGCTCTGTTAACAGAGATGTTCAAAGGGACGTCTGTTGTGATGATGTCATGGGAAGACCGCTCGACGACTCAGACCTTCTAGAGGGCATTTTCCAAAGCAGTTGACTAAACTTGACCATGTGAGGACAAACGAACAATGATGCGATTTTAACAGTGTCTGTTTTTGACTGAGCATCACGGTGGTTGCCTGGCAACCGTCTGCCATAGACAATCACTGTGTGGGTTTCTATACAGATTATAAACACACTAAATGATGCTTATTTGAAAATGTAACCCTTGCGTCTATGGAAATTCCACATAAAACATGGAAACCCAATGTGTGTGTATGTGGGGGCTTTCAGGTGTGTATGTGTGTACTTGGGTGAGGGGGGTCTCTTAGTGTGTAGCACAGAATGTTCTCTGTTATTAGCAAAGGATAATAGCACAGGAGCTGCTGTCATCCACCATAAAGACTCATTCTGACGGTACTTCAGTAAAATACCCTGAACACACAGACGCTTCTCTCACTACACACACTTTCAGTCTACAATTATGTACAGTTTTGTCCCGCAGGACACAATTTACTCACAGATAAAGAGCTGTAGTTGTTCTCTTGAGCTTTACTTTACTGACCCAAAAATACTGTTTACTACACGATGTCTGTGTTTAAAATGGAGTTCTAGTTTACTTTAATTGCTCAGAAGTCGTTTTCTGTTCTCAGTTGTGGTTCGTAACAGTCTCAGATGTTTCTCCTCAATGGCTTGGGTCGGAGAGCTCAGTTCATATTGAGATCTTCAATAATATTGCCTTTAATTGCAGACTCGACTGAGACATTTGTGAGATTTCTGTCTCTTTTGCTTTTTAATATTTGAGATATTTCTCCTTCGTTATCTCATTGATGATTTATATTATTATTGATTTTAAGTGTAGTTGCATCACGGGAGCATCTCGTGGTTCATTCATCACTTTGAGGATGTCCACATACACAGGCGTGTGTGTGTGGATGAGTTGTGTGGGTGTGTAGTGTATGTGGGTGAGAAACCCCCACCTCCCCTCTATCAACAGAGGCATGGTTCAGAGGCAGACCTCTGAGATTCTTAACATAAACACACACCGGCTCACACACTCATCTTCTGTAAGAGTCCTTCTCAATGGAACTCTTTCATCCTGTGCCACGTGGAGGCGGGGTCAGCGAGAGACAACCCCACTGAGTTTTAACAACTACCTTCATATAGTGTGTACTAGTTATGGCTGGACGATGTAGATCAAATCCCATTTGATGATATTTGATGTATTTTCAGTCGGAGGTGGAGGAATATTTCCCTTTTGTAATGTATTCAAAACTGTGTGTGGATGTATTCTTGTCACGGCCCTTCTCTAGTACTTGTCAGCTGTATTTTTAAAGGGATAGTTCACTTAAAAATGTGTTTACCCTCATGTTATTTTAAATCGTATGACTTTCCTTTGCAGAACACAAATGGAGACCTTTTGAAATAAACGTTGATCACCTAACAACACTGACCCCCATTGAGTTCAGTTGTATGAACACAAAACCACTGAGACATTTCTCAAAATGTCTTAAAGAGTCATATACCGGTTCAATCACATGAATAAAGAATAAACGATGACCAAATTAAAATTTTTGGGTGTACTGTCCCTTACTGTCCCGGTACAAACAAGTATTTCAAATGCATGGCATCAAGTCTCTAACTGTTGGATTGTGGGACAGAAATAGGCCGCAGCGACCCCCACATCCCATCAAACACAGTTGGATACAGTGTCTACAGGTCGTCTGTATATAGCACATTATCCCAAAAAGGAAATTCCCTGAAATGACTTCCTGTTTCCTCTTGGTCGTGTTTAGTTTCCAAACAGAGCCACGCGGTGCGGCTTCACGTAGACAAAGACGCACACAGTCAATCTTTTGTGGGTGTATTCATGTGTGTGTTTGATTCATAACTACACTCTTCTTGTGTTTCGCAGGGAATTCTGGGACCTCCAGGGAAACCGGGGCAGTCAGGGAAGAGAGGACCTCGGGTGAGTGAGCGAGCGAGTGGGTGTGTGTGAGGCATTGACCTTTGACCTTCAGATATAAACAGGAAGTGTGTAAAATGCAGTGCCTTATAAAAGCTCTTACAGGTCAAACTGACCTCCGAAGAAAACACAAACCAGGCCGTCTTGTCTGTTTTTATGTGGAATTCTGTTTCTCTTTCTATCTTGTGTCGTTTTGTGTTGTTATCTAAACATCCCTGAAACCAAATGTGACCCTGGATCACAAAACCAGTATACAGTAGAACGGGAACATTTTTAGTAAAAAGCAAAAATACATTGCATGGGTCAAAATTATTGATTTTTATTTTATGCCAAAAATCAGTAGGATATTAAGTTAAGATCATATTTCATGAAGATATTTTGTAAATTTCCTACCTTAAATATATAAAAACGTTATTTTTGTGAGTGGAAAGCCTGCCACAATGCCCCTGATTAACAACTTCAAAGGCAATTTTCTCAATATTTTGAGTTTTAAACGGTTGTATCTCACCCAGATATTCTTGTCTATTCTAACAACTCATTCATCAATAGAAATCGTATTTATTCAGCTTTCAGATTATGTAAAATTCTCAATTTCGGAAAATTGCCCATAAGACTGGTTTTGTTGTCCAGGGTCACAAATGTATATATATATAGTTTTAGGAATATATTTTTTTTTAAGAAATCTAGCGAAGCTTAATGCTTAAAACAAGAAAAAGGAGGTTTGCCATTGCTGTAACAACAAATCTTCTTCTTTTAAAATCTTTCTTTTAATTGAGATAATTTTCTGTACCAACTGGCAAACATTTTGTTCGAATTTAATAGGTGCAATCATTTTGCGTCTTGCCTAAATATATCTTGTTTTATGGATGTTCAGATAATTATTTTGGAAAAAAAAATTAATTTAACAAAGCAATTTTTAACAAAACTTCCTGTAGACGTACATTGAAGGAGAGACCTGAGATTTATGAAGAGACCGGTTCCCAGAGGTCAAGTGGTGGTCAAGTGGTTTTATTGTCATTTCCCTTGTGGCAGATGAAAGAAACAAAACACATCCCAATCATCCATGGTTTGTTTCTTGAATGGAACCCAATGGAAGAAATGTTCATTCAATGAAAGTGGATGGTGACTAAAGTCCGATAAAGTTGTCCATATGGCTGTAAAGCCATACAATAGCTTTGTGTTAGAGATTTAAGTCATTGAATTTAAAAAGATGATTTGTAGGTGTACTGTCCCTTTAAATGAGGTGACATGTTTGAAGAGGATCTTCTACCATAATCAAACACAGACCCCTGTAGACCCTTGAGACTCTGCTTGAACTTTGACCTTTGTTGACGGAATCACACGGGCGTGAAGCGTTGTTTTAGCAACCGTAGTCAACATGTAGTGTTCACGCGTCAAGGGAACGCAGTGAGATGTATGTGTGCAGGTGTGAACGAGTGTGTGTTAGCATTTTAGACCATGTGTTATACAGTCTGACTGCAGGCCCTTGTTCGGCCGGCACCCTTCTCATGTTAAATGTGTATGTTGAGTTATTTGCGTGAGCGAGTCTGTGTGTGTTCTTAATAGTTAAACAAAGAAGACATTCAGTAAGCGCAGACTACACTAAGCCAGGCCCACTTTACAATCTCATTACGTGTGGTTTTTAGAAAATGCATTTCAAGTGCATAACATGGCGCACAGGAGACAGAATCAGTGCCATGAATTTAAAATCCCTTTTTTTATATAAAAGAATGAATAAATCGGTCATAGTTGTCACATGCTTTAATCCAAAGCGATTTATGTTAAAGCTATATATTAATGAAATATATATTTAATATAAATATGAAAATATATTCCTTGGTATTACCAGTCCCATGTTTATATAAATATTATTTGTTTATATAATTTATTAAGGATAGATTCTTATTGAGTCCATCCTTTTTTGTATATTTAAAACCCATGTTCACTGATTTGCTTTTCCACCCAATAATTTTGGCTAGCAAATATCTTAAAAGTTTTGTGATTTGTCCGTTCTATATTATAAATGCATTACATTTTGGTTTAATCAACAATTAAAAGTAAACATCGTACAAATATACGCTCCAAACATCACATTTGGCCACCACTGTATGTAGTGCACCATCATAAATATTTGACTGGAATCATTGACCCTTCACTTTTTGTATGTTGTTCACTCATGTATACATTTCATTTGTTTGTCGTTTCCTGTAGGGACCCCCAGGACCACACGGCAAGCCTGGTCTACAGGGTCCTCCAGGGCTGAAGGTACAAACCAACACATCCACACTTACTCTCAGATCAACTGCGATCCACATTGCTCTGTGTTTCTGTTATACTCATCATTCTGTCGCCTGCTGGTACACAACCCTACACAAACGCACACAAACGCACTGATTTATCTGGACTTAAGAGAAGCCCAGCAGGTAGTGGAACGTCTTTCAGAAGATTTAGGGAAGAGTGTTTCTGTGTTGTGAAGGAGGGGTTGTAAACCAAAACCAATGCAATAAAATTAGATTTCAGTTTAAGTGCTTTTCTGCGTGTGGTGTTCTGATGCATGTGTTTAATGCATTTTAATTGTTGTAAATAAAATAAATGTGGTACACAGCATGTTTGGTTTTGTGAAGGCTGCTCTCCGTGTTTAATTATTTCCGGCGAGGTCAAGGTGAAACAGCCTGAGGTGCTCACACAAACCGTTTCCTCTGTTTCTGTCATTCGTTCTCTCAGGGGAAGAAAGGAGACCCTGGATCCTCTCCTGGAAAAGCACCAAAAGGAGAAAAAGTAAGAAAACACACATCAACGTATCTCGTGCGCAATTCCACAATTATAAGAGATATCACATACAGATTGTAATGAAAGATAAGCACCCGTATGATCGATTTAGAAAAGTCACTAATATGTTAACCTTAGGAAAGAAACAGTTAGTTTGGTTAATTTGTAGTTCAGTTCTGTTTCAAGTCCAGCGACCTGACTAAATCGAGAAAAGTTCAACTTTTGCAAATCACGACAAACTTTCGAGATCCATTGCCAGTTAGAGTGAATTAGGCGTGGCACAGAATACCAGTATTGGCAATAATCACAATATAAAAACCATGATTATTGATAACGTGTTAATTTTACCCATATGATAATATCGTAAATAATTCATCGCCTGTTTAAAATTGTGCCTTAATAGCCGCAATTGTTTACAAACTCTCTCTCTCTCATTCTTACACTTGAATTTTAAGTGTGATTTGTTGACCAAATCAAAGATTTGAGGGGAAAGGCTAGCAACGTTACGGTCCCAAATTGTATTTTTTGTTTAGGGGTTCCTAAAACTTTCAGCCCGCGATCTCCAAAAGAACGGTGCCAGTGACTCGAGATCCCCACTTTCCTCGTAGGTGTTTAAAGTATACAAACTATGCGTACAATGCGCACACGCACCTATTCTACCCAAACACGCATAATGGCAACAAGATCATAATATTATTTGAACGTTATTTTCTCATGACTTTACTTGTTGTTATACATGAACTATTACTACAGATGGTCAAATTTCCTCAAACTAATTCAAGTGCTGATGGATGAGGGCCTCTCTGACTGCCGCGCTTCTCCGCCCTCCTCCGCTGACCCCTCTGAGTTGTCTTTGGTCGATATTAATAACGTTTCATTTTGACAAATAAGAATATCCTAAACTTAAAACCTGAAAAAATCATCTCACAGCACATGGGACTGTTTTACATGGTGTCGTAAATGGACTTGCTTCACCTAACCTAATGCGGTCGATATTGTCGTTTATTACGTAATCACTTCGGGGTCACCATCGAGGGGGAGGAAATTCCTTAGGCTGATGGCGTATTATTTGCATGCTTTCATTTTAACTTAACTAATATTTTTATATTTTGTTACACTAATTGACTACATACGCTATTTCTAAAAATAAAAAAATATTTCTGGAAAACATCTTGCGACCCCGCCCTCGAGGCCTTGCGACCCCCAGGGGTCACATGCTTTAGATAACTGTTTGAACCATATAAACTGAAAACCAATATGACGTGATACACTGTATAGCAAGTCTAGAAGTATATATTGCAAAAAATGCTGTTTGATAGCAAGAATGTTGTTTGTTGAACTTTTGGAATATGGCAGGACCACACACACACACAGCAGCACCTCTGTAAGGGTTGTGTCTCATGTTTACCTGCCTGTGTGTTTTGGTGTGCGTGTGTGTAGGGAGATCTTGGTCTGCTCGGTCCGGTTGGTTTGGTCGGGGTGGAAGGCCGCAAGGTAAGATTTAAACACTCACTCGTACTGTATTTTCAAGGAATGCCAAAACCTTTCTCTCCACTTTTCATTATTTTGGACATAATGCACACGCTGTGTTTACCGTGAACTTAATGGGTGACATTATCTCACATTTGCTTAAGAGACCCACACAAACATCCAGAAACTCTCCCACTCATTCACTGTGTCTTCCGTTGTCATGGAATCCCAGTGTAAATATGACAGGGAATCCCCAATGAGTCGTCTATCACTCGCTTTTAGTCAGCACACACACAAACATCAAACTAGGCCACTGAGAAGCATACAGTGGTCCACTGTGAGTGGGTTTGTTACGAACATTAGTGTAACAATGTAGTGTGTGTGAGCGTGTCTCAGCTGTGTATGATTAGAGTAGTTTTGGACTCTCTGCTGTTTCACTGTAACACTGGTTATGGTTTCTGGTGTGTGAATCTTTAAAGCTTCAACTGATAAACTGATAAACAATTGATTCAACGAGTCACTTGACTGCTGTGAATAATATTTTATTTTGTGATATTGTGATGTTTATATGAGCTGATGGCCCTGTTGAAAAATGTGATGTATTCAATATAATTCAAGTCAATTAGGAACAATTTAAAATATTATCAATTAGGGCTGTCAAACGACAAATCCCATCCAGAATAAAAGTTTGTGGTTAATATATGTCTGTGGACTGTGCATATTCATTCTGTATTTACACATACTTTACATGTATAGCCTAACCCAGTGGTTCTCAAACTAGGGGCCCCCCACATGGATCCAGGAGGGAGGACAGATTTTGTGGCATTTTTTTTAATTTAGAAATGTATCATAGATTTTAGGCAATCAAACATGGGGAAAAAATACCACCAACCAAAATAATTGATGTTCTAGCATTGTATAACTGAACATGTTTTTGGCTTACTTAAAATTCTAAGTTTAGGATTATAAATCTTTTGGGGGGGGCACAAAGCGATCCACTCTACACTAAGGGGGGCCTTACAATGAAAAGAGAGAACCACTGGTCTAAATTTTTAGATATAATATATATAATAATATATTTACCAATCATTTAAATTACACATAAATCTTTATACATTTTTATTTGTGGTGTTTTTCTTAAATATGTGCATGTCTGTGTATGTGTTTATAAATACAACATTATTGTCCACAGAACAGAGACAAATATTATTTTTAGACAAACTTATATCCTGTATGCGATTAATCACGATTGATCATTTTAGAGTAAAAAAATTGTAATTGCTGTGTATTGCAACCCATGTGATGTGTGTAGTTGTGTTTTTGTACTTATCTTTGCATGTGTGTTCATGTCGGTGCAAATGTGTGTTTTGTGTGCAAGTCTGTGTGCGTTTTTTGTGTGTGCTTTTTGTGTACATGTCTGCTTATGTGTTTGTGGGTTTTGTGTACTGTGTTTGTGTGCGTTAAGTGTGCATGTCTGTGTGTGTTTTGTGTCAATGTCTGTGCACGTGTGTGTGTTTGGGTGCTTGCCTCAGTGTATATCTGGCAGGCTGCTGGTCTGTGTAACAGACATCAGAATGTAAAGCAGAACATCAGGGGAGTCAGACATACATTAAACATGTGAATCACTAGAACACGTGTGTGTACTACTGCGTAAAAATAGAAGTTGTTCTAGAGCAGAGAAGCGTGTGGTGTATATATGCAGTAAACGGTGACAAGGTGTGGGTTACAGGGATTTGACGTTGTAAAGGGATTGTGGTGTGAAGCTTTCAATTATTGTCCTCAATTCTCTTATTTTCATAGAATGATGGTGCCAACACAGCAATGTGATGACAATAGTAAATAAAATCTGAGAAGAACTTTTCATAAAAAAATAACAAACAGAAATCTTGTGATCTGCGTGTGTGTGTTCAATGGAATGTGGAGGTACATGTAGAAATTAGAGATGGGTTTTCCACAAAGAAATGTAATGAAAGAAACAGACATCTCTCAAACATGAAGTGTGACGGGTTGGATTTCACAGGTTTGGCGGGGAAAGTGTGTTTGTGTGTATGTGTGTGTATATGTGTATGTTGTAATGAGTGCTAGTTTCATGTTTAAATCTGAATTCATAGTCCGTCTAAACTGTATGTCTGTCTGTGTCTGACATAGCTGGATAGTTGCATAAATACATGTTCTGCACCTCACTGTTGTAAGAAGTGCCAGATTCCCAATGCGGTCTGTGTGTAACCACTACATGGAAAATCATCTCTCTTTCTCTTAGTTTATCCCTTTTTCTTTCCTGTCTGCTTGTAAGGTTTCACTCTGAACCAGAATCTCTCTCTCTCTTTCTCTCTCTCTTTCTCTCTTTCTCTCTCTCTTTCTCTCTCTCTCTCTCTCTCTTTCTCTCTTTCTCTCTCTTTCTCTCTGTCTCTCTCGCTCTATCTCTCCCTCTCTATCTCTATCTATTTCTCTTTCTCTCTCTCTCTCTCTCTCTCTCTCTCTCTCTTTCTCTCTTTCTCTCTCTTTCTCTCTGTCTCTCTCGCTCTATCTCTCCCTCTCTATCTCTATCTATTTCTCTCTCTCTCTATCTATCTCTCTTTCTCTCTCTCTTTCTCTCTCTGTCTGTCTCTTTCTCTCTCTCTCTCTCTCTCTCTCTCTCTCTCTTTCTCTCTCTCTCTATCTCTCTCTCTCTATCTCTCTCTCTCTCTCTCTGTTCCACCTTTGATGCGTATTTTCCACTCTGTGTAAACGTCTTGCTGTAGTCAGCACAATATTGTGCCTGTATGACTCGTGGGAGCTTGACTCCAGCAGGAAAACATTTCTGTCTGTAATGTACACACAAGCGCACACATGCAGACACACTTACATGATGGAAGACGATGGAAAATATTGAACTGCTTTGTCTGATCGACTGCAGATGGATTTCGTCAATATTAATGGATCTGTAAAACACACACACGCTGCAGGAGGTGTGTGTGTGTGTGCGTGTGTGAGAGAGAGAGAATACACTTTGTTTACTAGTCACCATGTGTCCTCTTTTTTTGAAGGGGCAAAAAGGCCATCCGGGACCACCAGGCCTCCCCGGGGAACCTGTGAGTAATACAAACATACAAACACTCATACATAAACAAACACACGCATACAAACAAAATGTGAGGATTCTGCTGGTGAAACATTGATAAAATTAGAGTTTTACCTCTTATACACAAGTTATTTTCTGCTGACCTGGGAATAGAAGCCAAAGGTTTAGTAAAAGAAAATCCAAACACATTTGTTTTATTGCTCCGTTTTGTTGCTCTTTCATAACTCAAAGAGGCCACTAGTGTCACTAAAAAGAACTGCGCAAAAATATTTTTAAAGTGGTTTCCTGAAAACTTCCATTGTTTAGAAAACTGATACCCCCTAAATCTTCTTAAAAGAAATATAATTGTACAGAAATGAGTGGTTGACATTCAGTTAGAGTACAGAATTACTTTCTCTTAGAAAATGTGAGTTCGTGCAGAAATGACTTTTGACATAGATTGAGCAAACTGAGACACTGTAAAGGTCCTTGTCTGAAACTAGAAAAGATACATCTGAGAAAGAGCAGCTTCAGCAAAATCCTATTCTTTACCGTCTTGGAAAAGCAATGAGATATGAGCGAGATCTCAAGAGTACATTTATTCAGACAAAAAGAAAATCACATTTTTAATCCTTCGTGTTATATTTAGGCGTTAAAGGTTTAGTGAAAGAAAATACAAACACAGGAATGTTTTATTGGTCACATAAACTCAGGAGACCATTAGTTTCAGTAAAATATGTTTTTTCAAACAGTTTGTCTTAAGTGTTTTGCAATCCTTATGTTGGGAAACATTTTCAACAAGAGATTGTTGAGGTCTCTTCTGACATAATCCATCGAAAATCACACCCAGACATTTTGAAAATGTGCAAATATTCACCCAAAAGATGAAAAGTCACAGATGAGATCTCTTTAATATTTCAATTATTTCTCCTAGACATCAGTGAGATGGAAACTTTAGCTCAACTCTCATCTGCATCTCAGATGTTTCTCCTGAAGAAAAAGAGCTAGACGTCTCACAAATGTCTCTGTCATTAGAGTTTGAGAAGAGATCAACGATGTCACAAACTGAGCTCAGATTTGTCAAGTCTGCAATCAAAAGTTAATATTATTTGAAGATCTCAATATGAACTCAAACATTTCTCATCAAATTGAACCAAATCCAGATCATTATTTTATTCGTTTTTACACCTCCATACTCTTTGTGTTTAAACATTTATCTCATTTGTTTTTCATTTTATTTCTCCAAAGCATCTTTAGAAGAAACATTTGCTACTTAAACGAAAAACGACAACTCTATAGAATCTTCAGCGCTATAAAAGGATGTACATCATGTGATTGTCTAATATATTAAGGACATGTCTCTGTGTTTACAGGGAGAACATGGTCCTGATGGGAGTGCTGGAGCCAAAGGCTATCCTGGCAGGCAGGTGCAGTAGATCTTCCTCTGCCCTGAAGTGTGTGTGTGTGTATTTGAAACTGTGTTTCTCATTGACTCTTTATGGAATATATGTGATTAATCTAGCAACACGTCGTCCTGGCACACAAAGCGCCTTGTGTTGTGTATCTGGGGGCCTCTGTGATAGGAAATCAGAGTCTTTAGGAAGAGAGCTAACTATGAGTTCTGGCACTTCAATAGCGTTTTGTTTTGAAAAACATTTCTTGGTTTCAAAACACCATCCGTGCAAATAGGTTTCTATCGTCTTTCTATAGCCACACGCCTCTATTTTGTTCCACATATTGAGCTTGTAAAATTCGCTTATGTTAAAATGTACACACGACTCGCTGGAACGCTGGATTCTGATTGGTTTCTCGAAGCGTTCTAAATAAATGACTGCAGAAGTGTGTTCGGTTCTCGCGTATCGTCGTCTCTTTCGTCTAACATAGTCCTATTAAATATCTTCAACTCTGATCTATTTCATGTCATTTTAGTTATTTAACAAGCGGTATACAGTAAATGGTCATTATTGCTAAATAAATGTGGGACGAGGTTTATTTTAACGTAATATCTGGTTCGCCTCTTTTTTTGTAACTTTACCAAATAAAGACATCTTCGGCTTAAATGAAACTTTTGCTTTTTGTTTTATGGTGAAGTTTATTAGGGCTAGTGTCTATCCAAGCGGGATGTTAGTTCTCGAGGGCACATGTGTTTGGATATTTCCATTATTTATTCCTGTTTAAATCCATTTATAAACAAGACTCTGTACATTATTAAATGACCCAAGTTTCTTTTTCTCTTCTGCTCTTTCAGGGTTTGCCCGGCCCGATAGGACCTGTTGGACCGAAAGGTGCTCGGGTGTGTACACAACTACCTGTTTCATCATTTTGGGGATTTTAGATGTCATTGCTGTCATCATCATCATCTGTCATCATTTATCTGTGATTTTGTGTCAGTCTGATTCAAATTGTAAAGTGACGATGTGTTTTTACGACAGGGCTTAATTTCCCATTTCAGTTTTTCTGCTTCCAAAGTCAACAGACGACTCAAACTGTGAGAGATTAGCTGCTGACAGCGGCATGAGCCATAAGTGTGTGTTTGTGTGATTTTAGATTCCGCCGGTCACGTAAACATGTTCACACGTTAAAACATTTGTCCTTTATCGCCCTGTCATCTATTTTTCTGTTGAAAACCACACAATCGCATCAGTTCATATACACACGCACAAACACTTATGCAGTATTAAAGGATTTTTATCAGCCGTGACTCCGCCCCCTTTGGCTGGAATTTCCTGTTTAAAATCAGACTGAGGCCCTGCTGTCTTTCACCAAACACACACAAACATTATCATACATGCATGTGTCTTTACATACAGATTCATATGTCAACATGTAAACACCTCTTGCTTTGTTTTTTAACTCCATAAGCCCATGTTACCATTATAGCGGACGTATGTCTATGTTTGTGTGTTGTTCATGTGTTTGTGTTTCATCACGTGTTCCCTGAAGTGAGCGTATGTGCCCTTGGACTACATTGTGGAGGCCAGCACCATGCAGTCCATGGGCATATACACTTACCTCATGGCCTGCATCATCACGAAGAGACGCCCGTTCATACATCATCAGATTCATCTGCTCCATCTGTACTGTACACTGTGACCTCACTCCAGAGAAGACTCGCCAGATTATTTAACAGCCTTTTTCCCAGGAGAAATTAAAGAGATCTTGTTGTTTAACTTTTTTTAATGGCAGGGCATCATCTCTCTCTCTCTCTTTCGTTCTGTAGGGTTTCATTGGAATCCCTGGAGTTTTTGGTTTACCTGGATCTGATGGTGAAAGAGTGAGTTTAAAATTGACTGTAAAAACTGTCATGTGTAACCCGATTGATGTCTTCAGCAGTAATCTGGGCACGAGCGCTTTTATCGAGCATGTTTTCCTCCGCTTTAAGAATATTCCTGTTGAATCTCGTGCCTTTTTGCGGAGAGCTGGGCTGTGATTCCGTAATTTCTGCTTGCTGGACAGGAAAATGGATAAAAACATCCTGTAGACTTACATTGAAGGACAGACCTGAGCTTCAGGGTTTCCTGTAGCTCAGATGGTAGCGCTGTTGAATGCACCGGAAGCCGTTTTTTAGATAAAAGTAGAAAAATGTAAATATTTAAATATTACGTATATTATATTTCTCCGGCCCAGAAACCAGTCAGAACAACATAAAAACCTCATTGTTGGAGAGTTTTGCATTATCAAACATTATCAAACTTTCTTGTAGCTCCGTGGTAAGAGCATTGCGTTAACAATCTCAGGGGATTGTAGATACCTAAGTATAGATGTATAGGATAATGCAATGTAAGTCGCTTTGGATAAAAGCGTCTGCCAAATGCATAAATATAAATGTAAACAATACTGTTGGAAAATGTCCTTTTTTTAATGATGTCATGGTCATTAACATATCATTTTGTGGGGAGTGTTACACATGTAGATTTTTAAATCAAGTGCTGCCCACTACTGGTCAATGTGTGACGGTAGAGCCATTTAAATCTGTGTGTGTCTGTTTTCTTACACTGCTTTAACATCTATTGTGTCTTTAAGGGCTTTACAGGTAAATCTATATTAAGATCTTTCTCTCTCTCTCTTTTGTCTCTTTTTTTCAGGGTATTCCTGGTCCACCGGGGAAGAGGGGCAAGATGGGTAGGCCGGTAAAGTTTTGTCTCAACATACTTTATAGATTCAGACGTGAGTTTGCTTGTAAGTGTGTGTGAGAAAATATGTATATAGATTAGTCAGTTGATGTATCACATCCAAGAAAGTAGAACAAATTGTACATCAACGCATAAGGCTCACCTAGCCCATTTGGTTGTTCTTTAAGATTGTGTGGAAGAGTGTATTTATATTTGCACATTGATGTCATCATTTCTTCATGACCGTGGGACACGATGGGATTTCAGTCAGCGTGACCTTTGACCTCTGACTTCAGAGTCATCCTGTCAAATGAGCAGCGCTGAGCACGCTAACCAAGTGATGTTATTATAAGTGGTGTATAGCACATCAGTACACATCAGCGTAAGAGCTTTGAAGTCATGCTCAGTAACATGCTCATCACCATCTGAGCCACAGAAATAAATGATGCTCGAATCCTGTGGATGCTTGAGAAGAGGCGACTTTTGCATGCCAAGCAGCATGTGAATTATCTGCCGTGACTACACTTCTGTTGTTTTATAATCTCTCTCTCTCTCTCTCTCTCTCTCGCTTTATGTCTCTCTCTCATGTCAGGGTTTTCCTGGTGATTTTGGAGAGAGAGGGCTGCCAGGACTTGACGGAGAGCCTGTGAGTTTTTTTGTTGTCTTGGACTCTCGTATCGTTTTCTGTTATGCGCGTTATAAATTTAGGCTGATGTGGATTTATGTCTAGAGGGATTTTAGCACATTTTGGCCTGGGCTGGTTTAAAAGTCTTATATCATGTCAGACTGAGAAACGATCAAAGAAGATTGTTGTTTTCCAAAACCGCTTCTGATTGGTCGGCGCAGGTGACAGTTAAGTCATGGCCTGCCTCTTTTCACCTTGAGTCTCAGTGGAACTGTGAAAACAGGAAGTGGAGAGTCCCCTCATTTCCTGTTCCCCGTGTCCTGAAGAGAGGAGTGAAATGCCTCTTTCATCCTTTCATCACACCAGGGGAAAGAGAGGAAATGATTCCAGCACGCTGTTGAGACGGCAACAACAAACCATCTGTGTGTCACACACATGCGTTTCTACAGGCGGTTTTGTATCTATGAATCTAAAAAAGGGCCTTTTACGCAGCAAATATTATAAACGCCACACATTCCACACCCAGATTTAGAGGTGAATGTTGACTCTTGATCCTTGAAACAACAACAGTCTGTGCTGGTTTAATGTGGAAACTTTCTGTCTTTTATTCTGTATTAATTCAGGGTGTCATTGGAGCTCCTGGTCCTCCTGGTGTCCTTGGATTGATTGTGAGTGAAATTTGTTTGTGAGGGTTTTGGCAACAACAATAACAATTCACATAAATGTGATGCTTTGAGTACTTTTGCTTGTAATATATAGACGTCCGGGACAATATACGTGCTTGCAAAGGCATTGACAAATATATCCAGATCTTTGGTTAACACTTTTGTACTGTTACATGGTACGTACCTGCTTTACGTATTAATGTTTATTCATCTAAAGGTTATTCTTGTTGTGCAAATGAAATGTAAAACATGTTAAAATTCAAATCTGCATTTTGCAAGTTCAAGTAAGTTTGAGTGAAGTTTGAGTTTGGTGATGTGAGGAAATACGCCCCCTGCTGGAAAGCTTACCAAACCGACATAACATTTTTGGGCTAGTTCACCCAAAAATGAAATTTCTTAGTCATCATTTACTCACCCTCAGGTTATTCCAAACCTGTAAACATTTCTTTGTTTAGCAAAACCCAAAGAAAGATATTTGGAAGAATGTCAGTAACCAAACAGATCTCATGCCCCATTTTCTGCAATAGTAGGAAAATAAATAAGACGGCAGTCGATGGGGGATGAGATCTGGTTGGTACTAACATTCTTCCAAATATCTTCCTTTGTGTTTATCAGAACAAAGAAATTTAAACCGGTTTGAAACAACCTGGGGGTGAGTAAATCATGACAGAATTTTAATTTTGGGGTGAACTTTCCCTATAAAGTGAATCTAAAAATAAATATTCTTGCATTATTAACTCACCCTCAACATTGAGCCACATTGACCTCCATGGCATGGACAGAAAACCACTGAGACATTTCTCAAAATATCGTCTTTTGTGTTCCACTAATGATTGACATGAGATAAGTAAAAAAATCAAACATTTCGGGGAACTGTCCCTTTCAGCTTTCTTTAAAATCTTTAGAAGAAGTGGCAGCATGACACAGATGATACCACACATTTCACAAATGTTGAATTTTATTTGTAAGATCTTAGCTCAAAATAGGCCTACCAGACAGCAGGTGTTATATCACAGTCATGTCTTTCTCTTCTCCAGGGTGACATGGGTCCGGCTGGCATCATCGGTTTACCAGGTCCAAACGGATTGAAGGTACATCACACACGTGCACACATCACCACCTCTTACATATGTCAGTCTCCTGCAGTTATAGCTCGTGTGTGTTTCTGTGTGTGTTTGCTGCAGGGTGTCTCTGGAAACATGGGCGAGCCCGGTCTGAAAGGTGATAAGGTGATCTAAATGCTCTGTTATTGGCCTGTTACACAGCAGCATGTGATGGAAATTCTCTCTCCCCATTGGCCAGCCAGTGTTAAGCATGCGTTTTATAAGCATCCCTGTTGGTCAACCGTATAGTTGTTAGCATTTTACAGTGAGATTTTAGAGGTGAAGTGTGTGATTTCTGCACCACCAACGATACGTTTTAGGAATGTTTTGCCAGCATTCCCATTAAGTTCTGGAAACATTATTTCTACCACAATGTAGTTTTTATAATGTTTACTGTAGCAATGACACATAATGTTGATAAAATGCTCTTTTAAAGTTACTGCGAGAATGTTTATGGATTATTTATCAATATTGAAATATCGAAATTTATCCAGATTAATTTATCCAGATTAAATGGTCTGTTTGTAACCAGTTTTTTTTTTGATTAGTTCCACTACTTGTTTGGAAATGGCACACTTCTCCTTTAAAAGTCTTTGCTCAAAATTGTGACATGAATAGATTGAATAAACCGAACTCAAAACGTCTTCATAAACTTGTATTTTCTCTCATCTTTTTTCTGTCATTTCTGACTTTGTGACTCTTGTCTCTTTCTCTCTCTTTTCCTCTCAGGGTGATGTGGGGCTTCCAGGAGAGCAGGGAGAGATCGGGTTCCAGGGAGACAAGGTACGTTTCTAAAGTTCCCTCTATTAAATACACGCTTACAAACCCAGATGTCTGATGTTTATGTTACAATCTGTTGTGTGTTTGTTTCAGGGTGTTCAGGGTCTGCCAGGGTCACCCGGACCTCGAGGAAAGCCGGGATTGCAGGTTTCTTTCTTTCTTTAATAGAACATATGTGTTGCTCATAGCTGTGTATGCATTGCAAATGTACAACATCATTCAAAAAGGATAAACCTTAATTTTGCTCTAATAAAAGACAGTTAATATGATTATGTTTGTGTTGTTTATGTGTGTTTCATAGGGGAAATTAGGAGAACGAGGGCCCACCGGAGTGCCGGGTCCACCAGGACTTGAGGTATGAATCAACTTATCATTGCCATTTCAAAACCAGAACACAAGCATAAAAATATCAATTGGTGTAAAACTTTAGACACGTTTAAATATTTTGTGGACTTGTTCCTGTTCAAGGGAATTTGTCATCAAATAACTGTTGATGGTTAATAAACTGATTTGTGCTTGACACAGGGTTTCCCGGGTGACATCGGAAAGCCTGGACACAATGGACCTGAAGGCCCGAAGGTGAAAGATTTGAAAAAATTTAAGAGCGTTTTGTATATGTGCACAGCCATGTTCATGCTGTACGTGTCAATTTTTTTGTTTTTTTAGGGTAAACTCGGTGCCAGGGGGTTACCGGGACCTCGCGGGGCTGCTGGGCGACAGGTCTGTGTGTTTCTGTGCACGTGTCATATCACGAGTAACAAACATGTATTTTACTATACCAATAGAAACGTGAGAAATGATTGTTGCTCATTTTCAGGGTGACGAGGGTCCTCTAGGACCACTAGGGCCTTCGGGACTTGAGGTGAGAATTTAAGGATGGCCGGATGTAGATATTGTTTTAAAGCATGTGCCTACTAAGTATTCAAACTATTCAAATTCATATTTTTAATAAAAAGAAATGAGAAATGACATTTTGCTTAATGAACCTGTTTTCTTATTTTGTTTTTTGAGGACCAATCGTATTTGCATCTGGATCATGCAACAATGAGAATAACAACAGACACATAACATTGTCTTTTACAAATCACAAATTTACATAAACATGGTCACAGTTACATAAAAAGGTCAAACGTGGTTTATTTTCTTTATGCAGTCCTTTTGGTTTTGGGGATGTATTTGTTTCTCACACGCAAGTGCTGATAAATGTACAGTTCCCCAATGAGCCACAAGAAGGTGCAACGGCAAATATGAATTTTAAACGGGTTTAATTATTAATGTCAATGAATCCTCAAGGCAGATCGTTGTGGAATGGTTTTCTAAAAACACAGATGAAAAGTATAACTTTAACCTTTGCAGAAAGTTTAGTGTCCCCTGCGTACGGTGTCTGTATTGCGTAACACGGCTCATTCTCCGTCTGAATCCGTTTCCTTCTTTCGTTCCATCTTTTCTTGTTTAACCACTGCGTTTCTGGCACAAACTCCAAACATTTTTGGAGGTTGTCCATCATTCTTTCCTTTTTTTCTCAAACAGGTATCTGTTTTACTCATTTCCCTCTCGCTCTGGTTTTCGCAGTCAGTAATTGAATATTTTTGTGAGAATTTCCATATGTTCTCTTTTGTGTTCTTATTTCAGTGCCACA
This sequence comes from Triplophysa bombifrons, assembly GCA_029783895.1. NCBI lineage: Eukaryota > Metazoa > Chordata > Actinopteri > Cypriniformes > Nemacheilidae > Triplophysa > Triplophysa bombifrons. The sequence goes on from CM056466.1 coordinate 2,010,430, forward strand.
CTCACCTTTTTCAACACAAACGTCAAAAATCAAGGACCTTTTAAATGAGTCTCATCCAAAAGAACATAGATGAAGAATGCGTTTAAAAAAACAGACAAACGCCTGGCTGCTTCATTTGAATCGAAAATCCTAACAGTGTCTTTATTTTTCGTTCTTCCGTCAGGGTCTAATGGGCAGTTTGGGTTTCCCTGGGGCCACCGGACCTGAAGGAACCAAAGTGAGAGTTCAACACAATATAAACACACACAAATCTCTTTCACATACGCACACTCTAAACCAAACACCCTATGATCTGTCATAGGGCGAGCAGGGCATCACAGGAAAAGCAGGACCCATGGGCGAGAGAGTGAGTACATCATGAGTGAATTATACCTGTAAACACACACAGTCTGACCCTTACGCTGGTCATCTTGTGTTTCTAGGGTCTCGTTGGTTTCATCGGTCCCACAGGAGAGGCTGGAATAGGTGGAGAGAAGGTAAGATGCATCTTTATGAATGTGATAAATACAGTGTTGAAGGTGGTTGTAAAACCACTGTTTATACGGCGTAGATGTTATTGTGGCGATAATAGATGTCATGTCGCACACTCGTTTTATTCTTGGCAGTGATGTCGTTTTGTTGCTTATTTTTGTTAGTGAATAAATACGAAATCTAGCTTTTGTGGGATTTTTGTAATCTTACTAACGCTCGCTCTCTTCCAAACTCTCTTTTTTTAACACAGTTTAAAAACATTTAACAACATAGCAGAGTTGTTATAGTTTTGTTTTTAGTTTAATTTATTAAAATGTAAAATTAGATTGTTTATTTTTATTTTATATGTTGCTATATAAGATTAATTTATCTTTATCTTGTTTAACTTTATTTCTGAGGCAATATTTCAATTTTTTTATTTAGTTTAAGTTTCCAATGATTTTAAGGCCAATACTGTATTTGATTTTAATACGTTACAAACATTTTTAACATTTTAATTTAACCCTAACCCTATATAACACATACATTTTCTGTTAAAACACAGTTTAGTTTATAATAGCTGCTAAAACATGGATTGTTTTGTATTTTGTGCATAATTATTAGCAGAGCCAAACTTTAACAAACGTTTTGTAAAATTTTAACTTGAACAAAATAGGGATTTCAAAATAATAGATAATAGCTCGATGTGTTAACCCGAACACTGGTCATGTGTAAATGTTGTGTGATTTGTTTAGGGAGATCGTGGTGAGACAGGTTTGCCCGGGCCTCCAGGAGAAAAAGGCTCTACGGTACGATATAACACACACACACAGACACACACTCTTACTCTCTCTCGTTCTCTAATCTTCAGATCATAAGTGTTGAAAAGTTCATCACTGTTACACAGCCCACTGGCCCACAGCTATCAGAAGATCATATTTACATTTACATTTAGTCATTTAGCAGACGCTTTTATCCAAAGCGATTTACAGAGAGCTCAGTTGGCAATAAAGCAATATGTCATATTTCTCATTTCCACATCCCGTCTCTGTGTTTGTGTGCAAAGAACTTGTTGTGTCTAGACTAAAAAGATCTATTTGTAGACACAAAATTGGATCTCTTCTACTGTACATATCATTGCTTGTAACAAGTGCCATTGTAAAAATGTAGTAAGATTACTATGGTAAACTGTCACTAATGTAAAGTACCATGATGTACCATGGCAAATGATTTGTGCTATAGTATATATCAAAGCAGCGGTATTACCGCCATAAGAGTGATTCAATTTAGACATATTTAATATAAAGATTCAAATGAAATACATTTAAATCAAATATTTATGTAATATTATTATTAGCCACTGTGATGAAGTACGTTTGTGTTTTTTTCATTTGTACTGTATATGATGTTTTTACATACTGTTTCATTTTCAGGGACACCCAGGGACCCCAGGCGAGAGCGGGCCACCGGGACCAGCCGGCAGTCCGGTACGTCTACATCACAGTTTGGATCATGTTACAGAGCTTTAGCTTTCTCAGTCATCTGCTGTCTGTCAGCTGTCACACACCACCTGTGAAACGTTCTGTGATTATGGTCCGGACATACATTAAACACACACAGAGAAGTCCGTCTGCCCGACAATAACCATCAGCCACAATGAGAGCGAGACTGGAAAGCGTTTGTGTAATTTACCTGTGTCTGTTTTCAAAGGGCACGCCGGGATCACGTGGACCCATTGGCGTAAGAGGACCTAAAGGAAGACGGGTAAGGCATCAAAAGTCCATGTGTGTGTAAGGAAATAATGATTTAGGGGATGTTTTTATTTCAAGTGACAGACACAATTCGTAGACAGGAGTCAAACCAGGCACACACACAGAGTAAATGTTTTTCATTAGCCGTCAGATTTGACATTATTGGCTGGAAGTGCAGAAAGAAGATCAGGGAAGCTCTGTGTTTCCATGACCCTGTCTGGTCTTAGTTACACAGCATCGCTGAAATCTGTAAATCACAATTTGTTGTCTTGATGAATCACCGAGTCAGTGAAGCTGAGCCAAGTTTGGAGAGAAAGAGCATGAGAACCCTGTCGGGTATCATCAACCACTATATTTATTAAGAACACTTAAACCTGTCTTTGTAACAAATTCAAAGCTGAACAACACTACATAACTTAGTAACACTATAGCATCCACACAATTCTCATTTCCTTGTCAAAAGGGGTTTTTTATATAGATTCAATATTGCTATCCACATATTTGAAAGATGCTCACAGACGTCTAGACATCACAGCATGTTGTTGTGTACATTTTAGGATGTTTGGACGTCTTTTGTGCATTTGAGAAATTGAAACAGGGTTTCCTCGGTTCAGATGCAACCCACGAGACCTACAGAATGAAATAACATCGACATGAAATCACATTGATGGGTACCGAGAGCTAATGATGTACTATTTATGTTAAAGAACGGTCGCCATGGTTACAACAGTCATTGGTCGCCTGTCAGCATCACAAGGGCAGTGTGTCAAAGCTGGCACAGAGTGTGGATGATGATTTTATTTCAACAGTTTGATGTTTTCTGGCTGGACACACACCGTATGTTAGTGAAATTATCCGCACAAACACACATTCACTGTTCTCATAGTGTAAGATAATCCATGTCTGTCTCGACGAAATCATTCATCTTAACTTGGGAGACGTGCCAGACAGATGTTTTTTGCGAACTGAAGGGGATAATGTTTGTGTATTTTGCTTTGTATTGTGGTTTGGGGTAAAATGACGTTCCCTGAGGATGTTTGGAGATGTCATAAATTTGGAAAGTAAAAACAAATGACGTTGTTTTTAGTAAGTAGTACAGGTATGGGTTCTGCATAGGTGGGGTTTGGGGTTAATGTGTTGTAATTATTTTTATAAAATATCAGAAATATAATCATTATTATTTATATAAAACTGTAGAATTTGAGATCCAATAGAAACATGAGTTAATGTTCCTTCCCAAAGAGAGATTGAACATCGTTTCAGTCATATGTAGACCAACCAAGACTCCCATTTTAGTTTTTTTTCTCTCAAATGAACCCTGCAGTAAAGCTCCCTCTAGTGGTGGAGTATACCCTCAAGCATTTTTTCCCTGCTGAAAAAAAACAATAGAAACTATCATAGATTTTCGAATGGTTTGAATCAAATACAATTATGAACTTTTTCCATCAAAACCATTACAAAATTAATATTTGGAGTGTGTTTGCTTCGGTATTTCAATAGGATTAATCTGCCAGATAAGATCCCATCAATAGAATCCATCCCATACCACTAGACACCACTATAGTTTCCATTGAAACCAGTACAATTCCCATTATAACCATTAAAGCTGTTACTTTTTTTATTGCGTTTCGGACAGGGATCTATTATTTATTGTTTTTTTTCTAGCAGGGTTGTGTGTGCACGCATTAATATGTCAGTGTTTGATTCTATTCATAGATGAGAAATTAATTTGAATTATTCTGTGCTTTTGTTCCAGGGTCCTAGAGGTCCAGATGGTTTGACAGGTGAACTCGGGTCTGAAGGCAAGAAGGTAAAGACTGCAGAGGTCACCCGATGACCACAGATAAATTCTGTACGCTTTTATGTCTCACTTTTATCTCATCTCACAGGGTTCTGATGGCCCTCCAGGAAAAATTGGCTTCCCAGGACATGCGGTAAAAACTCATTAGTGTTGCTATGGTAACTGTCACAATGCCACTTCAATCTCTTGATTTTGGTGTTATGGTAACTGTCACTATGTCTCTTTATTGTAGGGAAAGATCGGGGAGCCTGGGGAGGCGGGGCCAAAAGGATTTCCGGTTCGTCCTTCTATTTAAATAATATTAGATATTAATAACACACCTATTTTTTTTAACGCAAAATATTTTTTAATGAAGAATCTTCTTCATTAGATTGTTTTTGATATTGAGAATCAATCTGTGTGTGTAGGGGATACTGGGCCCGTCAGGGGCTACGGGAGACAAAGGAATTGCAGGAGAGCCAGTGAGTGATCCTTTACTTCTACTTTTGTCATGCACAGAATTACTTATTTACAAGTTTATATTTCGTGGTTTTTTTTTTATTTTCTTGTATTTTGCTTGTTTATATTTCTATATTATAGTACGTTGCATAAGTCAACAAAAATACCAGCATGTTGTTTCAGCATTTTGGCTCTTGTTTACATTGTATTATCATAAGTCTATACTCTAATTTGTCTTTTTGGTTTTAGTATTCAGCTCTGATATTTATCCAATTTGCCTTTGCTGACAAAAGATCAAAATTTAGAAGTTTTTTTTGTAACGTAACCCATAATGTAAATATGATTTTGCAGCACACTTAACATCATGATAATGGCGTATTAATGAGTATGTGTGTACAGTGTTTATATGAATTTGTTACTGATGAAGGATTTTGTTTGTTTGGGACAAGGGCCCTTCCGGGCCTCCAGGAACAATCGGACCCGCTGGAAATCCAGGACCAATGGTAACACACACACTGCTCTCATCACACAAACACTCATCTGGATGTTTCCGTTCTTTTGTCAGATCTGATTTATTAATAAAGAGATTCAAATGATTAAGTTTATTAATGCTATTTACACTGTCATTCCCACTTATATTGATTGATGAAAATAATACAATTTTCCATCCATCCTTTCTTTCTCTCTTTCAGGGCCCCGCAGGAAAAGTCGGTGACCCAGGACTTCCAGGAGAATCTGGCGAGAAGGTAGAATAAATTCAACCGAAATCCATTTCCCATGATTCTTTTCTCTACGCTACACTTAATAGCTGTTGCTAAATCTGCCTCTCAGTTTAAGAAGAAGCCCTATGTGAGTTTATTTGTTTTGAATGAGCACTGTTGAAGTCTGATAATATCAACCTGTGCTTGGCACAACCGTGGCGTCACACGCCGTCGGTTATAATTGCCGTTTGGCTTACTGGACACGTGTGGAATTAAAACAAATGCAAACTTGCTTGAAAGAATAAAACCCTCTGTGTGTCTTGTTAAGTTTCTTCATTGTTTGCGTAGGGATCACTCGGACTGGAGGGGAATGCTGGGGCCGCTGGGATGATCGGAACAAGGGTGTGTGTTTGCGACAGCTGCATATAAAATACCGTTGCATGAAAACAGTTTTAAAGTTATGACATGTTTTTATTTGTTTATCACAGGGAGAACCAGGTTTAGAAGGAGAGGCTGGTGCAGCTGGTCCTGATGGTGCAAAGGTAAAAGATGGCTGACATCCCAATCTACAAAAGTCCTGGTGGATCCTATTCAGTGGTGACCCATGTTTTTATTGTTTAGTGATGATGTTTGTATTTTTTAAAAAGGGTGAGAAAGGCGACATGGGAGGAGAGGGCGAGCAGGGTGTCAGAGGTGACCCTGGAATCAAGGGCAAAGAAGGGCCACCAGGCGACCCCGGACTCACTGGTGTCAGAGTGAGTGACACACTGCATTCGAAAACTCAATAAATAACACACAAGTGACATAACTAACACATCACCTGCTCAAGTTTCGAGATCAAGTTGGATTTATTGCGCATGTGCTTTCAGGGTCCTGAAGGAAAATCAGGTAAACATGGTGAAAGAGGAAAACCAGGCTTTAAGGTGAGATACTGTGTCATATATGTATGTGTGTATATTGTATTGTGTGTTTAAGGCTGTTTCAAGTTAATTAAGCCATACAAATGGCACTTTTTTGTTACCTGTAGGGTGCCAAAGGTCACATCGGTCACCTGGGTGAGACAGGATCCGTGGGAAAGATCGGACCAGTTGGCACCACCGGACCAAAGGGCTCGCGGGGAACCATCGGACCTGTGGTAAACAAGCAACAGTTTTTATCACACTTGACCAATTTTCTTGTTATCTGCTCAGAAAAGTTGTTATATTTTAAAAACTTCTATGTGTCAGGGCGCTCCTGGGCGAATGGGGATTCAGGGCGATCCCGGCATCTCAGGATATGAGGTGAGATAGAGACAAACGCCGATATCATCCCGTGATTGTGTTATATTAGCAAAATAGTAAAGTATTTATAACCATGAATTTATCAGCACATGTACTGTTTCTTTCTTTACAGGGTCACCAGGGACCTCAGGGTCCTATTGGATCCCCGGGACCAAAAGGTGAAAAGGTAATCCTCATTCTCCAATAGGATGTTAAAATAGCTGTCAATAACATTAAATGGGCCTTTATATTAATCGTGAAAGTATCACTCATCATATTGTCATAAGATGCAAGACTTCATTTTGGAAGATTTGTTTCCCAGCCACAATAGGCCCTTTTCACAGTGCCGTCACTTAACTTCCGCCTTCACGCAAAGCAGTGTCTCATGACATCCGTCTTGCAACAAAGAAGAATTAAAAGCAATTCTGTTTGCCATCGCGCTTGAATTTAACAACAGTCACAGAAAAACTGACAGAACACGTATTCACGTACTTGTCCTATCGCTAACACAAAAAGAAAACAAAACACTTACCTTCATAATCAAGCAGGTACTGTTCAACAAAGTATTTGTATCCTTAAACTAGCTTTGATCTTGTCGTAAGTGAAAATTTGTCTGCAAGATGTTGTACATCATCTAGCCATTTTTGTGGCTCCTGTGCAAGGGACTTTGTAAACTCCATTCTATGGCGCTAGCGGAAGTAACGCTACATTGCCTAGCGACAGAACGGAAGATGCGTGACTTCCTGTGAAAAGGCCTATAACTAGCTGGTTTGCTTTGGTTATGGATGTAGGGGTTCTGAGCCGTTCATGGAAGCTGTGTAGTTGTTATTGTAGTTTAGACAGAAAGCGTCACTCTTTAACTTTTTTTGCTGGCCAATATAAACCATGCTTGCATTTTGCTATCCTCACAAAATGTTAAAATTTAAGCAGATAGTTAAGGAAACGCAGCCAACAGGGGTCCATCTTCAAAGAACTCTTTCAAGCCTGTTAAAAGTCATCTCAGGATTCACTTTGTGACGTTGGATGTTCACACACAAACACAGGTTTGAATCAGATATCCTGTGTGGTCTCATCTGATGTTCTGCATCATGTCATGTTTTAGGGTGAACATGGGGATGATGGAAAGGTGGAGGGTCTTCCCGGTCCTCAGGGACTGACCGTGAGTCCTCTTCACGCTTAAGATCTGTGCTTTTCAATGTGAAGTCATTGGAAACATTCACAACTTCAAACGTGTCTGTGTCTATTTAGGGACCTGTGGGAAAGCGTGGAGACAGAGGTGAACCGGGAGATCCAGGATATGTGGTGAGATACACAGCGCTGTTTTAAAAGCACTTTTGTTTATCCACTTGTGAAGTTTGTTACCATGTTTTGTGACCCATAATCATATAAAAAAGAAGATGCAGGGCTGGTTTAGATTCACAATGCCCTGGCAACCACCTCTTAAACATTGCAAGCACCAATCCCATGTTTTTTAAATAGAATGTGCGTATGTTTTCTCAGAGAGGTTTTTAAAAGCTGTTGTTCGTATATACAGGGTCAGCAGGGTGTTGATGGTCTACGAGGCAAACCCGGAGCTCCTGGATTACCTGTAAGTACATCACTATATTGAATTACACAAACATAATGAACTCAGACCCACACAGCTCAAAACTGCAAACTCATTACATTTTGCTTTTGATTTCATTAAACACATTTAAGGGCGATCCTGGTCCACGTGGAACACAGGGCCCCAAAGGATCCAAAGGAGAACAGGTAAACCTGTGGTTGTGTGTGTGATCCATGAACACGATTCATTCTCTGTGATTTCTGTCACATTGTGTTACATTGTTTCTCACATGCTCTCTGTGATTCTCTCTCTCAGGGTCAGAAGGGTAAACGGGGTCATGCAGGAGAACGTGGCAGCAGAGGAACACCGGTAAAATAAAAAACATCGCTTGTCTCTTGTGTGGCATTAATTCATTTTAGCCTCATTAAGAACTTTTCACTCCATTAAAATAAAAATATACGATTTTTATAAAGGATAAGAGGCCGAAAACATTGCATCGAGTAAAGCCTTTTTGACACCTTTGAGATATATTCAATTATTCTCATCCTGTAGAAATGAGCATCGTTTCAAATCAATTGCAGTCAATCCTACTATAATATACACTTTGTAAAATTTGATACATTACAGTGACTTTTATTTTGTAATTTAAAAAATATCAAAAAACTTGACGTTGAGGTAGAAATTGCTGAGAGATTCTTTTAATGTGGCAACATCACATTTTGGACATTTTTAGGCCTGTGATTCTCTTGACTATTTTCTTCACCCAGTAAAATCCTTTCTCACATTAATTTTCACATCTTTCATACCGAATAACTGATTCATCTGCTGTCATCAGGGTGTTGTTGGGTTACTCGGCCCTAAAGGCACAGTGGGGCGAGAAGGACAGGAGGGTGTTCCCGGCATGGATGGAGTCCCAGGAAAAGATGGAAGCCCGGGAATACCAGTAAGAATGAATCGATTACTTAACAAATCCTAAATTTCCTCAATTTAAATTTCAAATCCTAAAATCGATCTAGTATAACTTATTAACCGACCCTGTTTTTACTTCTTTGTCTCTCTGCTTCAGGGTGATCAGGGAGATGATGGCGAATTCGGTTTGCCTGGCAAATCAGGTGCCCCTGGTAAAGCTGGCGTTCTCGGGTTACCAGGCGAACAAGGCTCATATGGTGCAAAGGTCAGAAAAAGATGACTTTAACATGTTGTTACATACAGAGTAAATGTAAAAAGACATCATGTTAGTATAAAATAGTATATAATTTGGCTAAATGTTTTTGTTTGTATGTTCGTGAATAGGGTGAGAGGGGTCTTCCCGGTCACGCTGGCCCTTCAGGAAAGAGAGGTTTTAAAGGTGGAATGGGTCTTCCTGGACCTCAGGGTGACCGGGGTCCTAAGGGCCAACCTGTGAGTAGTGCTACACAGAAACAAACACTTTGAGATGTTTCACAATAAAATAAGAATTTACATGGAAAACAGTATTAATTTCAGTTTTTGACTTAGGGTGACGTCGGGGAATCCGGGTTTCCAGGGGTACTCGGAATGTTTGGACCAATGGTGAGTTTAATTTCCTAATGGACGATAACTCAACTTTATTTATATAGCGCTGTTTCATTGTAACAAAGCAGCTGTACATGAGACATATTGACAAGTTATACCTGTAAAAACAAGAAAAAGGTGAAAACACAGAAGACAGACATACAGACACATGCACACATACTAAAACACATAGACACACAAACAGACGTGCACACACACACAGATACTCACGCGCACACACACACAAGCATGCGCACACACGCACGGACAGTAAAAGCACACATTTAAGATAAAGGAGAGAGAAACACATGTCAAATATTAAACGGACTATAAATTCCAAATCGCAAATCGTGCAAAACAGTATGCAAACGGTAGCGAGGAACCCAAAACTCCAATGGAGAAAAAAAACTCCCAACCAGGGGATTCCAGTTCCCCTCTGGCAAAAGCTGCTGCCTCTGGACAAGCTCGACAGTGCTCGTACAACAAGGCTAAATGAAAATAAATAAACTTACAGATTTAAGATTAATATTACTAATCTAATAGCATTTGAAGTTTTGTAGTGAAGATGTGTCAAGTCGCCACGTCCTTCTTTATCCAGCTCTATCATCTCAGCTCTTGTCAGATCGCCGCTTCCCATTCTCAGCTCTACCATCAGGTCTGCACATGAACAGCATCCTGCTCTCTGTGGTAACCTCAGAACAATGAGACAAGACTGGCTGAGAGTAGAAAACTGTTCTGCACTCTTTGATGCAACAAGTACATCATTTGTTGTTGAAAGTGTTTCTGGTTCCTGTTGATCTAACTACTGTGGCCTAAATCCTCTGAGGATTTATATTATGGAAGTGTAGTGTATGCAAGATTAAAAAGATGTGTCTTTAGTCTAGATTTAAACTGTCTGCCTCCCGGACAGTGCAGGGAAGACTTTCCAAAGTTTAGGCGCTATAGGAAAAGGATCTTCCACCTAGTGGATGAATACACAATGTGTTTATGGTGAATAACAGAAATGTGATATTCCATTTACCGGGGCATGAGAGTTTAGATTTATCATATCCCTCCACTGGGAAAGCATTTTTTATGCACACGCTCAAAGAGCTTCATAATTCATCTAACCAAAAATATTCATCTGACACAAAAAGTGTTTGTTGTGATAAACGGTGTGTTTGAGCTCCTGGATCTCTACGTTTATAAAACAGGTTTGCTTGTGACATCACTTTGGTGTCCTGATTCATAAAACCAATGATCAGAAAAAAATAAAGATCTTATACACTGCGCTGAGGTCTCCACCCTGATAAATAGCCTCGTGCTTTCCTGGTCTCTGTGGTCATTTAATGTTCCAACTCATGAATGTTGCGGTGTGTGTGGATGACACACACATAAACACACATTAGCATTAATGGTGACCTGTGTTTGTGTGAACTTCAGGGACCACCGGGAGACTTCGGACCGAAGGGTATTCAGGGACCTAAAGGGCCACAGGGCAGCGTGGTGAGTACACAAAAATGTATCTTTTGGGAAATTACTCTGATTTGAATATAAATAAGTTCCTTTGTTTTCTTTATGCACATGCTTGTGTGTCGTTTTCAGGGCAAAGCGGGTTTAGCCGGTCCTGTTGGTGTAATCGGCCCGACTGGTAATCCAGTGAGTACATGTGACATTTATAGCGGACTGTAGTGATAATGATGCTCATATCTGACCTTCAGCTGACCTCTGACCTCACTCATGTCTCTCTGTAGGGCACGAGGGGAGATACCGGCAACAAAGGAGACATGGTAAAAGATGCATTCACGTTCTTTCACAATACTTTCAATCGCACAGAAAAGATTTCTAAACTATTCTCTTGTTTTTTACGCAGGGTGTTCGGGGTCCTAGAGTAAGTGTTGGCTTATACGGATGCAGAACATCTCATCATTCAGAAAGATCAGCGTTATTATGATGCCAAGGAACTACTTACACATTTCTAATGATTTGTTTGTGTTTTCAGGGTGCTCCTGGACCTCGTGGCCCACCTGGAGCTCCGGTAAACACGCACCTTACCTCAAGACTGACTCTCTCACACGCATGCGTACTGTATTGTAGAATGTGTTCATAATATCTAATATTCATACCACATTATGTTTCTGTCCTGTAAAGGGTCCACCAAGTATCCCACCGACTTTTGTAAGTATTTGACTTAAGATTCCAAATTGTTTTTTGTGAAAAATAGTCTACATGCACAAGTATTGTATGTGAGTTTTCGAAGCATCTCGATACTAAAGTTCTCTTGTGTACTTGTGTGCTTTAACAGAAACATGATATTCTTGGTGTAGCTCTTGCTGCGTTTACAGACACCCACACAAAGAGATCTGACGTAAGAACATTGAGACTCAGCACATCCGCGCACATGCCCCGGTCACACTAGACTTTTCGTCAGAGCAGAAACGCAAGCCCGTCCGAAGATATTTCGCTGCGTAGCAAAGTTCAAGTTTGGTGAACTTTGACCTGCGAATTCATGTCGCGTGAATGGGAGAGACCGATAGAAGATCAAAACGTCACAACATGACCTCTCGGTTCAGAAAGGGGCGGACTGCGAAGCAAATTCGGCCCTGAATTATTCGTCCAACATCGTCCCTCCACCAATTCTGTCGAGGGGGATTGTATGTAACGTGTGAATTGCGTTATATGCATACGCGCCCGACTCACTAATGCCTTCGCTTTGTGTACATTTGTGTGTATAATACGTCTGCCAGCCCGCCCCTGGTTACGGCCGTTCTGGACTTTGACAGAATGTCCTACCGGTCAGCCGCCCCTGAAGAAACGTAAAAGATGGAGGAATCGTTTCCGTCCATTTTTGCAGCACCGTCCTAACGTATTTCCCATGCTCAAAGTCTAGTGTGACCGCAGAATGATTTGTTATTTTTATCAGTGCAGGTTATTCAGTGTTTCTTCCTCTTCCGCAGGGTCGCAGTCTGATGGACATGCCGGTGTTGGATCAGGCACCGGATATCTTGCGGACTCTCCATTACTTGAGTTCTTTGATACACAGTCTGAAGAACCCACTGGGCACACGGGACCATCCTGCTCAACTCTGCAAGGACCTGCACAGCTGCCAGAATACGCTTTATGATGGTGTGTGTGCGTTGGGCATAACAATTTTTTTCATGCGTTACTAACTGAACTTGAATATTACATTTTCATAATGACAATAAAAGTTATATTTGTGGAGCCTGTGCAAGGCGTCTATTACATGTTTGTGTGTATGATGTTTTTAAGGCACTTATTGGATCGACCCGAACCTGGGCTGTTCCTCAGACTCCATTGAAGTGACGTGCAACTTCACAGGCGGTGGACGCACCTGCCTCAGACCCATCACGACAGCCAAGGTCTGGAACATTCATCCAACAGCCAAATTGTTTGATTTAACTATAATTTGCCTTCAACTTTAAACACAAAAAGTCACAACCTTGGTCCATGACCATTTTGTTAACATTGATAACTCATTTCTGATTGGACGCCCTCAGCTGGAGTTCAGCGTCAGGCGTGTCCAGATGAACTTCATACACCTGCTGAGTTCAGGCGCTGAGCAGCGAATCACTATCCACTGCCTGAACACTACAATTTGGAGTAATGCCCCTTCCCTGCTCCCGGCCCAGAATGCCGTTCGGTTCCAGGCGTGGAGCGGTGAGACGCTAAAGCCCGATGTGTTAGCAGACACCTGCTGGGTAAGTCTACAAACCACACATATTTCCATGATAATGACCTTTGAATGAACTTTTTAGTTTACAAATGTAAAAAATGTGTTTACACGAGTCTGTTGCCAGATTTTTGATAAAAAAAATATATATATATTTTTTAATTTAATAACAAATTTCTATTTTCATTTCATTGTTAATTTTTTTAATTAGCTTGTATTCGTAGATTTTTTTGTTTTCATGTTATTTTTTAGCAATTTTTGTCATTTTATTAAAAATTATTGATCTATTTTAAATCTATTTAAGCTAATTAATAACATTGTTTCAAATAAAATGTAGCCCTATTTTTTAATTAAGGAGCAGAAATGTTTTAATTGTTTAAGTTAACAGTCATAACCCTGTATTCAATACAGATGTGCATTTGTTTCTTTTTTTAAACACACATCGACATTATGTGTGGTCACTGTCTTACACGCTTATTGTGTGTTGCTTGTTTTTGGTTAGCAACTGAATGGACGCTGGCAGCGTGCTGACTTCCTGTTCCGGGTGTCTGACCCCACCTTACTTCCTGTTGTACGCTTAAGCAATCTACCAAAGACAACACCCACATCACGCCTTCACCTTGAAGTCGGACCTGTGTGCTTTCTGTAGTGTGTATGTGTGGTTTGCTTTCGAGCGCTCGCCACACACTCCGTCCCTGCCCGGCCCCCTTCTGTAATCAGCCACTGATTGGACTGCAGAAACAAGAGGAGGGCCTGTGGGTGGGGCTTTGGGGGATTTAGCACTAAAGACTCCTGCAGTCTAAAATAAATCCCGCCTCTACCAGCCATAGATGTCCAATCAGATTTGACTCTTCTAAAACACAAGGCAATCATCTCACAGGGACAAATACTCAGGACATCCGGGTCAGAGAGAAACTGCCAAACTTTTTTCTTTCTTTGGAGTTTTCTTTTTCAGTCATTCTGTTTTTCTTTCTCTTCTTTTTCTATTGCTTGCTCTTTCAAATGATAATAATAAGTTATTATAAAACATGTACTTTTATAATAGGAGTCATTTTATTGCAGAGATGAATGAAGATCATTGGGAGGTATTTTATGTATATATATACTTAATGTTTATCTGATATTTTATACAATAATTTTGTCATATGTAAAAAAAAGAAGTGCTAAAAGTGCAATAAGAAAACAAAGAAAAATTATAATTGATTATATATTGCTAAAGTGTGTGTCTCTATTTAGAAGGCTTTCACGGGAGTGTTTTCTGTCAAAAGATTTGTTGTAACACTCCATATGACAGGGAAGTGTGTGTGTGTGTGTGTGTGTGTGTGTGTGTATAGGTGTGTGATGTCACATTTTGATATAGCTGTGCTAGTGTCTTCGATGTGTTTGTTTGTGTGTGTGTGTGTGTGTGTGTGTGTGTGTCACAGTTCATTAAGTAAAGTGCGTTTATCTATCAAACTAATATCTTGTTCATCACTAAACAGACACACCCGAGCATAACATGCATTGCCTTTTTTTAAATCGACTAAGGTGCACCTGTCACTAAGGGAGGGGGCGTGTCTCAGCTAGGATGGGTGTGTCTTGTTCAAAGACATGTGCAGCATAAAGGTTGAATGCCTCTTGAAAATATGTCAAGGTCACATTTACTCAAAAATCAAGTATATTTCATGTAAAGGAAATAAATCATTTGAGTTCCATTAGGACTATACATTTTTATAAATAAATAAAATAGTTTGTTTTGTTTCCCGAGTGAAATATGAGCCGATATATATGTTCTCGACAGGTTTCACGAGAGTCACTCACAACCCCTTTAATCTGGGTAACAATGGTGCTATTTGTTGTAAAGTGTCTTGAAGTGTTTTTTTAAGTGGCCGTGTTGTTTTGATTTATTTGTGAGTTGTGTGTTTATTCTGAAGGTGCTCTCGGAACAAGCGCAGGTCATCAAAATGCGATCAGAAAAAGTCAATGCATTTAAAATCTGCCATTGCAACATATCGACATTTTGAAGGCACTGTGCAAAACGCTTGTGTGCCTTCATCTGTGGTAGAGAACAATTGTGTAGATTCATTTCACTAGCAACACAATAACTTATGACTTTGAAAAGCCAACAGCAAGGGAAGCATTTTGTGTGTGTTTTAAACAAGTGTAAAATTTCATCAGAAACATTTGAAAGTGTATTATCCTTTACAACAGGAGTGTCCAAAGTCAGGCCTGGAGGACCTGTGTCCTGAAAAGTTTAGCTTCAAACCTAATCAAACACACCTGAACAACTAATCAAAGTCTCACAAAGCAGACTAGAAACTTCCAAAGAGGTGTTAAACCAAGTTGGAGCTAAATTCTGCAGGACTATGGCCCTCCAGGACCAACATTGGACACCCCTGCTTTACAATGATTATGGTCATAAAACCAAGGAAATCCAGTGATGTTTCTTTCAAACAGTATGTAAAATTCTGCAGCCTTTGATGTATACAGTCCCTTTTGCTAATTTAATGTTATTTAAATTTTAAAACGCGCTTTTTAATCAATTTCTCTGTTGTTTCAGAGAGTCTCTATTTACTTTATTATCTGTATTTCAACTGCTCTTCCAGTTGATAGATTTCTATTTTATGTGTAAATTTGGGCTTCCAGAGAACAATATATTGCGTTTCGATCTGTTTTTATTTTTCTATCCTTTTGTTTATTTTTGTCTATAATAATAATCAAAGTCGTACTGTACCAGGTCTGTGTTCATGTCTGAAGTTCTAGTACTCATTATGAAAGCATGTGAACGTTCAGTTTCAGAAGTTTTGAAGTCTGATTACCTCAGCAATGCTCAGTCCGTTCTGGTCATGTCTCATAAAATCTCTGTTCTACATTGGAAACACCGCCCGCAGTCTAACTCAGTGTTGTACTTTTCCATACTTGTGGATTTTGAATTGGAATTAATGCTTACATAGACTACCCATTAAATGAGTTCCCACACCAAAGTAGCCTTCATGTTTGTTTATTTTTATTTTAAGCACTATACATGTCATTTTAACTTGTTGTATAGTAAAGTATGTCTTTTGTGTGTGTATTAGGAAATTTTTTAAAGCTCACTATTACATAACAAGAGGTGTAGAACTATTAAATGTATATCAGAAACAACAATCCAATCTGATAAATGTATTAAACAAACAAAACAAATTAATAAATTATGAAACAAAAAAGAATCAATATCTTTCATGAGGAGCCTGGGGAAGTAATAAAAAACTTGTATGTAAATGTAGTAATGTAAAGACATGACAACAATTTTCTCTCTTGATTCGCCAAAACAGGCGTTAAACGTAATATTTTGACTGAATTGCATAACTTTTTGATGATGTGGTGATAAAGTGCAAGTTGTGACTTCAGTACAAACGGATCATAAATATGTATAAATATCATTCGTTTGTTACAGACAACATTGGCAGCCTTAGAAAGCGTAACGTTAACCGTTATTCATGCATGCTAAAGAAGACACGATAAAGCAGCTAATTTCTGGTCAGAATGCGTTGTCACTTCTTGTAGAGAATCCAGCGTCTTGATGGAGAGTTTTAGGCATACATGGATGACACATTCAAGCGCTCATGGCTTGGAAACGCGTCCGCCATCTTGGAACGGTCCACGTACGTCACTCACAGTTCGCTAAAATGCAACAACACTGCCCAGTCACAGGCATGGCTGCGCATTTTAAGTGCTGGAAAATTGGATACCCTTTCGTTGTTGACATGTGTTAGTGTAGGATATAAAATGTTTTTAGTTTCCACGGCAACAAATATGTTTTCATAAGCCTACACAGTCAGCTTGCTCTTGAGCATTAACGGACCGGCTTGAAAGGGTTGCCAGAAATGTGGGAAAAAACCCCATAATGAGCCTATCCAAATAACAGAACTTAACATTCACAAATAAAATCATTTTAAGATTTACAGCTGTATAACATAACCCGTGGATAACCGGAGCAACAGTTACAAAATAACCCAATTCAGAACCCAATTCCATGGCGAACCTATGTATAGCGGCCCATAGAAACAGATGCTAATATTGCGGCATCTAGTTACTTATGCTTTTAGGCTTCAAAAGCTTTTTGCCAAATCGTTGTCTGTTTGCATACGACTTTAATTATTGTCTGTTAGGCCTGTTATAAAATTTGCTTGCAAACCACGGTGAGTCATAAAAACAGAACAATTTTAATACTCATTTTTTATTCAGAAAATCTGAACGACAAATATTCAAATCCATTAAAACCATAATTTAAAACGTATATGCAATTATTTAAATAAATATAACATTTTGCATTGAAAACTTAACTTGCATTGATTGTACATTGTTTGGTTTTATTCATCTGTATATGGTCTTGGTAAAGCGCTTAAAATGTAAAAAATAACCACCACTGACGTTAAACAAGTGATTCATTTGATTCAAACATTTTCATTTGATTCTAGGATAATTTCACATATTAAAATTGACTATGGTTAAAGTGTGCCATGTTGTGGCTGTTTTCTTATGGCAGAAGAAAATTCAACCATCTGATGAACTAAAATCTGTTGGATTATCATCTTCAATCCCCTTTTGAGTGGGAAACTGCTTCTGTAAAAATGAATGTCCATGCTGTGAATGTAAATATTACACACACACTATGTAAAACACATCCTAACTTTCGTATACAGTGGTTCAGTGTGTGTGCTTCATAGGAGATTGTGTGCCAACATTAAGAAAGCGAGAAGAAGCAGTAAATCAAGGCGTCCTGAGGTTAAGGGGGCGGAGCCATGAAGGTCATGTCCGCAGAGCGCATGCTCCAACAGCAGGTGAGTCTCAGGTGTGATGCCTGCAACACATGCAAAAAAATGTCTATAAATTACAACATAATGATAGACCTATATGAGTATAAAAAATACCTGGTCCATATTCCCACTGTTCTGACACAATGAATAGTGTTATTAACCCTGCATCTGGAATATATGTACATGTGCTAACCATGTATTACATTTCAATAGCTATTGTAGACTTTGACTCGAAAAAGCATTAAGAATGCTGAAACTTAACTTTTTAAGTATAATCAATCTGTATAGAAATAATGACACCTTTTGCTTTTCAAAATAGTATGCAGTACACAGTTTGGTTATTCAGTAAATAAAGTTAATATTCAATTCTGAACATAACCATTTTATTCTGTCAATCAATGGCTTCCATCCTTAAAAGGTCAAAGGTCATTTGTCAATATTGATGAGCAGTGCCCAGTGTTTCCATCATGACAAGAGTCAATATAGACTGGGCAGGGCTGTACGTTAACTTTTTTGCACGTAGCGCTGGTGTTACAGAGGTTTAAAGTTTTGTAGCACAGGCCAAACAGTTGTAGTACAGAATAAAACGTCTGTTATATTAGGTAAAAGATACACATAAAAATATTTATATGTGATTTATCACATAACGGACGAAGGACATTAATGTTGAAGTTGGGTAAATTAGGGCATATTATTTAGCATTTTCCAAGTTCTGTGTTTTCTATTCTATTTCATACATTAATTGTATATTTGTTCACATACTGTAGTATACTACTTATTTACTATGGTAAACTGCGGTAAAATTCCTCCATATGCATATATAAAATATTAGTTTAGTAAATATAAGTATACTCTACACAAATAGTGTTGTAGACAACATCTTTTTTCAAATAGTGAAATGCTTATGGAATAAATTCTTAGATCAGCTCTGGAGAGACGCAGACAAATGCGTGAGTGTCACACGAGTGAAGTAATGTGTTAAAATGTGCAGTTCATTCATATTCAAGCACAACACACAGGTGACACATTAAAAAATGAGTAAAATTTACATATTAGTAGTTCAAATGCAGACTCATTATTTTCAGGATGTAAGTGAAGTTGAGAGAGTGACTGACTTACTGTGTTGAGACCATTCATCCCAGAGATGCTGAAGTTCCTCATCATGATCATGATGTTTATCTAAATAAACACATTATCATTTGATCTTAATTCCACTCAGAATGAAAAAACAGTTTAACTTATTTTTCTGATCTTCACATTTCCATAACTCACAAAACCCGCAATCACAGATTGTTAGAAAAAAGTTAATAACATTGAGAGAGTAAAGAATGATGTAGACCAGCACAGGAGGGGCTCCTGACGGGTTCTGTACCGTCGCTGTGGTGAAACAGAAGCTGTCGGAGTTCTCGGAGGGCTCTGGTCAGGTTCTCCAGCTGGTCGTGAAGCTGGATGTTCTCCTCGATCAGAGCGTGTATTGTGTCCTGCAGCTCGAACGTTTGACAAGAAACACACAACAGCACACAGATGCACACACACTGCATGACCTGTGACTGATCCATCATCAACATACAATCCAGGATCATATACTGATCACAATATTAGAAATATCATCTTTGTCCGAACACACGAGCTGGTAAACCTAATCCAGGAGGACTAAAGTAAACAGCACACACACATCTGTCAATGCAATACAGTGCCAGAGGGGAGAGAGAGAGATGTTCTCTACTTTATCCTGATCAATTCAATCATTAAGCAGTGGGTGAACTTGGATTACACTAATGTGACAGAATACAACTATCCAAACCACACCACAGTATTTAACGCAGTACAACCATCAAACCTCATTACCAATGAACCAGTTTTTTCTATACAAGACCAGCGAATGAAACGAACCCCCCTTTTTAAAAACAGTGATGTGGGTGAAAAAAATCTGCCCTATAAGTTGTGGAAATGGAGTTGAATCAGTGTGACTAAACTGAAAGCTCCTAGATGTCAGATTCTGTACCAAGAAATGTTCATAACTGTGTTTATGACTGTTTATGCATTGTGATCATTTTATAAAGGTGGCACATACTAACATCAGTAGGCAATGAATTATTTTCAAGGAGAGCATCAAAACATTAAATATGAAAAGGGTGCTGCGTTCGGTAAATCTTAAGTTATAATCCTTATAACCAGTACATGACATTTGTTATAAAATGCACAAAAAAAAACTTTGCAACCTGCTCCACAAGTACAACTCAGTGTTTAGTACATGGTAGATAAGAAATGAGACCAGAAAAGAATGTTTGACCAAAATCAATTTTATTGAGTCAAAAGTTGTCTATACACTTTGTATTTATGAGCTCTTGGTAGCCCTGGTACGCTTCTTCCGAACCACCACAGGCTTCTGGCTCTTCAAGATGGCACTAGTGCGTCTCAGAGCAGCCTGGAAGACAGAGAGAGAACATTCATGATCCACAGAACATCAAAAGCTCTTCACATCTTTTCAGATGAACAAAACCTCTTAACTAGTCTCTTCACAGTGGCTGATGTGCATTGCATAGAAATTAAAGTTTCCAAGAGCGTAAGCAGGGCTGTACGTTAACATTTTTTTGACATGGCACGTGCTACAACCGTTTAAAAGTTTTATAGCACAAGTATACGTCTTATCTGTCCAGGTCATCACAAAAAGCACATTAACGATGTTCAGATGGATAAATTAGGGCCATTTGATTTTTTCTGAGTTCTTAGTATTTACAATGTTTAACTAAACAGTGGTAAATCCATTTGTCCATTAAAATTCTGTAGAATTTACTTAAGTAAACTGCAGTAAAATTCTTGTGTACTATAGTAAAATTGAACCTTACTATAGTAAATATTAAAGTACACTATAGTGTTTTCTAAAGTTTATAAATATACAAGTTCATTATTTTATCATCTGATTGAAATTAAGCGGACTTATTTTGGCGGGTCGTCACTCAAACTTTGAAAAGCTCAAAATAAACATCTCTGTGGATGATGTTTATGTGTTTCATGTCCTCATATAGTACGATACATACAAATACACGAGTGTCATGCTTGTAACAGGTTGAAGTGTATAACTCATACAACTCATGACATGCAGAACATATTCTACTACATATTATATAGTAGAATTCTGCTTTTCGTGATTCCTTCCATGTTTTATCACACTGTGCTGATCATTGAGCTCTGGATCAGAAAACAGGTTCTAATTAAAAAAACTAAATGAAACGAAAAGAAATAGTGATGCGCCATTAGTCAAACCTCACACACGAACAAGCACGACAAACGTACGTCACACAAACACGGCTCTGTATTATACACATGCCAAACTGTATCGCACGCGTGCTACACTATTAAATTTATTCCTAGCACAGACAGATTCTTTTCATAGCATGTACGACATGTCGCACTGTACAGCCCTGAGCATATGCTATTATAAAACTTGATTTACACACTTTATTTCTGATAGAAGCAAACATTCAGTTTTTTTATCTCTGCAGGTGAAGCAAAGTGTTAACATACCATGCGGAGGTCCTTCCTGTACTTATTTTTGCGGATTATGTTTCTCACACTGGAGAGCGTGGCACGAGAATTCTTGTTGATGGTGATTTTCTCGTATGAGGTGGCAGGTTTGCGCTGACCTAAAAACACACATAATCTGTTAATACAGACATCACATAACAGAGAATGTAAAGAATCATATTAATATCTCTCTATAACAAGAACTTTCTAGTAAAGCTGTGCACAGGTTCAATAAAACCATTTCGGGAAAGGAATATCACACTACAACTGTCAGATTCCATGTAAATTGGACAAAATTGTTGCAGTGATGGGCCATCACCTGCACGTTTCTTCAGGGTGATGACCACACCCTTGCCATCAGCTGCCGGCTCGACGCCAACAGTCTTCCGGTGAATCAGACCATTGAAGCGGAAGGAATTCCTTGCCTTCAGGTTATTTGGCTCCTGAAGAGAAAAAAAAAAAAACTTACCATAAGAAACGATATAAATGCAAGTATACATATAAAAGCCATATCTAGGAGATCAAAGTAAAGACGGATATCTTTAATAGTCAATGTGTGTGGTGTGTTTATTAATGAATGGCTGACATCAAGTTTTTTACAGTTATCTTTAATAGTCAATGTGTGTGGTGTGTTTATTAATGAATGGCTGACATCAAGTTTTTTACAGTTATCTTTAATAGTCAATGTGTGTGGTGTGTTTATTAATGAATGACTGACATCAAGTTTTTTACAAAGCAAAGTATGTTTTTAAGTCCTGAAGATATGTGCAGTGCAACGTGAATTTGACAACAATGATATACAAGACATCAGCAAACAATTGCCTAAAACTATACAGGGAATAGATAGATTTCCACAGATACACAGGTCACCAAATGTAAGTCACAAGCCTCATACATTGCGGTGTAAACACATCCAATGCAACTTTATATTCACTTACGGTGCTGTAGGTCTGTTTGTTTCTCTTGATCAGGAAACTCGAGTTGTTCCTGACAACCATCCACTGCAGATCAGACGAAGCCATGGTAACTGTCCTGTATAAACCAAGTAAAAAAAATCATACACAAGCATGAACAAACTGCATAATAAAGAATATAAACTAACACAAGTCAAGGCATTGCTGTCTATCACATTCTGTACATCAAGACCACCATAGGACTAAAAAGGCAAGAAAAGCTATCTAACACAAGGAACGTTTAAATTTCAGTTAAACGGGTCACGAGGTGCAAAAAACAAACTTCACGTGCAGTTAAAAGTGTGATTTTTGCCATTATTTTTGTTATCTGATGTCTGTCTCACTAAAGGCCTCGCGACGCAAAGCCATGACGTTAGCGTTTATTATAAAAAATCTGCCATTTCATTAACTCAACAGTCGCAGCTTTAGCCACAACGAGACGTATAACATATTCGATGCACTCTTGTACCCTTTAATTCCAACATTTGCTTTATAAACTGTTAAATTTAGCGTTGAAGAAATAACACAAGTCGACCACGTTACCTTCTCGACAGAGGAAGAGAGAGGGAAAGGAAGAAGTCCCGGTTCCGGTTGCGCTTACGTAGTTCTCCCACTCCGCTGTGAGGATTAGAAACGTTAGTTTAAGTGTACAGACAAAAAATTGACAAAAATTAAACGTCCATATGATTCATTAAAAAAATCTGTTCCAAAAGTATTCGCATATGCGTCTTGAAATAAAAACACGGTTTTATTTTTAAAGACGGCGCGGATGAATATCTTTGCACATAAACGCGGAGGATGAAGGCCGTCACGTCACACTATGTGCTCTACGTCATTTTCATGCGCTCGTTGAGCACAACACTGCTCAGATGTAACTTACGTTGACGTTTAGTGTAAATATTACGATTTGTATTTTATACAAATTTAGAACACTATAGTCATATAAATGGAAGCATATGTGAGAGATAATATCGTTCTTCCGATAAATAAATGATTTAGCGTTGCAGTGATGGAGGGTGATGAAGATGTGGATTCCTTGGGAGAGAAACTGTATGATGTCATTTATCCCAAATATACAGACATGACACCTAAATTGACAGGTGATGTAAACAGAATATAATGTTATTATGTTTATAACCTTTGTGACGTGTAAACCTAGTTTATTATTCATTGTCTGATCTCTGCTCTGTGCTTGGCTGCAGGTATGTTGCTGGAGCTGCCTGCTTCTGTAGTGAATCAGATGCTACAGGATGAAGATCTGCTAAATGAGGCAATTGATAGAGCTTTGGGTGCTCTGACGTCGTCTGACAACAGGTATCACACGGCTGCCGAAAGTTTAGATGTTTTCTTATAATGCATTCATATACAGTATGCCTCCATTCAGATCCCAGCCTATGCTTGACCTGTTTTTTTTCCTAGTGAAGGTGTGTCTCAGACCGATGATGCAGTCTCTGTGTCCTCAGATTCTTTGGGTGAACAGCTGTATGACCTCATTGACCTTTTTAACACTGGCCACACACAGAAGATTACAGGTGAATCTATCCATCCTCCCATCAAACTGTGTTTAAAGTGAATTTAAACTCTGTTGTGATAATAACATGACTTCAAAACTGTGCAGGTATGTTATTGGAGCAGAAAAAGGAGGCAGTGCTTCAGCTTCTGTTAAATCACACGCTCCTCGAGGAGCAAGTCAAGACTGCTTTAAAAACTTTAAAAGAGTAGGTGTTTGTGTTTTTCAGAATTCAAGAAATGTAGCACATTATAAGAACATGCATTATGTATTCGGATGAATCAGAAACTTTAAGACGACGTCATGTTTATGTTTTTTGGGGTGTAGGCAGGGTGACGTGGCAACAGATGTGAGCGACAGCTCCGATACAGAAGATGTGGAAAACATCGGCGAGACACTTTTCAGTTTCGTGCAGCAGTTAGACTCCGCCCACTGTGCCGACATCACAGGTGAGTTACTCACATCCTTAGCATCTGCATGTTTGGCTGGAGTATAAGGAGTTTTTGATACATACTGTGTGATGAGTAAAGCTTTGTGTGTGTGTGTGTGTGTGTGTGTGTGTTTGTAGGGATGCTACTAGAAATGGATTCTGCAAGTTTGCAACAGATTCTCTCAAACCAGGCAATGCTGGAGGTTGCGGTTCAGAAAGCAAAAAGTGCTTTGGTACTTCAAAACAAACACACCTTTTCTCATCATTCTCAGTACTTTGTCGTAAAAGATTAAGATGTGATCTCAGATCACATCTTATAATCTCAGATCACATCTTATAATCTCAAATCTTTTTCCAAGTATATACTTTAATATATAAATATAAAATCGGTCAAGTTGCTTAAAAATGCATGTTCTCTTTTTGTTCACAGGAGGGCGCTGTGAGCCAAAGACAAATGGAGATGTCACAATGACGCTTTCTGTTCAGACCATGTGACCTAGAGGACTACAGGACAGAAACTTACATGTACTTTAGACTCATGCCAGATTAATGTACCTTTTATTCGCACAGCTCATGTTGTTTACATGGGTGCTTTTTTAGGCTTTTGCCATTTTTTATTAACAGAGACGGTAGAGACTGTGGACAAGACAAATTGCAACCAGGATTAAACCTGCATCTCTTGCATGAGCAGCTGAATGTGCCATCACTACACCACAGCTTCAGCATTCCACAAACTTCTGCACATTGTTATTTGCACAAAGATCATTGATGATGTGTTATAATCAGCTGTCATTTAACCTTTCCCTATGTAGTTTTGCATAAAATAACGAA
Source organism: Triplophysa bombifrons (assembly GCA_029783895.1). Taxonomy (NCBI): domain Eukaryota; kingdom Metazoa; phylum Chordata; class Actinopteri; order Cypriniformes; family Nemacheilidae; genus Triplophysa; species Triplophysa bombifrons. Next base: position 2,035,609 of record CM056466.1, read on the forward strand.
AGCGGAATGAATTTAGTTGCATGTTTTTACGTACAATTTCAGTCAGCCTAACTTATTCAGTAATGTCAATGTTGCATTGCCTCCATGAAAATTAAATATTTCATATTGAAACATTATTCTGGGTAACACGGAGTCATTGGTCATTCCTCACAGACATTTTTTTATTTTATAAGTTGACTTCAAACGCTTACCAGCATGGAATAAAAAGTGGGTGTTTGTGGCCTAATAAAAATCCTGCATTAGGTACAAAAGACAATCTGAAGGTGAAAGAGCTCAAAAATATCTTTATTATCACTTTATCAAGAATTGTACAGTCAATTTCTAAACACATTGGAAAAGTCCAAGCTTCCTTCAAACAGAGCTGTCCTTTGGAATTACAAAACCTCACTGTTACCATGGGAACAAGAACCCAGAACCAGCAAAGAACAATCGTGTGATTGAGAGACGAGAAGCAAAATCAGAATGAGATGAAGTCAGCAAAGCAATAATGATATTTAATGAGCGGAATCAGCGACACACAAAGATTACAGGAAAATCATGTAAATGTATGATTTCATTTTTTTGCTACTCACAAAATCAATGCGATCAGACGTAGGTAAAAGAGATCGGTTCTGTTGAGCACATCGTGGCTACGCTTAAACTCAACCTGACATCCTGTCCGCTGACGCCAAGTCCCTTTCGACCATTTCATTTTGACAGGAAGCTAAATAAATACCTTAAAACATTCTGGTACGCTGCACTGTTCCCATGACAACAGGTCAGAACGCCCCATAACATGCACTGGCCGCCTCCTGCCAACAAAGCACGCCCACATCTCTTCCCATCAGACACACACACACATGAGCACACGTTCATACACACCCTGATGAAATGAGCCTCGACATAAAAACTACACAGGGTACGATCGCGATATTGCACTTGTGATCACAATGCTCACGTTAAGCGTCAACTGTTCATGGGTGAGGGCAGCGTTAGATCGCAGCAGGTATGGCAGGTCTATTAAAAAAAAGTGGAGAAGGGTTTTTCCATACGACGTGTGGGTATCGAGCCCAAGTCTGTTTGCATCAGATCCATTCGTCAACGTTCGTAATTATGAGGATATTGATGATATTGACGGTGATGAGTACGACCAATTTTGCGGGAGGCTGAGGGACAGATGCCAGAGCTTCAAGGAGTCCAGGCAGGAACCAAACTTCAGTCCGATCTGGTCTAGAACCACAATTTGATCTAAATCTACAGCGATTCTGTTACTTCAGTGTAGGGTACCCTCTCTGTCCCAGCCGACCGGGTCGAGTGCGGCTTTCTGGAACAGACTGAAAGAGAAAGGAAGTAATGTAATGAAACATCACGTGGATGGTAAGCGAAGCACCTGTCATTCAAAAAGTGACTCTTACCTGGGCAAACTGGGAGGGGTTGTAAAAGGTCACGCCTCCTGTAGGTGGAGCACCTTGCAATGGTGGCTGAGCGGGAACCTGTGAGAATACAGCTATGGTTACTATAGGAACAAGAGGGCAGCATCATCACCACCTCCATGGTTACACAGACTGCCATGCCCACTGTGAGTCACAATCATCATGCAGCTCATTGGATAACATGCAGTAAGAAGGGTCAAAGCCTCAGTCTTCAGCACGCCCCGTTCAATATCCAAGAGCCCTTCCTATTGGCTGAGAAATATGAGGGCTGCTGATGTAACAGTAGGTGTCGTGCTGGAGGTGTGGCTACAGGCGTGTGAAGTTAGGAAGTGCAGATGTGCATAGCAAAGGCCGCGTGTGTTAAAAAAAGAGAGCAAATTTTGGTTTTGTGTGTGTGTTTGGATAAGAACCAGCTGAAGGTACCTGATTTAAGTGCTGACTCACTTCTCGAGACAGAGAACTCATTGAGCTAGAACGTGACAGCTAGAACAGCAGGAATAAATCAAACAAACGAACAAACAAGCAAAAACACCAAACACCCAAATTAATCCCATGCAGCGCAAGTCTCTGTCAATCATTATAATACCATTGCATCACAATCAGTGGTCTCCATGGCAATTACACACCTCAGTAGCCAATAAGACTGCATGTTTAAAATGCATTCCCTTTATTAAACACACCAGAGTCAGAAATTAATCCGGTACAGGGCTAAATATCACTAAAACATACCAAACTTCCCTCGACAACTTAAAACGGAACAAACAACACCTGCTGTAATGATATTTTTACCTCTGATATCTCAAATCAGACAATTTGATTTTATAGATTGGTATGATTGTAAATTAACAGATTCAAGTGTCTGACATAACTGGACGGCACGCATGTTATGATTTGCATTCACACTGTCTGAATAAAGAAAAGGTTAATTACTGACACTGGCACACGCAGTCATGCATTTAATGGAACAAGTTATTGAATCTACAGGCCGAAATTCCAAAAAACAGTTAGAGATGCAAGATTAAGTGTGTGTGCTTTAGAAGCAGTAGTGTGTATGCGAGCATGTGTATGAATATGCGTTCATGAGTAAGAGAGCCTAATACGACAGTCGTGGTCTTAAAGACAAGATATGAAATATCAAAGGAAGATCTGACCTCTCCTGAACGCGTTCCCTCTGGGCCGGGAGGCAAAGTGTTTGGATTAAACATCTAGACAGAAAAACACGCTCATTTTAGTATAAAAAGTGTAAATAAAACGGTCCATTAGTGTGTGTGTGGAACTGTTGTGCAGGGCAGATGTGTGTGTACCTGTGGAACTGTGGCATTAGTCTGCTGTGTGTCTTGTGAGCCAGCGTCTGGAACGCTTCCCTCCGTCGGCTGCTCATCTAGGGCTAAACAAACGAAGGTTAGACTCTTCACAAAACAAACTTGATGAACACAAACTGGATGTTGCTCGCACACACCGGCAGCGGGGGTGAAGAGGTTGGCGGACATGGCCATGGGTGCCAGCGGGGCGAACAGGTCAGCAGGAGGTGGTACATTGGCCACGGGTTTAGAACCTCTACGACTGGGATTCAACACATCAACATACCGACTCTTAGTGCCTGAAACACACACCCAAACATTTACTGGCCAGTCAGGAGCATCCCTTTGGACGCAGGATCAATGATGTACTCGCAGTTGGGTCAAGTGGGTCACATACCTGTACCTGCTCTAATTGAGAACATATTGACGGGTGGCCCCGCCCCTGGACCCCCTGCAAATGGTGGCCCCATCCCTGGACCACCCATTGGGGCTTTGGGAAAGCTGGTGGGAGGAGGGGGAGGTGGCTTACTCTGAAAAAAACACAAACAGGTTATTCCGAAAAACATACACACAGTCTGAAGCTCAAAATAATTTGAATCATTAATATGCTGAACCTCTTCCTCTGGCTCCTCAAGATTAACCCATTTCTTCATTTTTTCATCCCAAACAATCTGGAAAATAATTGGGATGTTAAATCTCATATGATGAAGAGAAATGAGCAGATGAAGTACAAAAGTCTTACAGATTTGTTCTTGTCATCTGGGAGATGTGCTTCATTCTTGCGCTTTGGATAGAGCCACGTCAGCCATCCGCTGCTCGCAGCCTGAGGAACAGAGATAGAATTCATAACATCAATGCTGTCGTTTGTCACCGAATATCAGCCACTTTAATTCACATGGAGAAAATTTAGGAGTGCATCAGAAAAAAATACCAAAATGTTTATAATAAATTCAATCAGTATTGAAATATATATTTATATAGAATTATAGAAAAATTGAGAAATCTTCTGGTCTGGATCTTAATAAGCAAGTCCTTTTATTTTGGTCGTTATGTCAAATCACTATATAAAGCAAGCATTGGAAGTGTCTGAGTAAAGTATGTGCTGACTTTTTTCGGAGAGTCTTTCTTCTTGGGTTCTTCATGGTGTGGAGACTCTGGGATGGAAGGGGGAGGTGGAGAGCCCTGATTGGCTATTGAGCTGCTGCGCTCTCGTCCTGAATGATTTGATGATTCAGACGTTGCGCTAGAACGGCGTCCTGGCACCTGAAAGACAATGGAGAAATCAAAGCTCAATTCTGTGAAAAAAACTGGTCTGAAAACAGAACAGACAGAGTAGGTTGACTTTACCATGTTGTGCACTGATGACAGTGAAGTGGTTCTAGATCTTCTGCCCGCACCCTGCAAGGCGAACCACAAGAGGAACCACATTACAAAAGAGCTACAGTTTTGTGCGAAGGCCTGTTCGCTTAAATGTGTTTTGTAAACAGACGTAAGTAACTGTCTCAGATGTGTAACTTGAAATTACAATTTTTACACCCAACTACTTTTCAATCGATCTTACTGACAACAATTGAAAAGTCTGTTTAATATTAACCAATATAGGTGGTCTCTAGGTTACTTTTTCCTTTTATTTTGAACTCACCATGCGTGCCATCTCATCATAGAAGTCTTTCCCCTGCTGAGGAGGAACACTGAATGTCGGAGACGATTGGGGGAACTGTTGAGGAGATGACTGAGCGGATCCAGATTCTGCCCCGGGCATTGGTGGGGGCATCTGAAGTGGCATCAGTGGATTCATTTCTGTGGGGCTGTATGCAGGTGGCATTTGTGGGGGCATCTGGGGTGGCATTTGGGGTGGGATGGGCATGTACTGCTCCTGCATTTCATGTTGGTACTGTGCCACAAAGTTCGGCTGGGTTGGTCCTGGGGCCACTGGGTAGAATGGAACGCTTTCACCAGGAGGTGGGACTTGTTGCTGTGGGGCCGTCCCGTCCTGGAGAATAGTGGGAGGAGCTAAAAGACACAATGAAAGTAGATGGTGAACTTATGAAAACTCCTTTTCCTTCACCTGTACATACATTTGACAAAGCACGGCTAATACCTGGTGGCATGAGCTGAACCCCCGCTGTGGGCACGAGGGAGGTCATGAGTTGATTGTGGGGATCAGACGTCAGAGTTGAGGGGTCCGGTGGGCTGCTCTGATCTTCTAAACTTGGAGAACTGCAGGGGTAAAGCTGTGGGGTGCTGCGGTCTGCACGGTGAGGGATCACACCCTCCTGGACCAGGCCATAACACAACAGTTTTGTAAATATTTATATTGTTTTTAACAAACAATTTATATGTATTCGTTAATTAAAATAAATTAAGTGTGCATGAAACGGATGTAGCGATCGGCTTTTTTAGCCGCCCTTGCGCCATTCCTTGGAGGTTAACGTTTTGATTGAAGTAGAACGTTTATTACTTTTAAATGATGTGCACGGATAAAATAAAAAAAAAATATATATATTTCATTCCAACTTTCAAACTTAAATAATTGTTTTATTTATTGTTTACAAAAGTGTTTATTACCGAACACTTTTGTTTATATTAAGGGTTAAGGATTTCAACCTTTCTCAATACATCTAAGGCAGACACAAACCTTTATCTGTCCATCCAGCTGTCTGAGATGCAGTAACCAGTCGGGCTCTATAAACGACTCCTGCTCGGGTCTCTCCTTCAGCTGAGGGTCAAAGAACCTCAACCTCAGAGACATCTGGAATCAGACCAAAACATGAACAATCAGTCATCACAGTACTGCGAACTCAAGACGGAGACTGACGTGTTTTTTTGTACACTTCTACCTGAATGAGCTGACTGGTGAACACAGGTGAGCAGTACTCGGGTAGGGTCAGGAGAGTGCGGGAGATGACCTCGCAATAAAGGAATGCCTGAGCGCAAAGTCCCAGCTCCGCCAGGCGACACGCGTAGATGAATTTGAACACCTGTAGGGGCCAAAGGGTAAAAATCATGACATATCTGGTTCTGCGTAGCCTGACCTCTGATGTTTGTGAACGTTTCTGTCTCACCTGGAAGTTTGGTAGTGAGAGAGGCTGAGAGCCGAGGGACTGAGCATACTCGTACGATTCTGTGCGCTGGATTGCCTCCGTTGAGCAGAACTTCAAAAACGGCAAACTATGAAAGTGAGAGCAAGAGAGAGAATATATGACTTTACATTAACATAGCATTGCTTAGCTTTAAGATCTTAGCAAACTTGTTTTCTAGCATGTACATGTCTTTGATCAACTGTATGTTTTGTTCACACCTGTGGTTGGAGCTGATGAGGACCATCTTCGTGCTTTTCTTGGTGAATACACCAAAACCCACCTGAGCCATGAGGTAACAGAAATGTGCCGCGTCCACCAGACCTTTAGACGCTGTAAGAGAACATTCGCAACAGGTGTAAAATATACATTTACCACATGACACAATTTTTGTTCATGTATATTAACGTACCTAATGTGTCCCCCATGGTTGAAATGGTGCGTTTGTCGAGATCCAGAGTGTGTGTGAGGTTGGACAGAATCATGGCCAGATGGGGGCGCCAATCGCCCCATTTCTCATCTCCACAACACTACGAGAGGAATAGACACCCTAAGTACTGTATAAATGACTGCTGACCTATTAACAAACACATATCTGTCTTTCTTACGGTAGCAGCGGCCGGCATTCGACCCGACATGAGCTGGTAAACCGTCTGTAAGGGGTCATTTATAGGCAGGCTGTTGGCAAACCTGAAAGACAATTTGAAAACAGAACTTAAGCTTCATTTGTGGCTGTAAAGGAACATTGATTTGCCGCCGGTGGTCGCAAGAATGCACGGTTTACCTGGTCATGACACGCGCGTGGGTTCTGTTGTCCATCTTGCTGGCCAATAGTAGTGCGTGACCCCACAGGCCATTTTTCATGGCAGCCTCCAAAGCATCCTAAGACGACAAAAACAGATTTCAGTTTTCCAGACAGACACACATTTAAATATGAGAACAGTGATCTACTATTAAAGCTTACATATAAGTGCTCATATTTGAAAGTGTGTGTGTTGACATGCCTTCTTGCGGCCGAATAGCAAAAGTTCTCTGAAGCGCTCCGTTTCCTTGCCGATATTCTCAGGCACGCCCATGAAAGTGTCTGATAGGAGAGATATTGGCCCCGCCTCCTCTTCCTCTGCATGCTCTATGGCCTCATTGTTGAAGTCGATGAGATTCGCCTCATTGGGGGACTTCCCCGGCAACCAGACAGAGCGATGCTCCTTTACCAACAGGTCAGCGATATCCGTGCCCACAACCGTCTAAAACAGAGTCAAAACATACATTTAACTAGACATATTATCCAACCGGGAGGTGATGCTGGGAAAGCTCTTGATATGTTTAACCAACTACTTACATTTACATTTACATTTAGTCATTTAGCAGACGCTTTTATCCAAAGCGACTTACAAGTGGGGTAGGTAATGGAAGCAATTAGGACATCATAAGTACAACAAAAGCATAAGTGCAATCAAAAATAAGGTTCATATAGTCCAACACAGTATACAGAATCATTAATACATTTTTTTTTTTGTTTTGTTTTTTTTTTACTTAAAACAAGAGATCTCTCTAGACTAAGAAATCATAAAAATTGCAGAAATGCGCTTGTGCAATTACACACTCACCCCATTCTGGCGACATAGCAGCACAATGAACTCCCAGATGAGGTAGGCGGAGTCTTTGTCGATGAGGTCATCATTTCGTAAACACTCTTGGGCCTTGTTCTGAGCGAACTTTATAACATCCACCTTGTGTGTGTCCTCCCTGTGTAAATACATACAAGATGCATTTAGGTACGTTCATGACTTTAAAAACACAGTACAGCCGACATACCAGTTTAGACGTCACGTGTACAACAAATGCCAGAGATTTCTACACTTATGAAGATAACAAGTCTTCTTTTGCAAGAAAATGATTACTCTTACTTGGCAAGTGGGCCAGGGAAGGAACGGATCTCAGACTGCTCTGGAGAGTCCTGCAGAATTGTCTGGAATGACATCACAACCGAGAGTGAATTTAACTGACCCCTCACAACAGCGTAAAGGAAATAAATATTTATAACCCATCACAAAACAACGTGCTGCGGTAAAAAGAATTCAACTGGAAAGTGGAAAGGAAAATTAAGTTTGTAACAATGTTTTTATGCTATATTTATACATTTCTTTACCTCTATGTTGTGGATCTCCACAAGTGTTGGCTGACCAGCGGAAGGCAGGTTCGGTTGAACAAGGATGAGCTGACCAGCCGGACCGAACCGGGCACAGCGATGAGGAATAGAGAACTTTTCAGGTGTCAATGACCTTGGAGGTGCTGAGAGAAACATAGAATGAGAAACTATGACTAAAATGAATTAAAGGGATCGTCTCCATCAACCTAATGTCATTCTACACCTGTTTGATCTTCTTTCTTCTGCAGAACACAAAAAATATATATTTTGAAGAACGTTAATAACGCAACAACATGCCCATTGACTTCCACTGAAACATCTTTGGGTGAATCTTTTTATAAAATCTTTTTCTGAATTCACAGCTTTTGGTGTGTTTTTGTGTAATATTTACGCTGCTCAGGGGCATTCCAGGTGCCGTCAGCTGGATTATATGGAATCTGACTGCAATTTGTGGCTTCTGAAGGGTCGGGATACTGGCTATAGGTGTAATCGACTGGAAGAGTCGTTCCTGTGGCGTCATAGGCGGCGCTGACCAGGTCTGTCTGACTCCTGTACACCTGACTCTGCAAGGCGAACGGAACACAAGATGTCACACACAGTACCATCATACACACACACACACACAATAATCTAGTACACACCTGCTGTGAGCGTGAACTGAAGCTACTGCGTCGACTGTGTGATGAATGCACACTGTGTGCTGACTGCTCGCTGTGCACCGAAGCTCGGTCAAAGTCGTCAGGATACTGTTCACGGCGGCGGTAGTCGTCATCGAAGCTGTTGTCGTAACCGGGATAGTACCGCCACGGATCGTCGTACCCCTCTCTACCCCTTGAAACAGAAACAAACGGTTAGGGAAGTGGGGCGCTAAGGGATGTAAACAATCATGTCTGTTGTGTGTACCTGTTAGAATATTGTTGGTTGTAATAAGGCTCTCCTCTTCTGTATGCATCCATGTCATAGTTGTACCAGCCATATGTCTGGTCATAGTATGCTTTGTAGCGCGGATCATACGCAGCGTTTGGATCATACCACCTACTCCTGTCTGAACACACACACGTGCGTTAACGGAGAGCCAAAACATCATGCTGTTCAACATTCAAAACATAAACAGACTTAACCAACAATGTCGGGCGGAAACCTTGTATGTCCATATTTTGTCATTTTTAATATTTAAAAATCATTACTATTGGTCCCCCTCTTCATCGGTGTGTGGGTTTCGCAAGTATATGAGTCATTAAATAAAACAAATAAAAACACAATTTCAAACAAAAATGTTCTCCATTTCCTAAAAAGCACAGGTTTTGGACATACACGGTCCATACAAGGTCCTTACCTCCATAGGCATCGTATTGTCTCTTATAGTAGTTTGCATAGTATTCATCTTGGGCACTACGGTTGGATCTAGAATAGTCTTCTGGATACCCCTGCCTAATAAGGATTTTTTTAAAGAAATACATTGTTATTATTCAATGACAAGGGCACTTTCACACTACAAAAATGGTTTATCTACTTCTTTGTTTTGGACCAAGCAATAAAAGCAAGGCCAAAGTGTCACCTGGAGTGGGGTCTGTCTGAGTATTGGCTAGTTCTAGAACTTGGTCTCTCGGGTTGACGCTCAGCTTCTCTGTAAGTGGAATTCTGACCATCATACTGGCCATACCGAGGATCTGCTCTACGATAGAAATCGACCTGCTGATTTAAAACAGTAAGAACAAATTATAAGAACCAAACCAAGATCCGTTAACAGAAACATGTCACTTGCATCATTCAGAATTTGACTGATTAGACTACTTATAAAAATAAATGGATTACTGCACCTGTTGGTAGCTCTGAGCTCTCGGGTCCACTGGGTATTGGGGTGGATAGGGTAACCTCCCATCCTGGTACTCTGGATAAGCCCCTGGGTAATACCCAGCATAGCCGGGACCTGGAGGGATCGCGGGTGGAGCACCGTAACCAGGCTGACCGCTCAGAACAGAAGGAGGTCTTTGGGGTTCTTGGGACGGCTGGTGGGCAGAGCTTCCAGACTGGGGTGGGTAAAAAGAGGGTGGAACAGATCCAGGTCCAGCAGGCGGAGCTCCTGGATGAGTGGGCGGGACCTGCGGAGGAGGTTGGAACTGAGCTGGGTGGGAATAGCGAGCAGGTTCGTTGTTGGCTTGGTTGCTTGAGGGTCTGGGAGGGTTTGAGGTCTGTTGAAGGGGCTGAGCCTCGCTGTCGGGCTGCCCACCCTGCTGCGCATCTTTGGTGACCTGCAGGTAAAAGCCAGGCGTGTTATTTACCGTGGTTGGTGGCTGGGCTGACTGCGACACGGCCGGGCCCGTTACCTGATTTGTGGACTGTGGCTGATGCATAGAAAAATCAAGAAGTTCATAATTTGAAAATTGATTATGATTACTGGCAGCAGATGAAGGCAGAGCTTGAGAAATGGAAGGCGGAAGAGATTGGCTATCACCTTTAACAGCCTGGGCTCTTGAGAGAGCAGGTTGGGCTGCTTGACCAGAGGCCGGAGGATCTTTGGCCTCTCGTGCTAAATTTAAGACGGCTTGAGTGGAAGGAGGATTAAGAGGTTGAGAGAAAAGAGGCTGCAGCTGATTTGCAGGAGAACTCTGGGGCATTTGATTGGTCAGAGAAGGTGGTAGGTGGACCGGTGTGGCTGTCTCTTCAGGAATTATCTGATTGGATGGTTGCGAAAGATTTTGAGATGTAACCAAACTGTAATTAGAAGAAGGTGGGGCAATCAATACGGGCTGGTTTAGGGACTCCACAGGGGGTGTGGCCACAAGCAAGGAGGCGTATCCTAAACCTGCCTGAGAGTCTGGTGGGTTCTCCAAGTTTTCAGAGGGAAGCTGTGGGTTTGGTTTAGCTGGATGCAAATCAAGAGGGCCATCCTCGGGGGGCTGGATGACTTCTTCAGGATGCGGTGGGACGAATGTTGCAGCCAGTGAGGGCGCTGCAGGGGCTAACAGGATGTTAGCACCAAGACTGGCAGGGTCATTTTGAGCCCATAGTGTAGTAGCGGGGCTCTCACTGGGGCGCCGTGCTCCCTGAGCTCGAGATGAGGGTCGTCGCTCTGGTAAGTAAATCGTTTCCAAGTTGTCAGGTGGTTGTTCGAGGTTGCCAGGCTGCACATCACGTCCACCCTTTTCCACAACCATACGGGCACGATCAACCTCAGCGGGTCGAACACCTACGCCATGCGAGCGAACGGGCTCGAAAGAGGAGTTTGCACTTGCCTGAAACACACCGACTGGTTTAGGAGGGCTAGGAGTTGGGAAAGTAGGACTTGTCTCCGCAGCTGGGTTAGAGTCTATCTGTTCAAAGTAGCCACCGGTGGAGGGGTGCAAGGGAGGGTGATCTGATGGTCGGGGACTCTCCTGTTGTATAAACGTTCCCATAACACCTTGTTGTCGCCGAGGGGCATGGCCGCCGCTGTGAGGACCGTGTCCACTGTTGTGACTGACATTGCTGTAGCTGGATGAAACGCTTGCAGACCGGGCAAGAAGAGGAGCAGTGTCAGGTATCTCGAGGTTGGGCCCCACCTCAAAGGCGTGGCTTGGTGGTTGTTCACTAGGCAGCACTTCTTGGTTCGGTACACATTCAAGGTTCTCCACTGAATCACAAGGCCCTGCCCCAGCTCGGATGTTACCACTGTCATTTAGGTACGGACCAGACGCCTCAGTCATTGAATGAAGAGGGTGAGAAACTCCATTTACACGGCCCTCCCCTGACAAAGTCTCCACATTTTCTACATCGTTGCCTCGAAAGAACATTGAAAGGGTTCCAGGATCACTGGGGGCTTCAGGGTGAGGCACAGGGCTGGCATGTTGAGGTGGATTCTGATTGAACCACGGCTCTAAGGGTCCACCTGACTGACTGAAATAACTCTGGGCTGGGTAGTGGGAGTTTTGTTGCCCAGTCGGCCCCGTCATATTTGTTGGTGCTTGATTTTGGGATTGGGAAAAAGGCGGGGGTAAATGTGGTGAGGGGGCAGGGGGTGGGGCATGAGAATGGAAAGGCTGAGATGGCAGATCACTGGTGGGCTGAAAGTAGTTTTGAACCGAAGGTGGGCGGCTACCGTGATCGGGTACCCAGTGGGAATGAACAGGTGGGGGCTGGGACTGAAATTGAGTTGGTGTTTGAACTGGGGGTGTTGGAGCAGTGGAAGCAGGATGTGATGGGTTAAAATGTAAGTGAGGGGCTGGGTTAGGCAACTGTGCAATGTAGGGCATAGGTTCTTGGGAATAAAAGTATCCTGGTTCTGTAGAGGGAGGGTTGGAGCTCGGTGCAGGTCCTGGGGGTATAGGTTGTGGGGTAAAAATTCTTGGTGGGGGTCCAGGTGAGGCTGCTTGTGCTCCTTGTAGTGGAGCAGTCGAGTTGAACCCAGCCACTGGCGTTCCTTGCATAGGAAGCGGGTTGCTGTTTGTGGGTGGAGTCTGGCTTCCACCAGGCATGGGAGACTGACCAAAGGCAAAAGGATCAGTCATTGGCTGGGTGGGCGGGATAGCGCTCGTCATAGCAGCTGCACCCCCGTGCTTGTGGGGTCTATTTCTTCTGAAGGCATTGGTCCCGCTTGAGGGGGGTGGAGGTCCAACAGCTCCAGGCGGGGCTGTCCGAGGAGGAGGCTGCATCTTCGCTGACTCTCACAGAAATTCAGGGCTTTTACAATTATTGGAGATCTCCTTACAAAGATGAAAAACATAGATTAAGGTTATTTCTATCTAACTGTTCAATACTCAACATTTACATTCAACAACACTTATTTTTTGACAGAACAAATACAAATATTTGATAGCAAACATAACTGTATAACACATAAAGTCAAATGATGGATAATAGATTAAACAATAGATGGGAAACTATGGGACATTTCTTGCACCTTACAATTGATATATTTTGTCTATCTTTGTGATGGTTCTGTGACGTCTCTAATACAGGCACTTCCTTTTGCTAAAATGAAAATTGTGAAATCACAGTTCACAACATTGTCCATTTTGTAAAGCAAAGCACAATTATGTTCCTTAAAATGGCAACGGGGCATCCCTCTAAAAGCACACCAAAACAGACTACGTGTCACCAATACAAACAAATGAGATGAGTCTGTATTTTGGGGCCTACAGTTCTGAATTAGGGCTATTATCACAACAAACACAGGTCCTATACGAATGTTCTCAACCTCACCACATAGAAGCAGATTTTAAATAAAGTGATTTCCCTTCCATACCCCTAACAGTAGACTGCACTCCTAAAACAGCTTGGACATAAACAGCAGCAATTTATCACATTATCAAACATTCATAAGGCCTCTGTGGACAGCAGGACAGCAGCATCTTGGCATATGAGGGTCACCGTAATCTGTAAAACTATATCAAGCACATTGCAGGCCGGGTGTAAGAGAGAAATGTGCTTTAAATTACACTGAACTTTGAAACCTGACTGTCTTTTACACTTAAGCAGGGGGACTTACTCCTGCAGGCGTTACAGCTTAATCAACACCAGCAGGTGAAGGATACGGTTTCTGTTTATGAAAATACCATGTTCATCTTATTGGGTGACACCTGTTATACAGCCTGTGATGGTTTTAGCGGCCTTAAACAACGTTACTTATTTGGTCCCGTAAAAGAATGTTTCTCCTTGACTATGTTACTTATACAAAAATAGAATCACTTCTGCAAACAATTTCAAATTTCAAGTATGCGGAGAGCGGTTATCAAAGCCCCCCTGTTAGGTTTGCATTGTAAACATTAAAACTAGGATTAGTGCCAAAGATAATAAGCTGATTTAACATATTTTGGTCACTTATTTAGAGTAAGGATTAATAGTAAGTATAAGGTTCATTGTTAAATGTATAACACAGAACTAGGAGTACTAGATATTATTATTCATAATATATATTTATAGTAAAAGTGCAACAATGTTTTTTGCCTCATTAACTGTGAATTGCAAAAGTTTTAAAACAAACACCACAGCAGAAATATGATTATTTGGATGAGACCATCATTTCTGAGTACTAAAATCATGGTTGTTACAGTTAAATTATAGTTCATTTTGTAATTTCATAAATTTAAGAAAGCAATTGGCACAATATACATAGAGCTTTGACAATAAATTCTGTGCTAATCTGTGTATCTTTCTACAGACACTGATCTTTAGACCTCGAATTTGCTGATGCATCATTTTATATCTCAGTAATTTATACTCTTATTTAAACGCAGAGTATTCAACTAATGACTTCATCGTTGTGTCTTACTGTAGCCCAGCGTCTCCCTCTTGTAGACACAAATCAAACCAGTCCATCTGTTATTGAAAATCTGTATTGGATTGGATTATATCCGGTCCAAAGGCGGACACTCATAGCGCCTCTTACTGGACTGCCACGCAATTCTATCATCTGATGTCACGTCCTGCTCTTTAATTCCTGTTTGTTTAACTCTATCAGTAAACATATACTCCAGAGAACACTCGTGTATGAAACACGCAACAGTATTGACATTAAGTTAATGCTGATTGACAAAGGTGCTTAAAACCAGAGGCCAAAACTGTCAAAACAAAACACCAGATGAACTTGCATCACTGCAAACCACACAGACAAGAGGCAAAAATCAACTATACATTCAAATTAAGAGCTTTTAATCCCACATTTATCTGCACATACAACTACACATCTAGGAGGCGACACGTGGCAATGTCATAAGCATGAACATTAGAGAATAACTTGTATATGAAAGTAAATATAGGAGGTGAAGTATTACATATGACAGCTGACTGGGCCATTAGCCATTAGCATGCTAACCATTACAGTTAACCCCCTGAAAAAGAGGTCCCTCAGAGCACAAATATACACAGCACTGGAAAACTCTTACCCCTTATCTCCCGAACGAGGTATGCCGACACTAACAAAACTCAATACGAGCACGTCTAGGCTTGAGTTTTCAGAAAAATGCAGGACGACGCGACTGACACTCGTCCGCCATGTTGGCCGATCGCGTCCTGCTTGACGACGTGTACATGTGACGACATGGATGGCTCTAGATAAGCCCCGCCCCGGAATGTCATAAAATGAATATATAATATTACATAATCGTCATAATTTTCTCGGGGTCGGTTGTACAATTTGATAAGATCATATTTACAAAACATTACGCGGTTACATTTGCTGCATAGATAAGTTATAATTGCATTAAGGCTAGACTGGCCTTCAATTACATGCGCCCTCTGCTGACCCAAGGATGTTATTTATTTGGTCCAGGCTTTTATACATAGATTCCTAGAATTTAACTGAAAAATAAAAATTAATTCTTAATACAACTCCTTTTAAAATGCACAGTAAGTAAGTACATTATTTTCTTGAACTACAAAGTTGTTGTGGTCAAACGTAACCTTAGACGTACTGAAAACCTTGGATATACAATGTCCAAACAGTGTCAATATAGACATTACATCTTATGTACCGAAGAACTGTCTAAATTAAACATTTCACCCAAAAGGGACATTTCACCCAAAAATGAAATTCTTGATTGAATAAATGAAGAACCCTCAAGTTGTCCAAAGAAGATTTTTTGAAGAATGTGGAAAAACAAACTGTTCTGGGGCACCGTTGACTACAATAGCAGTCAATAGTGCCCCAGAACTGTTCCAATTTAAAGGTAAATAAATGATGACATAATTTTCTTTTTTGGGTGAACTATCCCTATTACATTCATTCTCTGAAATACAAATCATTAACTGCAAAGTAAAATCTGAATCAAGTTTTTTTTATTCTTGCAATTATCTTAATAGGTATGTTTATAAAATGTATAAAACTAACAGAGGGCAAAGCAAACTAAAATTGTACCAACAAATCACATGCAAGGAAACAAATACATAATTCTAAATCTATAATAAATAGTGAAACATCAATGCAGGATTCTCTAAAAGGTTTAGCTACTTTTGCATAAAGAAACACTCTGATTCTAGAGGTTTCTGACATGACAACACACACACATGTGGTCTGAGAATGTCTGTTATTTTTGGTCCAGTAACAATAAGCTGCTATTGGATCGTTCATCATACTGGGCATAATATTTGTACAGAGACCCAGTATTAACAGTAGTGTGAACTTTTAGATTTGTATGAACTCCAACTGCTGTGTTTTTGTCACTACATTGTATTTGAAATAATCAGAAAATGTAGATAAGAGTGCATATTGTTCTGCATGTATGTACATGTGTGTGTGTGTGTAAAAGCGTTTAGTCTATGTCCAGATCACTGTCGGAGTCGTTGGTGACAGCTGCATTTCGAATAGATGAGTGTTTGTTTGGCTGTGTGAATTTCTCCGGCAGCAGGCCGAACTCTTGCAGTAGCGCTTCGACGTCTGTGGCATAAAAATCATCGCCGAGCTGATCGGACACGCGTACCAGATTCCCTACCAGCTCTCCTCCTCGATACAGCAACAGGGCCGGCAAAGCCGAAGTGCGGAAGAGAGCGCTCGTACCCACTGCCGAACCACTCACCTTACAAAACTTCACCTGCCGGTCACAGAATAGAACGGAGACATTAGTAACTTATTTTTATTTGTTAACACGATGATTTTTCAATGACTCTTGATTAGTTACCATCGGGTACTGCAGTGCCAGGCACAGCAGACTGCCCTCCATGGCCTGGCAGGCGGGCACCTCCGGCTCGTAGATGTGGACCAGGACCAGCGTGTTCTTGCCCTCTTCGTCAATGGCACGCAAGAACTCCTCCCCCGAGGGGATGTCAATCACCTTTTCAAAGCGCTGCCCCCCGCACAGCTGTCGCCTCATTTCCTCCATGCGTTGCAGGCGGTACTGTTGCAGGAAGGATTCATCATCATCATCATCATCCTCATCTTCATCCACACGAAGCGTCATCTGACAGACGAAGAAAGAAAGATGGAAATGTGGTATAAAAGTATATACTTGTTTAACTGTGCCATTCATACTCCTGTAGATATATACAGAGCGATATAAGATTCTGCTTATGTGCATGTCATTTTTGCTCACCTTTCCTGCGATCTTATCTTGCAGTTTTTTCTGTTTCTCTCTTTCGGCCTCCTCGTCCAAATGCGACTTGCATGTCATGCTGAGTTTCTTGACCAGTCGCTCCATCTCTTTCTGTTGCTCCATGCGCTGCTCATTCTCCAGTTGCTTAAATTTACGCCAGTCATTAATAACGCCCTTCGGACCTGCAGGAGAATCACACAAGAAGATCTCAGATCAGTGTCACACATGAGGTTGATGTTCATTAACAGACACCATATTTAATCCGATGACGTCTGAGGGGTAGTAAGGCCTTTGTCTGTTAAGCTTTGCTTTTATCGTTTGGGATGCAGTGCTTTAAATTCATGCCCTTCAAAGCATCAATAAAGCTTAGACATCTGACCTTATGTACAAATTAATTAACATAGAATGCCACCAACTGACCTCATTTTATATCATAACCTATATACAACAACACATACAATTGAAAGTGTCTGTTAAGAGGCTTAAGGGGGGAGGCAGTGTTCCCGTGGCAACCGTACCAGTGTTGACAGAACTGCCATCTGCACTGTAATCAATTTCTACATCCAACACTTCCTGGTCACGGATGGTTTTGGAAGCGTTCTCCTCTTCCTCGTGGTCGCTCTCTTCATCCTCACTGCTGCTATAGTAATACTGCAGCTTCTCCCCTAGGATCTTATCATCCAGCGTGGTCATGACTACAAACTGAGACAAGGATGTGAGAAAAACAGTTAGTCCAACAACAACCTTTATCACACAATCACATCGAGACGTGAGAAAACAACAACTTTCACATCAAGTTAGGCATCAAGCATCAAAGCCAGTGGTTCAGTTTTAGAATGGATGGTTTACCTAATATAACCATTCAAATCAAGCCGAATTCATCTGCTTGTAACAGATAATCTATCTTCAGACAGAACAGTTATTCCACAATTTTTAAACGAAAATTATCTCGTCAAACATAACAGCATAAAGATTTAATATAACATCATATTCTTTCAGCTAAGGGATTAACTAGCCAGTGATACATTAACGTAACTTGGGAAATGGGAACAAGGCCATATTAAATAATTTAACTACCTAAACAAAATAAATTCTCAATAGTTTCCAGTTATAGCGCGTCTCATTAGCCATAGGTATTACTACACTACAGTAAACATTTGTGATTATAAAGGTTGTTTACTAGCATGATAGCCTAGCCTGCAACCTTGCTAGTCCAATATCGGAAACAAAAATCATACGAGAACAAAACAGAGTGCAAATACTTGTTTATTAACCACACAAATAAGCTTTATGATAATAGGAGTATTTATAATCTGGAAAATCGACGGAATCTTACCAATATTAGATTTCTTTAGAGCAAAGCTAATCGCTGCCTGTGACGCTTATGAAGAGCCACTTCCGTACGGTGCGGGTCTTCCCTAAGCACCACACAAGCTGACCAATCACCGCGCGAAACAGAGTTACAGACATTGGACTACGCCAATGAGCGCGTGACTGGTTAAAAGAGGGCGTTTCGGACAGCTCATAGGTTTAGCAGTATGGAAAATGGATGGATGGATGGATGGATGCTGAGATGTCTCGGTATTTTTTTTAAATTTACTAAAACAGTTCAGTTTCCCTATATAATGAAGTACCCGTTTTAAAATATTTTACATTATTTTAAAGCTATTATACTGCACATAAAATAACTACAATTATCAAAATGAAGCCGGTTTAACCGTTTTTTATTTCTAGTAAAGTAGTATTTTATTATTTATGATTGTTTTTAATTAAACCACCGTAAACATAAATGTACTATGATCTCGGAACAATAATATATTTTAAAATTAAATTAAAATTTGGTGATATAAATGGAATCAATCTGTCAAAAACATTTTTTGTCAAAATTAAGACAACTTGTCAATTTTGTATTTTTATGGTGCAAATGGTGTAAAATAGTTTACATAAGGTTCCATTAAATGAAGAACTGGAAACATCTATTTATTGCATTAACACTTTTAGGGTAATGGGTCCACAGCTTTTTTTGGGTACGTTGATAAAGATCTTTCTGGGAAACAGGCTGCAAAGAAAAAGCACCACTATATATATTACAATATTATTTTGAGTTACACTTGTAGTTTTTCACTGCCTACACCCCCTTTATGAAAAGCCATGAAACGGCAACTTAGGTCAGAGTTATTCACAGTGTTGAAGTCTCGAGACTCGTACTTGGTCTTGAACTCAGTCTCGAGACCCTATTTTAATGGTCTTGCTCTTGTCATGGACTTGTGTGCACTCGGTCTCGACTCGTACTCGGACATGTTCGGAATTGGACTTATGCCCGAGTTTCTATGGCTTTGCATGCAGGCGTCTCCTGATTGTCTAATATTGTTGTCCAGTCTGTACAAAGTAAAACTGGTTGAAATTTGTTTGGTCAGGGGAAGTCCTAATTGTAATAAAATTACCTTTAAAACACTTACTATGTGGCCTTTTTTAACCTCAACTAAAAATATGTTAAAACTAATATCAGTCAAAGTAAATAAAAAGCAGTGTATGGCATGGTATATTCAATGCACTATATGAGCCAGTTTTATTGTTTCCATTAAACATAGTCTTGAAAATTTTCATAGGTCTTGTTTCAGACCTCTTGTCCTAGGACTCAGACTTGACTCAGACTCAACCCTCTCTTGATTCGGTCTTGACTCGAACTCGAATGAGCTGGTCTCGACTACAACACTGGTTATTCACTCTTGTCTTGACCCAAGATGCATCCGCAAGTCTCCATCTTTCTTGTTTGTGTTCTTTTCAGCGGAGGTAAAAAAGGCACTCACTGAATATGGTAAATATATGGAGTTTGTAGATTCTCTCTCTCTCTCTCTTTCTCTCTTTTTTTGGGGTGGGGTAATTTTTCAGGTTTGCAGGAGATCATCAACAAAGGATGTCCAGTGGACTATATCAATGATTAAAGGACAAGCGCTGAGCAGTGACCCGTACAAATCTACCAATCATAATTTGAGTCTTAAGGTGGTGAGTAATATGATAAACAGCACATGCCATGTTGTATTTGGTGCACAGAAAATGCACTCCACCTTGAAATATCATAATGCTTGTGTAAAACCACTGCTTTTTCTTGAGAGATTCTACACAGCAGTTTCCTCCTCCTATCTTCTCTGCTCATCTACTTGGTTTTCAAAAAAGATCAATGCATCATGGGTTAAATTACAGCACAATGCTTTACTTAATATCATTGTTGAATGCTTATCTTTGATATCAATAACAAAAATAAACAATATTTCAAAAAAGAAGAACGTTCCAATAATTCAGCTGCCGAACATTATTATGGCTTTATGTTTTTAAGGTGATGTTGCCGTATATGTTCATATCACAACGCTGCAAGCGCTTTTTTGACTTGCCAAATTAACTAAAGTCACAGTGTTGTTACTTTTTGTACAGCTCAAAAAAACCATGAAGTTTGTATGATAGTCTCACAACAACAGCCAGCAGATGGAAGCAGATAGTCTCTTGTGAATTTCAAAACAAGCCCCTTCTATAAGTGGCCATGAAGGCGAACAACAACATGAATTGATCAGTGTATAAAAATCTCTTTACTTACATCAGGAAATGAAAAGATAAGAGCGAACTAGGAACTTTAAACATACAAAAAACAGCACTAAAACACCTTACACCTTATTGAGAGTGCTTCATAAGGAAAATAAAAAAGTGAAGGTGCTCTATGGGTTCATAAAGTCCATCTGCAATAAACTAAAGTGTCACCAAAAAGCCTTTATAATCTCATGGCTGCATACAAAAAACACAATGTGCTCCATACTGAAAAGATAACGTACACACTAAAATATACCATAACCATTAATTTACACATCTAAAAGTTCCCTCTTAGGTTAAATAGTTATATTTACGTAATCAATGCCCTGTAATTTAAGAAAAGATGGATTACAGTTACGCCTTAATTTAAATTGTTTAGCCATGTGATATACATCACCACTCCTTATTCGTGTTAAGCCAATCTGTCATATAATCATCTTTAGTTCTACCAATAGAAAACTCTTCATATGAGAAATATGAGTGGTTGTGCAACTAATTACGTGTTTAATCCAATAAGAAAAGTTGATAATTGTACAACATTTTAATAGTGATTGAAGTGATTAGTGAAAACATTTTTCCTAAGCACTTGCTTGGGTGAAATGATTGTAAATATATATTGTCACTTAAGGTAATACGTTTTAAAAGCTTTTGTTTTAAAAATGTATAAAAAAGCTCATAAATTCAAATTCAGCAAAACTCAAATAGTTAAACAGATTTGTTTGAATGTTAATTTTTAAATTATTGTTAAAACACGAATGTACTTTATTTAACAGCAAATATTATAAAATGAATAAGAATTAGTTCAGTTAAAGCATGGAAGCATTTCTGACAGGGAACAGCTAAATCGAGGATTAATATAAAAGCTAATTTGTGGCTAAAAGAAGTTTCATTAAAAAAAATCTTCACATTTTTGCCTACTTTCTCAAATGCTAAATTTGTTAAATACATAACAAGTTCTTCGGTAATAGGTAATAGTCCTTATTAAAACTTATATTAAAACACCCTTAATGCATGCAGAAAGTGTTTTGGTTGCATCCAAACACTCTGAAAGAGAGATATCTATGAACTCATGCATTACAGCTGTAACATGACGTGTGTTAAAACACAAGCATCTTTTTTTAAGGAGCAGCAGAGTTTTGTACCCTCCCTTTTCTGAACAATTACAGTATAAAGAGACACTGAAACACTGAAACCAGATCATTCCTCTCCTGACCGAACATGGATCTGCGCATCACCATTGCACTTCTCTTCATACTCATCGCTGGAGGTAAAACAAAACTTAGAATGCATCAATATGTTTTATTTGATTTACATAAAGAAACTACTAAAACTCTCTCCTTTACTTTTCTTGTGTTCAGGATACTCTCTCCAGTGTTATGTGTGCACGTCTGTTCTGAGTAGTCCTTGTAATACAACAGAGACATGTCCTGCTGGAGTGACCCAATGTTTATCTACAACATTGACAAGTTTTGTTGGTAATTCTGGTTTGATTGTGGAAATTTACTGTAATAATGTAATGACAGTTAAATGGAGAGGAAATGTGATGTGAAATATAAATTTGTACAATTTTACCATACAATTTTATAGAAATGGGGTTAATGTTGTATGAAATGTTAACATAACTGTTTCTTATATCATGGAAGTTTGTTTAAAAGTTTTATTCTAAAAATGTCTTGAACGTGCTTTGTAAGCAAAAGACTTCACGTGGCCAGCATGTTGGAGACTATTGGGATAGGAATTATTTCCTCATATAAAGTATTTTATGTTTTTGCAGGTTCTCTATCTACAACTAAAGCTTGTGCAGCCGTCTGTCAAGCCTCGACCATTGACACTATCATAGGGTCAAGTACTACCAAATGCTGTAATACAGACCTTTGCAATGGCGCAGGTATGTCCTTTGACCTCCCTACTTATTTATATTAAAATCAATGAATATTTCCTGACACATTTCTACATAGCAACTGCAAGTTTAATTGACAGATATTTCTTTAACACAAAACAATACATTAAGAGTCAGTTGTATTTAAACATTTGAACAGAATGATCCGTGTCACTTTTTCTGTCCACAAAAATCGCAATCCAGACTACATTTTCAAGAATAATTAACACACTTTATGTGACCCTACATCACAATACCAGT
This sequence comes from Triplophysa bombifrons, assembly GCA_029783895.1. Taxonomy (NCBI): domain Eukaryota; kingdom Metazoa; phylum Chordata; class Actinopteri; order Cypriniformes; family Nemacheilidae; genus Triplophysa; species Triplophysa bombifrons. The sequence continues at coordinate 2,058,278 of CM056466.1, forward strand.
CTTAGGTAGCAGGAGAACATTTGTATTAAAAGCCAAAAATACACTGTATGGGTCAAAATTATCTACTTTTCTTTTATGCATAAATCATAAGGATATTAAGTAAAGATAGTGGTCCATGAAGATATTTTGTAAATTTCCTACTGTAAATATAGCAAAACCTTATTTTTTTGAGTGGATGACCTGCTACACTTCCTGTGATGGACAACTTTGAAAGCAATTTTCTCAATGTTTCGATTTTGTTTCAGATTCCAGAGATTTAAATAGCTTTATCCCGGACAAATGTTGTATCATTACTATAATCAACATAAACTATATATCAATAGAAAGCTTATTATTTCAGCTTTCAGATGATGTAAAAATCTCAATTTTTAAAAGTCACATTTGCTGACCCCAATGTATTTTGTGTGGTGAAGATGACTCCACTGAACAAAAAATCTGCAAAATGTTACACAATATGTATATTATTCTGATGTGGAAAAATTATTCTATATGAATTAAGAATTAAATTTGAATGTCCTCCTGGTTTAATGTAGCCTATAAGTGAAGTTCTTTATTTAACTTTTTTATTACAACAAAAACCAGCACCAAATCATCAGAATCTTTAGACTTTTTTGCATACAGCAAATATATGTGACAAATTTTCTTCTTCTGTTTACTTTGTGTTTTGATCAGATGGAGGCTATAAGGGCAGTTTTCTCCTCCTGCTGTGTCCAGTGTTCTTCTACTCTCTGTTTCACTGAACCCAGCACAACTTCAGATTCTTCACAAACAACAACAACAAAAAATAGAATGTGACCCAATTTACTAAATGCATGACTAAATTAAGTTTGTTTGTTGCCTATCCTAACATTCAATAAAAGTTATATCTTAAAAGTGTGTTAGTGTGTCGAATATGAATAATTATGCATATTGGTCTCACATAAGAATGTTTAAATGTTTTCATACCTAACTGTGCTGTCTGTATAAAAAATGACAGAAGTTTCTCAAAGTTTTAAAGCTTCCAGGTTATGTTTACCTAAACCTTCATTTCTACAGACTCTATACAAAAATCCACAGCTCAAAGCAACTCTTCCCTTTCTCGAAAACATATAAGCTAATATAAGTTAATATAAACATATTTTAACTAAAAACAATAAAGAAATGTGAACTGCAACTGTAAAAGGTAACAAAACCATTGTTTTGGCCATCATTAACAAATCATATAAATGTATTTAAATTCAGTATTTAGAAACTTTCTTCACATTCATAAACAATTTTCATGTATTGAGAACAGAGTTACATATTTTTACAATTGCTATGACATTTTTGCCAATACTTTTAATTTTTTTTAAACACTTATGCATATATAAATCACAGACGTATCTATATTTACGGCTCCTGTCATTAACATGTAAATTGAGGGAAAGAAACATCACCTTAAGATGAACCTGGGATCCCTTTCTAATGTTAATACATCTTATCATTTTTTATGTGTAAAGAAGCATTTATGTTTTATTAAATAAATAGTGAATATGATATTAGAGTATAAAGACAAAATATTGTTAACAAATTTACAAATATTGTTGGCGGTTTATAATCCTGAAAGGACATTTCAATATGTATTTGTACTGTTACAGTTTTTTCCAATTGCTATGGCAATTTTAGCAATACTTTTAACAACTTTTCTAAACTCTTAACACAGTTATCATCTGGCGTTTGACACAAAATCCATACATTTAACACAGATTTAAAATGCATTAACTTCTTTTACTTACAAGCTCAAACAAGACCAAAACTAATTATTTTTTCTGCCAAATTTACAAATAATTTCACACTGTATGTCAGAACAGATAACATCACGTTCTAAACCTAATTTATAGGCTACAAAATCAAAGTGAACAACTGTTCATGTTGTGAATAACAATACAAATATATCACCTTTATATTATATTCCATTGATAATGAGAAACAGATGAATGGGCAGATTAGATTTACTATTATATTTTAATTTTCGGACGCTTTTTTAGTGTTTGTATATTTTGTATTTTCACATACATGGCAGCTATATGGCATATTTTTGTTGCTTTGCAGGAATGTTCTGTTGCAAATAAATCCTTAACTGCGTCTCCTTTTTTCTAACCCATGCCGTATATTCTGACGCTACCGTGAATCTTTTTTTGGATTGAATTTCTGCCGCAAGATAATCAATGCATGCATTTACTACCGTAAACCCAACAAAACAAAATGTACATAGGCTTCAAAAGAAACTGCAAAACACAATATGATCAATACAATATGATGTTATAATCTTATATCATGTATATTATTAAATCAGGGCAAACATGACACCAATGCAGTTTCTGTAATTCCATCTGATGTTATTGTTTTTTATGACATTGTGCTATGATTGAAATGTATCTGTGGGTAGAGAACAGGTGTTTTGGTAGACTCAGTGTATTGTGTTAATGTATTATTGTAATTTGAAAATTAGTGTTGGACTTTAGTATATGATGTGTGACTTTGAACATGAAAGTTACAGTTTTTCCAATTGTATTTTATTTGTGTTGCTGTGTTAAGAGTTTAGAAAAGTTGTTAAAAGTATTGCAAAAATTGTCATAGCAAATGGAAAAAACTGTAAATGCAGGTCCTCATGGGACAACAGCAGCTTTCGTTTTCTCTGAATTTTTATTATCTTTTCAGGTTTTGTAAAATGCACACTTATAATTCTAACACCTCATCTGAGGTGGATTAAATGTGTTTTAAGGAGATAACAGGATGCAAGTTGAATCTCTTGAATGATTTTAAACACATGGACAAAAAAAAACACTTTCACTCAGTTTCCTTCAGATGAAGCAGTATAAACACTTTTAATATCCAGAATATTTTTAAAGGATAGTTTACCCAAATATAAATATTTTGTTATCCTTTATTCACCCTCATGTCATGCATGGAGATTGGAGATTGGAGATTGAGCACCAGCAAACCATAAACCGACTCCTATGGGTCCATTATATCCGCTATTGATCAAGCACGAACATACAGCAACTAGGTTAACTCTGTATTTATTAATTTATGGGATTAAACCATTGACATGAAACATTGAGGGTTGGGGGCACAGTACAAAATACACAATCACATTTGTTATCGTATCAGTACGTACTTCAGCCTTATTTCTCATCTGAAGTTTTTTGTTTGTTAATGATCCCATTTTGCACTAGACTGTCCTACTTTTTAGTGTATGAATGTATACTGTTAAGTAGTGCTTGCATCGATTAAAAAAATAAATCTGTTTTATCACACATTTTTGCTGTGATCAATCATGATTAATCGCACATAACATCAATGTTTTAAAATATACTTTTACATTCTAATAATTTCACATTTAATTTTCAAATTAATGTAGAAACAACAGATTTCTTTACCAGCATCATTTTATGAATTAAATTCAATGTTATGACATTAGTAGCTGATGTCTCTATCAAATTGATTCTTTTTTTATTAATTTTAACATTAACTACAGTCATTCAAAAGTATAATTGACAGCTTTCATATCTAACAGGTATAAATGAAGTATACAGAAATTGAATAGAAGTTTTCAAACACTTAACAGTCCTTAATGCCTAATTGTAAATAAAAAAACAGAAAAATTCTCATTAAAGTGAGAGGTTGCGGTGCAAACATAAAGCAGAGAGCCAGGATCTACATGCTGCTGATTGCTCGAAACATATAATATAATCCGTAAACATAAAACCAAGAAACAATGAACAGAACCTGGAGACGACACAACCAACAAACAATAATCAACAAGATACAATGACAAGACAACCATGGGTAACAAGACACACTTAGAGACAAGTATAAGGCATAGAAACACCAAACAATCGTAAGAGTAATACTATTGTTAATCAAAATTTCACTGAAGTCGAGACAGACATCAAGGGAGCTTAAGAGGTCGCGTGACATGCCCATGATGTTAATAAAACAAGTTCTGTCTTGGATTGCAACCTGTAAAGCAGCTTATCCTTCTAATGTTTCACTATATATAGAATTTTTTTTGTCAAATGAAAACCTATAATTAACATGTCATGTACAGTATATATATTTTTTAAAACATAGCATTGAAAAATATTCTAGAATGAGATACAATGCTTTACTCAATCATTTCCTATGTGTTATGTTGCTATGAAAAAATAAACAGCACTGGAAACAAAAAAAAAAACATGAAATAATGTTAGAAATCATGAAATAATGAAATGCAAACATTACATGTCTACACTAACTTTTTATCAAATTAAATTGGTGAAAATATAAACTATTGCAAAGATCTTTGGTGCAATAAAGGAAGAACTTATACCGCCATTAAAGTCTTACGCAATACAAAGTTTGATTCTGTTGATAGCCTCACGAAAAAAAAACACATACACAGATTTGTTATAAAAAGATTTTAAACTTTTATTATGTAAGTGCTGGGTTGTTTTTGATCCATGGTTAATATTGGACGGAACACTGCTGTTCTGTCCATTATTTACCCAGCATGGGTGAAAAACAGCCCAAAACTTTTTACAGTGTAGAAAGTATCATTCCACATAAAATGTGTGTTTTCAATTCCCCAAACATCATATTTTCAGGTCAAAATGAAGTTCTCCTCTCAAAACCTATCAAACTTGCTGAAAAAACAAACTTTTCCTGCAGAGATGACACACAATTCTCTCAAAATCACCCACAACATAGTCTTAGAAACTGTTGATATCAATTCAAAACACTATTACTAATATCTCTTATTGGGATTCAAGAATAATTTGACAGCTTAGTGTTTATTAGGAACATACAATATATAGAGTGCACTTAAAGCAAAATGCATGAATAAGCTTTAGGAAAAAATAAAACATTACACTTCTGTAAAGTAGAATGAACCCCAGTAGATGATGCACAATAACATGTGTTCCTATTGATATTATCCTGAGATTCTGATGTGTGTGTCATCAGTTTTGCCAATGAATGTTTACTGATGGATAAATGTGTGCTATTTGAGTTTACATCTTGACACTTCAGTTCATTATATTGTGTATTTGTGTTTTCTGAATAACATTGTTAAACCTTTGCAAAATGAGACTGTTTGTGAGTGGGGTTTGTACAAGTTCGTGTAACGAAATTGTTCTGAGATAAATCAGCTTTGTGTTGTGCTGACACCTGGTGTTCACGGGCGGTATAACACTGCTTTCAGCGCTCACAGTCACGTGACCTGCGGTGAGTTCCTTCCAAATGGGATATATCGCCCTCTGCAGGCCACATTAGGAAAGGGACACATCAGAAATATAACCAACAGACCCCAAAACATTAAGAACTCTATTCCATCTTCAACAAGCGAACATGTTTGTTTAAGACATTGTTTTTTATTATTACGTCATCAATGTTTGTGTTTGTCAACACCTCCTCTAACTTTTTCTGTTCGTTATGTAGTTTAACTAACAAAAACGCATCCATGGCATCAAGGATTGTGTGATTTAACAGCAATTTCAAAGTGTAATATTTCGTGTTTGTATTAAAGGCATACTTACAGACATGCTGTACCTTAAGTAGGCGAGTATCATGCTGGGTAACACTTTACATTAAGAAACCCTTTTAAAAGCATTTATAAATGTGTTCATTAATTATAAATAATTCATCTACAAATGCATTATGGAGCAGTTATAACTGCATGAATAAAACGGAGATTATAAAGGAAATACCTGCCAAATAGTGAGACATTTTTAACTTACACGTTATAAATGCTTAAAAAAATTATTTATTCATTATTTCACTCGAAAGTATATTCAATATTATCTTGATGTTCTATGCAATATAGGCTGTCAGACTGGACACTGTAGTGTGTTGTTTTCTACCGGCTCACGATTTAGTATTTCGTTAGAATCCCCCTTTTTATTCAGTTATATCTGCTTTATAATGCATTTGTAAATTACTTATTAATCATTAATCATTAATCAACACATTAATACATGCTTCATAATGGGTATCTCAATAAGTGTTACCCAATGCTGTAACACATTGGAGGAAATTGTTTGAAATGAAAGATAAGCAAAGTCCTGAACAAAGAATTATATTTTTTTTATGAGTTGAGGGAGGAGAGTGGAAAGAAAATTTGTCTGTGGTCCAATAACTTCCTTTAAAACAGCATAAACATCTAAAAGATTTACATGGCATGAAAAGTACATGCATCAATAGTTATATGTGGGGTATGAATTGTCCTGTTGTGCTATAATTTGTTTGTCATTTGATATTCAAAATGCAATGGGGAATTTGAAAGGTTGCACAAGAATTAAACATGCAAATAAAGTCTGTGGGATACAGACTTTCAGCAAAGCTTTGTCACGCAGCCCATTTTGCACTCATTTACATGTTTCAAAACAAAAATACAATTTCAAACAATCCAAATTATATATTATATGTGTTTTTACGTTTTACGTTAAGTATTTACGTTCAAAAACAGTGTTTTTCAAAAAACCACAACTACACACCAGATTGATATTAATATAAACTTGTTGTTGAAAATAAATAAAAGCTTGATGCCAAAAAACATGTTTAAGTTGAATGTGCGCTCACTGTATGTTAATATTGTTCGGATGCTTTATGTGTAGACATGTTCTGGTTCTAAGATGAGTGTTTTAATGTATTCTTTGTAAAATGACAAGAGGGTACATTTAAAGTGTATTCGTACTAACTTGATGTAAAGTAATTAATAGTAAAGTAGAGGCAACTCAAAATAATAAGGCAACCTGTCACAAGCATCTTTTATGAGTTATCTCAACCAACTTAAAAGATCAACAACTCAGAAATCACAACATACTCGCACTTTATAAAAAAAATTTTTTTGTTGGCTACTGTTGATTATTAAATAAATGATCTAAAGAGACCAAAACATTGATTTCAAGCAGTTTGTGTTAAATGCAGATTTTCTTTTCTAATGGTTGGACTGGAGTTGTGGATTTGAGTCTCAGTACTAACAGAAAATGTAGGGACTGTGCTCTCTTCCACTCTCACTGAGGTGCCTGATCTAACTACAGTGCAATGGTGCCATTGAGGAACCATTGAGGTTAAAAACCTGCATGAAATGAAAAGAGCAACCACAATATTTGTCTATGATCAAACTTAATTTAAAACAGCATAAAAACCTCTTTGGCATGTCAGTAGCATGAAACTGAATTCATGAAATATACTCAATTAATACAGAGATTAATTATACTGTACAACATTTGCATAGTTGTCGTTAAGAGCCTACAAGTTTCAAACAAAGATATAAAATACAACTTTATCAAATGTCAAGACAGCGGTAAGGATTCTGCCGTTCTGCTGATGGCTTAGTCATTTCATTTGTTTATTCAAATGTTAACGGGAAACGTGACAGTATGCACAAGAACGTCTTTATTTCTATGTTGTTTATTATTGTTTTGACTACAGATGATTTTGCACACATTTACATTCTGTTTTTACATTTAAACTGTGAAATGTATGTTACAACATTCAATTAAAAATGAATTTAATGTAATTCAAACGAGAAAGCAATGCGTTTTATTTGTACAGCAATTAAAATAGTATTTTGTAAGCATGACAGTAAACAGGCGAATCATCAGATTAATTTCAGTGAAGACCACTCTTCTTGTTCATCGTCCTTTCCTCCTCTTGCTCCCCTTCCAACTCCTCATCCTCTAATTCGAACTCTGTCTCGTCCTCTGGCTCTCCCTCCAACTCCTCTTAACCTGTCTGCATTGTTTGCATCCATTGTTCAAAACCCATAACTTGACCCATGACCTATTATAGGCCTCTTCTAAAGTCATGATTGGTTGGTAAAACAATGTGTGTTTGCTCATGAGGAGTTAATGTGAGGCACTGATGAAGGAGTATGACATTTTGATTAGTTGTGTTGTAAAAAGGAAATCAAAATACTTCCTGTAGGATTTTTGTAGGGTCTTTGTAAAAAGTGTTTTAGGACACTGAAAACTGAGTCAAAGGTTGAGAATTAGTGTGTGGTTTTGCCGATTTGGTGTGTGGTTCTGGTGTTTGAGTGTCAGGTTTCAGAAATTGTGTGACAAGTAAACATTTTGTGTGTCAGCAGTTGAAAAAAACTAATAACTTTTCCTTCAGAAATACCTGATGAACTAAAGAAATACATTTGACACGAATGCAATTCTGACTTAAGTGTCAACAGCATCCAAAATGACAACAACAAAGCATCAGTGAAGCTTAAACACATCAGAAAAAGGAGGAAGCAGCTGCCTGTGAGTTTATGTTTCTATGTATTTAATGATGTATCTGCCAGTGTCTGCACGCCATTTACACTTAAAATGTGACCTGTATCTGGGTGTTATGCTTTATCCGTATATTGTGAAATATTACAATAGACAATAACTTCTATTCACTCTTCATCACTGGGTGTAAAGAGGAAACATACAATGTTCAAGAGCTCTTTTCTATCCATATAAAACCTAGAACATGTTTACATTCAGCAGATGTTTTAATAAAAAATGACTTATCTACAATAAGTGAGTTTCTAGGCCTAGAAAGACTTTTTATATATTAGTAGTCAAATGCAGTTTACTGTGTGTTGGTAAGATTTCATGACGTGAGTTAAGCATGATCTAACAGCAGTATATGATTTAAAAATTTAATAAAATAGTTGTTGGTAAGAGCAGCTTGTTTGCTGATCAAAGAACTGAACTGACTTGAAGTTTCCTTTCCCACAACACTTCTTGAAAGCATTCTTTTAATGCTTTTTTTACTGCAATGTGAGAACCTCCATGACGTATGCACCCAAATCCTGGCAAGGACGCATCTGGGAGAAATGTTTTATATGGTATCCCTAAGAACCACACATACCCTATCGGCAAAACCATACACTTCTTGACCTTCAACTCAGTGTCCTAAAACACAACTCTATGAAACATACAAAAATCTTACAGGAAGTAAATTGATTTGCATTTTCACACACATCCAATCAAAATGCCACACTTCTTCATCAGTGCCTCACATTAACTCCTCACATGTGGACATATATTGTGTTAATTTACTACAGTGCACTGCATTGGTGACAGTCTGGTGAGGTATCAAACTGTGCAAAAGTACAGCCGACTGTAAGAAGAGATGCCAAGGGGCACTACCCCAACTCACTTAGAGGCAAGGCAAGGCAACTCAACTCAAACCTTTCAAAAACTCTTCAGAAGCTAGAGGAGATATTTTCCCAGAAGATAGAATAATAAACAATTAACAATACCAATCCTCCTTTTCAAAAATGTACATTTTCTCTTAAAGGGATAGTTCGCAAAATAAGCATGGGAGATGTTAATTTTAGCGGTGTCACAAATATTAGAATTTGTGAAATATGCAACAATTTCCTTAATGATGCCACAATTTTTGCCAGTCCCTGCAGAAAAAAAGATTGTACTGTGTATTCACTGTATACAAAACCACAAGTGCTTACAGCAAAAAAATTAAATCTTGCTTTTGTTTTTACAGTGAATTTTCAACATCTCTCTGACAATTTCTTTTAATCTTGTACAGAAATGTACAAAGGAGCTCCTTTGAATAACTGTCTGTGTGTATATGACATATCCAAAAATATAACATTATGGTAAAGGTGTTTGCAACAGAAGACAAATGTTTGCTTTTGAAATGTATTTGGTATATCTTTATTTTTCCTTTTTTTAATGGGCAGCACAAAGTTTGTGCATGAGAGCCTCCCCTTTCTGAAGAGTTATAAAAGAGACACTGAAACACTGAAACCAGATCATTCCTCTCCTGACCGAACATGGATCTGCGCATCACCATTGCACTTCTCTTCATACTCATCAGTGGAGGTAAAACAAAACTCAACATGCTTCAATATGTATTATTTGATTTACATAAAGAAGTTACTGATAGTCTCTCTTTTTTCTCTCTCTCTCTTGTTTTCCCTCAAGGACACTCTCTCAAGTGTTATTCATGCACATCTGTTCTGACTGGTGTTTGTAATAAAACAGAGACGTGTGCTGATGGATTCACAAAATGTTTCACTTCAACAGTGACAACTGCTCAGGGTAAATCCAGTTTGATTGTGGACATTTACTGTTATAATGTACTGACAGAAATGTCCAGTTTGACAGTATATGACTGGAGAGGAAATGTGAAATAATATCAATAGAATTGCAACCTTTTTATAAACAAGGGCTACTGGTTTGATGGAAAATGTATAAAAAAGCGGTTAAGCCATAATGTATTATTATGTTTTTTTTTCCTTCAGTCCATTTTTCCATATTTATACCGTCACACACTCTTAAAAATAAAGGAGCTTAAAGGGTTCTTCACAGCGATGCCATAGAAGAACTATTACACAACCTTTATTTTCCACAAGGAACATTTCATGAAACTGAAAGGTTGTTTGGATGTTTAAGGTTCTTTAAGAAACAATTTAGACCAAAAAGGTTCTTCTATGGCATCGTGAAGAACCTTTATTTTTGAAGAGTGTAACCTCCAATTTGAGAACATGTAATGTGTTACTGTACATAAACTTAAAAAATCCTTTTTTAATGTAATTTAATGTTTAATGTTGTCATGAAACGACACAAAATGTCTTATCTTAAGGGAAATTCTAATAAAAAAATCATTTTTAAAGGTTCTATAACATCAAAATCATGCTCAAAGGCGGACGACTCGTGTATAACTGTGAACTCAGAAACTGAAGCAGGGAAAGTTTCTTCTCGTTGCTGTGATACAGATCTTTGCAATGGCGCAGGTATTTCCTTTCACTATTACATGTGCTTATTTATATTTAAATGTATTGATTTATCTGACAAAGCACCTAAAGTTGTAATTCCAGTTAGGATCAACACGATACACTATAAAGAGTGACATGTAAACTTTTAAGCAGAATAAACAGTGTCAGTTTTTATGGTTAAACATATTTGTAGTGTGTTAGTTGTGTGTTAAACATTTTGTGTTTTGATCAGATGGAGTCTTTAAGGGCAGCTTTCTCCTCCTGCTGTGTCCACTGTTCTTCTACACTCTGTTTCACTGAATTCAGCACAACTTCAGATTCTACAAGACCACAAGCAACAACCACAAGAATGTTACACAGTTTACAAAATACTTGACATAATTAAACTTGCTTATTGCTGTGGTTTGTATTTTACTGATCAGAATGGTTTATCAATTATTCACAAATTATTCAAATGCAAATTTTGTTTTTGTGAATCTGTAAAAGATGTTTGGAAAGCTTATAGAAACGCGCATGCACAACATGTACAAGACTTTTAAAAGTAGATATTATTCAAAAAGATTTTAAGTTTGTTTGATTTCCAGTCACATGTAAAACAAAAACGTAATTTCCACTGAAGCCTCACATATTGTTTTATTGCTATGTTTTTGCACCCTGGCTTTTTAAAACTATGAGCAAAGCAAAAAGTGACATTGCCTAACCCAACATGTAATAAAGTAAAGAGCTTAAATGCTTTTTTGTGCGAAGCTTTTTAACAATTATGGATGCTCTTTTACGTAAAAAAAATAAAAATGTTTTTCAATTTTCAACCCCTCTAGTTTGGAAACCTAAGCATGATGCTCGCCTATTAATGTAATTTATCTTCAAAATAATTTTTGGGCATTTCTAAAAGAAATGATTGAGAACAGGGTTAAATGCAGGTCCTCAAGCGTTAGCAGTAAGTTTTGTTTTCTCTGTCAGTACCACACAGAACTGATTTCCTTTGAATGCATAAACTCGAGTCGTGTTATTTATACGCAGATCGAGGAGATCGGGTTGATTTTTTTCACACACAAACCCTTTAAAGTTTATTAGGGGTCTTTAGTGAACAAGGAAACAGGATGCATGTTTAATCTCATGAGCAAAAAATAATACAATTATTCTGGGTCTAAATTCACAAAAACGTTGGGATTAAAATAAAACTGCATAAAATAATGATTTCCTTCTTGAAACTGCTGTTTTACTGTTAAGTAATGTCTCGAAATCTACACACAAAATGTTGAATCCTATAGAATGTCATTGTGTCTCCCCTACAGGCAAAGTTGCTTAATACTTATGAAAAAATCCTTTCAATATTGAGCTTATTTTCAGCAGTTTATTCGCGTTTGTGTTTTATTTTTGTACTTCACAATATTTTACATTGCTTAAATATTTCTAACAGATATAACAAAATACATGATCATTATTCACAGGATCATTTTAATAAGGTGGTTTTAACGGATAAACGCAATTAAACTTTCTCATCACCTTTCATGAACGAATAATTACAAAACACAATAAGCCCTATAGTATAAGAGGTATTATGTCATAAATCTGTTTTTCATTTCAATGCTTTGAAAGCATGACCACCTGACTGTACATTTTGTACATTTGCTTTCATCAATAAAAATTATATTATGTAGCTTTGGTTTGGTTTAACAAGTAACCTCCTTTCCGTAATTTAGCTTTTATCTTATTTGCAATTGTTGCTAAATATTTTGCAGTCAAACTTTCTATGAAATGCAATCTGACTGTATCTTCAATACCCGGTAGGTGGCAGCAGACTATTGGAGAAACAGCTCCTGATATGCATGCTTGCTTCTGCTTTCATTATCAGAACATTGATGTGACAACTGTAAAAAAGTTAAGCTTACTTTTTAATGGGCAGCACAAAGTTTGTGCATGAAAGCCTCCCCTTTCTGAAGAGTTATAAAAGAGACACTGAAACCAGATCATTCCTCTCCTGACCGAACATGGATCTGCGCATCACCATTGCACTTCTCTTCATACTCATCACTGGAGGTAAAACAAAACTCAACATGCTTCAATATGTATTATTTGATTTACATAAAGAAGTTACTGATAGTCTCTCTTTTTTCTCTCTCTCTCTTGTTTTCCCTCAAGGACACTCTCTCAAGTGTTATGTGTGCCCACCAGTTCTGAATGGTGTTTGTAATAAAACAGAGACGTGTGGTGATGGATTCACAAAATGTTTCACTGCAACAGCGACGACTTCTGAGGGTAAATCCAGTTTGATTGTGGACATTTACTGTTATAATGTACTGACAGAAATGTCCAGTTTGACAGTATATGACTGGAGAGGAAATGTGAAATAATATCAATAGAATTGCAACCTTTTTATAAACAAGGGCTACTGGTTTGATGGAAAATGTATAAAAAAGCGGTTAAGCCATAATGTATTATTATGTTTTTTTTTCCTTCAGTCCATTTTTCCATATTTATACCGTCACACACTCTTAAAAATAAAGGAGCTTAAAGGGTTCTTCACAGCGATGCCATAGAAGAACTATTACACAACCTTTATTTTCCACAAGGAACATTTCATGAAACTGAAAGGTTGTTTGGATGTTTAAGGTTCTTTAAGAAACAATTTAGACCAAAAAGGTTCTTCTATGGCATCGTGAAGAACCTTTATTTTTGAAGAGTGTAACCTCCAATTTGAGAACATGTAATGTATTACTGTACATAAACTTAACTTTTTTTAAATGTAATTTAATGTTTAATGTTGTCATGAAATGACACAAAATGTCTTATCTTAAGGAAAATTCTAATGAAAAAATCCTTTTTAAAGGTTCTTATACATCAAAATCATGCTCAAAGGCGGACGACTCGTGTATAACTGTGAACGCAGATGCTGCAGCAGGGAAAGTTTCTTCTCGTTGGTGTGATACAGATCTTTGCAATGGCGCAGGTATTTCCTTTCACTATTCCATGTGCTTATTTATATTTAAATGTATTGATTTATCTGACAAAGCACCTAAAGTTGTAATTCCAGTTAGGATCAACACGATACACTATAAAGAGTGACATGTAAACTTTTAAGCAGAATAAACAGTGTCAGTTTTTATGGTTAAACATTAAGTATTTGTAGTGTGTTAGTTGTGTGTTAAACACTTTGTGTTTTGATCAGATGGAGTCTTTAAGGGCAGCTTTCTTCTCCTGCTGTGTCCACTGTTCTTCTACTCTCTGTTTCACTGAATTCAGCACAACTTCAGATTCTACAAGACCACAAACAACCACAAGAATGTTACACAGTTTACAAAATACTTGACATAATTAAACTTGCTTATTGCTGTGGTTTGTATTTTACTGATCAGAATGGTTTATCAATTATTCACAAATTATTCAAATGCAAATTTTGTTTTTGTGAATCTGTAAAAGATGTTTGGAAAGCTTATAGAAACGCGCATGCACAACATGTACAAGACTTTTAAAAGTAGATATTATTCAAAAAGATTTTAAGTTTGTTTGATTCCAGTCACATGTAAAACAAAAACGTAATTTCCACTGAAACCTCACATATTGTTTTATTGCTATGTTTTTGCACCCTGGCTTTTTAAAACTATAAGCAAAGCAAAAAGTGACATTGCCTAACCCAACATATAATAAAGTAAAGAGCTTAAATGTGTGTTTGTGTGTTGCTTTTTAACAACTATGGATGTTCTTTTACATAAAAAATGTAAAGCGTTTTTCAATTTTAAACCCCTCTAGTCCTGAAACCTAAGCATGATGCTCGCCTATTAATGTAAATTATCTTAAAAAAACTTTTTTGGGCATTTCTAAAAGAAATGATTGAGAACAGGGTTAAATGCAGGTCCTCAAGCGTTAGCAGTAAGTTTTGTTTTCTCTGTCAGTACCACACAGAACTGATTTCCTTTGAAAGCGTAATCTCGAGTCGAGTTACTTATAAGCAGATCGAGGAGATCGGGTTGATTTTTTTCTCACACATACCCTTTAAAGTGTATAAGGGGTCTTTAGTGAACTAGGAAACAGGATGCATGTTTAATCTCATGAGCAAAAAATAATACAATTATTCTGGGTCTAAATTCACAAAAACGTTGGGATTAAAATAAAACTGCATAAAATAATGATTTCCTTCTTGAAACTGCTGTTTTACTGTTAAGTAATGTCTCGAAATCTACACACAAAATGTTGAATCCTATAGAATGTCATTGTGTCTCCCCTACAGGCAAAGTTGCTTAATACTTATGAAAAAAATCATTTCAATATTGAGCTTATTTTCAGCAGTTTATTCACGTTTGTGTTTTATTTTTGCCCCTCACAATATTTTACATTGCTTAAATATTTCTAACAGATATAACAAAATACATGATCATTATTCACAGGATCATTTTAATAAGGTGGTTTTAACGGATAAACGCAATTAAACTTTCTCATCACCTTTCATAAACGAATAATTACAAAACACAATAAGCCCTATAGTATAAGAGGTATTATGTCATAAATCTGTTTTTCATTTCAATGCTTTGAAAGCATGACCACCTGACTGTACATTTTGTACATTTGCTTTCATCAATAAAAATTATATTATGTAGCTTTGGTTTGGTTTAACAAGTAACCTCCTTTCCGTAATTTAGCTTTTATCTTATTTGCAATTGTTGCTAAATATTTTGCAGTCAAACTTTCTATGAAATGCAATCTGAATGTATCTTCAATAACCGGTAGGTGGCAGCAGACTATTGGAGAAACAGCTCCTGATATGCATGCTTGCTTCTGCTTTCATTATCAGAACATTGATGTGACAACTGTAAAAAAGTTAAGCTTACTTTTTAATGGGCAGCACAAAGTTTGTGCATGAGAGCCTCCCCTTTCTGAAGAGTTATAAAAGAGACACTGAAACACTGAAACCAGATCATTCCTCTCCTGACCGAACATGGATCTGCGCATCACCATTGCACTTCTCTTCATACTCATCACTGGAGGTAAAACAAAACTCAACATGCATCAATATTTATTATTTGATTTACAGAACTTACTGAAAGTCTCTCTTTTTTCTACCTCTATGTTTTCCCTCAAGGACAATCTCTCAAGTGTTATGTGTGCCCAGCAGTTCTGAATGGTGTTTGTACAGAGACATGTGCTGATGGATTTTAAAAATGTTCCACTGCAACCGTGACAACTCCTCTTGGTAAATCCAGTTTGATGGTGAACATTTACTGTTATAATGTACTGACAGAAATGTGAAATACAATAAGGGCAACTTCACTGTAAAACTTTGCTGTAATTTCGCAGCATTTCCAGTTACTTAATTTACAATTTAGTTTTAAGCACAAACCTAGTTTATATATTTTCTTTCATGAACACGACTAAACATGTTTGGTCACTTTTCTTGTTATGTAAATGTTTCATAATTTAAGTAGATTTCAATTGTTCTGTTTTTTCTTATAGTCAATTTTACCTCAGTTATACCATCATAACCACCAGTTCGAGAACATGTAAAATGTTTATACATTTACTTAAAAATTCATTTTTTATGTAATTTAATATTTAATTTTGTTATGGAATGACACTATTAAAACTGATTTACACACTGTAAATAACATCCCTTAACAAAACGGATAAAGTACTGGCAGAAAATTACCAATACCTTTCCTTTATTTTACGGACATTTCTGTTAATGCTAAAATGTAATTTAATGTGGTGCAAAATGTAGAATGCAGGTAAAACAACTGTAAAAAATGAATACAGAAAATACTTTCATATTAATAAATTATATTGTGCCGTAATTTCATGTCTTTTTAGAGTGTACAAACCATGTTGGAGAAGACTTGCATATGAATAATTTCTTCATATGAAGACTTTTATCCTTTTGAAGGTTCTTTAATAACTAAATCCTGCTCAACGCCGAACGGGTGTGTAAATGCAACCGTAGAGGCTCCGGTGAAAACTTCTGTCCGGTGCTGTGATACAGACCTTTGCAATAGCACAGGTATTTCCATTAGGTTTTCAGTGATCTACTTTATATTTAAATGTATTGATTTGCACGACATTTTTCTACAATGCATCAAAAGTTCTAGTTCTTTTTTTACATTTTTTAAATACTCTCTGCGATGTGCATCATTTAAAATTGTTATTAGTTAAGTTATATAATTAACATATAGTATTTGTACTCGTATTAGTATTTCCTCATAAGTGATAATAAATCATTTATTCCTCGTATATTGTTTGTCTTCAGCAGTAAAAAATCACGCAAACTTTTGAAATAGTAGGTCTATTAAAATATATTTGTTATCAGTTATAAGCAGCATGAAAAGGAAATTGAACCAGTACGTTTTTATTAATGCATTTTTTTTGTATTTAGTTATTTTATTTGTTCAATTTCAGTATATGTATTTCTTGGATTCGAAATAATTTGTTTATTGAAAGAAATTAATTTTCCCTCATCAGCCCACAGACAGAGCGGGCAGGTCGCGTACAGAAAGAGAGATTCGTGTTTTACGGGAGACGGTCATCAGGACAATTCTTGCATGGATGTTAAATAGTTCGGTTAAAATTTGATTTCATTTTGCACGAGCTATAACCCAACGAGTTTCGTTTATTCATGTTTTGCTTATAGTTTGAGTGAAGACGTAGTATATTTAATGTGTTAAATTTATTTTTCTCTGTGACATTTTGTCTACTGTATTGACATTGAAATGTAAGAACAATGTTTTATATTGACAAGACGATAAAAATAACTGATATGTTTTTGTATATAGTGTATTTTATATTTGTTGTGGGGAAATTTGAGTTGTGAGATCTGCAAACGTGATCTAAATTTATAAAAATCATTCTAAGTAGGTCCAGCTGATTTCCTTTCAGCATCTTCTGCATATTTCAGCCCGTTTGCAACAGCGGATGATCCATCTTTACACAACGAGAAACACCATTTTTCGAAACATTAACTTATGCTCAAGAAGGCAACACAATACATTAGAGATAGTTCACGCTAAAATAAAATAAAATACTACAAAACAAAATATTTCTGATGACACCGCTCAAAATTAACATATCACATGCTTATTTTGCGAACTATCCCTTTAAGAGCAAATGTAAATTTTTGAAAAGGAGGATTGGTATTGTTAATTGTTATTATTTGATCTTCGGGGAAAATATCTCCTCTAGCTTCTGAAGGGTTTTATGAAAGGTTTGAGTTGAACATGAAAAAACTATATTTACATGTACTGTATTTCTCTTACACAACATATTTTTCTCCTTCTGTTTTGTTCCACTTGATGTTAGTTTTGTGTTAATAAATACATTTGTTTTATAGGTGGAGTATATAAGGGCAGTTTTCTCCTCTTGCTGTGTCCACTGTTCTTCTACTTTCTGTATCACTGAATTCAGCACAACTTCAGATTCTACAAGACCACAAACAACCACAACAATTCTGGAAGTACATTGAAACGATTTATTATGGTTGTGTATTGCATATAATTGCTGTCTTTCTCCAATATATACTTTAATAATACTGCATATTTTTTTAACTACCAGATAAGATAAAAAACATATATATTTATTTTTACTAAATATTAGAAACTGGGGTTTTACTGTCAAGCATTATTTCAGACATGAATGCTGAATCTATGACACCCTGTGTGAGATCCTGTAGAAATGTGTTTTCTCTTTGCACAACTGGATATCAATAAACAATGAAAATGT
Organism: Triplophysa bombifrons; assembly: GCA_029783895.1. Lineage (NCBI taxonomy): Eukaryota > Metazoa > Chordata > Actinopteri > Cypriniformes > Nemacheilidae > Triplophysa > Triplophysa bombifrons. The sequence continues at coordinate 2,076,702 of CM056466.1, forward strand.
ATTTTTAAAAGAGGATCATTTAAAAGGTCTATAATCATTCACAGCTGAGCATTATTATGGCTTGACATTTTTAATGTAAGTCACTTAAAACATTCTCTCTCAGTCATTTTAGAGCAGTGTCTGTATTAAGAACGCCAGATGTGCTCCACATGAGCTGTTTCTGCATCTTTATATCACACGTCCTGTGCTTGATAAGTCAAATAGCTTAGAAAAGCACTTTGCACCCTGTCAACAAACTGCATTGGTAGCACGATTTTAATGGTGCAAGATGAGATACAAAGCAGAAGCTCACTACATTAAGTTTGTTAAAGGTTTCTTCATCTCTGTTGTTCACTAAATCAGTTTGCATGTGTACACTCTACAGTATTGCAGTGGTTAACTGTACATATGCTGACTCTACCAGCAGATGGCAGCAGGTTGTCTTTTTCACACACATAGGCAACATCGTGAATTTATCCCTGTGAAAATAAAATGTATTTATCTGCTTGTGAGAAAAATTAAGTAACCCAAGAAACAAACAAAGAACTTTATACACACACGCGCGCAAGCAAACACTCAACAACTGAAATACTTACAACTGAAGTAGTAAAGAATTTAATTTAAAAGCATAGAATTTTGACTTATAGTATCAAAAGAATCTTAAATCACAACATCAGAGACATCTGCACAAGACCTAATGTTTCTATTCTTGAATGCACTTACACTTAAAATAGAATCCTTCACCCTCAAATGGGTGTCTTAAATCTGACCTGGCCAGACATCTTACAATGCAAGTTCACAACGTCAACACATGATAGCAACACTAAGATCAGGTGTAGCAAGAAATATATATATACTGTATATATGAAGAGTTCGATTCCAAAATGAGGTAACTCCATTTTTTTAATTTTTCAAAAACAATGTTGCGTTATCATGTTTTTATTTTGTGTTAGTTATTTTATGATTTATTTTGCCTTAAATCAAAACAAACCAACAACAGTTTGATTGATATAAATTGTAATGCACAATAAAAAAACATGATTTTTTGAACAATTGTAAAAACTGAGTTATCACGTTATTGAACCCATAATATATATACACAGTATATCTCATCATGGGGAAACTCAAAAAAGTGTGTGTCTTCAATAACATTTATCCACTTTTGAGTAAAGATGAAAAAAGAGCAACCAAGGCGGTCATAGATGCAGATAGCAGAATCATTCATCCACACAAGGCACCTGATTCTTTGTCAAGAGAAAACCTTGGTTTACCAAGGGTTGCATATTTAAATCATATTTACTTAAAAGTTCAACAGTTTATTAATACAGAAGCTGAATATGAAGGGGGTTTTGTTTAGCTCTGGGAAGATGAAACATTTATTTTACAAATGAATGTGAAGTGGTTTAACTAATCTTATAGGTCTCATAGGTTAAATTATATTTCCATGTATGAATCACGATGCGAGTTTATGGTTTAAACATTTAACAGATGTGTCATGAAAAAGGGTTGTTGTATGACGTCCATTTTGTTTACTGATGAATGAACTGATCAAGTTTCCATTCTCACGAAAAACACTTGTTCGCTGGAAGGAAAGAGTTGCCACAACAATCTTTTGTGGTCTAACACCTTTCTTTAAAACTGCCAAGACCCCCTACTGATGCATTCATAACACAAAGTCCACTCTAAACCCACAAATCTGTAGACTAGGGAACAGGACTAATGATAAAACAAAGCAAAACAATTCCCACGTGGGTGCAAAACAGGAGAACAAGGAATATCAACAAGTTACACAACTGGGACTAAACTAAATAACCACAGCAGCAAGACCGGGTAATACAGACAAGGCTAGGCGACGTTTCAAAGAATACAGGCAAGGCAAGAGAGCACGACATGGAAGCAAAACTAACAATCACAGGACAGCAAACACAAGGGCATTATATAGGGATACTAACAAAGGATAATTAGGGACAGGTGTCGGGATGAAACACTGATGGACAGATAAACGAGGAACGAGAGGGCGGGAACAGAGACAAGACCGAGAGAGAGTATGAAAGGCTGTAAGTGCCAAAATGTCTCTCTCCACATAAAACCTAAGGCTTTGCCATCAATCTGCCACAAGATCAAGAAAGACATGACATGAAGAGGCAGATTCATGACATAAACCCAAAAATATGAATCTTCAAATATAAATGGTACACATTTTGTATTTGACATCCTTAAGATGTAAAAGTGCCAATTTTAAAGCCACATTTCTCCTGGTGTTCTGGTCAGACTGATGTAATAGTTTTGGATGAATACATTTTTTTAAATACATCAAAACTCTGTTACAATTATCAAAAAGTCAAACAATTATTAAGTTGTTACATTTAAAGTATAAATCAAAATCTTTTTCAGAAAGAGGTGATGCTTTAGTGACACCCACACAACCACAGACACACATTTCTCATCATGACACACATACAGTACACCACATTTCCACTAGTAACCCATAGCACATACAGATTGTCCAAATGTTAAATGCGCTCTCATATGTAAATCACGTTGGATAGAACTGTTGGATTAAATATAAGGAAAGTTACTGTTAAACCAGATAAGAAGACTCAAAAAAATGTGGAAACTTTTTTTTTTTTACAACTGACTGTTCTAGGGCACCATGGTAGAAAAATGTCAATGGTAGTCAAAAGTGGCTCAGAACAGTTTGCTTCCGTCAAATTGTTCAACATATCTCATTTTGTGTTGAACAGTAAGAAAAATCCTATATGGTAGCCAATGATGTCCAAGAAATGTCAAGTGCTAACATTCTGCTGAAGATCTTTTTTTCGACCAAAGAAAGGCTTGGAAAAACTTAAGGTTGTGTAAATGAAGACAGATGCTGCGTTCCAATTTGTCTACTTCAACTATGCACCAAAGTTTGTACTGTTTTTGTTATGAAATAGTATATAAAATTTAGTGCGTTGCAAAATAATATGCACGCACTGGGACATATTAACAGGAAATGAGACACATCAGACACAACACAGACTCACGGGAATTCGCAGGCTGTTTATCGGAAGTCGTGCTGAGTGACAAAAAAATGATTGTGCTCACTGACACGAATAAAAATGGGGATATTCGTGTACATTAAAAGATTACAAATTTCTTGTCAATGACAAGAACTGCTGTGAGACTGGGTTGTTAGACAACATTATGCACATTACCTGTACACGTCAAAATAAAGTACTTATTCATTAATTGCTTATTATGTTTTGTTATGTAGTGATGAGTCAGTTATTTCATTTTGTTAATGCAGTGGAGCGTCATTAAACTCTGACTATTCGTGGTGAGTTGTGGGTAATATTAGCCCTTAGTGTACATCATTCTGCACTTTGAATTTCCACTCTACGTAGTAGACCATCCGGGAATCTTTAGAATACTCTTTTCAACATATTGTCAATACTCTGTCTTTCTGGTCTCGAGTTCTCTAACTCACAGGACAGTCATGACAGAACCATGTCCTGCGGGAGTTATGTGTGGAGGCGCATGGATTTTGTTGTTATTGTGCCCCACTTGTCCCCCTGTCTTGTCTCTTAGCCCCACCATCTTGTTATCCGTAATCATTCGATTATTGTTAAATTCGCGTCACTCATCGTTTTGTAATTATCTTTTTTCCTTTTCGTGGGTTTTGTTCTGTGTTTTCAGTTAATAAATATTATACGTTCTCCCTTCACCTGCCTGTATCTGGGTTCTCTCAAATTGACCTTAACACATATTACGTTTTGGGACATACTAATTATTTTTTTCAAATACTATTAAGGACAGATAGTCTGCGAATTGTATTTTTATTGTATCCCTTTAAACTCTCCTGATCATTGACAGTGCTGATTGATTTGCCGTACTTACTGCAAAATCATCAAAATTCATAAAAGTATAAACTGTTGTTGATCTTCTAATGAAGCATCACAGGATCATGAGGTTTTGCTCGGATCAATATAGATTTATATATATCTTGTGCGTGTCAATACAGAATGAAAAGGTACTAGAAGAGAGATAAATATGGTTGTTAAGGGATAAAAATGTTTGTTGGTATGACGTCCAGCTTGTTTACTGATCAAAGAACTGATAAAGTTTCCATTCTCACAAAACTTCAAGAAAAGTTCTGCACAATGGGAGGAAAGAGCAGCCACAACAACCTTCTGTGGTCTCCTTTCTTTAAAACTGTGTCATCATGACCTCCAACAGACATGCCAATAAATGCAGCAGGTATACAACTAATACACAACTAATATGGAGTTTTGCTAGTCCATGTTGTGTGTGTTAAACTCTCCACTTCCTCTTTTCTGTTTTACAGAATTCAGCAGAACTTCAGATTCTACAAGACCACAACCAACAACCACAACGACAGAAAACACATGACAAAACCCTTCACTTAATCAAACTTGTTTTTTATTTAATACTTCAAAATGCTGTTTCACTTATCCAAAACCCATATTAAAACAATAATATTAAATTCAAAGTGTAAACCAATCTTTTTTAGAAGGAGTTGATGGTGTGAAATCACATGCTTTAACCACATGCACACATTTCTGATATGACGCACATGCAGATTTGTATTACTGTTGAAAAAGTTAATCTTAATTCAACTACATATTTTTAGTTCATTCATCCTTTTAATGGAAGTAAGTTAAAAGACCTTGAGTTCACAAAGGTGTATTTATGAAAATATCTTTACTATTTTTTTTATAGTTTATTAGTCTTTCAAGAATAATCCAAACACCTTGACATATGCAACCCAAAATAAGCAAGAAGAGCAAAGATTGTTTTATATAACCTTTAAACTAAGTACATTAGGGGCAATTTAAGTTAATCGAAATAATCAGTATACTTAATTCTAAAGGAAGAATCTGTTATAGAAATTTAACATGTTGAAGTATAAAAGTTTAAATCTTTAAAAATATGTTATATTAAGTTTACGTTATCTACTTTGTTACTGTGAACATTTGGCTTTAGAGTATACATAAGAAAATATGTAAACGTCCAAACAAAAAATGCTGTAAGTCAGTCAACATTAATCGTTTTTGTTTCAAGAGAACATAGAAGTGGGTGGGCCACGTTCTCTCTCTCTTTCGGCCTGCTATAAAAAGGAATTTGAAAAGGGCTTGTCTTTTTATTCACCGTCTAACTGACCAAAGATGGATCTGAACATCTTCATTATTCTTTTTACTCTTTTCACTGGAGGTACAGTACAAAACACAAACATATATTTAATGTATTTTTTTCTCAGTTACAAATGTAGATAATTCAATCTTTCTCCCTCATTCTGTTTTCTTTTAGGACACTCGCTCATTTGCTATGAGTGTAACAGTGTGACAGGTTCTTGTGTAGGTAAACTGGTGTCTTGTCCCTCTGGAACTAAATGTGCAAGTATAACATCCTCCATGAGTAAGTTGAGTTTGAGATTAAATTAAATGCAATCTTATACATTGTTAAAGGATAGAACGTAGAGTGTTGTCATTCTTTTTGTGCCCTGACTCGAACAGAAATGATATATCCAACTTTATAGATCAGTTTATTGACAACATTACAGTGTAACGTTTTACACATAATTTACACATAATTAACTCACTGTTTTACACAGTATAATGATTACACCTCTTTGTTAACACATTCAACACAAAATGACACACAATGTCATCAAATTCTGTTTGTGTGTTTATAATCAGTTTGGGATAAAAGCGTCTGCCAAATGCATGAATGTAATCAGATCTCTTGGAACCCTCTGAATCGTAATTGAATTGAATCAATTGAATAGAGACAAGTGCAGCTCAATTTGGTAATTTTATCCAAGCAAAGACATTCAAAATTGTCTCCACGCACACACACACAGTACACTTTTGTTGGTCAGGTGTGAAGTGGTTAACGTTTTTGTTAGGTATTTTAGGCAACACTGTGATGAACAAGAAAGTTAAGGGTTGTGCAGAGCCACAGAACTGTGCAAGTGGATCCATTAACTTTGACAATGTAAGGTCCAAAGTATCTGCGCATTGCTGTAACAACTTTCTCTGTAATAGCGGAGATTTCCCAGGTATTGTCTTTAATATACAGCACATATGCTAACATTAATCTGAAGCGTTGAAGATAAAAGAATATGATTGGTTTCTTAAACAGATTACACCTCCGACAGGCCCAATGGAAAACAATGTTACAGCTGTGATGGAATCAGTTGCTTTAACAAATTAGACTGTTTAGGAACTGAAGACCACTGCATTACAGCAATAAGTAAGAATGACATTTTTCTCTGATATGACTGTCTTTACATCACAGATTGAATATTTTGAAAACATACATTATAAAGTATGCCTATATGTGCTTTTTTAGTCTCTATGAAAGTGTGTTATATATGTTTAGTATGTTTAGCATATCACTCATCAATAATTTATGACTCAACTTTTCTCTTGACATTAGAAACTGATTGGGGTCAGTCGACGACTATAAAAGGATGTGCCTCTAAATTTATGTGTGAAGCGGGTCGAGATTTGATGAAAGTCTCATGCTGTCGGGGAAATCTGTGCAATACTGAAGTAAATCTGCATGACAGTGAGGAGAACCTGGATACTAATCCGTTGGACAGTGAGGAGAACCTGGATACTAATCCGTTGGACAGTGAGGAGAACCTGGATACTAATCCGTTGGACAGTGAGGAGAACCTGGATACTAATCCGTTGGACAGTGAGGAGAACCTGGATAGAAAAGAGGACAATCCGTGGGACAATGAGGAGATACTGAGTAAAAAAGAAAATCCGAATGGTCGAGAGGAAAAACTAGATAAAGAAGAGAATCTGCGTGACCACGAGGAGCAACCGTATAACAGTGAGAGAAATCACCGTTACGGAGAGAGAAATTTGCTTAACAGTGCTAAGAGCATCACTCAGAACCTCCTCTTCCTCTTCGGGCCTTTCCTTTCTCACATCATCTACCATTGAATTCAGCAGAACATCATATATGAAATGTGATCGTGATATACTCCATACTGTATATTTTTGTGGGACTGCAAATTGTGTTCTGTTCTTAAAATATAACAGCAGATTTCTGCAACAAGAGATGTTTTCATTGATTGATTGATTTGACTAAATGAATACTGAAATCTTATTTTTTTCCCTTATTTTTTTCTCTCCTTTGCTCTAACAGGTTGTGTATGATTAAATGTTCTGTATATGCACAAGTCTGTTTTAAATTTATGTTTACCTGCCGAGGGACTGCGGATGGGAATGAGCCTTTTGGCTAAATACGGTACGCATGATATGGAAACATTAATGTTATAATTGTACATGGTTCCTTTCAAATAAACTTAAATAATAATAATTGTCCATTCTATATTAACAATAAATATTTTGTTCTCAGGCTAGTAGTTTGTACTTTCCTTCCAATAAATAAAAATATGTAACATAAAATGAAAAAATATATTTACAGCACCTCAATATTTTAATCTGTTAGTTGGATAAGATGTAGAATATATAATAAATCTGTTTTCCATTTCATTTCTTTAAAAATGGGCTTTTTTATAATTTTTTTACTCTGATATTGAAAACGAAATTATTTAGCTTTGATTTAATAGACATACACCTGCAGGTGGCAGCAGAATCAAGATCTTTTCATTTGCTGACTATTATGGGAGACTATGGCTCACATTATATGCATGTCTGCTTCAACTTTTAAAATCAGAGTATCATATGATCCAGAATCTACCACTATATAAAATGATGGTAAAGAGGCACCATAGTGAATAAAAAGCTGTATTTTCCCCTTTTAGATTATTGTATCTGAGACATTACTGCATATTGAATTATTGTCGTTAAATGATGAAAAATATCATGGCAGATCATGCTATATACAGATATATATATTTAAACTTGGTTAAATCCATATATAAACATATGTATAGTGTATGTTTTCAGATTTCTGTAAAATCGGTTTAAAATGATTAACATATCACCCATCAGACATTCATGACACACCTTAGTGTCATGAATCTCAGGTAGAGACATGGCGTGGGAACCCAATTGCAGGCAGACACAGACGGTAGAGGTGGTAACAAGGATTTATTAAACAAGACTAAACAAACGGCAAAACAAAGGCCCACGATGGGGTAAAACAAAACAGGAAACAACAACAAAAGGTACACAGGAACTGGACTAACTACACTTAAACTAACAAAGACTTAAATACAATACTTAACAGGACTTACAATGAACTAACACTCAGCTACACATACTTTGACACGGAGACAGCGGACAGCGGACAGCGGACAGCGGACAGCGGACAGCGGACAGCGGACAGCGGACAGCGGACAGCGGACAGCGGACAGCGGACAGCGGACAGCGGACAGCGGACAGCGACTGTACATGTACAAGAACAATGCACGAGCACAAGACAAAGAACACAAGGGTGTTTTAATGGGAACAAACACAGGATCATAACGAGGAACAGGTGCTGGGGATTAGCACTGAGAGGCTGACGAGGAACGAGATGTAGGGAACAATGACGAGACACGAGAAAGAATCATTCAATCTCGCATAAAACCATAGGTTATGCCATGACTCCACTCAAATAACACAAATAAACATGACATGATAGTGGAATCATGACACCTTAGATACTTGTGAGTATGTGCTCCTGTAAAGTCTCTGTAAGATTATTTCTTACTTGTCCCCTAAATCTAAGTTCAGTTATTCTAAGTTGAAGAGTCGAGTCGATTGAACCTTCAGAGTTTCGGGATCCCGGAGACCAAGAAAGACACAGACACGAGATGTGCAGTTCAATCAGAGTCCAATTTTATTGTATTAAAGGACTAGTATATATATGCATAAAACAGGAAGTAACATTCGGTCATGGAAAATCACCAAACCTTGGATCAAGATCACCAGACCTCGGATCATATTATTTTGTCAAGACAGCATATTTTCTAGTTCCCTGTTCTCCATCATCTAGAACATTCAAAGACAGTATGTCATTCTGGTTGTCATGTGACCAGATTCATGTCCTCCAGTCCGGTCAGACATGTCTCTGGAGTTGTACTGAGAAAGCATGAGAAAGCTCATCTGTATGACTTCACAAATACTGTTAACATTTTATGTGTTATGATCTCCTTATAAGTATATATAAGACAGCACAATGTTCTGAATATTCTGTTAACTAAGTACATATAAGACAATATGGGCCTGCATATTCTGTTAACTAGGTCAGCACTTGACCTGAAGTAACGTTAGACGTAATGCATGCACAATCATCATTGAAATACATTTCACACAATATGTATGGGACACAGGCAAAACCCAAATTCTCACAGTCTCTAAAACTCTAAGACTGTCTGTAAAACTGTCTGATGCCTCTTCACATGTGATAGCAGTTTTCATACTTATACTGTCAGGAAAAACTGTGTTACAGTGAGCTTCACCAACCTCCTTCTTCATAATGTTTAGCTGAATTCAGCAGAAGATGAAATGTGATATAATTTAATTGTGGTAGGACTAATAAAAACTTTTTTTCTGGATGTGCACAAGCAATGATCACTAATGCTTATTCACAGAAATTTCATTTTGTCACAATGTTTGAAACATCTTATTTACAGCAGCCTATCTGATTTAGATTTTTCTTTGTCAAAATTAACACATTATGACATCATATTTAAAATGTTCATAAATTCAGAATCAGAAACATTGTGCGTGAACAATAAAGTGACTTACTAGCAGATGCAGTCTTTTAAACAAGACATTTCTATTAACAGCCATGAAGATCAAGCAACATCATGAATATATCCCTAACACACAAGATAAAATGCACATAAAATAACACCAGGTAGATGGAATGTGCCAAATTTAGCCAAGATGTCAGTTTATTTCCTGCTGCCTGATGTTGGATTCACTTTTAAACATGTTTAAACACATTCTGTTTTCTCCTCCTTGTGTGTCCCCTGTTCTTCAACTTTCTGTTCTTCCAGTCCATGAGTCCAGTTTGGATGACCGTGGCGTTGTCAGTCCAAGGCTTTCCTGTGACTCAGTGGTTAGAGCATGGCGCAAGCAATGCCAACTGCTTCTATCACATGGATTGCACATAGAAAAAAGATGCACAGTGTAATGCAATGTTAGTTGTTTGGACAAAAGCGTCTGGCAAATAAATAAATGTAAATGTAGCGCCATGCTATACCACTGAGCTACAGCAAAGCTACATAACATAAACTCTTTCACGTATGAACAGAATAATTGTCATGAGTCTGCCTTCATGTCATGTCTATTCTTGGTCTCGGGGCAAATTCATGACGAAGTCTTTGTTTTATGTGAGAGAGAGATGTTGACCCTATCGGCATTCGATACTCTCTCTCCGATCCTCGTCTTCGTTCTGACATCTCGTTCCTCGTTAACTTTCCCTGAGTGTTTCATTACCCACACATGCCCCTTGTTAATTATCCTTTGTTAGTCTCCCTTTAAAATCCCCTCGTGTCTATTGTCCTGTGCTTGTTCGTTTCGCTAATTCGTTCCAATGTAGTACTCACCTGTATACTCTTGTTGCCTGCCTTGCCTTGCTTGGATTTCCCCCCTGTTGGATTCCCTAGTCATGTTATTTTTATAGTAAGTTTAGTTTTCTTGTTTTGCCCCATTGTGGGAAGTGTTGTTTTCAAGTTTTTTTAATATTTAGTCCTGCCTGTTTTTACACCCCATTGTGGGTTTTCATTTTGTAAAATAAAAATCTTCTTGTTACCCGTTCACTGCTGCCTGCATTTGGGTTCTTCGCACCAGTAAGTTGTGACAATAATAAACATGAATATTTATCTTATTGTTTTCCTCTTGATTAAAACATAACACTTTGTTTGAGGTTCCACTTTCAATATGCATGATTGGAATTTACCTGTCCTGACATCATTTGGAAGATGTTATCAAAAGAGTTATATTTTATATAATAGTTTTACTTTCAGATTCCAGTCACACCGTCTTTTGATGCGCTATAAAAAGCCATTTGAAAAGCGCTCGTTTTATTCTCCTTTTGACGGACCAAAGATGGACCTGAACATCTTCATTGTTCTCCTTTTTCTTCTTTTCTCTGGAGGTATCAGTATATAAATACATAAGTATATTCAATGTTTCATTAGCTACAAATAGACAAATACAATTAATTGACTATTTCTCTAGTCTTTTTTTTTACAGGACAGACGCTCATGTGTCATGAGTGCACAAATTTGATGGGTTCTTGTGAAGAGAAACAGGTTTTGTGTCCCTCTAGAACTGTATGTGCAAGTACAACAACATCCCTGAGTAAGTTGAGCTTGAGAGGAAATTTACTCCAATTGTTACGTATCGTTTAACTTCTTTGTTGTGTGTATGTGTTTTTTCCAGTGATAAAATACTATAAATATTATATAATATTGCTAAGTGAAGGATCTTAGGATGCAGGTTTATAAAAATCAACCTGTGTGTTCTTGTTTAACATTAGGTCCACCTTTACTGTGGGTATCATCCAGTGGTCCCCAGAAGCGAACTTCATTACTTATAATGTTTATTTGAAATGTACAAATGTAAACCGGTTTGGTTTTATATGGGTTAGGTAGATAGAAAAGCCTAAACACTTTGTACGGTATACAAGTCGTCATGTTAGTATTTATGTGTGTATTTTTCTTATATGCTCCATGTAAAGCTGCTCTGGAACAATGCACATTATGAAAAGCGCTAGCCTATATAAATAAACTCGAATCGTGTGTTTTAGAGGTAACATAATCAACACAAAATGACACGAATGTGTTAAAAAGTCATGTTTTTGTAAAACATGTAAACCTTGTCCACGTAAAAACCTGTAACATTTATAATCTGATCTTTAAAGATCCATCCATCATAGGCTTGGTATTTGCTATGATGTTAATGCATCTGTATATATAAAATCTGAAGAAGCTAAAGTGACACTCATTGTAATTAGATGAAATCATGAAGCAAATGCAGCTCTGTTTGGTATTGTACCAAACAAAGTCATTACATTTTGACGCCTTTACAACACTCCTGTGATATTATTAAACACTTGTAAAATAAAATGAGTAAAAACTGAATACATAATCTTTCACCTCACGCATGCGTGCACGCACAAACAAACATACACACACACACACACACACACATGTTGGATTTGCATATTTTATGGGGACATTCCATAGATGCTATGGTTTTATACTGCACAAACTATATTATATATATATTATACTATAGTCCCTACCTCTAACCCACCCCTTAAACCTAACAATCACACAAAACTTTCTGCTCTTAGATTTTCAAAAAAGTTAATTCTGTATGATTTATAAGTTTCCTCATGGGGACCAAAAAATGTCCCCACAAGGACAAGGATTTTGGATATTGCCATCTTTGTGGGGATATTTCATCCCCATACCGTAGGGTTCACCAGGTGCACACACAGGTTGCCTTTGAAACTCAGATCCTAAGATTCTTCACAAGCACAGATTTTTTCATTATATTGGTCAGGTGTGAAACGTTAAACATTTTTCAGATATTCTAGGTAACAATGCGATGAACATCTCCACGAAGAGTTGTGCACTGCCAGAGAGCTGTGGAACTCTATCCCTTAACTATGGCCTTGCAAGAACAGTTGTGTCTGTACAGTGCTGTAAGACACACCTCTGTAATATACAAAATGCAGGTATTGTCTTTAAACAACATAAACCAGCATTAATCTGCAGACATAAAAATAATGTTGGTTTCTTCTACAGAATACACCTCCGACAGACCCAATGGACAACAATGTTACTACTGTGATGGAACCAGTTGTTTGAACAAATTAGACTGTTTAGGAATTGAAGACCGTTGTATTACAACAATAGGTGAGAATTTACTAACAGAAAAAACTCAAATATATCCTCAAATATATGATTGTTTTTATAATATTCATGTAGATTACATTTTGTATTTTGTTCTAAACATATAAAGTATATATGCATGTATTTTACATATTTTTAGATTTGTGATGTCCATTTGTAAATATGTCCGTCTGCTTTACATGTTTATCAGATTTGTGTATGGTCAGTTTAGAGTGATTAGCATATCACCCATCATTCGTTTATGACTTCTCTTCTCTTCTCTTGACATTAGAAACTACTAAGGCTCATCGAAAAACTTTAAAAGGATGTGCCTCAAAATCGATCTGTGATGTTGTGCCACACATAAATGACCCTTTTAAGGATAGCTTATGCTGTAAGGGGAATCTGTGTAACACTGAGGAGAATCTGCATAACGGTGAGAAGAAACTGCGTTTTATGAAAATGTTTCTTCATCTGTGGCACAGTGAGAACAATCTGTGGGACAATGAGGACAACCTTTGGGACAATGAGGACAATCTGTGGGACAATCAGTGGGACAATGAGGACAATCTGTAGAAGACACTATGTAACTGTACTTCACACAACTATCATCAGATATATTCCATACTGTTTTGTGGTGGGACTCAAAATAATATATAAATTATAACCGCTTATTTCTGAGGGGAATCATTTTAACAAGACAATGTGTTAATCGATATAGACTGATCTATAAACTAATAAAATAAGTATATAATTTGCTTTATACCAGCAGGTGGCAGCAGATTATTTTTGCAACAGTAGAGAAAGACAAAGACAGTTGTCTACAGAACGTCTTGATCTTCATAGAATATTTAAGAGTATTAATAATTTCAATTATTACAATATAGCAAAAAAACAATATTTTTTGTTTATAACAGGTAGGATTTTTACACTTTGAAAGTTGACATTTTTGCTGTGTTATGCTGCGCTTTTCATTCTGTGTATTTTTGTTGTCCCTTTTTGTTGTTGTTCTCAACATGAATGATTTATTTTTGAATAATACACATTACATAACATCAGGTAGATGAAAAGTGCCAAATTTAGCCAAGATGTCAGCTTTTCTTCTTATGTCAGTCAGCTTGATGTTCGTTTCGTTTTAATAAAACACTTTCTGTTTCTTCATGTGTCTACTTTTCTCCTACTTTCTGTTTCCTTAAATTTAGTAGAACTTCAGATTCTAGAACACAACCAACAACAGAAATCACGTGCTTTAGTGACAAGGACAGACACCATTTATCATGTCAGTACACCACAATTCCACTGATAAATCAAATGTGAAATGTATATCTGTAAGTAGTCTTGGAAGTATTTGATAACGAATACCATCATAGACTGTTACTGTAAAACACAGATGAGATAAGGTTTTTACCTCAAGCCTTTCAAGTTTATAAACTCAGTTGTTTTGAGTAAACATAGACCCATGATGTGCATCCGCATGTGCAAAGGAATTTAAGGTGTACTGCATGTTGGCTTTGAGTTTATTATAAACAGCATGTAAAATGAATAGTGAAGTAAATCAGAATCATTTATTATAACACGTGTTTTTGCGGTGTTATTTTGTGAAGTTGAAGGACGCGTCACGCGAGCATTAACATTAACAAACAGCTATTTTCTTGCATTATTTAGGCTAGATTTTTACTTAACGACGGTCAGGAATGTTCAGTTTTACCAATAAATCTGTCTCCATCCATCTCAAACAGCCCAAGATTGGAGCGAAACACTGTGCAATTGAGTTTAGTTTAGGCGCACTGCGCGCTCACGGACCTCATAAACAAATGATGTAAAGTTCACTGTGCAGTGAAATCAGAGTTTTTTGCGAAAATAAAACAGATGTCAGTGATCGTTGGGGAATGTTCTTAGCCGCTTTCTATAAAGGCTTCTATTTACTTCACATAACCGCTTTATCAATGCGTAAAACATAAATAAAATCAAACGGCAGTTGAACTCAAAAGTACTTTTACTTTTATTTAGGCTTGTTTTTTTAAACCCTGCTCAATGATATGAAGAAGCAACAACCCTCATTTACAGCAGGAGTATTAACAATGTAATGTTCATGTTATCAAGAGTAACCTCTCGAAACCACCATCATCACCAAAACTCTTTCAATACCACAGAACAATAAACTTTAATAAGTCTCATACTTTTGTCACAATGATTAAAATGCGTAACAAACATAACACTATTTCGACATCCTCATTATTATCACTTCATATCAGTCTCATTATGCATTCCATGCATTCTTGGAGCTGGAATTTCCCTGTCTTGACCTCATTTGAAAGATATTATTAAAAGAGTTAAGAGACTTGACTCATTTTATAAATTGTTAAAATCCTTGAACCCATTTACACTTATAAAATTGAAAAACCTTTCACAGTTCTGAGAATAGTACATTTATATTTAAATCAGCAGAATGTATGGTTAGGGAATACATGCTAAAGGAGCTGTACCCAGAGTGGTAAATCTGTGCTAACTACAAGAAAACATGTAAAAGCGCAACCAAAAGACGTCTGTGAACATTCAGTGTTTTCATTTCAGAGAAAGCACACCCAATTTAATATTTATGTTTCTCATTCCAGTCTCACCTTCTTCTGATCAGCTATAAAAAGACAGTTGAAAAGCGCTCATCATTTTATTCTCCTTTTGACTGATCAAAGATGGACCTGAACATCTTCATTGTTCTCCTTTTTCTTCTTTTCTCTGGAGGTACAGTACTAAAAATACATCAGTAAATTTATGGTTTTATTTTATACAAACACAGATACTTGACTGTTTCTCCATTATTCTGTTTTCTTTCAGGAAACTCGCTCACATGTTATAAGTGTAAAAGTTGGACTGGTTCTTGTGTAGGTGAACAGGTGTCGTGTCCCTCTGGAAACGTTTGTGCAATTAAAACAACATCCTTGTGTAAGTTGAGTTTGAGAGTAAATTTACCATAATGTTATCGTGTCACTGTTCTCTCTTCTACTCAAAAATGTCAGGTCCACCAAAATTTGTCACACTCGGTTGACTTTGAAAATCTGATTTTATGATTCCTAAACTGAGAATCTTTCACTTTTGTTGGTCAAGTGTGAAGAATTAAATGTTTTGTTAGATTTTGTAGGTAATTCTGCAATGAACACCACTGTGAAGGCTTGTGTACTTCCAGAGGCCTGTGGAGGTGTATCCTTGAACTATGGCATTGTAAGATCCATAATATCTGTGCGATGCTGTAACACACACCTCTGCAATATCCAAAATGTAGCAGGTATTGTCTTTGATATTCAGCACATTTGCATTAATCTGAAGTATTGCAGACGACAGAATAAAATCAGTTTCTTCAACAGATTACACCTCCAACCGCCCCAATGGAAAACAATGTTACTACTGTGATGAAAACAATTGCTCAAACAAATTAGACTGTTTAGGAACAGAAGACCACTGCATTACAACAATAAGTAAGAATTCAGTTGCAGAAAAAGATCAAATATCCTCCAATAGATGTTTTTATATCATTCATGTACATCTCTAATTATAATATACGTTTAGGAAAAATAGTGCAATGTATATAATTATTTAAAATATTTTTAGATTTGTGAAGTTAGTATGGAAAATGTACATGATTAGGATACCAATTTCATCTTTGATTTAACTTCTCTTCTCTTGACATTAGAAACTACTGAGGCTGTTCCAACATTTTTAAAAGGATGCGTCTCAAAATCGACCTGTAATGCTGTACCACACATAAATGAACGTTTTAATAACCACGTATGCTGTAAGGGGAATCTGTGTAACACTGAGGAGAATCTGCATGACGGTGAGAAGAAACACCGTTGTATGAAAAAGACAAATCTGTGGGAGAGTGAGGAAAATCTGTGGGACAGTGAGGATCATCTGTAGGACTGTGAGGAGAAACTATGTGTACTATGTACTTCACACTATACAGAATAAAATGTTAACATGATATATTCCATACTGTATTGTGGTGGTGCTAAAAATAATATATATAATATAAACGCTTATTTTGCAATAGAAATGTATACAACATAATGTGTTAATCGATAAGATGGATCTATTAACTAATTGAAATAAATAATTTGATTTTTTTTTTTAAGTTTATAGATCAGTCTTATCATCAGGTGACAGCAGAATCTTTATGCTAGAGTATAGACAAAAAATATCTTGTTCTTCATAAAATATTTCTGAGAATGAGTAATTACTTATTTATGTAGATTTGATTATTTTTAACCTCAAAGCAGCAACATTAAAAAATATGAACAAAATTAAGGGGTATGAATACTTTTCAAGCCACTGTATCAGCCATCAAACTTTTATGACACACCTTAGATCCTTCTGTGAAAGGATGTGTCTCTAATGCCAATTCACATGTGATTTCATACGTGTCTCATGATGTCAGGGGAAGCAGATTGTCTGGGTTTAGCAAACAAAACATTTCTCTTAGCAACCAGGAAGAACCAGCAACATCAGGAATAACATTGTGTGCAGCAATGCTCAATGTATGAAGCAGAAACAGCCAATGATCATGTTGTCAATGATAATCATTTGTAACCTCTTAAAACCACCATTGTAACCAAAACTCTTTCATATATCAACAAAAATAATAAAGACTAATAAATGTCCTGTTGTCATCTTGCTTAAAACTAACATTTAGTTGACTTGATTCATTTCATAAAACATTTAAATCGAACGGATTGGGAATATGGCTTAAAGTTATAAAGTGTCAAAGGAGCTACTTTTGTGCTAAATGGGGATGAACTATTAGGTCTGTTTTTCCAAAGTTCTGTTCATCTGCTAAAATAGTGGACCACTATTTCTATGCTGTTTGTGCTTATCCGACAAGAAAACATGTAAAAGTGAAACCATTCAATGTTTTCATTTCAGAGAAAGCCCTCCGCCTTTAAATTCAAGTTTTACTTTCTCATTCCAGTCTCACCTTCTTATGATCAGCTATAAAAACCATTGAAAAGCGCATATCATTCTATTCTCCTTTCGACTGACAAAAGATGGACCCACATTGTCATTTGTAATACTTGCAGAGGTTGTCTGTGATCTTAAGCTTGCATGTGCGAATCGGCATCTCTCTGATTTGGTGGACTTATATCATTTTTCAAGGTTTTATTCACCGTTTGCGAATAATGTAGGCTGTTTTGAAGTGTTTTGGTATTATTTCGGGTGCTGGGTGATATTCAAAAGTTACCAGGAGTCTCCCGTTTATTTATTTATCATAGAAACTTTCAAAACATGTGAGACCTGTGATCGCGGTAATCTTTAGTCCGCGTCGGGATCACTGGTCTCAAATGCTGAAAGGTACGGTCATATATTGTTAAACCAAATATTGATGTGGTGAGGTCATTTATAAATCAAAGGACGTCTCCATATATCCCGTGCGAAAACTGTGAATGGTGCTGATGCCTAACCTAATGTTGCATCTCAAACCAAATTCACAGAGGTGTCACGGTGTGACAAATGGAGAGCGGAACTAGTTCTGTTGAATTGGTGTTCCCTCCGGGACGATAACAATGTAACACCGCTCCCCGTGCCACTGTGTACCTGTTGCCTTGACGACAGTAATGATTACTTGACATCAGGTGTGGAGAATTAACTCAGAGACCCGTGATGAGGCCACCTAGGCATTTGGAAAGACATAAAAGGCAAGAGAAAGAGACTGTTAGGGGGGTTCTCCTTCGTTGAGAAGTCCTTTATTCGGGAGTTGTAACTGTTGAAGTAACATTGTGTGAAGAGGGAAGTGTTGACTTCGAGAGAGACTTGATGACGTTGGAGGGAGAGGGAAGAGTTAAGTAACCGGAAACTGAGTCTCTTAAATGCATGTATTCGACTCTGAATTGGATGTGGTTTGGAGTGCTGGATTACGATTACAAATATCACTGCGTGGAGTATACTGATTCATTACCGACCTCTTGCCTCCTCTTTCCCCATTTGAAAATGGTGATGTGAATTCTGTCCGTGTCTGTGGAGAAACCTTCAAAGCATCCTGCTCGAACATCAACGATCGCCACTCTTCCGACAGAGACCCATGGGTGAGTGCTGGCCTTACTTGCACTTCGTGAAGTGGACCTGCAGAGCCAAAATTGATGTGTCTCCCACATTGTATGTTTGAGGTGGAATTGCTGTGTGTGTGGAAGATTTATTCCTTATTGCCGTGTCCTCCCCATGTGGCATGCTAGTCTACTGCCTGGAATGAGAGCTTGGTGATGGTGATCTGCACTATCTGGCCGGATGTCGGAAAGAATAAACTCTGTGTCGAATTAAGCCCCTCTGTTATACTAGCAGGAGAACTGTACGCCTTGTCTGAAGTGTCTATCCCGTCTGTTCCCGGGCCGAGCCTGTTCAGACTGCCGATTGGAGCCTGCTGCATGCCTGTCAGCCCACTAGTGCTGTGGGAAGTGTCCATCCCCTCTGAGAACGAATGTGAAAGCTGTGTGCCCTGCTGGAAATAGCCTTTCTGTCTGTGCCAGAAGAAGCCGTGTGCAGCCAGTCGACATTGAGTCAGCCACATTCCTGTAGCCCACCTGGACTGTGAGAAGTGCTCATCCCCCTGTAGGGAACGTGGGGAATACAAAAGCCCCGACCACCGACTCACCTGTTGGAGTTCCCCTGGCTACTTGCCGGCCCACCGTGCACTCACCGCAGGATCCTGTACTCGGGAAGAGGGCGGGAGAGACCCTGGCCACTGCCCCGTGGGCCTTTGACCACTGAGGGGATTTTCCAATTGTTTTAACTTCTGAAATAAACTTGTCATATTTTATTTCTGTCTCCGACTCGTCTCTGACACGCTCCTCGAGGTGGTCCTGGTGTAGGGGTGGGTGCAGTTTGGCTTGGTCCATCCCGACCTGTGACAGAAGGCTCCAACTACGCAAACTGTATCCAATCATAGTTGTGGGCCCGTTAAAACCAAGCGTTTGCAGAGGTGGTCTCAAACCTCGCTCACATGTTATAAGTATAAGGGTTTGACTGGTTCTTGTGTAAGCAAACAGGTGTTGTGACTCTCTGGAACAGTGTGCAAATACAAGAACATCCCTTGAGCTTGAGACAATTTACGGCAATGTTTTAATTGTTGCTCTTTGTTGTGTGCATGTGTTTATTCACTCTTTTTCTAAGGACAACATATATCATTTCAAGTGAATGATGGTAGGATCCAATTTTCTAAAGCAACGTGTGTGTGTGCTTGTACAGTATGTTTAAAAAGTCAGATCCAACTACATGAGGGCATCATCCACAACGTGGTCTCCAAAAGGGAACTTCATTACTAATGTTTATATAAAAATGTATTAATGTAAAAAGGGTTTGTATTTGGTTTACGGGTAAGGTGAGAATAAGAGAGTTCAAATATATAGTTTGTACATTTTTGTGTGGGTATCATAGAGGCTACTCGATAAACACAGTTTTTAACACTTGTCACTTTCAGGCATGTGATCAGCCCAGGACAAAAAAGAAGGAAGACTGCACACACCCTCGCCCTATCCCCCCCAAAATAGTCTTTAATTTTACTTATTAAATGTTACATGATTAAAAACAGGCAACAGGCAGATATTTTTCACTTAACAACACAAAACCAAACTATTATGATTACCAAATTCTGACTGGCAATTTTGGAAATATCAGTTCAAATGTTTATTAGCTTAACAGTCACCTAAACAATATTTGAATAAAATGAAAATGTCAAACTTGCCGTGAAAAAATAAAGTTTTTACCAGCGGTTTTTAATTCGGTAACAGCACAGATATTAACATTTGGTGGTTCAAATACCCATGTGAGATCTCTTTTTTAAATTGTAAAGCATTTGTTTTATTTTTTGTGCATGATTTTTCATAGTCGGGTAAGTGCCATTTTCGGGATTGTCACATCCATAACGCTTCATATTCCTCATAAATGGACACATGGAAATTAAAATAAAGTAACTATTTTATGTTCTATAAAGAGACATCCCTTCTACATTCATTGGGTATTATTGCTTTAGGATTGAAATCCTACAAAGTTTGTCGTCTCCCAAAAATATATCCATAATGCACGTTTTTTTCCCTTTTTTAAGATTAGAAAATTTGTTCAAAGACTGACATTTTTTGATGTTCAGACTCTATCAACGAGGGATTAGTATAATATAAACCGATGGTTCAATTTATTCTTAACAAATTCATTCACTGAGCATTTTTATGTCACGTCCAGGTCCATGACGCAAAATGTCACGTTCATAACGCTGGAATTACCCTTATGCTTTGGGCAAATATCTATGTCAAATAAGATGGCGATAACAAATGGCAACCCCTTGAATAGTTTATATTATGCATACTTTAAATTTTATTGTAATCAGCAATAATTGATCAAATAATAATTGAACAAAAAGGAAAGAATGCAGTGCCCTGAAGAGACTACCATCCACAGCCAATAGATGGAGCATCTACGTCATTCATACAGCGTTAATACGCATTTAATAAATGGCATTTGTAAATTTAAATGTATGCATTTAGACTTCGACACGTTTATATCAGACAGTGACTAGGTCGGCCATTTGTATAGTTTTAAGCCATTAAATCGAGTATTTTAATATCACATAGACGTCTCAATGTTCTCAAAGAACAGACTCGGGATTTTCTGCATACATTACAAAACGCTGTTCAGTTCCCAATTTAAATAAAAATGACACCACGCACTTTTTGGAGTACCAAAACAGCTCTGTTTGGCGTTGATTTGTGACGGAAAATCACATCCCCGCACTTTGTGTCAACCTAAAAATCTGTCACATTTATAATCTGATCTCTGGTGACCTTTCATGCAGGTATTTGTTGCGGTGTTAATGCATCATATTGGTAAATAAACAATCTGAAGAAGGAATAAAATGCAGCTCTATTTTGTATTTTAAAAAATACCACATTACAACATTACTGGAAGTAACATGACTAAGAACACATTTTGCGCACACACATGCGCACGCGCACGTGCACGCGCCCACGCACGCACGCACACACACACACAATTGAATTTCCACTGCCTTTACATGAAGGTGGTTATGAGGACAATATATTTCTTACAACGAGATGTAGACAACGAGACCGGGCCGTATAGTCCAGTTTTGCCGTCAGGAAAGGCACATTAATTTTTGAATGCGCGCATCGAGGATTTTTTGTCAGTCAATGTGTTTCTATCATATTTAATTGCCCGTATCTTGTCGGATCAAAATTAATCTGACTCAATTCAGAACCTGCATATACATTTTTATGCGCATTTTTAGAACGTTCGTGTCTTTGCGTTTTATGTGTCTGCGTACAGAGAACGCACATCAAATGCACAAGGATCAAATTAAGTTCTCTATAACATATTTTTGAACTTGAATATGTTTACATAGACAAAACTCAAAAACACGCAAATGATAAACTTTCATGACGTTGCACCACTTGCCCCCCGATCGGTATAGTCCCGAGCAGGGCTGTACTGGGACAAAAAGTCCGCCCTGGACTTCATTTGGACCCATACACGCACACTGTGTATGTCTGAATAATTAATAAGAAAATGGTAATTATTTTTATCAGTATAAATAACTAAAGGTTTTAATTTATGAGCTGTTTATTATTCTGATGGGAAAATGAATGCTTAGGTAACACAATTTTTGCTGTAACCATCTTCAGATTTCAATGTTTCTTCAGGAGGTGCATTATTGTCATGATTCTGTCCCATCGGACCTGGAAATCATGGCGGGATCCCTTGTTTCATGTAGAGAGAGGTTTTGGGGCTTGTGGAACGCCATACTCTCTCTCTGAGTCTTGTCTGTGTTTCCCGCCCATTCCTCTCGTTATTGCTTACAATTAGTTCATGCCCAGCACCTGTTCCTGTTTGATTTCTTCCCCTTTAAATAGTTCTCCTGTTTCATTGTCCTGTGCTGGTTCATTGTTTGTCTCATTGTGGTGAGTTGCCGTATCTTGTTGAAGTCTAGTTTATTGTAGTTTTATGTCAAGCGTTGTTATAAGTCTAGTCAGTTCATGTTCCTGTTGTCAGGTTTTGTTGTTACCCCCTCGTGGGGGTTTGTTTTGCTTTTATCATTTATTAAAGTCTTGTTAATTACCTCCCTGTCTGCACTTGGGTCCTCTGTCCTCACCACTCCACGTTCATGACACATTATATACCAGGCCTACAGAAGAAGCTTTGAAATCAATTCACTTTTCTCTGCAACTTTGTCAATTATCACATCAGAATCAAGAGAGAGAGGATGTCACTCTCTGTTGCCATTAACATAAAAGCTTCCAAATGCTCCTGTGAGAATTTGTCTCTGAGTCTGGTTTTAATGAATCAATTTGTTCCTTAATTTCTTTACCTTCTTCCACTGTGTATGTTGTTCTTCTCTCTCTCTCTCTCTCCTATTCTTCCTTGTACCATATTCTTTCCTCTATCATTATCTTCTCCTCTGTCATCCTTCTCTTCTTGCTCGTGTCTACTCTCATCATTTCCTAACTTCTCATCTTTCTTCTTCACATTCCTCTCTTACCTCAAGCCCTGTCTCCTCTCCACTCTCCTCTAATTTGGACCCACTAGGCCTAGCCTGAGAATCAACATCGAAGATGTCAGAAGTGCACAAAAATACACACAAAATATTATAAATACTGCACCATAAAGAAAAAAGGTTATTTAAGGTGCAGACAAAAGGCTAAAATTCATATTTAAAATGGCAAAGAATTGAAGTATTATATTGTT
Source organism: Triplophysa bombifrons (assembly GCA_029783895.1). NCBI lineage: Eukaryota > Metazoa > Chordata > Actinopteri > Cypriniformes > Nemacheilidae > Triplophysa > Triplophysa bombifrons. Next base: position 2,100,241 of record CM056466.1, read on the forward strand.
TCTTTAAATTTGACAAGTGAGCAGTAAAGAAAAAAGACCCATTCACCGTTTGTGACCCTGGACAACAAAACCTTGTTGTCTTGTCGGTCAATTTTTCGAAATTGAGATTTTTACATAATCTGAAAGCGGAGTAGTTAAGCTTTCAATTGATGTGTGGTTTGTTAGGATATAAAAATAAAGTTTTTATGTATTTACAGTAGGAAATGATCAAAATATCTTGATGGGACATGATCTGTACTTAATTTCCTCATGATTTTTGCCATAAAATATCCATCATTTTGACCCATGCAAAGTATTTTTGCACTTTTCTAAAAAAATAATAATAGTGGAGACCACTGCTCTACAGCATAAAATGTAATGAGACGGTTTATAAAAAATATTCCACCGCAATATACAGCATATTTATGCAATGAAAATGTGATATTTTTAAAAAAGATGTATTAATCAAAATAGACCGATTTTTCATTTGATTTTCCAAAGTTAAATAAGTTTAATTTGCTTTATGTCCCAGCAGGTGGCAGCAGAGTCTTTATGGTAGAGCAGAGAAAGACGGTAAAAAAAAATTATCATGTTTTTCATAGAATATTTCAGAGAATTATTTCTTTATATAAATCACACACTAGATAACACTAAAACGTTGTTTTTGTATTGTGATATACGATACGTCGATTTATTGTCACACCACTATCCAAAAGTACAACAACTAAAGTGTCTGCATGCCATTTACACGTAATATGTGACTGGATGACTGTAGCTGGGTGTTATATTATATCCATATATTGTGAAATATCACAATAGACAATAATTGGCGTAAAAATGGATTTGGCGTGATTTCCACGGAAACCTACAATATTGTTTTATTGCTATGTTTTGCACCCCCGCTTAAAACTAAGCAAAGAAAACCATGACTTTGCCTAACCCAACATGTAATAAAGTAGAAAGCTTAAATGTGTGTTTGTATGTTGTTTCTTTAATAATTATGGATGTTCTTTTACATAATTAGCATAAAATATTAAAAGTGTTTCCTTTGAAAGAGTAAATCCCATTCGTGTTATTCATTCGCAGATAGAGGAGATGGGGTTGATTTTTTTCTCACACATACCCCTTGAAGTGTATAAGGGATCTTTAGTGAACGAGGAACCAAGATGCACATTTAATCTCTTGAGCGAATAAGAATACAATTATTGTTGGTCTAAATTCACAAAAACCTTGGGATTAATATAATACATGTATAAAATAATGATTTACTTCTTTTTTTGAAACTGCTGTTTTACTGTTAAGTAATGTCTCGAAATCTACACACAAAATGTTGAATCCTAGGTCAATGTGTACAGGAAAAATGGCTAAATACTTATGAAAAAATCATTTCAGTGTTTCTAAAAGAGTAATAATTCTGAACAATATTATCGCTTGATGTCAGGACAACTTACATGACTATACAGCACCCCTGTAAAATATGATCCTCTACTTGTGATAAATTTCAAGGAACAAAAGAGCAAACAAAGAATATTCACCACATGTACAAAAGCAGCACACGATTGCAGTTTTCGGACTTTTATTTTGGTGTTACTATTTGCTTACAGCTGTTTGTTGATCACAGGTCCCCTAACACAAGTTCTTCCAGCAGTATGATTCATGTGTTCCACCATTAATGCATGGAAGTCAGAGCTATGGCACCTTCAATTATTTCCTAATAGTCTTGTATTACAGCAATAAAACTAGTAAACAACAATATACTGGATTATGGTTAACACATGTGTAAATGTTTTAGATTTAGATAAAATTGTTTAATTCCATTTTCTATATCCATCACCTCCAGCGTGCTTCTGGTGTTCCACCATTTCTGCATCGAAGTCTGAATCTGTTGCATTTTGGCTACACCTGTTCACAGCATCTGAGTCAGAGAACAGAATATGAATATTAAAAAAGGCAAAATTTGAGTTAAATGACACAAATGTATTTTAAAAAAGTCAGATTATCCTACGAATATGATTATCTATTAAGAGTCTGGATTGTGACAAAGAATATATGTTAGAATAGTAAAACAGCATTTGCCACCTCCGTCTTCAATACCACTTGAGTACACAAAGGTGTATTTGTAAAAAAATCTAAACAATTTTTTTTTAATTCATGATATTTATTTATTAATCTTTTATGAATAAACCAAACCACTTGACATACTGTAAGCAACCCAAAATGAGCAAGAAAGGTAAAGATTGTGTTGAATAACCTTTAAACTATTGGACAAGGGGCAATTTAAGTTAATCACAATAATCAGTAAACTTAACAAGCAAAATGTAAATGTCCAAACAAAAGATGCTGTAAATCAGTGAACATTAGTTGTTTTTTTCTGAGAAAGAGAACAGGAGTGGGTGCGGCATGTGGCATTTCTTGTAAAACCTGATGTTTTTATCAAGAATGAAAATTACATAATAATAGACGAGGAACAAAATATTTATAAGGGCAAAATGACCTTGAATTACATAGTATAGCGTTGAATGTCTTCTTTTCAAGTTGACCACCACCCCTCATATTGAATTTCACCATTAAGCCATTTATCATGATTCTCTAAAAGAAATGACTCAGGATTACTTCACCTCAGAAAAATTATAGTTTGTTTTCGGATTATTTGTTGTCACAATATAGTATAGTTAATTTGTTAACTACCCAAATATATGTACATATATACAGAGAGAGAGAGAGAAACTTGTGGACACATTCTTTGTCAAAATCCAATCTCTTAGAAGATGTAGACTTGAAGTTCATTGAATAGCATTCTGGAACATGGCATCTTTCAAACTGAACAGCATGGAAAAGCTTCCTTTGGAATCCTGAAAGAAAAACCTGTTCATTAATATGTACACGTGGACACATTACTACTTAACTGTATGTGTCACATTTTTTGTTTTCAATCAATGATGTAAACCTGTATCAAGAAGCCGGTTTCGTTTTTTTAGATTAGATTAGATTCAACTATATTTTACTTGTAATGCAATGTACTTGCAATGGGTTACAATGTAATGGGTTACTTTACCGAGGCAAGTTTGCGTTTAGTTTGAGCATTCTCTGAGTTCTCGGGCTCAAGAAGGTGGATTGGTTTTGAGCGGGTTTCGTCGCCATGGTAATTTAGGGTACACGGCTAACCTGCTCCGAGAACCTTTTGTTTTATTTATTGTATATAAATACAACTTATAGAACTTATTGTATATTTACATGTATTAATTATAATTCAAAACACATTCATATAATTATTATATGAGTTGATAATTAATATTAATTATTTAATTTTAAACATAGCTTTAAATTAATAAAACTATATTCTTATAAAAACAAACTTATAATATATAAAGCATTTTAAAGTAATGAAGCATACACATTATCTTTAGATCTTTTTGTAAACCTATAAAAATAATTTTAATTCAGATGATTACGCATTGATATAGTCAGTAGCTACCTACTCAATCTTTCACTGCAGCAGTGTTTATTCCAGCCTTGTAAATGTGTTCCAATTCATTAATGATCTCTTCATCTTCAACAGAAAGTCAATTGCGCAGATACTCGCAAGAAGTCAATCAAACTGATGATGCTTTCCATTTTCCATGTAATTGGGTGTTTGCCGCATGTGTCACAGTTTCAGGTGCACGCGCCTCACAAAACTCTGGATCAAACAAGAGTTGACAGATAACATTTATGCCAAAAGTTGTTCTACAACTGAACCTGATCTAAACCAGGTTGGGTTTGTCTGGTTTCTTCAACTCAAAACTTAACTGCAACTCCGTGTTTGTTTACCTCGCTTTATGGCCACTGATATCCATAAGGATGAAGGTCAGGAACTGCTTATCTATTTACACATTGTTCCTGTAGTTACATGAAATTGCTCAACTTAATGTTGAATGTAACTGTTTTTAGGCAGTGACACAAAATTTAGCCAACTTTTACAGTTTAGGGGCTTGATGATTTTGCTATCAATTTCCCAGCAAGAAGCACAACATTCACAACTCAAGTGTAGAAACAAAATTTTAGGGTAGAGCCTAACTTTAACCCTACCACCTACTGGCCTGCTAGCTAATTTTAGCCAAACTCAAACTACATGGCAGTTGACAATGTGCGCATCATTTCTTTAATTTCTTCATGTTAAACAAGTACAACCACATTAACAATACAAAATGTACTTACCCAAACAGTAATACTTTGTCATGTTTCGAAACAGACCAAACCACCCTTCCCAAGTTTTTTATTTTCAATACTTTATTATATTTTATGATTAGCAAAAAAGAGACAATAACAATATTCATCCTCCACAATCTATAGTGAATTGTAAACCATACATTCCCGCATATATTAAATAACGTGAAAAAAAAAAACATAAGTCCTAATAATCAGTAATAATGTTCCAACTAGAGGCAACAAATGTTGTGTTTATAATGGGGTTTATTGTCTTTGTTCAGTCGTAAAGAGACATGGCGTAACACTGGTTGATCAAGAAGTCTCAAAGCGCTCGCGTTATTTATTATTTATACCATTCCCTGCTGTATTGCGAGCTTGTTTCTATCTAACACAAACTCTGTATGATGTATATGGTTGTTTGTTTATAGTCTTTATAATGTCGTTTATAAAAGGTTAAACTGTAAGCTATAGTTTTTAAATATTTAACATCATATTTTTTTAATAAAACCTTACCAATCCTTTACATCCTGCTCGAGTCGTGCTGGCAAAGTTGTATACACTTGAACTTAATTTTCCGGATCAGACTCGGGCTCGAATTGATAAGGAAGTATCGGATCTGCAAAAATCCATAAATCTCGGAGTCTAATCTGGAAGTCAGAATCCGATATTTGACGTTTATCAATAAATGTTGTTCATTATATTCAATATTGTCAGCCTCTAGATTCTTTTCTGGTAGAAATGGGTCATCGCTCTCTCGGATTGTGAAATTTCGCAAGATTTTTGACATAATCCTATACATAAGTTTTCCTGTAGCTCAGTGGTAAGAGCATTGCGTTAACAACGCAAGGTTGTGGGTTCGAGCACAGGGGATTGTAAATACCTATGTGTAAATGTATAGGATGATGCAATGTAAGTCGCTTTGGATAAAGCCGTCTGCCAAGTGTAAGTGTAAGATGTAATAAAATTGTAATGTAGGCCCACAGAAAATATTTCAAATAATGACTACAATGCAGTTGCTTTGTAATCACTTGACCACACATGGCACTTTGCAAACATAATTTGTCATTAAACTAGATGAATATAAATGACTGTACATAAAAAGATTTCCTGCATTTTACAATTGGGGCACTCAAATTAATCATTGTAGTTTTATACAAGGTGTAAAAACAATGCTCTTGCATGTTTCACAAGTATTTTACAGAGGGTCATTATTAACTAAAAATGCACATGTAATGGACATCACTAGATGATGTCCTCTCACAACCGATTAACAACAGGGTATTTAGAGAATTACACGTGGCTAAAAGTCAAAGTAACAATTGTACTTGGGTCATGATTCTGCCGCATCATGTCATGTTTCTCTTGGCCTAGTGGCGGGATCATGACAGAACCCCATGTTTTATGTGGAGAGAGACAATTTTGGCACTCATGGTTTGCCATACTCTCTCTACGTTCTTGTCATTGTTCCTGTCCTCTTGTTTCCTCGTTAGTACTCATTATGATCTCATGCCCCACACATGTCCCCTCTTGATTTATCTCCCTATATATTGACCTTGTGTCTCTTGTCTTGTGCTGGTTCATTGTTTGTGTCATCTGAAGTGAGTGCAGTCTAGTTTGTTGTAGTTAAATGTCAAGTGTTATTATTAGTCTTGTCAAGTTAGTCATTGTTCCCGTTGTCATGATTTGTTATGGTACCCCCTCATGGGTGCTTGTTTTTATTTTTATATTTTATTAAATGCTTACCCGCTGTCTGCGTCTGGGTCCTCTGTCCTTGTCCTCACCACGCACGTTCATGACAACATGCAACCCCAGAGAACTGTTGACATGTATTTTATACATTTTTAGGAAATGTTCTTTGTCACTCATTTGTACCGATTTATGCCGTCCTACAGCGACTATTTTCGGACACGACGTTGCCGTCTGACCAATGTTTGCTATAGCGCGACGCTTAATTCAAAGCAACTTACAAAGTCTTACCAGATGTTTAGAGAAACAACAGCGTGACAAGGTGCCGGCTAAATATAGGAGTTTTTAATAAGAATTTGAGAATTTACGCTTAAGTCGCTTAAGCTCTGATAACCGCATTGTTTTGGATCAGATGTAAACGTGAACAGTCAGAGAGAGTGGAGGACGCATGGCTTTTACCTTAAATATTATTGTTTTTAAGTGTTATTTGTTGTTGTTTGCTCCACTCAATCACAAAGAAAATTCAACCGATTTGAGTCAATGACGAGACGAGTGGAGTCGATTCCGACTTTAGTAGTCGGGGAATCGACTCCTTAGAGGCGACTCACCATCCCTAATGATAGCATTGATAGTTTACCTCGAATTCGAGTGAGCCAGCACTGCAGGTTACGAGTGGGATCAGAGCGGCAAATGAATGGTAATAGCATACGCGGTTTCCTCATATAGTCTGTTTGCGGCAGCAAAAAGCTGTCTGCTTGCAACGTACATACAGTAAACCCAAGTGTCATTTACTCTGCTGCACACAATAGCAGCAAATGAATAAAAACACAATATATTGACGCGTGTTCTGTTTTCTATCATGCGCCATGCAAATTTGTGATGACGTAAGAAAAATGCACATCCTAACCGAGACGTTGAAATGACGGCTATAGGTTGGAAGATACATCAACAATCTCTTCGCTGACTGGCCAAAGAGCGAAAATTAACCAGTCTTGACTATACGTGGACTACAAATAGCCGGTCTGAATTGAGCTGGCTACGCACAAAACATGTCAAAGAAATTAAAGCAAACGCCTTAAACACTGTTGTTTGCATGATGGAATATAAAACATCATAAAAGTTTTTTTTTGTTGGCAAAAACGACATGTAACCAAATTCAAGGTTATTTTGGGCTAGAAGTGGGTTACTCATAGCCCGACTATAGATGGTCTATTTATGTTGAAATGACACTATTGCTTGCTTGGTGGGGTTCCATAGAATTAAGGTGTGTATGAAACCTAACCAACGCTTATGCTTTAACACTATAGAGAAAATGGGCAGATTTTGTGTAAAAATCATTTTTAAATGAAGTAAGGCGCTCACAAAATATGTGTATCTATTTGGAAATGTATACTTCATTTTTGTGAACAGCTTGAGGTTTAAAGCTCATTCTATTGACACTAACATGTAGACACTATATTGACTAAGCTGGGGCACGCGTCAAACAAATTACCGAGAATTGAAATAAACGGTTAGCATTGTATGTCCTTGGAGTTCATAATAACATTCCGTTTATTAGATCTTTGAGGGCAGTTTCGGCATCCTCCTGTTTCACTTCAGCAGAAATTCCACAGAATTCCAACAAGTCCCAACCAATGATGACCTGAGACTTAACGGGTAGTACGTGTTTAACAGTCACAACCATCAGTCTGAGTGCCCATACCAGAGGGTACTCCCCACATGTCTCGGATCTGTGGTTCTCAAACCTGTTCCTCAACCCACAGATAAATAATTTACAGCCAACACATCATCCTGTTTCTCATGTTAAATAAAGGCAAAGTCTATAAAGCAATTCTTCTGCAAACTGTCACATGCCACATTGAGTTTCATTATGAAAATGACAAACAAACACATCATAGCAGAAGACTCTTACCCCACAGGCACATTTCATGCATTTAGTTGTTTGCCACGTTAGCTGTTTTGCTAGAAGTTGTTAGACCACAGACAAATGCAAATGTCCATCCATCCATCCATTTTCTACCGCTTATCCGAACTACCTCGGGTCACGGGGAGCCTGCGCCTATCTCAGGAGTCATCGGGCATCAAGGCAGGATACACCCTGGATGGAGTGCCAACCCATCGCAGGGCACACACACTCACTCATTCACTCACACACTCACACCCTACGGACAATTTTTCCAGAGATGCCAATCAACCTACCATGCATGTCTTTGGACAAGGGGGAGGAAACCGGAGTACCCGGAGGAAACCCCCGAGGCACGGGGAGAACATGCAAACTCCACACACACAAGTCGGAAGCGGGAATCGAACCCCCAACTCTGGAGGTGTGAGGCGAACGTGCTAACCACTAAGCCACCGTGCCCCCCAAATGCAAATGTATTTTTTTAATTAAACATGAATAATTATTTCATCAAAAGTTTGTTGCATGGTCTACCATTTTCACCACTTTCCTGGTATTCTTTCAGGGATACTGTCAGATCATGTTGCACGCACAGGCCTTTAACACAAGTCATATAATCGTACACATTGAAATGAATATGAATCATTTGAGATCTAATCTGAGGTGATTATTTTAAAACCACCGGCAACAGTTTTTGATGGTAAAAAAAGTTTTTAAGATGGTTAACAAGAACTACAGAACAAAAGCAGAATGCAGTAGGGAATTAGAAACTTAAAAAACTTTTGTATTTCTTGTAATTATTATTAGGCCTGGTTCTGGGATGCTAGAGATCTCGATGAAGATGAGTGACCCTGTTGCAAAAAAACTGATTAACTGATGCCCCCTTACAGGTGTTTTATACAGGAAGACTTCTAAAACCTTTAGAGAGGAGGGGCCTGAGAACTGGAGTTTAAGGAACCTTGCATCAAGCTTTATGTAAAATCTGTACAAAAAAAGTTAAGCTCAATTTTTAATGGGCAGCACAACGTTTGTGCATGAGAGCCTCCCCTTTCTGAAGAGTTATAAAAGAGACACTGAAACACTGAAACCAGATCATTCCTCTCCTGACCGAACATGGATCTGCGCATCACCATTGCACTTCTCTTCATACTCATCACTGGAGGTAAAACAAAACTCAACATGCATCAATATGTATTATTTGATTTACAGAAGTAACTGAAAGTCTCTCTTTTTTCTCTCTCACTCTTTTTTTCCCCTCAAGGACACTCTCTCAAGTGTTACGTGTGCCCAGTAATTGTGAATGGTGTTTGTGATACAACAGAGATGTGTGGTGATGGACTTTCAAAATGTTCCACTTCAACACTGACAACTCCTCTTGGTAAATCCAGTTTGATTGTGAACATTTACTGTTATAATGAACTGACAGTTAAAGTACGACTGGAGAAGAAAGGTGTAATACAATAAAAAGGCTTACAATCTTTTTATAAACTATAGGGCTACTGGTTTGATACTAAATATATAAAAAAGGGGGTTAAGCCCTAATTAATTCTTATGTATTTTTCTTATAGTCAATTTGACACTATACCATCATACACTCTTAAAAATAAAGGCGTTTGAAGGGTTCTTCTCAGCGATGCCATAGAAGAAGCATTCAGTCAAAACGATCTCTTTCTTTCGTTTTTATAATTTGAAGAACATTTATTTGCCACAGGGAACCTTTTGAAATGTTCTTTGGATGTTTAAGGTTCTTTAAGGAACAATTTAGACAAAAAAGGTTCTTCTATGCCATTGTGAAGAACCTTTATTTTTTAAGAGTGTAATCTTCAGTTCAAGTGCATAAACTTAGAAATTCATTTTTTATTGTAATTCAATGTTTAATGTTTTAATGAACTGACAAAAATGTCTTTTCTTAAGGAAAATTCTAATTAAAAAAAAAAATCCTTTTTGAAGGTTCTGTTTCATCGAAATCGTGCTCAATGCCAGACGCGTGTGTGACTGGAACCACAGATACTTTAGCAGGGAAACTTTCTCTCCAGTGCTGTGATACAGATCTTTGCAATGGCGCAGGTATTTCCTTTCACTTTTTCATGTGCTTATGTATATTTAAATGTATTGATTTATCTGATACATTTCTTTAAAGCACCTAAAGTTCTAATTCCAGTTAGGATCAACACGATACACTATAAAGAGTGACATGTATACTTTTAATCAGAATTACTAGTGTAAATTTTCCACATTGTCCAAAAAAAAAACACAATTCAGGCTACATTTGCAACAAAAAGCATCTTGCTATGAAGAGTTTAAAATAATTATTAATGACATTTTGATGTACTCTCTGTTATGTTTATTGTAAATTCTGTGTGAAAAAGGTCAGGGTCATAGTGTACATGAAGCATTGAAAAGGTACTCACTTTATAGTCAGTCAAATAGTTAAACATACATAATAAAGTAATTGTAGTGTGTTAGTTGTGTGTTAAACACTTTGTGTTTTGATCAGATGGAGTCTTTAAGGGCAGCTTTCTCCTCCTGCTGTGTCCACTGTTCTTCTACACTCTGTTTCACTGAATTCTGCACAACTTCAGATTCTACAAGACCACAAGCAACAACCACAACACCAAAATGTGACACAGTTTACAAAATAATTGACATAATTAAACTTGTTTATTGCTGTGGTTTGTATTTTACTGATCAGAATGGTGTATCAATTATCCACAAATTATTCAAATGCAAATTTTGTGTTTGTGAATTTGTAAAAGATTCTGATGTTTGAAAAGCTTATAGAAACATCATGTACAACATGAACAAGACATTTAAAATTAAATATTATTCAAAAAGATTTTAAGTTTGAAATCATGTTTGATTTCCATACAGTCACATGTAAAACAAAAACGTAATTTCCACTGTAACCTCCAATATTGTTTTATTTCTATATTTATGCACCCTGGCTTTTTAAAACTAAGCAAAGAAAAAAGTGACATTGCCTAACCCAACATATAATAAAGTAAAGAGCTTAAATGTGTGTTTGTGTGTTGCTTTTTAACAACTATGGATGTTCTTTTACATAAAAAATGTAAAGCGTTTTTCAATTTTAAACCCCTCTAGTTCTGAAACCTAAGCATGATGCTCGTCTATTAATGTAATTTATCTTAAAAAAACTTTTTTGGGCATTTCTAAAAGAAATGATTGAGAACAGTGTTAAATGCAGGTCCTCAAGCGTTAGCAGTAAGTTTTGTTTTCTCTGTCAGTACCACACAGAACTGATTTCCTTTGAAAGCGTAATCTCGAGTCGTGTTATTTATACGCAGATCGAGGAGATCGGGTTGATTTTTTTCTCACACAAACCCTTTAAAGTGTATTAGGGGTCTTTAGTGAACTAGGAAACAGGATGCACGTTTAATCTCTTGAGCGAATAAGAATACAATTATTCTTGGTCTAAATTCACAAAAACGTGGGGATTAAAATAAAACTGCATAAAATAATGGTTTACTTCTTGAAACAGCTGCTTTACTGTTAAGTAATGTCTTGAAATCTACACACAAAATGTTGGATAGATCCTACAGACAAACTTGCTTAATCCTTATGAAAAAAATCCTTTCAGTGTTTCTAAAAGAGTAATAATTCTGAACAATATTACGGCTTGATGTTAGGACAATTTTCATGACTTTACAGTATTACAGTATTAAAGATAGGCTTCATTTAGTTTGTTGCGAGAGATAGTGTGCACTTCCCAATAAAGTTTAGTCATGAGAAGGCCGAAGAGGTTATTTAGTTTTTTGAAGGATGTAACTATTAATGCAATGAATTACTTTTGAAATAAAGTAATCAGACCAGTAACTTGATTACGGAATAATCAGTTATCAGTAATTTCATTTCATTTCCAGAGTAACTTGCCCAACTGATTACTGATTACTTGTTTGTCTCTAGAATAATGTGTAAAGGTGTATTTGTAAAAATATCTAAACTATTTTTGTTTCATTCGTGATATTTATTTATTAGTCTTTTATGAATAAACCAAAGACCTTGACAAACTTTATGCAACCCAAAATGAGCAAAGAGGAGCAAAGATTGTTTTGAATAACCTTTAAACTAAGTACATTGGAAAAGGTAAAATGTAAATTACTAAAAATAATCAGTAAATTTAACAAACAAAATGTAAAAGTCCAAACAAAAGATGCTGTAGGTCAGTATACATTATTTTTTTTGGTTTGTGAGAAAGAGAATAGGAGTGGGTGCGCCATGTTCTCTTTCTATTTCGATCTGATGGATCTGAACATCTTCATTGTTCTTTATGTCTTTTCACTGGAGGTACAGTACAAAACACAAACGTGTATTTAAAGAGGTTTTTTGTTATAAATGCAGATAAAGTTTCTTCCTCATTCTGTTTTCTTTTAGGACACTCGGTCATGTGCAACGAGTCTAACAGTGTGACTATTGTGTATATGAACAGGTGTTTGTCCCTCTTGAACTAAATGTGCAACGTCCATGAGTAAGTTGAGTTTGAGAGAAAATTTACTGAAATGTTATATATATTTATTTATATAAAAGTATGTATGTTAGAATAGTGAAAAAAACATCATTAGCCCCCTCCGTATTCAATACCACTGTGGTGCCTTTGAGAAAGATCTTTAACCAGTTTGGCAAAACTTGGTGAATGTGGCATTACTGGTAAAACCTGATGTTCGTATGAGAATGAAAAATATTTTGTTCCTGGTCTATTATTTAATATTCAATGTCATAAAGCCAAAATTACCTTGAATTACATAGTATAGCTTTGAATGGCTTCTTTTCAAGTTGTAAGATGTTACAGGGATCATTTTTTGTTTATTTGTAATGTATATTTACATAAATTGATCATTTACTTGTTATTTACACATTCATACAATGTTTATATGAGTTGATTATTAATATGAATTAGTTAATGTAAAACATAGCATTTAAATTAATATAACTATATTCTATATAAAAATATAATATATATTATAATGTATAAAGCATTTTAAAGTAATGAAGCATACATATGATCTTTAGATCTTTTTGTTTACCTATATAAATAAATGAAATTCAGATGATTATGCATTGATATAGTCAGTAGCTGCCTTCTCAAACTTTCACTGCAGGAGTGTTTTCACTGCATTTTTGCTATTCAACTCTTTTAAACAACTAACATATAAAGAAAACTCCTCTTGAAGAACAATTAACATTGGGGGAGACGTTTAAAAATGTACATTTAAATGAAAATGAATTTATTTGAAAGAAGTGTATTATTAAGCACAAAAGATGTATCTTTGCTCAATTATAAAACCAATTTTAATATTTTCCCATGGTATCCCAACAGGTATTTTTTTGTTGCATCCATTCAAACGCATCAAACCCAAACCCGCCCTTCCCAAGTCCTCCTGCGCCGTGGCCTTACTGAAACAGAAATGCTTCATCGCTCGCTCGGATTTTGAAACATCGAGAGATTTGTTGCAAAATCTTAGCAGAACACTTTTGGCAATCGTCCACTTTTTATTGTGAAAGGAAATATTTATACAATTATATTTGATTTATATCTATATGCATAACTTTCATAAAAGTAATACAACATGTAGGCCTACAGAAAATGTTTAGAATAATGAATACAATGCTTTAATCACTTGACCACACGGGGCACTTTGCAAATAAAATTTGTAATTAAACTAGATGAAAACAAATGATCGAGTAATTAAAAAAGGAATTCCTGCTTTTTACAATGGGTCTTGCGTGACGTGTAAAGAACGTCAGTTGACGTCTATCCACAACATTTTTTTTAACTAATTGGGGCACTAAAATGAATCATTGAAGTATTATTATTAAATTGCTTTTGCATATCTCATAAGAATTTTACAGAGGGTCATGATTAACTAAAAACACACATGTAAATAACGTCACTAGAGGATGTACCTAAAAGTAAAAGTAAAAATTATACATACAACCCCAGAGAACTGTTAGGAAATGTAGGCCTACTTATGTATCTGAATGCATTTTATAGGAAATGTTCTGTGTCACATAGTCCTACCTTGACTATTTTCGGACAGGGACACGATGTTGCTGTCGGACCAAAGTTTGCCGGGATAGCGAAACGCTTTCATCCAAAGCAACTTACAAAGTCTTAAAGGTGCAGTTTGTAAAAAAAACACTTCTAGTTGACGCACGATCAAAACAACTACAATGCCGTAGCTTGATGACGCTGTAAAGGAGCGTGGAATGATGGGATCTGTGGTCTTCAACTCCACCCCCGATATTAGTGGAAGAGGAAGTTTTATAAATGTTGCGAATAATTCTGGTCTATAAATAAGTGACTGCTTGAAACAAACTAGTGGCTTGCCAGACACTACTTCACCAATTGTCCACGACACTATTGTCATGCGGTTTCTGTGTCAGTAAAGGCGGTAACAAAGGGTAACGCGGATATGACGCCATTGACAGGCGACTGCATAGGTCACTGTTTAGAATGGCGATTTTCTCACTATTTCCAAGTACTTGGAAACATTTGAGATACTGTATAAGTACTCAGCTGAACAAAATATATAACACTAACTTAGTGGTATTTTACTGCAAAATTGTCACAAACTGCACCTTTAACAGCTGTTTAGAGAATGAAAAGCTTAAAAAAGGGACAGAATGAAAATAGGAGAGTTTTTAATCAGAATTTGAGAATTTCATGTGATCGGATTAAATTTGAAGAATGAACATGAACTATTGTGCGTGGCCTTTTGTGAGGGTACCAGAAGGAGTCGCTTATGCTCTGATTCCCACATTGTTTTACCGGATGTAAACGTGTACAGTCAGAGAGAGTGGAGGTATTCCTTTTACCTTAAATATGATTGTATCGCAAATCACAAAGACAATTTAACCAATATGAGTCAATGAAAAGACAAGAGTCATTTCCTGTGTTAGAGTCGATTCTGACTTAAGGGACATTAAGAGTCGAGGAATCGACTCTTTTGGAGTCGACTCCCCATCCATAATGATAGCGTTGATGGTTTACCTTGAATTCGAGTGGCCAGCACTCCAGGAGTGCGATCAGAGCGGCAAATGAATGGTAATACGAGTGTTAAGCAGCAAAAAGCTGTCTGCTTGCAACGTACATACAGTAAACCCAAGTGTTGTTTACTTTGCTGCGCACAATAGCAACAAACCGAATGCAAATTTGTTATGATGTAAGAAAAACGCACATCTTAACTGAGATGTTGATTTGACGGCTGTTGCTTGCTGGGAAGATACATCAACAATCTCTGCACTAACTGGCCAAAGAACTAAAATTTCTTGACTATACATGGGCTAAATTGTCGGTACGCATGTCAATGAAATTAAACCAAATGCCTTTAACAGTGTTGGTTTGTTAACATTATGGAATATCATACATCATACAAGTTTTTTGGGAACTTTTGGAAAAAGAACATCAATAACCATGTAATCAAACAACCAGTATTTGGGCAAGAAATGGGTTACTTATGGCCTGACTTTATATGGTCTATTAACTGTGATGTTGATAAGACGGCTATTGCTTGCTTGGTGGGGTTCCATAGAATTACAGCCAGATATTTGTGAAACCCAACCAACGCTGGGGTTGGGTGGCGCTAGAAACAATCACACTTTGAGCAATGCACATAGATATTGTCTTAGTTTCCTGTTTGTAGGCAGTAACCGTCGGCATATGCTTCAAAACTATAGAGAAAATGGGCAGATTTTGTTTTAAAATAATTTTTAAATGAAGTAAGGTACTCACAAACTTTGTGTATCCATTTGGAAATATATTATTAATTTATGTGAACGGCATTAATTCTCGTTCTATTGACACATTAACATATAGACACTAAAGTGACTAAGCTCGGACGGGCATAAAACAAGTTACAGAGAATTGAAATAAACAACAATCAATGATTGTAAAAAATAACGTTCTGTGATCTGGGCAGTTACAAACTCATCCAGTTTCACTTCAGCAGAAATTCAACAGAATTCCAAAAAGTGCCAACAAATGATGACCTGAGACTTAAGGAGTGAATGTGATGTAAATATCAAGAGATGGATTTCACATAAATGAAAACATGTAATTAAAATAGCTTTCTTTTGAAGAATTAAGAGTAAAATCATTCTTGGTCTGGGTTCATGAATATGTTGAAATTAGAATGTCATAAGAGATCTCAGAAAGTTTTACAGCTGAAAAACATGCATAAACAAAGAGCAATTTTAAAGGAACTACAGGATCTTCACTGCTATAACAAGTTCTGTTAATCTGGTAAAACTTTTCTTGAATAGAATACGGTCACATCCAACAGTGCCAATACCAGAGGGCACATCTCCTGGATCTGTGGTTCCTAAACCTGTTCCTCAACACACAGTTAAATAATTTACAGCCAACACATCATCCTGTTTCTCATGTTAAATAAAGGCAAAGTCTATAAAGCAATTCTTCTCCAAACTGTCACATACCTCATTGAGTTTCATTATGAAAATGACAAACAAACACATCATAGCCGAAGACTCTTAACCCACAGCCACATTTCATGCATTTGGTTGTGTGCCACGTAGATCTGTAAGATGTTCTAACAGAAGTTGATGGACTACAGACAAATGCTGTGGTTACTATCCTCCGAGCAGATTTAAAAAAAATTCATCAAAAGTTTGTTCGTCTACCATTTTCACCACTTTCCAGGTATTCTTTAAGGCAAAACTGTTGGATCATGTTGCTCGCACAAGCCTTTAACACAGATCTTAAAATCTCACACATTGAGATCATATGATATCTAATCTGTGGTGATTATTTTAAAACCACCAGCGGCAGTTTTTGATGGTACACAAGTTATTAAAATGGTTAATAAGAACTACAGAACAAAAGCAGAATGCTGTAGGGAATTATAAACATCAAACATAACACAAAAAAAGTGGCAAAATACAATGGCCTGTTTTTTTTTAACAAATATGTATATGTTTATATAGGTATAGAAATGAGTTCTTGAACCTTGTCTGCTTTTTATATTTATAGAGAATTCATAATAACTATATTATATGTATTTTCAAGATTTGAAATAAATATCATTAATTTAATAGGTGATGAATTGTAAACAACAATTCCCGGTTGCAGTAACCATAACAGATTATACCATTAAGTGCAGTGAAACAACACAAAAATCCCAAATATGCACAAATGCAAACACAAGATCCTGTGGATTCTGTGTGTTCTGAGTAACCCGGAACATTCAATGTCTATTTATTCTTTATACATATAGTGTCTGTTTTTATATGATATATTATGATTGAAAGAATGTAAACTTCTCACGTCCCCTTGTCTAAATAAAATTCTACGGTTGAAGAGTCTAGTCGACGGAACACACAGAGTTTCTGGATCCAGGAGACAAAGTTTGACACAGACACAAGTGCTTGTTCAATCAGAGTCCAAAGTTTATTGTATTAAGGACTAATACTTATAGCTTCCATCAGGGGCGTCATATAAAACCACTGAAGGAGTGGAAAATCACCAGACTTTATGTTTAGTCTTATTCCTCCTGATCAATCAGATATGATTACATATTTAATATTACAATAACAATACTATTGTCCCTTGACATTATTAGGAACCTTGAGATGGAGAAGAACAGATTCTTATATCAACATAAGACAGCATAAGACATGATACTAATTTAGCGAGGTTAAACAACAAGAAAGTAAGGAGCAATTATTATGAATAGGAGATAATAACTAGAGAATAGAGAATAATAAGATAAAGGAATGAATACATATGATGAATATTGGAATAAACACAGATGCAGTATTTGTGGGGAACAGGACGAAATCCAGATTCTCACAATGATGTAGCCTTGAAAATAAATAATAATTTTTACGTAAAAAACATGATTAACTCCATAGCCTACTCTATATCGCGGGGGGGGGGGGACTTATAATATACATAAAAAGTAACAGCTAATTTCTGCAACGACAACATTTTTTTTTATATATTCAAAGATATGGATCATTTTATCTCCTTATTATTACTAAATAAGTATAATTGGCTTTATTTACCAGCAGGTGGCAGCAGAGTCTTTATGGTAAAGAGACAAAAAGTCACAACAATTCTCGTTCTTCAGAGAATATTTCAGAGATTTTTTACTACTGGTTTATGTAAATCAAACATATACATACATATAAAACGTGATTATTATAGAAAGCATTTTTCGACTCTGAAATTTGGTGTTTTTATTGTGGTTTCTGTGTCTTTCATTCTCTCATTCTGTTATGATTTCATTGTCCAAACTATATCCTCCGACTCTTAACCTGTCTGTATTGTTTGCATCCATTGTTCAAAAGCCATCACTTGACCCATGTTTGCTCATGTGTGGAGTTAATGCGAGGCACTGATGAAGGAGTGTGACATTTTGATAGGTTGTGATTGAAAAAGGAAATCAATATACTTCCTGTAAGATTATTGTGTGTTACATAGAGAATTGTGTGTTTTGTTTTTGGAAAAAGTGATTTAGTTCACTAACTGAGTAAAATGTCGAGAATTAGTGTGTGGTTTTGTCGATTTGGTGTGTGGTTCTGGTGTTTGAATGTCAGCTTTCAGAAATTGTGTGACAAGTAAACATTTTGTGTGTAAGCAGTTGAAAAAAACTGTGAAGAAAGATGTTTGACATGGACTTTTTTCAAGAAGTGTCGTGGGAAGGGAAACTTCAAGTCAAGTTCAGTTCTTTGATCAGCAAAAAAGCTGCTCTTACCAACAACCATTTTATTAAATGTTTTAATCATATACTGCTGTTAGATCATGCTTAACACACGACATGAAATCTTACCAACACACAGAATACTGCATTTGAAGTCTTTCTAGGCCTAACTAGAAACTCATTTATTGTAGATAAGTCTTTCTGGATAAAACATCTGCTGAATGTAAACATGTTCTAGGTTTTATATGGATAGAAAAGAGCTCCTGAACATTGTATGTTTGCTCTTTACACCCAATGATGAAGAGTGAATAGAAGTTATTGCAGTTGAAAAAAACTGTGAAGAAAGATGTTTGATAACTTTCCTTCAGAAATACCTGATATACTGAAGAAAATACATTTGACACACATGCAATTCTCACCTATGTGTCAACATCATCCAAAATGACAACAACAAAGCATCCGTGAAGCTGAAACACATCTTTGGGCCGTTCTTCGTATGACGCTCACTACATCCAAGATCAATTGAAATATCTGAGATATCCTAATGCTGCAAATCATGATAATACGGTTCTTCGAACGCACCTGTTTTGTACGATTAGTATATCTGTATATCTGGATTAAATTGTCTAAAATTGCAGATTGTAGTCTATGACATCAATCACTCATTGACATGATCATGACTGCAGAATCTTTAGTTCCCTTTTATATTATTAATTAAGCTGGAGTTTTAAACTGAAATACCACAAATTTGCAATTGGCAGGACACACTGCATTTTTCATAATTTCCCTATATCATATCACATTTAGTAAATAAAGCACTGTCAGATAAATTAATATGGCAAATATCTCCTTCTCATCAATTATTTTGGTCCTCACTGAAGACTTTTCAAAGTAAACGAGAAACCAAAATTGTTCTAAATATATTATATTGCATTACAATAAATATTGTAATTGACGCAATGTTTTGCTTTTAGAACATGTTAAATTAGCAAAGCTCTTTACATTATGGCCACAATCTAATCCCGTCTACATGAAATAATGCTGCGTCCGAGGAGATTTAAGGAAACGGCTCTGTTGCTAAAACAACAAGTCCAGGATGAGCATCAAAGAACAGAATAATTCAAGATCATGTGAAATCATCACTGAGTTAGCGAGGTGCGAAGAACAGGCCCCAGAGAAAAGAGGAAGCAGCTGCCTGTGAGTATATGTTTCTATTAATAATGCATCTGTCAGTGTCTGCATGCCATTTACACTTAAAATGTGACCTGTATCTGGGTGTTATTTATGATCCATATATTGTGAAATATTACAATAGACAATAATTTCTATTCACTCTTTATCATTGGGTGTAAAGAGCAAACATACAATGTTTAAGAGATATTTTCTATCCATATAAAACCTAGAACATGTTTACATTCAGCAGATGTTTTAATCAAAAATGACTTATCTACAATAAGTGAGTTTCTAGGCCTAGAAAGACTTTTTATATGTTAGTAGTCAAATGCAGTTTACTGTGTGTTGGTAAGATTTCATGACTTGAGTTAAGCATGATCTAACAGCAGTATATGATTAAAACATTTAATAAAATGGTTGTTGGTAAGAGCAGCTTTTTTGCTGATCAAATAACACTTCTTGAAAAAAGTCCATGTCAAACATCTTCTTCACAGTTTTTTTCAACTGCTTACAGACAAAATGTTTACTTGTCAGACAATTTCAAAACTGTTTTCTTGTCAGACAATTACCTGACACGTTTAAACACCAGAACCACACAACAAATTAACAAAAACATATACACTAATTCTCAACCTTTGACTCAGTTTTCACTGAACTAAAACACTTTGTACAAAGACCCTACAAAAATCTTACAGGAAGTATATTTATTTCCTTTTTCAAACACAACTTTCAAAATGCCACACCCCTTCATCAGTGCCTCAAATTAATTCCTCACACGAGCAAACACACATTACTTTACTTAACACCAACCAATCATGACTTTAGAAGAGGCCTATAATAGGTCATGGGTCAAGTGATGGGTTTTGAACAATGGATGCAAACAATGCAGACAGGTTAAGAGGAGTTGGAGGGAGAGCCAGAGGACGAGGCAGAGTTGGAATTAGAGGATGAGGAGTTGGAAGGGGAGCAAGAGGTGGAAAGGACGATGAACAAGAAGAGTGGTCTTCACTGAGATTAGGGCTTTGTTCAATGAGATACAGTCTTTGATCATGTGATAACAATCTTTCATCATGTGGTCACAGTCTGGTGAGGAATCAAACTGTACAATAGAAGACATTCTGACCATATACTGTATAAAGTTATATATTGTTTAACAGTTTCCGGCACACTCTCACACGGTTCCTGAATCTTCTACAGAGTAGAAAGGCAAAGGTTTTGTGACGGGTGAGGTCACATGTTCACTGAAGAGCAAGAGACAGCTATCCTGAACTTGTTTTTTGCCAATAATGCTTTTAGAATTTGTGAAATACGCATCAATATCCTTAATGCTGCCACAATTTTTGCAAACATAAATGCTTTGAGTCCCTCCAGAAAAATATCTATGTTTTTGAACTGTGTACAGTATTCACTGTATTCACAACCTCAAATGCTTACTGCAAAACAAATACAGAAAATAAAAAAATGGGTTTCAATCTTTCTTTTGTGTTTACATTGAATTTTTAACATCTCTTTGTCAATTTCTTTAAAACTTGTACAGACACAGAGGTGCTCATGAAAAAATAGCTTTACGTTTGGAATCACTGTGTTTACAGTTGAAAGAAAAAGTATGTGAACCCTTTGGGCTTACTTGGATTTCTTCATAAATTGGTCATAAAATGTGTTCTGATCTTCATCTAAGTCGCAACAATAGAGAAACACAGTCTGCTTAAACTAATACCGCACAAACATTATGTTTTAATGTTTTTATTGAACACAACATGTAAGAATTCATAGTGCAGGGTGGAAAAAGTATGTGAACCTTTGGGTTTAATAACTGGTTGACCCTTTGGCAGCAATAACCTAAACCAAACGTTTCCTATAGTTGCAGATCAGACCTGCACAACGGTCAGGATAAATTTTGGACCATTCCTCTTTACAAAAGTGTTTCAGTTCAGCAATATTCTTGGGATGCCTGGTGTGAATCGCTCTCTTGAGGTCATGCCACAGCATCTCAATCGGGTTGTCAGCTTTGATGTTTCCAATCACCATCTTATAACATGTACACTGCGCACTGCAGAAATCAGTTGTGTATCTCGTTATCGACAGGGTAGAACAATCACCTCAACTACTAAAGATAGTTTCGTAAAGAACTTGCCAGATCTGACTCCTCTAATAACCTTCCCAACTAATATAGAATCGCTCGATGACATGACCAGCAACATGGGCACCATTTTCTCTAATGCATTAGAAGCGGTCGCACCTATGGAGTCAAAAAGGATTAATGGAAAGATCATAGCACCATGGTATAATAACACCACTCACGCCCTAAAAAGAGAAACGCGTAAACTGGAGCGAAAATGGAAACAAACCCAATTAGAGGTCTTTAAAATTGCATGGAAAGAGAGTGCAAGCTGTTACAAAAAGGCACTAAGAACAGCAAAAGCCGAGCACTGCCGTAACCTCATAGAAAATAACAAAAACAATCCAAGGTTTTTATTTAGTACAATTGCTAAACTAACAAACAAACAGACTCCACCTGACCTGGGTATTCCGCCGCACCTTGGTAGCAATGAATTCATGAAGTTTTTTACTGAGAAAATCATAATAATACGAGACAACATAGCTAAAACCAAACCTCCAAGTGTGTCTGAGCCTGGTTTCTCCCGAGGTTTTTTTCTCCATTCATCAATCATTGGAGTTTGGGTTCCTCGCCACAGCACGGCAGTGTTGGCCTGCTCACCGGGAGACTGCATTCATTCATTTATTTATTTATTTAGAAATTAGATATTATTTATTAGTATGATCTTACTCGTTGTATAAATACCATGCACTGTGCTGTGTTTTAACTTTTCTGTTTTTCCTGTTTGCCCCTGTAAAGCTGCTTTGAAACAATACACATTGTGAAAAGCGCTATATAAATAAATAAACTTGAACTTGAACTGTAAACCATTTACATATTTATGCACCTAATAAAAATACCTTTTTTATTAAAAGTCATGAATAGTATGTCCGAAACCTCAGTATGCAAAAACACAGTAGGCGAGAAATACACGGATTCTCTACTACTTCCGCCGAGCATCGTGAGTGTGGATCGGATGGACATTTATCTATCCCATGATGCCACGGGAGCTCAGCAACGTTCAAATTTCAAAAGTAAATCAAATAAACAAAGCGGAAAACTTCAAGGGGGACTTACGTTTCTAATGTAAGTGCTAATAAATGAATTTCTCGTGACCAAATAATGTTTTTATCAACGCTCACGTGTATTATGTTGGTAATACTTCATAGGTCAAAGAGCATTCGGGTCACATGAGCATAAAACATGGCGGACGCAGTATGTCCAAAATATGTTCATACTACTCCCACTCATACTATATAGAACGTACTGTTTTAACGGCCAATAGGAAGGTACTTCAATAAATTCAGTACATACTGTCACAGTTGCTGATATCGAACGCAGCCCTTGTTTCGATGTTCTTTTGTAGCGGGTTTATTCATTTATGTTGTTTATGTGTAACATCATAGCTTAGTTCATTATCGTGCTGACTGTTATCAGTAGATGGAACCAGATTCCCTTAGTGTTATAGTAGTTTTTAGTGTAGAAGGTATAATAAAACATTTAATAGATTATTAATAAAACATTTAATCTTTATTTATACATATTTAATCAACATTTAATCAATTGTATTGTTTATGGTTTATATTTTATTGTAGATTTTAGGTTAAAACATTGAAGCAAGCCTCGTTCCTTATTTTAACATTTAGTTAGAGTCAGCAAACATTGTTAGCAACAGGCCTCGTGCCCTTAGTTATAATGTCATACATACACTTCGGATGAACTCTGAATATCTCACTTTGCTTGCTCGAGCAAATAAAGATTGCATTCTTGAAACCTAGAAACCTTCCTCCGAGATTTCTTCCTGCGTTGGAAAGATGATTTGCCTCAACATATTTGGTGACTCCCCGTCCTGATCCAGGCTATAGGGCAGGAGCTTTGACGGTTGTGACTGGTGGACAAAGCAGTTGATCGCATAAAACGGGTCCCTAAAAAAAAGGTGAGAGTTTTGCTTATACAAGTAGTGTTTTATGCAATCTTCTGATGGGAAGGTCAGGTCAACCACATCTCTCACAACATTAAAACAACTACTTAAAACCCACCTCTTCTGTGAATACATGACAGACAAATGAAAAAAATTACACTTACCCTTTTTCTCAACGGGTAGTGGTCTAGCTTTTGTTGAAACCAGTAACTTTGTATTGGCACCTAATGTATTATGGCTCCTGTATGACATATTGCTTATTGCTCCCTTAACTCTTTGTAAGTCGCTTTGGATAAAAGCATCTTATTAATGACTAAATGTAAATTTAAAGGTGACCGGTATCTGGGTCTTATACAGTATTTTATCCTTGTGTTGTGAAATATTACAATAGATGTAACAG
This sequence comes from Triplophysa bombifrons, assembly GCA_029783895.1. Classification (NCBI taxonomy): domain Eukaryota; kingdom Metazoa; phylum Chordata; class Actinopteri; order Cypriniformes; family Nemacheilidae; genus Triplophysa; species Triplophysa bombifrons. The sequence goes on from CM056466.1 coordinate 2,124,265, forward strand.
GTTTTTTAAACAGGAAGACTTCTAAAACCTTTAGAGAGAAGGGGCCTGAGAGCTGGAGTTAAAGAACCATGCATCAATATTTTTGTAAAATGTAAAGTGCCAACTGTAAAAAAAGCTATATTTTTACCTTTGGGTCTAGGAAGATTATTATTACTGAATGGCAGTGCTATATTGACAAGTGATATGTCAATAAATTAGTGATTTTAAAAGTATTTAAATCAACTTCAATTGTGTAAGCTTTCCTGAAGCTCAGTGGTAAGAGCATTGCGTTAACAACGTGGGTTCGATCCCAGATGATTGCACATACCTATGTATAAATGTATAGGATAATGCAATGTAAGTTGCTTTGGAAAAAGCATCTGCCAAATGCGTAAATGTAAGATTTTATGATGTGAGTTGAACATTATCTAACAGCAATATTAAACATGAAACAGATTCTGTAAGTGATGAAAATGGTTGTTGGTAACAGCAGATTGTGGGGGAAAGAACTGTTGTTTCCCTTCTCACTTCTTTGAAAAAAGCACCGCAAAGGAAGAGCAGCCACAACACCATCTGTGGTCTTACACTTTCATTATAACTGTGTCAAAAGCTCTTGCTGATGTACATGACACACTATAAAATGCAAGCTGACATACACAATTAAAACAGGGATTTATTAGTATATACATGTGCCTTATTATCACTAAGAACTACAGAAGATTTGTAAAAAACAACTTTGCCAAGAATAAATAAAAATAGTTTTTACACTTACATGATGATTCTCAAAAACCTGACAACCAATTCCCCTCCGATCACAAGTAGATCAACCCCAGCTGTGTCATGTAAGCATGCAAGATAGTGAACAGCTGAAATAACCAGATAACATAATGATATCATTTATTAAAAAATATGTGCTCACTGTACGTTAACAGATGTTTTGCTTATTTGAATACTTTACACAGAACTTTTCAGAATTTGAGTTTAAGGGATTTTATATGAAGGATTTCCTCAAAAACACAAAAAGTTATATATCAAAGAACTAAATGTGTTGTTTAACTCTACATTTGAGATGTCAGTGCATGCATGTTTTTGTTGTGTCTGAGATTTATAAAGAGTGTTATATATAATGAGATTTCTATTAAACATTTGAGAGGAGAAGCCTGAGGACTGGAGTTTAGAAACCCCACATTAAGCTTTTTGAAAAGTGAAAACTGTAAAGAAAAGTCATTCTACATTTATTAAGGGGCAGCACAAAGTTTGTGCATTAATCCCTCCCCTCTGAACAGTTATAAAAGACCACCTATACATTACCAGCTCATTTCTCTCCTGACCAAAGATGGATCTGCGCATCACCATTGTCCTTCTCTCCGTTTTCATCAATGGAGGTTAAACCCTCTCCATGCATCAATATGTATGTATTAATATCAATAAGAGAGATTTTACTGAATATCTTTTTTCGCTCTATTGTTTCCACTCAAGGGCACTGTATCGAATGTTATTCGTGTGAGTCTCGTGAATCTAATGTTTGTGAAGAAACAATACAGACATGTCCTGGTACAGATTCATGTTCAAGTACAAGAGAGACAAAATACGGTAAGTCCAGGTTGATGGAGTGGAAATGATCAAATGCGATTTGGCTTGTATGTTAGAATTGTTTTTTGTCTAGTATCCTGTATCACAGATTTTGTCTTTTCGTAGGTTCTTCCAAAGTGTCTGTTCTAGGTAAAGGATGTATTCTAAAAGAACATTGTATGTCTGGCACTCTACGGAAAGAGACTGGGTTAGTTTCTGTACAGTGCTGTAATACGGACCTATGCAATGGTGCAGGTATTTCCTTTTGGCTTTTCCATTTACTCATTTAAAGGGATGCAACAATATCGATATTGTGTTATTGCAATAGTAAAATTGTCGCAATATTATCGTGGTCACATGACTGTGTGAAATGATAGGTCTTCTGGTCCGAACACAGAATGATCGAAAAAAATAGTAGATGTTACCTTTGGCAAGGTCCATCTGGTGTGATCATTTTATTATATAAAAGGGATCATTTGACCCATTTCACACTATAAATGAAATCTCTAAGCAACAGTTATGATAAGGGGATAAAGAAAAGAGGATGCTTATGGCACGTTCCCACGTCAACATTTTATTTTGTTTAATATTGCAATAAATATCGCACTGTGGAATTTATACCGAGGTATTGCCGTACAGTGAGATTTTGTTATATCCCTACTTATTTACTTTGAAATCTATTGATTAAATTGCTACTTTTTTTCTACAAAGCAACTACAGTTTCACAGTTACAGGTTGGGGTCATACTTTTACATACGGCTTGAAAAATCAGCAAAATGTAAAAAAAATGTTTTGCAATGCTTCACTTTGGGTCCTGATCACATTATTAGGGTTTATGTTGTAATAACAACCGTCTGCCTATTGCAAGGCAGCTTCCCTCATAATTAATGAAATATAGATTTGAAATAATTACCTGTTTTGCAAAGAACGTATACCGTTTAATTTTGGTTTTAAGGTAAGACACAAAGTTAAAACGCAATTTGGTTTAATAATTTGTATATTAAAATTTAATGTCAGATATTTTAGATGTGGCAAAATGAACATGTTGAATGACATTAAAACTGTATGAAACAAGCCCTTGGTGTAGAAGAGATTTTAAATGCTCATCTTCGGAAAAAGCCCAGAAGTAAAGCTCAGGTTCACATGCATTGAAAAAGTATTTTAAAGTTAAGCATTCGTAGTGTACGGTATTTTATCATTTTATTTTTACGACACTGAATCCACATCAAACCCAATCATCAGAATCTGTGACTTTTGTATTAATGAACAAAACACCTTAACATGACATCAGGTATAAAATGTAAAATGCAGTTTTGTGTTGATGAAACATGTTCTGTTTTGATCAGATGGAGTCTATAAGGGCAGTTTTTTCCTCCTGCTGTCTCCGCTGTTCTTCTACTTTCTGTGACACTGAATTCAGCTGCTGTGAAGAGCACATCACTGAAACCACACATGAATTACAGCACAACGCTTTACTAAATATTGTTGTTTATTGCTTATCTTTGCTATCCCAAAAATAACGTTGTTTAGTAAGAGGAAAAATAATATTCTGTAAGTAATGTTTAGAAATAGGTGACCCAGTCTGTAAAATCAGGTAAAGTCTCACAGAATAAGTATGAGGAAACGAGCATCAAAGTTTGATTAAACCATTAACATCACTATGATTTCAATCGTTGACATGGAACCCAATATTAAAGATACTAAGATTATATTTTCACAGAATATTCTTTACATTTGATTTTATGTAAACAGTAAATCACAAAATATGAAAATATCTAAAATGTATTTTACCTTTGCAAAAAGTAAATAGAAATAAACTGAAAAGAATCTTTACGAAGTTACGTTCATTCAAAGGTCTGATTATGATGTATAAAGTGACTATATATGTTTTGTTCTTATGTGCTGGTTATGTTAAGGTTGGACAGTTTTCTCCTCCTGCTGTGTCCACTGTTCTTCTACTTTTTGTTTCACTAAATTCAGCACAACTTCGGATTCTCATTGTTCTCCTTTTTACTCCTTTAGCTGGAGGTACAGCACAAATATTAAAACATGTCATCACTGTAAAAGCCAGGAGGGTTAGGCCTTATTCACATTTTACATCTTTCTGGGCACATATTTGTTATTTTTAAATACGGCAGGGGTGCGCCGCTGCATGGAAACGGTACAATTTGCAAGTGAAGGATTGTAGGATACAAGTTTCTAAAACGTAACCTGCATGTGTTCTATACCTAAATTGTGGTCATTATCCAGTGGTTATCCAGGTCATTCAGTGATTATTAAAGTCCCAGTGTAATTAAAACTAATAATGCCTATTTTTCATGAAGTAATCCAGTGTTAATTGTAAATAGTTTATGAATGTACTTCCTTCCTGTAAATGCGTTTGTCAGACGACTTTGAAGGAGCATCCGTTAACTCCTCCCCTTCAACTCTCAGATTGCTGCCAGTTCCATTTCAAAATACATCCAATCAAATTGGAGAGAAAGACGAAAGCCGTTTGTGTATCTGAATGATTGAAATTCTCAGGATTATCTCTTTAAGAAACAAATAGTTCTGGTAAATGGTAGTTTATACACCAGACTGGACCACTGTCACGTTGTGTGTTGTGCCGCATCCAACAGCAAGATGCTGTCTATTTACACTGACCATGTCAAAGCATTGTTTCAAATCACGCTTAAATGGTTTAAAGTTTTGATTATATAATATAACGCTAGACAAAGTATAATCAAGTAAACGGATGCTTCATTAATTGCCTTAGATATTTTATTGTGTTAATATTAAATAAATGTGTTAACACATTAACATTGATGGTCCTACTTAGAATTTATATTTATGCATTTAGCATTGCTTTTACCCAAAGTGATGTACAGTACATTGCGTTGTATTATACATTTGTTTTTGACTACATGCAATCCCCCGGGATCGGCCCATGACCTAGTCACATCCTCTAAGAATTGAGCCACAGGAAAGAATTAACACGAATTTTGAAAAACATATTTTGCGATGTTCATTTATTTTATTCAGTTATTTATTTTGTATTGGAGGGGAAAGATGTAAAATCTTTCTTGCTTATGGAACCAACATAGTCTGTGCCGGCCCTGCACACGACCACAGACACACATCTTGTGCCACTCGGCTTATTTCCACTGAAAACCCACAGCCACACTAGTTTCAGCCTCAGACATCTCGCCCACAGACAAATGGTACAACCAAGCAGCAAACTTCCGATCCCTCATGCGAAGCCAAAATAAAAGTGACTTAAACTCCAATTCGTCGACTGGCCTATAGAGACTGGCTCCTAAAGAGAGCAGAATCTCATTGAGCACCATGTTAAAATGGCCAACTTTACAGCAGAAAAAACATGTTAACAGCCTGGTACAAAAAAAAGATTTTGGTCTATATAGAAAATGTTACCCTTCATGACAACTGTGAGGAGGGTGAATGGGAGTGAAAATGCCCACCCATCCTTAAATTCATGTTCACTTTTTCCCAGTCTCCTTCTCTTCTGTTCATGTATAAAAAGGGAATTTCAAAGGTCTCGACATTTTAATCTTCTCCTGACAGACCGAAGATGAATCTGAACATCTTCAATATTGTCCAGTTTACTCTTTTCTATGGAGGTACAGTACAAAACACAACAGCAATGTTCCATAATCTACAAATACAGATAACTGATTGCTTTACCCTCATTCTGTTTTCTGTCAGGACACTCGCTGAGATGTTGCCCGTGTGAAGGTCGGACGGGTCCTTGTGATACCTTTACTTTGTGGCCCTTGTCTTATTGCTCATGTCTGAATTTCCTTTCCTTTATTTTGTTTGTCTCACTTGTCTGTCTTTTTGTCGACTTCATTTCCCATTGTCTGTTAATGACTGTCCAATGACTGTGTGTTTGTTGACAACACTCCCACCTGTTGGCCGGTAATGGGACTGTTTAACAGCCTGACAATGGGTGTTTCAGCTACAACTAGGGAAAAAGGACATGCGAAACAACATCTCACTAACATATAGATTTCCTGTATTGGCAAAGCAAGAACATTACAAGTCATAATACAAATAAAAAATATTTGATTTAATTGATGAGTGTTTTCAGGGTCTTTTGACAATACTCATGGCATTGCTTATTTGATACTACAAGATTTAATGTGGACACTGTGTGAGAGATCTTGGTAATCTGAAATGTTTATTTGCTTTTTCCTTGATATTTATTATAGAAAGTATATATCAACATTGAAAACGTCTGTGGTGCTTTGCTCTGTTGTTCATTCAGATTATTTTAAATCATTGGTCTGTACTGGACCTGTCAGCAGTTGTATTGGTCCCAACAGTTTTTCATCCCCAGTTTAAGCTCAATATTTTACCTTAAAAATGTAATAATTTAAAACATTAAGAAATCAGTGTTATTTAGAAAGATAATATGCTTGGAATCACATGCTTGATTGATACCCACATAACACAGACACATACGGCTTATGAATAAAAAAAATATTTCTGACAAACAAACCTATGTGGTGTAAATTTCAGAGACACGACCAAAGGGTTTCTAAGCATCAATATTTCTTAGCTTACAGATCTACACATCAAGCTCATTCAACCGTGATTTAGAATGTGTACAAGGATCACTGGCACTTAGATAAGATGTTGACAACGTACCTTACTGGTTGTACCGGTTTGATTTTATACAATCAAATTTCTTATTAAACAAGAAGCTGACTTGTTTGACTGCATTACAAAAACAATAATGTCATGATACTTTAATCCATACATTAAAATCTCAGTCAAAAAACACTTTCACAATGAAAATTCATTATAGTGACATTTATGTATACAACTCTAATGAGGTATTTTTCATGTTTAGGACACATAAATTGATGTGGTCTTAACTTGTTGACCATCAAAAATAAGTGCACTGGTTGCCTTTAGATTTTGAGTTAATTCAACTCAACACAACACGTTTGCATCAAATTCAGTAAGGTAACTAATATTTTCAAAGTTAAATTAACTCAAAGTTTTAAGGCAACCAGGCAACTTCTTTTTTTTAATTGATACAACGAAAACAAAGAACATTTTTTTTACAGAGAAACAATGGTTTACATTATGGCGAGTTTTACATCCTGTCAAAAAAGTCTGAAAATGACTTCAGGTAATGCTAATCATCTGTGAATACTGTAGACTAGCTGTAGATGACAATCTTTTCCTGTTTAAAATAAGTTTTCTGTAGTTTTTCAAGCAAGAAGCATTCAGTTGTAATCTAGGCGGTGGGTGAAAATAAATTGAGGCATGAATCTTCTTTTAGCTCTAAGTAATGTAATTTTATTAACAAATCATTTAACTGGACCTATAGTAACTGGCACGTCTTTTTGTGTGTATTTATGCTGTTTCCAGATCACGTGTTCAGTTATAATAACTATTAGGTTATTCAACTGAGGGAACAAGTTTACTCAATAGAGTAAAGGTCTAAAGTTAAAAGAACTTAGGTTTCGTTTTCTTGAAAGTATTTTACCATTGACTTGAAAACCTTTAACATTTTACAACGTATACCAATTAACAATTCAAACACGTCTTAGGTGTGTCACGCAAAAGGTGGATGAAACACCTGTTCATGTAAAGGTACGTGGCGCTGAGATTGTGGAGTACCTTACCTTCACAAATAGTCACACCTTCTCTAACGTTTTTTTCAACTTGCTTCTTAAAACAAATTTCTTCTTCTTAGCGTTGAATATATGAAAAGTATATTTCCAAAATGAGGTCTCTTTTTTTATTTATTAAAAAATCATGTTTTTTATTGTGCATTCCAATTAATATCAACCAAACTGCAGTTGCTTTGTTTTGATGAGCCATAATAACAAACAAAAAACAGCCAACTAACACAATAAAACATGATATTATAAAAAAACATGATTTTAGAAAACAAAAAGGACTTCTCTCTTTTTGGAAATAAACTCTCAAAATGTTGTTTTATGTATTTTATTATGCACTATGTAACTCTTTTAACTCTTTTTACATTTCGAATTGCACTATTTTTCATCTGTACATTTCATAAAGTCAGGTGAATCTGTGTAACTGCGCGTAACTTCTCGGCCCGGGTTTGCAGTAACCTAACAAGTTAAGTTAGAAAGATTTCATAAGTGAAACTGTGGTTTAGTCGTACCCACAGACATGCATTAGAAAAAATGTACAATACACACATCTGTCAAAAAACTGGCTACGCAAACGTTCATTTGTTTTTCTGAACGGTTGACATCTAAAAACATGCCAAGACAAGTTTCTCTACATATAGATTGATATGTGGCCTACACCGAATGCTCCCCAGATACATATTTTACAGCATCTTGTCACGAAACGGATTGATAAAACCCAGGCTCAGGCAGGAAAGGGTTGGCAAAAATATTTATTTAAAATACAAATCCAAAGAAAGCAGGAAATAATATTGACTTACAAAATAAATACGTCCCGCGAGGGGGAATAAACTGAGTAGTCAAAAACTTTTACTTCAAGAAAAGCAAACTTAGGATAGGTTTAGACAAAGTAACGCTGAGACTATAGCGCTGAACAACATGAAATAACGACAACAACCCGACAAGGAACAGAGAAACAAAAGGGATATAAATAGGCAACCACTAATGAGGGTTAATTACTAAAGGGAGGTGACGGCAGGTGATCAAGATAGAACACTTAAGGCATTATTGAGGGAGACAAAAGGGGCGAGGCTGAGCGACATGGCAGGAGGACACATGTTGCAAATTGACAACAAAACGTGTCTACACACATAACACAACAAAACCCGAAAGACGTGGTGCTGTCACAACTCTGTCCAGGAAGTTAGAAAACTTTTGACTGGATGGATAGAGTCCTGACACATCTTTACTAAGAGCCAATGCACATGCAAGATCTTAAACACGTTCCATACTTGATTAAAACTGCAGCTTTCCTAAAAAACAAAAACACACACAACTTTATTTTAATAAATAGCCAATTGATGGCTTCTTTAGCTCCACACATTGTATAAATGTAAAGACATTATGAAATTACAAAACCTTTCATTTAAGAGGAAAAGAACTGGAAACATCCAAACATGTCAAACAACTGTACAATTTTGGTATTAATAATCAAAAGACAGAAACAACCCAAATCACTGAGGGTTACCCAGCGGCTACCCACAACCTGGTTAAGCCGGCCTGTCGAGCCTTTGCACGGGGTGTGGCCGCTGCGCATGCTAAAGATACTGGGAGCCACAGATGGGAGCTGACAGGTGGGGACCAAGTGTGAGGTGCCCTGAGACAGGGCACGGTGTAAAGTCGTGTTATTTATACGCAGGTTGATGAGAACGGGTTGGGGCACGACAAGCCCCCCATCAGAGGTGCTACCCTTCCTCATACACCCCTCCTCCTCTTGCCTCAGTTAAACAGTGTTCATGATTCAACAATAAGATAGAGACTGAGCAAAAGTGTCTCACATTTGCCCAGAAAAAAATCTTAAACATCCCTGCATGGACAAATATTTTCACCTTAACTTTATTTATTAAGCGATTTTCTACAATTTGAATTGTTACAAAGACGCTGGTTGAACTACGACGGCGTTTTAGTGCCACGTTAAAAATAAAAAAATCCAAGATTTCGAGAATAAATTGAAATGTTTCGGGAATAAAGTCGAAATGTTTCGAGGATAACTCGTCGTTTTACATATTTTGTTTACGTGAATGTTTTAGTTTAAGAGTTTAAGTTATGTTTAAGCACGTCATCTTAACCAGTGAGTACGTTCTTAGTTCTACGGAAGGCCTTGCAAACACCAGCATTCATTCAAAAGTTAAGTTTAATTAAAAACTCTTTAGTTCACATTTGTACATTTTTATAAGTCCTTAAGGGTAATAAGAGTATTAAAGCCATGCACAAATGCAACCACATTTTTGGTACATAAGTTAATCAAGCATTGTTTGTTTAATATTTCAATTTTTGCTTCAGTTTATCATATGAATCCATATGCCACAACGCGTTGGGACCCCGGCTGAAGTACTGGCGACGTCGGAGAGATAAACAGCATGTCCTCTTCGAATAGCACAGATGTAACCATCTATATCCTTGGGTCGACCACTGGTCGCTATTTCAGTCTGCACAAAAGAGGACATTTCCTCAATGTCTGTCTGATTTTTTCTTCTGAATAAATCAGATCCTGCACAACCGCTGCGTCCTTTTGCTAATTATAAATCCGTGATGACGCTCCAAAAGACAAAGAATTTCCTTATCGCTAAATCCTAATCTTAAATAGGATTTAACCAAATCCTTCACATCTATTGTTTCTAGCGATTCTGTGAGTTTAATCTCGTAACATTTCGACTTTATTCTCGAAATCTTGGATTATTTTTTATTTTTTACGTGGCACTAAAACGCAGTCGTAGTTTTCCGTTACGAAGTATAATGATTTTTTTGTAAAATGTCAACAACACTGGTCCAGAAGCCCTTATTGATGTTTTTTTCCCATTTCCCATATATTTTAAGGCTTTGAGATGTTAATTTAACGTTTGAAATTCTAAATGTTCTGTTGGTTGAACTTTGTACTATTTTTTTCTTTGTTTTTATCTCTTAGTGAAAAAGAATGACACTGTTACATTTTGCAACATGGACTATGCGTTGTCCCTTATTTAAATTACAAAAGTTAATCGGTAATTTATCTGAGTTATTTTCTTCTTACTTAATGGGGCAGTTCACCCAAAAAAAACATCATTCTCTATTATTTATTCACCATCATTGTCATTGATACCATTACAAACCCAAATATGTAAAAGTGCAACCAAAAAATCCTGTGCGTCCTGTGTGTTCTGTGCAGTTCGGAACATTTTGTTTCTACTTCGGTGAATGCCCACCCACTCCGATATTTGAGTTTTACTTTCTTATTACAGCCTCCTCCTCTTTAAATCTTCTATAAAAATCGCCACTGAAAATGGATCTTCATCATTTTAGTCACCTCATGACCAAAGATGGATCTTTACATAATCGCCGTTGTCCTTTTTTCTCTTTTTGATGGAGGTACGGTACAAAACTCAACACTGTATTTAATGTTTTATTAGCTACAAACACATATTAAATGATTAAAAGTATATCCTTAATTCTGTTTCAGGACATTCGATCAAATGTTATCAGTGTACAGATGTGACGGGTCCTTGTGTAGGCGCAGAGACGGAGTGTCCCGCTCTACTTACTGGATGTGCAAGTGCTACAGTAGTTGCATCTATTGGTGAGTGAAGTTTGATGAAAGATAAATATTGAAGGTTTTAAGCATTTGAGTATCTGCAAGGTACAGATAAGTGTGTTTGTTATGAGAAATAACCAACATAATTCTGACACAAGGGTATGGATTGTATTTAATACTTAGTAATTTCATTCGTCTCATTATTTCCGATTTTTTATAACTATTGTTTAATCTTTGATAAAAATTATAAAACTGAGAAAGATTCCCTTATTTCTACTTACAAAACAGCATTTATGATTATGAAACAGTAATAAAATAAGGAGAATGGCAATATAATTTCAATCACCTCTTAGATGCACACACACACACACACACACACACACACACACACACACACACACACACACACACACCCACGCACACAAACACACACACACACACACACACACACACACACACACACACACACACACACACACACACACACACACACACTGCTTTTATAGAAAACCTATAACCAAGAACCTTTCATTACTCTATTGGTCAGGTGTGAAGTATCAAACCATCTTTTTTGTTTGTTTGTTTAAGGCAACAATGTGGTGAACACTAAGGTTAAGAGTTGTAATTCGCCACTGTCCTGTGTTAATGGATCTGTTAATTTTGGCATTGCAAGAGCAACAATATCTATGAAGTGCTGTAACACCGACCTCTGTAATACCCAAGATGTCCCAGGTATTGTCTTTGATATGAAGCACTTTATATAATGCTGGCAGTAAGCTTAAGATTGAATGATAATGTGTGTTGTTTCTACAGATTCCAACACAATCACCCCCAATGGAAAACAATGTTACTACTGTGATGCGAACAATTGCTCAAACAAATTAAATTGTTTAGGAACTGAGGACTACTGTATTAAAGCAAAAGGTGAGCATTTGGTATCAAATCAGTATATGTGTACCCAGTTTTGGATGGTTTTTACATCATTGAGGAAGATTAGATTTCATTTTTATTCAAGATATATTTTATCAATCAAATGTGAGTCTGTGTATTTTCAGTTTAGAATGAATAGCACTCATCAATCACTCAACCAATCTTTTCTTAGCAAACATTGACTCTCTGCCAGCGACTGTAAAAGGATGCGTCAGTAAATCTGTCTGCGATATTACATCAGTTGTGCCGGAGGGTTACGTGGACATCTCATGTTGTCAGGGGGATCTGTGTAACAGTGCGAAAAGCATCACTCTGAACCTCCTCCTCCTCTCATGGCCGTTCTTCTTCTACAGACTGTTCCACTTACTTTAGCAGAACTTCACACTCTAGTCAAAATTTTTAGTTTTTATGGATTGTCTAGTAAAACTTGGAGGGAAAGTTTTACGTTTAAACATAAAACAGCTCATTACTGCAACAACAGAGTTTGACATATTTTGTAATAAAATACTTGTTTTCTTTGTATTTCTTTGGTGAAATGCTTTTAATGAAACAGATAATCTGGAAACAAATTAAATAAAATCATGGGTTTTAAATTGGAGTTGTATTTATTAAAGGTGTACAATACTGAATTAACTAAATGTGATGGTGATTATGTGGTTTGAAAGTCAAATGAATTTATATAAATGTAAAAAACAAAGCATTAATAGACGTTTTTAATGATGACGCCTTTCTGTTGTGTTTTAAATGATTCACAATCCAGGTTAATTCACAATTTTATGTGCCATTTGTGTTTTGGGCTTTAGATAGATAGATGTCTGCTAATGTCTAGATTACCATGTTAATAACAAGGTTATTTTACTCATAATGTCTGCAGGTTATCATATTAATCTATTCTCAAGTCTGTTGTACGGACGAACTTCGTAATGATGTTAGTTTATTTTGTAGCTTATAGTATTGTTGATCACCTGCTATAAATAAGAGCGGGTCTGTTTTTACATTTCTCTTGCTTGAAGACCAGTTTCAATTTGTTTATATTTGCCGGCTGAATAACTTGATAATGGAGCAGAAACTACCTCAGATGCACAACCACATTTAATAAATGATTATGCTATTATTATATTTTGCTACAGTTTTGTGTTCAGATTGTGATCATGTAAAGCCAAGAAATTGTTGTAGTCATTAAAATATCAAAATGTAGCATGTCGCGGGAACCAACAACAGCACATATATTTACCTATATTTCTATTTATAACACAGACACTAGAAATTCACGTTTCAATTCTGGGTAAACAAGTTTGGAAAATATTTTTTTAATATCAGGAAAACAACTCCCAGTTGAGACAAATAAATTGAGGAAAATACAGAGGGGTAGAAAATATTTTTAAATAGTTGTTTTTATGTAGCCTACCTGCAATAAGTAGTATTTAGCTTTAAAAAATATTCATTAGAAAATCAGAATTCCTGTAAAGAAACAAGTTGTTAATGACTGGCATTCAATGAAACAATGGTTCCAAACAGAACCATAGCAAAACAATTTTAAGAAGAGCAGTTGTGTGGGTACTAAATATATTATTTGTGGCTTTGAAACAATAGGTTGAACATTGGCCCATCATGTAAACTCAACAGAACAGTGCTTTGGCGCCACCTAATGGTGGTTTTATTTTTATGTTTAGTTGCTTCATATAATTATTTTTATAAAATAGACATGTAGACCACACGTAATGTATCCATTCTATTCTATACCTTGCTTTTTATATGTTATTGTATATTTTCTATCATGCTTGCACATAATTCATATTGTAAAATACATTAAAAGCTTTTTCTATTGTGAAAGTAGTGTTATGATGTTAAATATATAGGCCTTTGCAATAGTTTTATCTACTGTTAAAAAATACTTTATCTAATTTAATAAAAGCTTTAATGATCAAATATGCTATTACACACTGTTTGAACAGTGTGTCTAAAATAACACAAGCCTACCACAGGCTACAAGTACCTTTACATTGACACTGGATCTCCCTTTATTGAGTAATTCTGTGAACTTGTGACAACATTTCTCCAACATTCCCAAATTTGCATTTATTTGCAATTGGATGGAAACAAGTTTTTTTTTAGGATTAGTTCAACATGAATATATAATTGAATAGTCCTATTTTTATATCATGTTTCTATCATTGCAGTTACCACATCACCAAGGTTTTTTTTCGGATGAACACTAGACTGGAACTGACCAAATACATGCAGAAAATATCAATTGACATGCAATACGTGGGGAAAAGTTCATTTAAGCCTGGCTCAGACTACAGGAGTTTTAAAATCCTGACAGATTTGAAATTCTGGTTGCAGCACACACATTAGGAGAATCTTGCCAGATTATTTTGTGTAAAATCTATATTTGAATCTCTTTTTCAAGCACTACAAAAATAGCATTCCCCTTTGAAAACTTGCATTGATGAATGTGAAATGTTCAATGTCCAGAGAAGAAAACGTTGGCGGTAAAGTTGTGTTAGTTAACTTCACGTGATCTATTTGTCCTTTATGAAATAAAGTGCATTCCACGATAGATGAAGGAAATGCAGAGGCTGTGCAACAGGTCTAGAGTGTGTAGCTGGCTTATCCGCGGTGAAAGGCAGATGTTTCGGTAGCAATTCAAAAGCAAGGGATTTATACGTTACTGTAGCAAAAACGTAGCAAGGTGTGTAACATTCAATCCAGGAATGCTGTGTCTTTGTTGCGTTTGTAAATTACATTTCGAAAGTAAATGGGTTCCTTTCCACGCAACAACTTATTTTACAGCACAACTGTTATACGTGCATGGTTATGATTTTACATTTCTGTTGCATACACTCTTAAAAATAACCTCTCTTAAGAACCTTTTTTGTCTAAATGGTTCCACAAAGAACCTTTAACATTTAGGTTTCACAAAAGGTTCTTTGTGTCGAAAAAAGATGGTTCCTTAAAGAACCTTTGACTGAATGTTTCTTTGTGGAACCAAAAATGGTTCTTCCATGGCATCACTGTGAAGAAACTTTTAAGCATCTTTATTTTTAAAAGTTTAGAATGGCATCGATATTCAAGTTTTACTTTCTCATTCCAGCAAAACCATCTTTTGATCCTTTTATTCACCTTCTGACCAACCAAAGATGGATCTGAACATGGAGGTACATACAAAACACAAAAACCTATTTATTATTTTATTCTACAAATACCTGTACAGACAATTAAATGTTTCTGCCTTGTTCTGTTTTTTGTTCAGGACACACGCTCTTATGTTATGAGTGTACAAGTATGACGGGTTATTGTGTGAATGCAGTGGTGACATGTCTCCCTGAATATGCATGTACAAGTGAAATAGATGTGAAATCCAATGGTGAGTTGAATGTGACATTGAATAAATGAACTAAAACTATTAATTGAAACAACCCAGCATTTGGGGTTAAACAGTACCTAACATGAAATACAAAATAGATGTGTGTCTGCGCCACTGATCTACATAAATGACTGGATTGCTCATGATGTCATTACATCGCCATGTTGGTATTCCCAAACATTCTCACTGTATATTCTTACAACTCAAATGTCTTAAGCATGTTTAGTTAATGATCAATTATTGAAAAATAATTTGATAATTTGAACATTAATATATAGAGTGAGTTACATTCATTTTCCTTCATTTGCATTACAGTAGCGTACATGACTAACGAGACACTTATGATAAATGTGCTCTTCTGAAAAAAAAAATCTGAAAAAAAATCATGTTTTTATTGTACATTCCAATTAATATCAATCATACTGCAGTTGTTTCATTTTGATTTAAGCCAAAATAAAAAAATGCAGCCAACTAAAACAATAAAACACAAAAAAAACATGATAACAAAATAAAAAACATAACTTTTTATCTTTTTTTAAACAGAGTTCTCATTTTGGATCAAACTCTAAACTCAAACACTAAATCCTAAATGGTCATAAAAAAGTCATTATGCTTTATTTTTAAACATTTACACATGTCATTACAACTATATGAAATAAACACTCACCTTCTGTACATTGATTTCTATCCGTGGCTATTCTGCCCAAAATACATATAAACATTGGAAAAAACATCAGAAGTTTGCCTTCTGGTGTCAATTGATAACTGATAGTTATTTGTTTCCATACAAGTAACAGTTCATTTAAACACACTAAAAACTTATTGTGCGCCTACTAAGCTGAAAAGCTGGTTATTTTAGATCGTCATTTTGATTGTAAGTCAGTGGCTCTCTCTGTCAATTGGGCATGTCAAGATGGCGGCGCGATCGCTTCCGGGGGCTTCACCTCCAGTCGTTGGTTTAGAGTTCTAGCCGCAATCCAGTCATTTATATAGATCACTGGACTGTGCTCAAAAATGTTAAATTTGATTAAACTGACCCCTTTCTTAGGTGGAACTACACACAAAATGCTGAAGAAGGGCTGTGATCGGCCACTGGTCTGTGTGAACATATACTATAATGTTGGCGTTGGGAGAAGCTCTGTGCAGTGTTGTAACACAGACCTCTGTAATACACAAGATGACCTAGGTATTGTCTTTGATATAAAATATACTGTTACACTATATTTGTATATTCTGTACATTCTTCTGAAGATAAAAAAAATGTGGATTTGCTTTTTCAACAGATTCCAGCCCTAACATTCCCAATGGAAAACAATGTTACTACTGTGCTGAGAAGGGGAAGAAGTGCACAAACATTCTTAACTGCTTAGGATCTGAAGACTATTGCATAACAGGTATGTATTTGGTACCAGCATATTTTCCATGAAACATTTTACATTTATGCATTTGGCAGACGCTTTTATCCAAAGCAGCTTACATTGCATTGTACTACACATTGGTTTTCTGGCTATCTGCAATTTACTAGGATGAGCCCATGACCTCGCCATGCTCCAGCCAATGAGTCACAGAACTGCATAATTGTCTTTGATAATAAAAGTATGTGTGCAAACATGAATTATAGATGACATCATTGAAAGCCCATATATGAAATTATCAGATTTCTGTATGGTCAGTGTAGCATAATATCATAGCATATGACCCATCAATCGTTTATGACACACCTTTGTTTCTCTTTACATTAGTAACCAGTGACGAGGAACTAATATTAAGTTCTTACGAGGAAGGACCTTTTAAAGGATGTGTCTCTAAATCTCTCTGTGATGCTGAATCACAAAATACTTTTTCTTCAGAGGTGTTTAAAGACCTTTATAATGAACCTTTGTGTTTCTTATACCTTTCTCTGCAGTTTTAGCACCAAGCAGCTCTTGCGCTCTATCTCCAGTATCTGGAGGAGTACAATATTAAAGCGGTTCCAGATAAACAATGACGCACAAAACTGCTACGTCACACAGCTAATATTACAACAACATACTGTACATTGGTTCTAACAAACAGAAAAACAGGCGTTACTCACATACTTATCCGAATCAAAGCAACCTCCTCGGGGGTGATTTTAAGACAATCTTTCTCTTAAATGTCTCTCTTAAAAGTATCTCCATAAATATCTGTGAGAATATCTGATAAAAGTTTTAGTACCGCGGGTCCAAACGCGTCTCTTCTGGAAAGACTTTATAATATTAGCGCAGCTCCTAGCTCCTGCCTGACTTTTATCCCTCTTTTTTACACTTACAATCCACAGACCTTTTATGTTATGTAATAAATAAGACATTGCTCTTTCTGGAGTCTTTCTTATACTCCCATGATCTCTTGCCTGCGTCAACATGAGAACGACATCTTTTTGTACTATGGGGGCCACCATCGTGTTTGGACCGAGCGATTCATTGCAAATCTATAATACAACACTTGTGGCCGCTGTTAATCAGAAACTGCGCTTTTCAGAGATCTTACTTCTGTCCATTACACACCTTGCATAGAACATGACTGTTTAGACACTATACAAAACCACAATGATTGTAGGCCCGATCTGTTATAAATTAGCCCTTAAAGAGGGAAAAGAACATTTTGTAAATAGCTCATGTTTAACAAAGATTTATTGACATAAGAAAAGTACAAAACAAAACACCCTTGATGGGGAAAACGAAACTAAGACTGGGTACAATAACAAATACTGGCCACAAGGGGGCAAAAAAATGGAGATTGCATAATTTAACAATTTACCCAAACTAAAACACAACTGAAAACAAAGAACATCCAAAGGTCAGGCCAAGGTAATCCAAAAACAAGGCAGGGTAATAAATCCACAGGATACAGCAATGCAAGGAACGTAATAAGGGAAACAGGACATAAACAAACCAGCACACAAGAGCAACGAATGAGCACAGGACAATAGACACAAGGATAAAATATAGGGAGACTAAAGCTCTATTCGCACAGGATTAGTATTACCTGGGGACCTCTGGTCTTTAGAAATAATTGCAGAGATTGTCTTTGATCTTTATTTACTTATTTGCAAATTATGTGTCATTATCCTGTGTAAACTACGCACATTGTGTACATTTGCTTCTGTGTATTAATATTATGTATATTAAGTGTCATTTGTTGTATTCTGGTGTAAAACCTGTACAGAAATGTTTACTGTGTAAATGTGTACAAGAAATGTCTGTCATACTGCCATGTTGGTTGGAAATGCACCCACTTTTTCAGCTACTGTTGCACCTGTGTATATGGTTGAGTGACAATATAGGGATTTGATTTTGATTTGATCTTAATCCCGTGTGAATTGGCCATGTCTGTAATTTGTAGAGTAAAAATTCCCCCACAAATGATCTATAATATACTTTAACGAACACCGAGGTCCTGTGATAATATTAGTCCCGTGCGAATCGGCATCTCTGTGATTTGGCGTGCTCTTTTATCATTTTTCAAGGTTTATCAACCGTTTGAAAATAATGGAGTCTGTTTTGAAGTGGGTCATTTCCATACATTGCCAAAACTGTTGTTTTGAGCGGGAGTCTCCGTTTATTTATTTATCTTGGAAACGCTGGTAACATTGTCAGCATTTGAGGCCCGTGATCGCGAACCGGAGAGAAGATCAGCGCGATCGCGGGTCTCAAATGCTGAAAGGTAGGGTCATATATCATTAAATACAAGCTATATGCAAAGCCTTGCCATCACATACGGTAAATATGTACGCCAATATGAGTAAAATCACTTTTCCCGTGCGAATGCGCCATATGATAACGGACAAACTCTTGCAAATTAGGCTTACTACTGAAATAAAAATGTGTCATTGTCAAAATAAAATGTATTAACCAATATAGACTGCATTTATTTTCCAAAGTCAAAAAAGGATAATTTGCATTATATACCAGCAGGTGGCGGCAGGTGGCGGCAGAGTCTATAGAGTAGAGAAAGTCTGTACAAAACAATTATCTTGTACCACATTTAAAAGCAGAGAAATGCTATTAGATGATTAGATGATTCAGAACTTGAGGAGAACCCCTAGTGTGTGTTAATATTTAATTTGTTTTGCTTTTCTGATGTGTATTTTGACATTTGCTCTTTTGTGCCAGGACAGTAAAATTTGAATGATCAGTTATAATAAAATATATTCTACGTTTACTTTTATTCATTTGTCAGACGCTTTTATCCAAAGCGACTTACAAGTAGAGAATATAAACATTTTGTCAACACGCTTAACAGTAGGCTACCGTTCGTTTAAGGCCATATATACTACGAGGATTAAAGCTGGAGTAAGCAAGGGAGAGAATGAAACAAAAATGTTTTTAGACACAAGAAATAGACAATTATTGGTTAGTCAAATAGATGTGGAACAGTTATGTTCTGAGCTGTTTTTTGCAGGATGCTGCACTGGAGGATGGCAGTTCTAAGCCTCGCTGTGATGGAACAACCAGGAGTGCTTCTCAATGTGCCTCCTCGTATCCTCACTCCTCCATCCTCCATCCTATGACCCCGAAACCGATCGACCTCAGCCATCTTTAAGAACATCTTAATTCTCAAATTGCACCGGGAGGATGCGAGGATCGAGGATGCCTTCTGAGAAGTCATGAGCAAGGATACAAAAGTGTTTCCTTTGCGGGAGTGTTTTATCAACTAAACCAGACGCACCTACAGTATGAATACTCCTCCCCTGCACATCGTCACATCTTTAGATCATATTATTGTAAATGTAGACCTATATCAGACAGTGTAGGTCACATTCACGTAGTTAATATATTAATATAGTTCGTATCTATAAATAACATATATTTGACATATTTCATATGGATTTTTGACCACTAAGCATTTTTTTATATTTTATTATACCAATATTTTTATTAGGTAAATTTTGGTATAAGTAAATTTTGATCATCTTAATGTGCATTGTGTACAGTCAACATCAACTGACGGCGCTTTAAAATGACGCTAAAGAGACCGAGGAGATGCCATTTCACTTGTTTTAATTCCTCCGTTCTCGTGTCTTTTCGTTGCT
Source organism: Triplophysa bombifrons (assembly GCA_029783895.1). Classification (NCBI taxonomy): domain Eukaryota; kingdom Metazoa; phylum Chordata; class Actinopteri; order Cypriniformes; family Nemacheilidae; genus Triplophysa; species Triplophysa bombifrons. Next base: position 2,144,349 of record CM056466.1, read on the forward strand.
CCCCTCCTTCGCATCCTGGAGGAGCTAAGACGTGAGGAATGGAAGCGAGGATGCACAAATGAGGCTGCTTCCAAATGCCCCAACTTGTGGTCTTGGCCACTTGAGAGCGCGTGCACGCGACAGGACGGAAGAGCGCATTAGAGTAGTGTCTAATGTCAAGGCTGCGGCCAAATACCCCCACTTGCGGTCTTTTCACCTGACCACTTGACTACTTTCATGACAGATTCCCTGTTTTTGGCCCTGGTGTTCAAGTGGGCGTGAAGATCCCAAGTAAGCATTCTAACCCGATGGGACACTTAGCCAGTGCAAACATATAAAGCAACATATAGCGAGACCCGAACAACAAGTCTGATGATTCATATCTAGAACTTGATGCATGATGGGATACGCTCTGAAGCTTTATTCAAGCTAGTGTGGGTTTAGTGTGTTTTAATCGCACTGCTCTTTTACATTTTTAAGACATTGGACACACTTGCGCTCTTCCTTCCTGTCGCATGCAGGCGCTCTCAAGTGTCCAAATACCCCCACATGAGATCTTGGCCACTTGAGAGCGCGTGAACGCGACAAGAAGGAAGAGCGATATTGAGGCTAAGCGTATCCCATCATGCATCATGTTCTGGGTATAGATCATGAGACTTTTTGCTCGGGTCTCGCGAGATGTTGCAGAAGGCTATCCAGTGTATGTTATACTACTACTTTTTAAGGTTATTTCTTTATTCAATCTACATTTGGCTAACATGAGTTTTTTCTTTCTTTTCGGTACAGCTGATTTGGTACATTACAAATAAAACGCTATAAAAATAAATCTGACTTGAATTCACCATAAAATTAGATAATTCATATAATCTCGTAGTAAAACGTTGTGTTTAATATTTTATTGGGGAATACTCCAGAGTTTGCAAAACTGATTTTTATCTCACAATCGAAACACCACATAAGTTAATGTTATACTGTATGTGTGCTCTTGCTTAGTGTCCCATTGGGTTAGAAATACTACATGGTCAATTGGGATCTTGAAGCCCACTAGAATGCTAGGGTCAAAAAGAAAGGAAATACGTCAAGAAAGTAGTCACTCATGTTTGACCGAAGTTGACGGAAGGGGACGTAGACCTGGAGCAGTGAGTTATGGTAAAGGGGCGAATTTGCAGTTATTGTTCTGTAGGCCAGTGTCAGTTATTTAAACTTAATGCGGGTGGTAACTGGCAGCCAGTGAAGTGTTATGGGTTACAGCACGACGATCAGTTGATGAAGTTTAATTGTAGCCTGAAGATCTTTTGCTTAAAGAATATAATATACCTCTATTACTGTTCATTCAAAATTGTGGCCATTAAGGCATAATGGAAAACACAACCAAAAACAAACCACCCAAAGTTTTCCTTTATAAATTCCTGATGAACTGAGGAAAATATATTTGACAAGCATGAAATTCTGACTTACAGTGTCAACAGCATCCAAAAGTACAACAACAAACCCTAGTGAAGCTGAAACACATCAGAGAAAGGAGGAAGCAGCTGCCAGTGAGTTTCTGTTTCTAATAATGAATCTGCCAGTGTCTGCATGCCATTTACACTTAAAATGTGACCTGTATATGGGTGTTATACAGTATTTTACCCAGATATTGTGAAATATTACAATAGATAATAATTTATATTCACTCTTCATCCTTGGCTGTAAAAAGCAAACTGAACTGAACTGAGATGAAGTTTCCTTTCTCACAACACCTCTTGAAAAAAGTACCGCAAGAATAAAAACAAGAGCAACCTCAACAACATGTGGTCAAAGCATTTCTTTAAAACCTTCTACACAATACATACACGACATAGACACAGTTGATACAAAGATTTGCAGTACATGGAATACTTTATTATCTATAAGAACTTCTGTAGAGATTTAAAATAATATAATCTTTATTATTACAGGTGAATCTCAACTGACCTGACAACCCAATTTTTGGGTTGCATTGCGTTTTTGTCGAGTTTGAGCCATTAAAAAAAAAAAAGATTAACTGATTCACCCCACAAGTGTTTTATACAGGAAGACTTCTAAAACCTTTAGAGAGGAGGGGCCTCAGAACTGGAGTTAAAGAACCTTGCATCAAGCTTTTTGTAAAATCTTTACAAAAAAAGTTAAGCTTGATTTTTAATGGGCAGCACAAAGTTTGAGCATGAGAGCCTCCCCTTTCTGAAGAGTTATAAAAGAGACACTGAAACACTGAAACCAGATCATTCCTCTCCTGACCGAACATGGATCTGCGCATCACCATTGCACTTCTCTTCATACTCATCACTGGAGGTAAAACAAAACTCAACATGCATCAATATGTATTATTTGATTTACATAAAGAAGTTACTGAAAGTCTCTCTTTTTTCTCTCTCTCTCTTGTTTTCCCTCAAGGACACTCTCTCAAGTGTTATTCATGCACATCTGTTCTGAATGGTGTTTGTGATAATACAGAGACATGTGCTGCTGGACTTACAAAATGTTCTACTAAAACAGTGACAATTGCTCAGGGTAAATCCAGTTTGATTGTGGACATTTACTGTTATAATGTACTGACAGAAATGTGAAATACAATAAGGGCAACTTCACTGTAAAACTTTGCTGTAATTTCTTAGCATTGCCAGCTACTTAATTTACATTATAATTTTAAGCACAAACGTATCTAGTTTATCTATTTTTCTTTCATAAACTTGACTACACATGTTAGGTCACTTTTCTTGTAATGTAAATGTTTCGTAATTTAAGAAGTTTTAAATAATTTTATGTTTTTTCTCATAGAAAATTTTACCTTAAACCATAACCTCCAGTTCGAGAAGATTTTACATTTTTTACATTTACATTTTTACATTTTTAGGCATTTGGCAGACGCTTTTATCCAAAGCGACTTATATTGCTTTATCCTATACATTTTACATAGGTAAAATAGAGAACATGTTACATTTAGAGAACATGTTACATTTTTATGTACATAAACTTAGGAAAATAAAAAACAAATTCCTAGCTAAACGGATTAAGCACTGGCAGAAAATTGCCAGTACATTTTCCTGTATTTTACAGACATTTCGGTTAAAGCTAAAATGTAATTTAATGCAGTGCAAAATGTAAAGTACAGGTAAAACAACTGTAAAAAATGAATACGGAAAAAACATTCATATTAATACAGTATTGTGGCGTAATTTCATGGATTTTCTTGGAGTGCAGAATGTGCTTGGTGGGGAGCAGACTCCACAAAGTCACCATATTGGAGCGAATTGCATAAGAATTCTTTCTTCATATGATGCCTTTTATCTTTTTGAAGTTTCTTCAATAAGTAAATCGTGCTCAAAGCCGGACGGGTGTGTATCTGAAACCGCAAATATTGCATTAGGGGAATCTTCAGTCCGGTGCTGTGATACAGACCTTTGCAATGGTGCAGGTATTTCCTTTAGCTTTTCCATGATCTAATTTACATTTAAATGTATTGATTTGCCCGACACTTTTCTACAATGCATCTGTGATGTTCATCATAAAATCTGCAGAAGTTAAGCTCAGGGTTGTGGTTACACATACAGCATTTAAAAGTTAATTTAACAATGTATGTTTTTAGTTAAGTTATATAGTTAAACATATAGTATCTGTAGTGTTTGAGTTTTGTGTAAAACACTTTGTGTTTTGATCAGATGGAGTCTTTAAGGGCAGTTTTCTTCTGCTGCTGTGTCCAGTGTTCTTCTACTTTCTGTGTCACTGAATTCAGCACAACTTCAGTTTCTACAAGAACACAAGCAACAACCATTTATTATTCAAATGCAATTTTTGGTTTTGATGAATTTGTCAACGCTTCACATGTTTGAAATTTTTATAACAACATCATTAACATTACAGCAACATTCAAGACATTAAAAGTAAATATTATTCATAGATATTTTAAGAGTGAAACCATATCTGATTTCCACACATACCACATAAATTGCATCTAATTTCCACTGAAACCATTGCTATATTTTCGCATCACAGCTTTTAACAATTCATAATAAAAAGCAAAGCAAAAAATGTACGCTGCCTAACCGAACATGTAATAAAGTAGAGACTGTTTTTGTGTGTTGCTTTTCTAATATTTTTTTTTTAATGTTTGTACATTAAATAAAATAAAAGGTATGATGCTAACCTTAACCTTTATTTCTACAGAAAAAAATAACTGAACTTGTCATTAAAAATGTTTTTATATTAAACAACTATGAAACATTGTTTAGGTCAAGGAATGTTAATGATAAATCAATAAAAAATATATCTTAGACAGAAATTTTCTTGACATTCATTTAAAATACACTATTCTTGTCTTGATGGAAAAGTTAAAGGCAGGTCCTCAGGGGTTCAAACACACCCTTTGAAGTGTATTAGGGGTCTTTTAATGAAACTAGGAAACAGGATCCCTCTCAATTTTCTTGGATGCACACTGCAACTAACACGCCGAAGCATTGTTTTATTTTGGGCGACCTGGCATGATGTGAACATTAACGACCACAATTAGCCACCGATCCTGCCATTCAGCTCCTGTGTCACAGACAGCCGCGAACATACCGGTTACAATTTTGTGATGTTGGCACTATATCTAGTGTCCACAAATGTGCACAGCTTTCATTCAGTTAGAGAAGGTCGTTTCCTGAGCATCTATTTTGTGCAGTATGTGTGAGGCGGATTTGCTTAACATTCAGTTTACTGTAACTCGGGCGATTCATCAACAAGTACAACACAGAATTTAAGCATCTGTCACTGTTTCTGACTGTTTGTTTGGGTACACAAACATGAACAAAGTTTGTTGGCGGAGGCAGTGCACTACAGGGGAAAATAACAACCACTCATTAAAGTCGATGTACGTGACTTGATGCTGCAGTATAAATCAGGATAACAAGTGTTTAAAAAGTGATTCATTGTTAACATGTAGTGTCATGGGTACTGTGTTTTTATATAAATGTTTCCTGTCTTCTCAACTGAGACAAAAAATATATAAATGGAACAAAGCTTTTTGTTTACTTGTATTATAGTATGTGACAGTTCAGTTATAATATGAATGCAAGTCTGCATTATTAACATATGAACCTAATGCATATTGTCGCTTTGTGTCGTAATTAGTACAATTTTGACTTTATTATTTGTGTCCCCTTCAAAAATTGCTCTTGAGAAATTGTATGTGTCTTTTCCCCCCACTGTTAAATGAGATTTACCCCCATGACATAGGGCACAGATTCCCATCAATCAGCCAGTTTTCTCAGTCCTCTTTCACCCTTGTTAGCCAGCAACACCCTCTCTCCTTCATTAATGTATTGTCCTTTTACTTTTCTGGAATTCAGGCTGTCGTTGCTGGCTTGCACCAGCATTGGCCTGAGTGTGGTTAAGAGCCTCCTTGAAATCATCTGTCATCTTTGAAACGTAGCTGTCATAGTCATCTCTCCCAACACTGCGAAGCATTACATCTACAGGCAGACGAGGGATTCTTCCAAACATCAGGTAGAAAGGTGGATAACCGGTAGATTCATGAGCAGTACAGTTGTAAGCAAATGTTCAAGTCTGCAACATCTGGGGCCACTTTTGCTTATCTCTTGGGGGTGATGCTCGTATCATACTACCCAACGTGCAATTGAATCCACTCAGTATGTACTTTCCCCATTGGGTAGTAAGCTGTGGTCCTCAACGTCTTGACTCCCGCAATCTGTTAAAGCTCTTGAATGAGATTACTCACAAAGCTCGCTCCCTGATCAGAATGGATCCTCTCTGGGAACCCATAGATGCAAAAGTACCTGTCCCATGTGCTGATTGGTCATGGCATGTGAAGGCGTGAGCCATTTTGGTAAAGTGATCTGTAATCACCAATATATCGAAACTTTTGCCATTACGGTCTTCAGCAGACCAGAAATTCAGACATAAGCGGGAAGCCTACCCCAGACAAGGTATTCCTGCTGAGGGCACAGCAGTATGGCTTGGGTAAGCTAAGTTGTTCCTATTTTACTGTTTTTTATACAAAGCACTATATACAGTATATTCAGCAGGTGCTTTAATCCAAAATGTCTCACAGTTGAGAGTGAGTTTCTGGTCAGGTCCAGAAAGATTATTATTACTGAATGGCAGTGCTGTATTGACAAGTGATATGTCAATAAATTTGTGATTTTAAAAGAATTTCAATACATTTTTAATGTGTAATATTTCATGATGTGAGTTGAACATAATCTAACAGCAATATAAAAATGTAACAGATAAGTGATGAAAATGATTGTTGGTAAAAGCAACTTGTTTATGTGTCAATGAACTGTTGTTTCCCTTCTCATGTCACTTCTTTGAAAAATGCACCCTTAAAGGAAGAGCAGCCACAAAATCTTCGGTGGTTTCACACCTTCATTAAAATCGTGTCAAAAGCTCCTTCAGATGTACATGACATGTTTTTAAATGCAGCAGATATACACAAATAAAACAGGGATTTCTTAGTACATTAGTGCATACATGTGCTTTATTCTCACTAAGAACTACAGAAGAGTTGTAAAAAACAACTTTGCCAAGATATGAATAAAAATAGTTTTTACACTTACAGGTGAATCTCAAAAACCTTGACTACTAATTTCCCTCCGATCACAAGTAGATCAACCCCAGCTGTGTCATGTAAGCATGCCCGACAGTGAACAGTTGAAATTATAACAGTTCTTTTTAGTTCAAATCTGAAAATGCACTTCCTTCCTGTAAAGACTATCCATCTTAAGTTACATATGTTAGACAGTTTTGAAGGATTATTTGTTAATTTCTCCCCTTCAACTGACTTCTGGATTTCAAAATGCAACGGCCATGTCAAAATACATCAAATCGCAGAGTAGGACGATTCCATTTTAAGGGGACTTTATTGATGCCAATTTAAAAAAGTGAGGGTTATTTCTGTGTACAGAAAGTTTTCCCAAAACATACCAGCCTAACCGTTTGTGTATCTGAATTAGTCTGAATTCTCAGCTGTTGCTTAAACAAATTGAGCCGTTTGGGTAATGAAGACAACTGCATTGCAGGATTATATTCTCTTTAATAAACAGATAGTTCTGGTAAATGGTAGTTTATACACCAGACTGGACCACTGTCGCTTTGTGTGTTGTGCCGCATCCAACAGCAAGAAGCTGTCTATTTACAGTGACAGTGTCAAAGCAGTGTTTCAAATCGCGCTTAAATGGTTTAAAGATGTGATTATATAATGTAACGCTAGACAAAGGATAATCAAGTAAACGGATGCTTCCTTTAAATATTTTAACGTGTTAATATTAAATAAATGTGTTAACACGTTAACGTTGATAGTCCTAATTAGAATTAACATTTATGCATTTGGCAGACACTTTTATCCAAAGTGACGTACAGTATATTGCATTTTTATTAAACATTTGATTCTGACTACGTGCAATCCCCTGGGATCAAACCATGACCTAGTGCCATCCTCTAACCACTGAGCCACAGGAAAGAATTAACACAAATTTAAAAATATGTATTTTCAGATGTTTATTTATTTTATTCATTTATAAAATTTTGTATTGGAGGGGAGCAATGTAAAATCTTTCTTGCTTCTGCAACCAACAGAGTCTGTGCCGGCCCTGCACACGACCACAGACACACATCTTGTGCCACTCGGCTTATTTCCACTGAATAACCACAGCCACATTAGTTTCAGCCTCAGACATCTCGCCTACAGACAAATGGTACAACCAAGAAGTAACCTTATGATCCCTCATGTGAAGCCAAAATAAAAGTGACTTAAACTCCAATTCATCGACTGGCCTATAGAGACTGGCTCCAAAAGAGAGAAGAATCTCATTGAACACCATGTTAAAATGGCCAACTTTACAGCAGAAAAACATGTTTACAGCCTGGTACAAAAAAAAGATTTTGGTCTATATAGATAATTTTACCCTTCATGACAACTGTGAGGAGGGTGAATGGGAGTGACCCGCTGCTAAGATGGTAACGGCCGGCTCCGCCCACTGTAAGCTTCAAAGCAGCTCATTAGAAACACACGGGTGACATCACAGAAACCACGTCTATCTTTTATACAGTCTAAGAGTACAACTAACCATAAACACTTCAACAGATTTAAAGTCAGATTCTACAGTATTTCTGGGGGTTGTGCAAAGACCCTTAATATAACAGTACACTGCAGACTCAATACAAAGACAATGAAACAGCTCAAGAGAGCAAACATAAGGCCTTTAAAAAGTTATGGGTCAAAATAGGTTAATAAGGGCAAACAGGTGACAAACATTACCAGCTACATGTTCAGGTGTAGATGGTTGTCTTTCTTACAGCCTATGTTTTTACAAACATTAAATTAAACAGCCATTGATGGCACCCTTTTGTACTAAACTGGTAAATGTGAGTTTTCCAGACCCTTCATTAATCAACAACACAAACATCTCAAATATATTGTGCAACCAAAAGAAGCTGTCGGTCTGTTCAGAAGATTTTCTCGTTTCATTTCAGAAAATGCCCACCCATTCTTAAATTCATGTTCACTTTTTCCCAGTCTCCTTCTCTTCTGTTCATGTATAAAAAGGGAATTTCAAAGGTCTCGACCTTTTAATCTTCTCCTGACTGACCGAAGATGAATCTGAACATCTTCATTATTGTCCAGTTTACTCTTTTCTCTGGAGGTACAGTACAAAACACAACAGCAATGTTCCATTAGCTACAAATACAGATAACTGATTGTTTTGCCCTCATTCTGTTTTCTGTCAGGACACTCGCTGAGATGTTGCCTGTGTGAAGGTCGGACGAGTCCTTGTTATACCTTTACTTTGTGGCCCTTGTCTTGTCTCACCTTGCTCATGTCTGAATTTTCTTTCCTTTATTTTCTTTGTCACACTTGTCTCTGTTGTCTTTTTGTCAACTTCATTTTCCTTTGTCTGTCAATGCCTGTCCAATGAATGTGTGTTTGTTGACAACACTCCCACCTGCTGGCCAGTACAGGTACTGTTTAACAGCCTGACGATGAGTGTTTCAGCTACAATTAGGGGAAAGAACATGTGAAACAACATCTCACTAACATATGGATTTCCTGTATTGGCAAAGCAAGAACATTACAAGTCATAATACAAAAAAAAATATTTTATATAATTGATGGGGCACGGTGGCTTAGTGGTTAGCACGTTCGCCTCACACCTCCAGGGTTGGGGGTTCGATTCCCGCTTCTGACCTGTGTGTGTGGAGTTTGCATGTTCTCCCCGTGCCTCGGGGGTTTCCTCCGGGTACTCCGGTTTCCTCCCCCTTGTCCAAAGACATGCATTGATTGGCATCTCTGGAAAAATTGTCCGTAGGGTGTGAGTGTGTGAGTGTGTGAGTGAATGAGTGAGTGTGTGTGCCCTGCGATGGGTTGGCACTCCATCCAGGGTGTATCCTGCCTTGATGCCCGATGACTCCTGAGATAGGCGCAGGCTCCCCGTGACCCGAGGTAGTTCGGATAAGCGGTAGAAAATGGATGGATGGATAATTGATGAGTGCTTTCAGGGGCTTTTGACAATACTCATGGCAATGCTTATTTGATACTACAAGATTTCTTGTGGACACTGTGTGAGAGATCTTGGTAATCTGAATTGTTATTTATTATAGAAAGTATAAACTTACATTGAAAACATCTGTTTTTTATGGTGCTTTGCTCTATATTCTTAACAGTTTTTCATCCCCAGTTTAATCTCAATATTTTTCCTTAAAATTGTAATAATTTAAAACATTAAGAAATCAGTGTTATTTAGAAAGATAATATGCTTGGAATCACATGCTTGATTGATACCCACATAACACAGACACATACGGCTTATGAATTAAAAACTGATTTCTGACAAACAAACCTATGTGGTGTAACTTTCATAGACACGACCAAAGGGTTGGCTTTCTGAAAACCATCAAGACGAGTTTCTCAGCATCAATATCTTTTAGCTTCCTGATCTACACATCAAGCTCATTCAACCGTGATTTAGAATGTGTACAAGGATCCCTGGCACTTAGATAAGATGTTGACAACGTACCTTACTGGTTGTACCGGTTTGATTTGATACAATCAAATTTCTTATTAAACAAGAAGCTGACTTGTTTGACTGCATTACAAAAACAATAATGTCATGACACTTTAATCCATACATTAAAATCTCATAAAAAAACACTTTCACAATGAAAATTCATTATAGTGACATTTACGTATACAACTCTAATGAGGTATTTTCATACAGTTTGTGGTTTAGGACACGTAAATTGATGTCGTCTTATCTTGTTGACCATCAAAAATAAGATCATAGAAAATACAGAGAAACAATGGTTTACATTATGACGAGTTCTACATCCTGTAATAAAGTCTGGAAATGACTTCAGGTAATGCTAATCCTGTGTGAATACTGTAGCTGTAAATGTCAATTTTTTCCTGTTTAAAATAAGTTTTCTGTAGTTCTTCAAGCAAGAATCATTCAGTTGTAATCTAGGCGGTGGGTGAAAGCACTTTGAGGCATCAATCTTCTATTAGCTTTAAGTAATGTAATTTTATTAACAAATCATTTAACTGGACCTACAGTAACTGTTATGTCTTTTTGTGCGTATTTATGCTGTTTTCCAGATCACGTGCGCAGTTATAATAACTATTAGGTTACTCAACTGAGGGAACGGAGTAGCTTACCTTTACAAATAGTCGCACCGTCTCCAAACAGCTAACTAACACAATAAAACATGATAATATTATAAAACACATGATTTTAGAAAACAAAACGGAGTTCTCTCTTTTTGGAAATAAACTCTCAAAATGTTGTTTTATGTATTTTTACTATGCACTTTGTAACTCTTTTAAACATGCTTTAAATAAAGTACTGAAAAATGTGGGAACACAATGTAATGTTTAAGGAACTGTCCAGTCCAAGAGTAACCACAAAAAAACTTTCTAAACATACAAGTTCCCACAGACATTATTTAAAAAATGACACACATCAAGGTAAAAGGTAAAAACAAGATCACACAAGAATCCCAAACATGTAAACGTACAATGCAAATATTTCGTAGGCATGTTAAGTCATTCAGAACCTTTTAGGTTTCTATGAATGTAAGAACGCCACTCATTCTGAAGTTTTACTTTCTCTTTGCATTCTGCCTTATTCAACGTCTATAAAAAGGACCCTGAAAAATCCTTTATTTTATTCCCGTCCTGGTTCACCAAAAACTGATCGGAACAGCTTCCTTGTTGTCTTTTGTTATTTTTTTTACTGGAGGTAGAATAAAAATTATAAAATTATTTCATGTTTTATTATCTATAAATATAGATGATTAAATGTTCCTCCCTCATTCTGTTCTCTTTCAGGATATTCACTTAAATGAGAGTGTGCAGGTACACACTGTAAACCCGAATAATTTGAAAGCAACTTTTTTAATTTACAGTTTAGATCAACTAGATCAACAACTAATAATCAGTTTACATCTTACATAATCAGGAATAATCAGCTTTTACAGAAAACGATGCAACACCAATGACTGTTATTGCACCTCCCACAACCTATAACTCTGAAGGATGGTAACCAAAAATACAACAAACTCTTCCAAATATCCAAGATAAATGAACATTCATCATTAAAAAGGCTTTCTCCTTCCTAAAACTCACAAAATAACACTTCATTTCTAAATTTGCTCTCCCAATGCAGTCTCACGCAAAACATGCTGGGAACTGAATTTCATTCTAAACAAATCGTCTTGAACTAACTTGTTGAAATTATGTTAAACTAACTGGAGAGTAAGAATCAGTTATAGGAACTCATATAGGAAGATCTTTCATAATTAACAGTTATGTTTTTATTACCTTAGAATAAACCATTTCTATCTACATACAGAGCGAGGCTAGATATTGAATTCCCTGACTTTAAAAAGAGTACTAACTTACTCTATCTTGCTGTCAGATCGAACGCCTTTAAACAGACTTGATGTTATCTAGATCTGCCCTGAAACGTGATGTGCAATGCAAGCATGAAATCTTTAACTTTCTCATAGTAGCTAGACCAAACAAATAATAATGCAAATGAATGAAATAAGAGAAGACGACACAAGAGTATATAAGCAGAACACTGGTTCCAGATAAACAACGACGCTCAAAACTGCTCCGTCACACAGCTAATATTACAATATATCTTGGTTCTAACAAACCGATTAACCAATGTGACTCACGTACTGTACTGATCCAAATCGAAGCAACCTCCTCTGGGACGATTTTTAGACAATCTTTTCTCACAGGTATTGGGTCTCAGTCACTAAGCATGCGTACGCACGAATTTGTGCGTGAAACCTGCGTACGAACCCTTTCAGGAACAAATCATGATTCAAAAAACGCGTAGATGTATATTTAATTTTACATTTATTTCACTATATACAGTGAAAGAATAAGAAAAGCTACGTTAGACTAAAGCTCGATCTGCGACGTTACTCTGAATAACCGCGCTTTTAAAGCTCTATCGATAACTCTGTAAACTGCGTGTCTGTATAAAAGGTGCTTTATTGTGTATTAACTGACTTTGAGGACTGTGCACTTGGAATTACTTGCGAGAGCTCGTCTGTTGACAACGTCACATGGTATTGCCTGGAGTAACTTTTATTTAAATAGCCGTTGTTGATTTTTCAAATCACCGAAACAAACACACCCCAACCCCCATCTTTCGCTTTCGTCAGCCCTCGGCTAATGTCCGTCCTGTGCACTGTGCACCTGATGCTGAATGGCTACAAGGTTGGTTTGGTACTCGGCCCGACTCTGTTGTCTAATGCGTAATTCGGAAATCGGTGACCCCACCTTTAAATGGCGACAGGTCGTAAAGGACATTTTAGGCGGAAAGCCCTTATATGGAGATGGACTGCGTGTATTTTATGCAAATGACTAAACTACTCATTCAGAATACTCAAAATTCACAAACATCAGGACGAGGTTAAGAACATATTCATACCATGTGTTGTGAATTAGGCGAAACGTTTTCGTGGGAGGTTCAAATTTGCATATAAACAAGAAAAATCCAAGCAATTATTTGTGAATGAGACTCATTGTCTTTAAACTTAATATTTGTTTCTTCTACAGATTACACCTCCGACAGATCCAAGCATGGAAGCATTTCTGACAGGGAACAGGTGAATCGAGGATTAATATAAAACAAATTTGTGGCTTGAAGTTTCAGTAAAAAAATCTTCACATTTGTGCCTAGTATTTTAAATGGTAACTTTGTTAAATACATTACAAGTTCTTCGATAATAGACTTTGAGGTTCCGTGTATTTTTTAACGTGTCCTTGCGAAAAGACAAATTTGATATATTAAAACACCCTTAATGCATGCAGAAAGTGTTTTGGTTGCATCCAAACACTCTGAAAGAGAGATATCTATGAACTCATGCATTACAGCTGTAACATGACAAGTGTGTTAAAACACAAGCATCTTTTTTTAGGAGCAGCAGAGTTTTGTGCCCTCCCTTTTCTGAACAATTACAGTATAAAGAGACACTGAAACACTGAAACCAGATCATTCCTCTCCTGACCGAACATGGATCTGCGCATCACCATTGCACTTCTCTTCATACTCATCGCTGGAGGTAAAACAAAACTTAGAATGCATCAATATGTTTTATTTGATTTACATAAAGAAACTACTAAAACTCTCTCCTTTACTTTTCTTGTGTTCAGGATACTCTCTCCAGTGTTATGTGTGCACGTCTGTTCTGAGTAATCTTTGTAATACAACACAGACATGTCCTGCTGGAGTGACCCAATGTTCATCTACAACAGTGACAAGTCTTGTTGGTAATTCTGGTTTGATTGTGGAAATTTACTGTAATAATGTAATGACAGTTAAATGGAGAGGAAATGTGAAATGAAATACAAATTGGCTTGCAACCTTTTGATATATCAAAAGGTTGCAAGCCATACATTTTTATAGAAATGGGGTTAATTTTGTATAACTGTTTCTTATTTCATGGAAGTTTGTTTAAAAGTTTTATTCTAAATATGTCTTGAACGGCTTTGTAAGCAAAAGACTTCACGTGGGCAGCATGTTGGAGACTATTGGGATAGGAATTAGTTCCTGTTATAAAGTATTTTATGTTTTTGCAGGTTCTCTATCCGCAACTAAAGCTTGTGCAGCCGCCTGTCAAGCCTCGACCATTGACACTATCGTAGGGTCAAGTACTACCAAGTGCTGTAATACAGACCTTTGCAATGGCGCAGGTATGTCCTTTGACCTCCCTACTTATATATATTAAAATCAATGAATATTTCTTGACACATTTCTACACTGTAAAATATACTAAGTTGATCTTACTTAAAAAAAGCATGCAAACCGATTGCCTAGAGTGAAATGGTATTGTTGAGTTCAAGTAACTAAAAAAATTAGTTCAGATGTACTCTTGACTTAGTGTGGAGTACTCAGAATTAACTATTATTACAAACTTAAGAATTTCCATTGGATTTATTACACTGTACCCGGACAACCCGGACAAGTTTGCAATACAAAATTTTGACTATGAAAAAGTTGGATTCAATTTTACTACAGTTCACATAAATATTATTCAAAAATGCTTAAATCAAACACCTTGACTTGTGCAACACAAAATGAGCAAGAGGAGACTGATCTCAGAACTGTATGCACAGACTATGCTCATTGGTAAAAAAAACACATACGCTTCACAGACCCTAATCACATGCACCTATCTTCTAAACAGTGGTAACCACAAAACTGAAAAATATGTCAAACTCTTCTAAATATCTAAGAGAAGTGAACTTTAAACACTCAAGTCTTTAACTTTACTAAAAACATATAAAATTATCAAATTTTTAAAAATGTACTCTCCTAATGCACTCTGGCGCAGAGCCTGCTGGGAATCTTTTCTTCGTACAGGCAGGATCTGCTCTCAACTGATTCTCGGCGGTGTAGTAAAGTAATTGCTTTGCTTGACGCTACTTGCTTGATTTAAGTAAAATATACTAAAGGCGAAAAGTAAGTTGTTTTATATCCCCTGCAAGTACTCGTAACTTAATAAAAGCTAGTAAAATGTATACATTTTACAACTGAGTAAAGTTAACAAATAATTTGTAAGTAAGGACAACAATTAGATTTTACAGTGTACATAGCAACTGCAGTTTTAATGTACAGATATTTCTTTAACACAAAACAATACATTAAGAGTCAGGTTTATGTAAACATTTGAACAGAATGATCCGTGTCACTTTTTCTGTCCACAAAAATCGCAATCCAGACTACATTTACAAGAATAATTAACACACTTTATGTGACCCTACATCACAATACCAGTCTTAGGTAGCAGGAGAACATTTGTATTAAAAGCCAAAAAATACACTGTATGGGTCAAAATTATCTACTTTTCTTTTATGCAAAAATCATTAGGATATTAAGTAAAGATAGTGGTCCATGAAGATATTTTGTAAATTTCCTACTGTAAATATAGCAAAACCTTATTTTTGTGAGTGGATGGCCTGCTACACTTCCTGTGATGGACAACTTTGAAAGCAATTTTCTCAATGTTTCGATTTTTTTCAATTGTTGTATCATAACTATAATCAATAGAAACTATATACATAAACTAAACATCAACTGAAAGCTTATTATTTCAGCTTTCAGATGATGTAAAAATCTAAATTTCTAAAAAAAAGTCACAGTTGCTGACCCCAATGTATTTTGTGTGGTAAAGATGACTCCGTAAAATGTTACACAATATGTATATTATTCTGATGTGGAAAAATGTTTCTATATGAATTAAGAATTTACATTTGTATGTCCTCCTGGTTTAATGTAGCCTATAAGTGAAGTTCTTTATTTAGCTTTTTATTACAACAAAAACCAGCACCAAACCATCAGAATCTATAGAATGTTTTTGCTATCTACAGCAAATATATGTGACAAATTTTCTTCTTCTGTTTACTTTGTGTTTTGATCAGATGGAGGCTATAAGGGCAGTTTTCTCCTCCTGCTGTGTCCAGTGTTCTTCTACTCTCTGTTTCACTGAATTCAGCACAACTTCAGATTCTTCAAGAACACAAACAACAACAACAAAAAATAGAATGTGACCCAATTTAATAAATGCATGACTATATTAAGTTTGTTTGTTGCCAAACCTAACATTTAATAAAAGATATATCTTAAAAGTATGTTTGTGTGTTGAATATGAATATTTATGCATATTGGTCTCACGTAATGTTTAAATGTTTTCATACCTAACTGCGCTGTCTATAAAAAAATGACAGAAGTTTCTCAAAGTTTTCAAGCTTACAGGTTATGTTTACCTAAACCTTCATTTCTACAGACTCTGTACAGAAATCCACAGCTTAAAGCAACTCTTCCCTTTCTCGAAAACATATAAGCTAAACATATTTTAACCAAAAACAATAAAGAAAATTTTAACTGCAAATGTAAAAGGTAACAACAAACCATTGTTTTGGCCATCATTAAAAAATCATATAAATGTATTTAAATTTAATATTTAGAAACTTTCTTCACATTCATAAACAATTTTCATGTATTGAGAACAGAGTTACATATTTTTAAAATTGCTATGACAATTTTTCCAATACGTTTAACATCCTCAAGGGTTCAAACACACCCTTTGAAGTGTATTAGGGGACTTTTAACAAAACCGTGAAACAGGATGCTTTTCAATTTTCTTAAATAAGAATTTAATTATTATAGCTCTAATTTCACCTAAAATACTGCATAATAAAACAATGGTTTACTCTTTATTTGAAACTGCCACAGTGAAAAATAAATGCACTAAAATCTATTTAAAACTTATTTCATGCTATACTGTAAAATCATTTACATATTTATGCACCTTATAAAAATACCTTGCGGTTAAACTTTTGGTGACAAATATTTATTTTTTAAAAACTTACCCTTTCTCTCAACAGGAAGTGATCTAGCTTTCCTTATTATGGCTCCTGTATGACATATCGCTAATTGCTCCCTAAACTCTTTGTAAGTTGCTTTGGATAAAAGCGTCTGCTAAATGACTAAATGTAAATGTTTATGTTCTTATGTTTTCTTCTTATATACAATTTTACCAGTTATGCCATTTTGACCTCCAGTTCGAAAACATAAACTTCAAAAAATCATTTTTGTATGTAATTTAATGTTTAATGTTGGAATGTAATGATACCGGATTTATTATCTTAAGGAATGTTTAAATTAAAACTGATTTACACACTCTAAAAAGATTAAAAGGTACATTTTCCATTATTTTACGGACATTACTGGTAAAGCTAAAATGTAATTTAATGCAGGGCAAAATGTTAATAACATATAAAACAACTGTAAAAAATGTATACGTAAAATACCTTCATATTAATATAGTGTATTGTGCCCTACTTTCATGGATTTGTAGAGTGTCGAATGTGCTTCATGGGCAGAAGGCTTCAAACGGGAAACATGTTGGAGAAGATTGGCATACCGAATAAATTCTTTCTTCATATGAAGCCTTTGATGTTTTTGAAGGTTCATCAACAGCTAAATTGTGTTCAAAGCCGGACTATAAGTGTGTAACTGAACCGAAAAGACTGACATAGGGAAAGTTTCTGCCCGGTCTTGATATTCATTATGGAAAGTATAAATTAACTTTATAAACGTCTGCATTCTTTGCTCCGTGTTTCATTCGGTTTCATTCAAATCATTGGTCTGTACTGGACCTGTCAGCAGTTTACTGGTCTCAACAGTTTTTCATCCCCAGTTTAATCTCAATATTTTACCTTAAAAATGTAATAATTAAAAAGATTAAGAAATCGGTGAAATCACATGCTTGAGTGATACCTGTCAGGAAACTCGGAGGGGAGAACCCAAATGCAGGCAGACACGGATACAAACGGTAAAACAAAACCCACGGGGGGGAATACAACATTTACATTTACATTTACATTTATGCATTTGGCAGACGCTTTTATCCAAAGCGACTTACATTGCTTTATCCTATACATTTTACATAGGTAATTGCAATCCCCTGGGATCAAACCCACAACCTTGTATATATGAGCAGAACACTGGTTCCAGATAAACAACGACGCTCAAAACTGCTCCGTCACACAGCTAATATTACAATACATCTTGGTTCTAACAAACAGATTAACCAATGTGACTCACGTACTGTACTGATCCGAATCAAAGCAACCTCCTCTGGGACGATTTTTAGACAATATTTTCTCCCAGGTTTTGTCTTTGATATAGGGCACTAAACTGTATGGATACTGTAGAGATGCTTGTATTAAACTTAATATTTGTTTCTTTTACAGATTACACCTCCGACAGATCCAATGGAAATCAATGTAACAGCTGTGATGTGAACGGATGCTCGAACAAATTAAACTGTTTAGGAACTGAAGACTACTGCATTGCAGCAAAATGTGAGAATAAAAGATATTATCCGAAACATACAATAAAATGAATTACATTTCCAATTGCACTATTTTTCAACTGTACATATTGGTTTCACAGACATTTCGTAAAGTTAGGTGAATCTGTGTAACAGCGCGTAACTTTTGGCCAGGGTTTGGATTGACCTAAACAAGTTCAATTCAATTCAAGTTTATTTATATAGCGCTTTTCACAATGTGTATCGTTCTAAAACAGCTTCACAGGGGCAAACAGGAAAAACAGAAAAGGTAAAACACAGCACAGTGCATGGTTTTTATACAACGAGTAAGATCATTCAAATAAATAATAATAAATAAATAAATGCAGTAAATAAATAAAGGCAGTCTCTCGGTGAGCAGGCCAACACTGCCCTGCTGTGGTGAGGAACCCACACTCCCATGATTGAACCAGGCTCAGCCGGGAGGGCCAGATCCCCTCTGACGTGTCATAGCTGCACTCAAACTGCCGACATGTGATTTAAATTTAGCATTTAATACCAAATATTGTAACTTCAGCATTAATAAGACAAATAGTCCGTCTTTGCTCTTGGTTGGGGTGTATTGGTCTGAGCTGGGATGGTCCGATGGTCATATTTCTCTAGGCTGGTCAATTCAATTCAATTCAATTCAACAAGTCAATTCAGAAAGATTTCATGAGTGAAACTGTGGTATAATCGTACCCACAGACATACATTTCGAAAACTTCAGTACACACATCTGATAAAAAACTGGTTTCACAAAAAATTTGTTTTTCTGAACGGTTGACATCGAAAAATCCCCCAAGACAAGTTTCTCTACATTTAGATTGATATGTGGCCTGCACAGAGTGTTCCCCTATAAACATATTACTTTATCTTTACTAAGGGCCAATGCACATGAAGAAGATCTAATCCGAGTTCCTTACCTACTTGAATTAAACTGCAGCTTTTCTAAAAAAACAAACACACACGCAACTTAATTTGCTAACAAACAGCCAATTGGCGGCTTCTTTAGTTCCACTTACGAATTGTTTAAATGTAAAGACATTATGAAAATTCAAAGCTTTCCTGTAGCTCAATGGTAAGAGCATTGCGTTAGCAACGCAAGGTTGTGGATTTGATCCCAGGGGATTGCAAATACCTATGTAAAATGTATAGGATAAAGCAATGTAAGTCGCTTTGGATAAAAGTGTCTGCCAAATGCCTAAATGTAAATGTAAAACCTTTCATCTAACAGGAAAAAACTGAAATCATCCAAACATGTCAAACAACTGTATTGGTCAAAACATTTGATTAATAATCAAAAGACAGAAACAACCCAAATCACTGAGGGTCAGTGACCCAGCGGCCACCCTCAATCTGGTTCAGCCGGCCTGTCGAGCCTTTGCTCGGGATGTTACCGCTGCGCATGCTAAAGCTACTGGTAGCCAGAGGTGAGAGCTGAGTGATAGGTGGGGACCAAGTGTGAGGTAGTTTCCCTGAAACAGGGCACGTCAAGCCCCCCTCCAGAGGTGCTATTCCTACTCATTAGATGCCTCAGTTAAACAGAGTTCAAGATTCAACATTAAGAAAGAGACTGAGCAAAAACGGCTCACATTTGCCAAAAAAGTATCCCAAACCTCTCTGGGCAAATATTCTCAACTCAACATTATTTATATAGCGCTTTTCTACAATTTTCATTGCTACAAGGCAGCTGTTCATGAAACATATTGACTATAAGCAAAACTTTAAAGTTATACACACTGTAACGAATTGCTGTAAAAACTACAGCGTTATTTTACAGAAGCTGACTGTATTTTAAATAATACAGAATATTGCTGTAAAGTGCAATGCATTGTGGGGTCACGTGACGGATTAACTCAAATGTACAGAATAATGCTGTAAATTTCAAATCTACAATGGCGGGATGATCTTCAACAGTCGAGATTGGGGAAGTGCGCAAAATGAGTGATTCACACCTGTGGTAAGTGATTTATTACGTTTATTTTCTCCATATTTGTTAACTATCATACTGGTAACATTATATAGAAGTATCTACAGTCGCGTTTCATATTGGTAACCCGGTATTCAACCTCCATCCGCGGGGACCGAAGGAGTCTTGCGCGGGGTTTCAGCAGCGCCGTCGCGGTAAGATTTCAAACATTCCCCGTCGCTATAGCACCTGAGGACAGAAGTTGTTCAAGTTATTTCGAGGTTTTGTACACAGCAGGAGCGAAGGCGGTATGTGAGGAGCTACAGTTCATTGTATTAGTACATTGACGGTTGTTTGTTTAATATTGAACATCGCGCCCGCCGTAGACACGGTAAAAGTTACATGCTTCGACTGTTGGGATTCACGGGAATTTACTATTGAATACCACACTCGGTCGTGATTATTTTGTGGTGTAAATTCAAATTTGCAAATGCAGTTATCCGTTAAACCGAGCGCCCAAATTAAAACGAGTCACCAAAGCTTGAGGTAAGTCGATGTTCACGGAGGATAGCCCGGTAAAGTGATTAATGTACGTAACGAGCTAGAAATACAGTATATATAACGGAGGCCAGCTGAGAGCTTGAGCAAAAGACGTTAGAGACACCCTCATCGTTAGAGCAGAACTGTCCCAGATAGGACCGTTGGAGGGTAAGAGTGAGACGGCCCGTTACAAATAACAGTGTGACAATTTCTTGATCGTGACATCCCAAACGTTAATGGCTTACATTTCTGTATAAGTACGGTTTTAAGTGTAAGTTACTCTGTGTAATTTGGTTAGAGTTTGTTTGTAGAGTCACTTATACTTAAATGTAGTTTAAATGTAAAAAGCTTAAAGATAAAATTGTATTGTATCTATTAACTATTGTTACATGTGGTATTGTTTGTTTTAGGACACACTTTGCCATGCAGGCCACTGGATACTGACTGAAGGTTAGGTTGTGTGTGACTGTGCTCAGCACAGCTTCATGTCTGGCCTTATCACTCTGTTCATAGCATGTTAAATATTCAATCTTCAGTACCAGGATGGGGCAGCGTCTATCTTGGAGTCCACTGAAAGGTATTAGTTGAACCACTTCCTTACCTGCATTTTATAGATATGTTAATGTTATATACCTGTTTAGAACTTTAAAACAATATTTCTCAACGAGAGATGGATTTTTTTAGTGCAAACTATTTACAAGTCTGCCCTATTTAACGCTAGCAAGCTGATCATTTAATTCATGTGTTTTAATATAATATATTTTGTATATTTAATATACAACATTTTGTTTTTCCTGACTCTTTGTAGATATTAATCCAGAGAGTGGAACAAGAAGCGTCATCTAAAATGGCAGGATACAGAAGAAACAGGTTGCAGTGAAACCACATGTTGCCGCTCTTCTAAACACAATGATGAATTTTCAGTGAAATCGATGAAAAGTAAGAAGCACGTACGAACGCACGTACACACACACACACAGATCTCATCATTGAATTACATTATTGTATTATTCTCTGTCTCTGACTGTATATGTTGTCCTCTGTTTTTCCTCTGAGTATAAATATATAAAATTATTCTCTTTTTTCTTTTCCATAGTTCCAGCTACTTGTTGTGCTCTGATGGATCAAGATGTGGAACGTTTTACAGACTCACTTGGGCTTTGTTATGCGATATTGTTACATGATGGATATGTTGGTTAAGGTATTGTTTAAACATTCCTTGTTTAAAGAGCCATGTTGGCTACTATGAAGTTGTAACTAAATAAAAATATTTAATGTACAACAAGGTACAAAATTTGTCTGTAATTTATTTTTGTATCAATTAAAACATAAATAAACAGTGTAAATCCAGTATGCAAAACATACTGGATATACAGTGATTATGTATTTCTTCTAAATAAAGTAAATTAAAATCAAGCAATTGGCTGTAAAAAATACAGCATTATACTGTTTCAATTCAAAATTACAGTTTTTTCCTGTATTATGCCATTACAGAAAATGGCTGTAAATTAAATTACAGAACTGTGGCTGTAAAATTTACAGTATCTGGCTGGCAACCCTGCTGCCAGTAATTTACTGTAAATTTTACAGGATTTTTTTACAGTGCAAGTAAAAACAAAAAAGGTGAACACACACAGAAAACAGTCACGCACACAGGTTCATACAAACCCACATGCAAAACACGTACTCACAACTCCACACGTACTGACACACATGTTGAGTTTCCATGTTTTAACGGGGACTTTCTGTCACGAAATACAGGGGAAACAACCCAAGCGCAGGCAGCATTGAAGGAGGCAACAAATTATTTATTTTTACACAAGAAACCCAAAACGAAAACCCACGGGGGGGGTAAAACAATAACCTCAAGGGGAAATAGAGACTAAAACTTGACAGAATATAAACTAACTAAGACTGGAATAAACTGGAAACATGAACTAAACACTTAGTAAGACTAGAGACGATCACAGGCAAAACAACAAATGGCATAAAGGGAAATCCACAAATGGTACAAGGCACAGGCACAAGGAAAAGCATATAATTGTAAAGGTCCGCTGAATACAAATGACTGAGCAGGACAGTGAAACATGGGGACTATCTTAAGGGACAAAATCAACAGGGAACAGCTGCAGGGATTAACTAATTAATTAACACTAACTAGGAAATAAGACGCTTTGGACACTGAGGAGACTAAGAGAGCATATTGAAGACTGAAAGGGTCAAAATGTCTCTCTCTACATAAAACAGGGAATCCTGCCATGATTCTGCCACGGGAACAAGAAAGGCATGACAAGATGAGGCAGAATCATGACGCAATGGTTTCTATACTGTACAAACTTTATAACATATTCCCTACCTCTAAACCGACCCTTAAACCTAACAATCACACAAAACTTTCTGCTCTTTTAAATTTTTCAAAGAAGTTAAATCCGTCATGGGGACCCAAAAATGGCCCCACAAGGATAATCATTTTGGATATTGCCATCTTTGTGACACACACACACATACAGTGTGATTATTACAGAGAAGCACACATTTAAGATAAAGGAGGGAGAAACACATGTCAAATATTAAACAGGCTATAAATTCCCATAATAATAATTAAAAACTAAGCAGAATATTACATTTAAAATGTTATTATTAAATACCAAAAATGTAAATTCTACAGCTGATGTCATACCAAAAATCTTGTTTTTCCTGTGTGTTCTGTGCAGTTCGGAACATCTTGTTTCTACTTCGATGAATGCCCACCCACTCCGATATTTGAGTTTTACTTTCTTATTACAGCCTCCTCCTCTTTTGATCTTCTATAAAAAGGGCACTGGAAATGGATCTTCATCATTTTAGTCACCTCATGACCAACGATGGATCTTTACATAATCGCCATTGTCCTTTTATCTCTTTTTGCTGGAGGTACGGTACAAAACTCAAAAGTGTATTTGATGTTGTATTAGCTATACAAACAAAGATGAAATGATTAAATGTATATCCTTAATTCTTTTTTTTTTCAGGACACTCACTCCAGTGTAATGAGTGTACAAATATGACAGGTCCTTGTGTAGGCGAAGCAAGGAATTGTTCCCTTCTGCTTACTGGATGTGCAAGTGCTACAGTAGTTAAACCTGATGGTGAGTAAAGTTTGATGAAAAGGATAAATATTGAAGGTTTTATAATAAATATTGAAGGCAATATAATTTCAATCACCTCTTAGACGCACACACACACACACACACACACACACACAGAGTTTGCTTTTAGAAAACCTATAACCAAGAACCCTTCATTACTCTATTGGTCAGGTGTGAAGTATCAAACCATCTTTTTTGTTTGTTTGTGTAAGGAAACAACAATGTGGTGACCACTCAGGTTAAGAGTTGTAATTCGCCACTGAACTGTGTTAGTGGATCTGTTAATTTTGGCATTGCAAGAGCAACAATATCTATGAAGTGCTGTAACACCGACCTCTGTAATACCCAAGATGTCCCAGGTATTGTCTTTGATATAAAGCACTTTATATAATGCTGGCAGTAAGCATAAGATTGAATGATAAGGTGTGTTGTTTCTACAGATTCCAACACAATCACCCCCAATGGAAAACAATGTTACTACTGTGATGCGAACAATTGCTCAAACAAATTAAAATGTTTAGGAACTGAGGACTACTGCATTAAAGCAAAAGGTGAGCATTTGGTAACAAATAAATATCTTCTTCCCAGTTTGGGATGGTATTTACATCATTGAGGAAGATTAGATTTCATTTTTATTCAAGATATATTTTATCATGCATATGTGAGTCTGTGAAGTCCATATATGAACATATGCGTCACATGCTTATTTTATCAGATTTCTGAATTTTCAGTTAAGAATGAATTGCATGTCACTCATCAATCACTCAACATATTTTTTCTTAGCAAACAATGACTCTCTGCCAGCGACTGTAAAAGGATGCATCAGTAAATCTCTCTGCGATATTACATCACTTGTGCCAGGTGGTTACAGGGACATCTCATGTTGTCAGGGGGATCTGTGTAACAGTGCTAAAAGCATCACTCTGAACCTCCTCCTCCTCTCATGGCCGTTCTTCTTCTACAGACTGTTTCACTAAATTTCACACTCTAGTCAAATGTTTTAGATTTTGTGGTTAGGCTAGTAAAACAAGGATGGAAAGTTTTATGTTTAAACATTAAACAGCTCATTACTGCAACTACCGGGTTTGACATATTTTGTAATAAAATACTTGTTTTCTTTGTATTTCTTTGGTGATATGCTTTTAATGAAACAGATAATCTGGAAACAAATTAAATAAAATCATGGGTTTTAAATCAGAGTTTTTATTTTATTAAAGGTGTACAATACTGAATGAACAAAATATGATGGTGATAATGTAAGTCAAATATATATACATAAATCTAAAAAATAAACCATTAATAGCCATTCCAATGCTGTCAGCTTTCTGTTGTGTTTTAAATGATGCACAACGAATTCTTCTTCTTCTACATTGCCGGATCTAGGACGTAGAGCAAGGGATCGTCCCTACCTGCATCGACCTTCCCCTTGGCGTCTTGGCGATTCCGGATGTGTTAGAGATTTTTTCTAAAAGGTCCTTTTCAGGACTTGGAAATTCACTTGGGTGCGGCACCCTCATCGAGGAGGGGAACGGACACGATCGCTGCCGCAGTTGGCTGCCACCCGTGGGAATCGGCCACGCCTACCGTCCAAAGCGTGTAGGCATCACTGGTGTCGAAGGCTTGCGCTGCTGCGGGCGCGGGACAGACAGCCTCCTCTCTCTACGCCATGGCCATCCTGCAGGTCCGGTTGGCCAAGGCGTTGAGAGAGCTCCACGAGGGTAAGGCCGACCCGGGTATAATGCAGGATATCCGTGCCGCCACTGACAGCGCTCTACGGGCGACCAAGGTGGCGGCACAGGCCCTGGGTCGGGCGATGTCCACGGTAGTGGTCCAGGAGAGACGTTGCGCATGTAACGGAGGCAAGCTAGTGTAGAGCTGTGCAGTATGTAAACCTCACTTCCCGGCCTCAAGGACTCTCTAGCGACAGACGCTAGGGACTGCGGTCTTTAGCCTCCTCGCTAGAGCGCCCGACTCCCGTGCCGAACCGACTCGGTTCGAGGCCCGCCTGTGCAGGTGTGGTTCGTTCCGTTACATTGGTGCCGTGACCCGGATTGGGAGTGAGGTTTAGGGGGGTGAGTGTAACGGAGGCAAGCTAGTGTAGAGCTGTGCAGTGTGTAAACCTCACTTCCCGGCCTCAAAGGACTCTCTAGCGACAGATGCTAGAGACTGCAGTCTTTAGCCTCCTCGCTAGAGCGCCCGACTCCCGTGCCGAACCGTCTCGGTTCGAGGCCCGCCTGTGCAGGTGTGGTTCGTTCCGTTACACGCAGAAGAGTGACACCGAGAAAGTCCGCTTTCTTGATGCACCCGTCTCGCAGGGTGGGTTGTTGGTAACACCGTCGCGGACTGCTCTCAGCAGTTTTTGACGGTGAAGAAGCAGATAGTGGCACTTAGCCACTTTTTAGCGCGTGGCCGTCTAGAGGCCTCCCACGTGACGTCTGCTTCCCGGCAGCCCAGGCCCAGGAGTGTTTGTGGATAACACTCCCACCTGCTGGCTGGTAAAGGTACTGTTTAACATGCTGATTGTGGGTGTTTCAGCTTCTGTTTGCGGAAAGAACATTCGAAATAACATCTCACTAACATACAGATTTCTTGAATAAGAAAATAATAAAAATTCATTTTATTGTGTCTAGCAATATTTTTATTGCTTTTAACAAGGCAATGCTTATTTGATACTTCAATATTTATTGTTTGTAGTTTCACACGCCGGATCCTATGACACTTTGTGAGAGATCTGAAATGTTTTTTTACCCATTGGCAAATCCAATATATGATGAAAAAGTCATTTTTAGAATGAATTCAATTATTTAAATGTCTGAATCTTAAGCATATTTTTCCCCAGTATTATGAAAGCAGTACCTGTATTTAAACACGTTTGAATGTGCTTCACATAAATTGTAATGTATCTTCATATCAGACGAAGGTCAAAGCTAAATGCATCCCATTCAACAAACAACATGATTTCATGTATGATTAATGATTTAGGATGAGATACACACCAGAAGCTCAAAAGATAAAGTTTGTTCTTCAATTCTGCTGTTCACTTGAATCAGTTTGTATCATTTGTCATCGTAAATAAAGTCCATACATACACTGACCAGCAGATGGAAGCAGACTGCCATTT
Source organism: Triplophysa bombifrons (assembly GCA_029783895.1). Taxonomy (NCBI): domain Eukaryota; kingdom Metazoa; phylum Chordata; class Actinopteri; order Cypriniformes; family Nemacheilidae; genus Triplophysa; species Triplophysa bombifrons. Next base: position 2,171,422 of record CM056466.1, read on the forward strand.
GCGTACAGCAGGCACCTTTCATTAAGCAGCCATGAAGATCAAACAACATTGAGATATTTCTGCGAATTTGTTTTGAGAAAATTGAAGTATCGAAAGCAGTTTCTTAAATGAGCGAAGTAAAAACAAGCATGATCTTTTGACTGACAGTTTCAACAATTTCTCACCATAAAGTGATCTCATCAGAGACTGGAAGCCTAAGGTACCTTCACATTGACATTGTCACTACAGCACGAGCACACAATCCCTCATAGAATTATCCCTGCGTAAGTGTAAAATCACTTCAGGTTTGTGTTGTGTACACACATATGCGCCGACTCAGCGGTTCATGTCCGGCATCTTTAAAGGGGTCATATGGCGGAAATACGTGTTTTTCTGAGTCTTTGCTGTGTTATAAGTTGCCCATGCATGTATTAGACACGTAAAATTGCAAAAATGTTAGTCTCAGAACAAAAAATGCATTCCATCTAAAAGCGTATGCGATTGCGAACCCATATCTGCCTGAAACGCCTCGTGTAGCCACACCCCCACGCATGTATTTCACTTCGTTAAGATTTAACTAAGACCGCCCACATGTATGTGCAAGGTGGGCGGTCTTGTAAATCTTATCGTATCATCGCTGCCTGATGTTCCGAATATAAGAGGCGTTACATTTCCATGCAGTATTTGACCAATCACTACGCACTAGTGACCTGGCCAATCATAGCACACCTCGCTTCTCAGAGTGATGAGCTTTGATGAGCTTTGTTTCAGAGAGGCGGAGCAAAGAGGAGATACAAACATGCACAGTATGTGTTAAATACAGCGTTTTTTAATCGTAAATCGTGTATACACATTTTATTACATCTAAAGCAAATAATAATATTCGTTCTAGCAATGTCACATGACCCATTTAAAGCGCTAGGACGGCGCCATCTATCAGTTTTAAACGATATCCAAACCAAACGTTATATCCACCGTTTATATAAAAAACTCAGCTGAACTTTGTGAATGCAGTGCTCCCTCTCTCTTGCTCCAGCTGGTTGACGTGTCAGCATGTTCCTTCTTCCACTCCCTGTTTGACATGTGCGCGTGCTCTTTCTTCTCGCTCTCGCTTGATGACGCGTGGATGTGCTTTTCCGGTAGAAGTGTCAAATAAGGGACTGAAAAGACTTGTTACGGAAGGGAATTTCATTTTCGGAAAAAAAAACTTTTAGACTGTATCAACCACATAAATTCTGCGTAATACTCCAAACTCATTTTTATCAAGTTCACCATGTCAAGCATGAGAAGCCAGCACGTTTAACACTGTAAAGAAGTTGGCATGCACGAGACACCGTTGAACCACCCCTTTAATATTCCCAACACAAAATAATTAGGTAACTTATTTAAATAAATGAAACATAGCCTTGGCTTCAAAAAGCAGTTGACCTTTTAGGTTAAAATCTTCAAATCTTTTAGTACATTTGTATTTACCCTTTCATTAATATATACTAGTGCGGTTGTATTGTGATCACTCTGCAAAATGCATTATTATTTGCTAAAATGACTGTTCTACATAAACAAAATAAAAACAATTAAGTTATTAAGATAACTATTTAAGCATGAGCTCAACAAAGGATTATAAGTAACAGAAGATTGTTAGTCAGATGAAGGTCCTTAGGGGTTAACAGTACTAAGGTTTTGTTTTCTGGGAAAGAACATTTGTGAGAGGGCTTCCTCTGTCACAGTCCTCAGTCAAACATTACATTAAACATCTATTGGGGGTCCCTGTGCAGTTAACCAGCAATAACGTTTCTCCATCCACTATTACTGCTAGGGAATCCTAAATAAGTGCAACCAAAGGATCCTGTAGGTTTGTGAACTCAATAGAAAAAAAATCTCAAATTAAGCTTGAGTACTTAGACACTTGAGTTCTTACACAGAGTACTTACACTTGAGCGCACCATCCCTTTAAGTCACTTCTTTAGTGCAGGTTGGCATTTAGATATATTAGATGCCTCAGCTTGGATGGGCTGATATCTTCTTTTTGGTTTTTCGCTCATTTCTTACAACAAGCTTACACTTAAATCCGGCTCCCCCGCCTCTCTCTGTCGCTCTGTATCTGGCCTGTACCACTACACTCGCTATCATCGGATCCTTCTCTCACATTATGTTATTATCCTCATCTGTCCTCCCATGTGATTGGCCAAATAAAGTCCCGCCCTACCTGCGGCTCAAGATTCGGCTCTCCCCGATGGGAGTCGGCTCTTTTTGTTTGCTACAAAGAGTCGGCTCTTAGTGCCGCCTTGTTCGCGAACGACACATCACTAATGCATGAGAAAAAAAGAACCATTGGAAGGATAAATAATGAGTTTATTTAACTTGAAATTACAGGTACATGGGAATGGTTTGGATTTACTTAAAACAAATTGTCAATACTACTTACATTTATTTTCTTCATACAACTGAAAGTTTTATATGTTCAAATTACTTAAAAAAGCTGCGTCAAGTGGTTCCACGTAACAATATTAAGTAAATTCAACAAATCCATTTTTTGAGTGTACAATAGTATTGGATGCCTCGCATGTTTGAAGAGTATTTAGTTTGATCAAGTTTATGAAAGAGAGATACAGCTTTACGATAATCTCCGGAAAAACTCGAGCTGCTAGAGGTGAAACTAGATTGCCAATTGCCACTCGTCGGTTGGCTTGTGGACGGGCTCTTTCACCTTTATCTTGCAATGCTTTTCCGTGAGAATGGAATTTATAAAAGGAATAGGATCCCTGTGATGACAAAGGGATCCAGAATTAGAAAAAACTTTCCAAAACAATTTGGAGTGCTGGGGGAGTGTATCAAGTACAGAAATACTACGTCATACGTTCAACTTGACCATGTTAAGAGTGAGAAGCCAGCATATTTAACAGAGTGCATGACCAATCAATAGCTCCGCTTTAAAGCCTCACCCTGTTTTGATCGTCCATAAAAGACCATTGAAAAGGGCTTGTCATGTTATTCACCTCCTGACTGGCCAAACATGCATCTGAACATCTTCACCGTTCTACTTTTCGCTCTTCATGCGGAAGGTACAGAACAAAACACAAATGCTTACTTAATTTTTTTAGCTACATAACAGATCATTGATTATCTCTTCATCATTCTGTTTCCTATAGGACACGTGCTCAAATGTTATCAGTGCACAGATCTGCTGGGTCCTTGTGTGAAGGAAGAGATGATGTGTTCCACTCAAGAGGCTTTATGTTCAAGTCAAACAACGGTACAATCCATTGGTGAGTTGAGTGTTATAGAGCATCTTGTGTGCTATTGTTGAATGCTTTAGTGATAAAACATTGATGGCAAATAAAGGATATTAGGAGTTTCTAAGAAGCATCCTGTGTGAATGTTATGTGAGAGATGACTCAAATTCTGACTGTTATTTACATATCCACATATTTACTCTGTTGGGTGCTGTGTCATTTGCGGAAATCTCCACAAAGATAAAAACGCATGAGAACGAGCAAATGATGAGTAATATAAAATGAATGAGTAAATATTGGATATGTAAATAATACACAGATATGTGTCTGTAGTTCAGAGTGACAGTAGTTTCAGTAATTGTAGGAAGTGAATTGTTAGAATTCGTCTGTTCTTGTCTTATGTTAATGTGTGTTATATTTGGCTAAAATCTCAATTATATTTAAGTTCTGCGTCAAGCGTTTCTGCATTATTCCTGCTAAACACATAAAACTGTTACAGCCGTATATCCTGAAGGCAATCTGAGGACTATACCTATTGAAGCAAAATAAATGTAATGCACATTTAGATTGTGAATAATAAGATTCGCAGGAATGAAATCAGCACAAATAATGACAAAATCTGCAAAGTGAACCAACCCTTTAAACATTTTTTTATTTTTAGGAAACGCTTCACAAAGCACAAAGATAAAAAGCTGTAGAGAGCCAAAGGTGTGTGTTAATGGATCTGTCAACTTCGGCATTACAAGAACAGCAACAACTATGCAATGCTGTTACACAGACCTCTGTAATAGCCGAGATGTTTCAGGTATTGTCTAATATACAACCAGGGGCATATCACAGAATCTCGGGCCCTGTACAAAAGCAATGTGTGGGGCCCCTCCATGGTGTTTCTAAGTATATTGTTATATTAATTTATAAAACAACGCTGAATCTCATTTCTGCATGAATTGTGATATACTTAAACAACTATCAATTCATGTTTTAGTGGATACTTAGGTGATCTATTAATATTCAACTATATAAACTATATATTTACACATTTAATTAACAATAAAAATCTAGTAGGCCTGCAAGTACTTGTACTGAATAAATGGTAGTAATAATGCCACTTCATGACTGAGATTGACAATTAATATTTCTTAAAAAGCTAAATGCTTAGTCGAGTTTGTCAAGAAAAATGGCTCCCCTCTTATCAATTTTTATTCAAAATAAAAAGGCCTAAATACACTAACACATCTTTTATTACTTAAATATTTATTGACCATTTTAACTTTAGCATGTAACTATTTTAATTGATTTAAAATATATATATTTAACAGATCAAATAAAAAAGGCAAGATGTTTGTCCCCTTCATGCGCTCCATAGTCCGGTGTACATAGTTTTAAAGTGATTGTTTTGATGTTAGCATACTGCCCTGATTATTCAATGCCAACTTTTTTTCAGCCACACAATTGTAAAATAATAATAAATATATTTTCAGGAACTTCAAGGCCCCTCACATACCAATGTCTTATGTACTCAGTCACCCTTTTCCCCCACTTACTACGCCCCTGTATAAAACACACATACTGCACATATATAGCATATAGCTTAAACTGAAATAACAAGATTTATTTATTCTACAGATTCCAGCTCTAAAAACCCCAATGGAAAACAATGTTACTACTGTAATAAGAAAAGTTGCTTTAATAAAGTAAACTGCGCAGGATCTGAAGACCACTGCATTAAAGCAAAAGGTGAGAATTTGGTAACAGAATAAGAACATTTTCTTGAGTAGATGATTGTCTTTATAAGTGAAATACATTATTGTTCGCTCATTTAAGACTCAATTTCTGTTTTCTTTACATTAGTAATTTCGGAATCTATCTCAATGACTGTTAAGGGATGTGCATCTAAATCCGTGTGTGATGTCCCATCACAAATATCTCAAGTTTATTCAGACGTCTCATGCTGTGAGGGGAATCTGTGTAACAGCGCAAAGAGCATCACTCAGAACCTCCTCATTCTCCTCTCATGGCCGTTCATCTCCTACACCATGTTTCACTGAATTCAGCAGAACATCACACTCGGCGAATGCGACACATTAATACTTTGTGGTAGGACTTATAAAAAATTGCGCATAGGGAAAAGATACTGAAGATATACTGTAGACTCATAAATGCAACTACAGTCAGACAAACATCACTCAATATGACCTGAATTTTCTTTTATGTTAACCCTTTCATACATGAATTATGATGATCTGATTAGTTTTTCATTAGTGTTTTCATTGTTTTTAGGGCATGGGAAAAACAAGATTTTGATCACTTTGTGAACATCTTAAGAGATGACAGTGTACAGATTCACTGGTGTCCATTAGTGATTTGGCAGTATTGCACCTGAACACAATGATGCCGATAAAGCACCTTTGAATTCAAATTTGGACATACAGTATAGTTTTTCCAAAGGGTATTATATTTCAGTTTTTGGGTTTAAACTACACTGATCTGCACATCAGGGCAAAAGATCATAGCAAATAATAAAATGACATCAAATGACGTACATTAACTTGACCAACTTTTAAAACAAAGCGATGAGGAAACATTTTCCTTTTTATGTTGACATAACATCCTTGTGTACAATAAGAAGAATACTATTCAAAATTCAACAGAATATGTTAGAAAGAGGCTAGGCGGGTTAGAGAATTGAAATGAACAGGGAGCGTGACATGCCCTAATCCACAAAAAACACTATGAGATCAAAGGAAGAAAATATGAGTCAGATTACAGTAAACACAGGTTCAAAAGAATTAACATGATCAGTGTGTTTATTTGTTATAAGTCTGCTTATAAGTCATATTTTTAGGAAACATCTAGTGTTAGAGTGTAAAAAATTATAGAAATACATGGATAAAAGCATCTACAAACAGATAAAAGATGTCATCAGAGGTTTATTTTCAAAACCATGTCCTCAGGGGTTAACAGTTTCTTTTGTTTTCTCTGAAAGTGCCCTACCCTATTGCCTTCTTTACAGACACACCCACTTATGGAAACCTTTGAGGTGTGTTAGGCAATGGTGATTAAACAAACTCAAGGATGTTCAGCAAAGTGATGTGTAATACAAAAAAGTATCACAAACATTTTGTTTTGTTTTGTAAAACTATGGCTTGTTAATTAAAATTCAATAAAAAAGAATGTTATGTTCAAAGGTTTGTTTTTGGTTCTCTAGGAACCAAAGGGGTGATATGACATGGCTGAAACGAATATTATCATTTGTTGTAGATGTTTTATAATGTTTATCAACGATTTAAGTTTCAAAAACGCTGTATTTTTCCCATACAGTGCATGTTTGTATCTCCTCTTTGCTCCGCCTCTCTGAACAGCAAGGTGTGCAATGATTGGCCAGTTAACCAGTGCGTAGTGATTGGTCGAATACTGCAAGCGTTTGACGACAATGTAACGCCTCTTACCATATTTGGAACATAGGGGCTGGCTGCAGCCGATGGGGCGAGTGGAGCTCCACTCAAAAGCGAAATACGTCACCTCCTCTCGAAACCCGAGCGGATATACATCACCTAATTCTGACCTCAACCCGGAAGTTATTTATGAAACTGTGACGTTTTAATGTCACTGAATACTTGCAATGTTTTAATGCTACAAAATTATTGTTCAAATTTGTGTTACTAAATCCAGACATTGCTTCCAGGTTTGTATTTAGAAAGTAAACCACAGTAAAATGTTGAATAATTTCCACAAATTAAGCTTTTATTGTTTTGAGTAAAAAACACAAACTATATTTACAAAACACATCAGCTGCAAGTAACAGTAAATAACGATCAACGTATGATCTTCTCCTTTTTTGCTTTTAATGGCGGGTCGCAACAACATCTTTAGGTGTGTGTTATATCACCGACTAACGGTACCGGAGTGTGTAACTTCAGGGTTTTCAGAACTTCGGTAGATTATTAAAAGAATCTGATTTTCTAAACCTGTATTTTAAAGAAATCCATGCAGCATCAGTTAAAATTGGCGAGACATCAATATTGATTGTCAAAAATATATAAATCCAGCGTGTTTATTCATCTTTTTCGCAAAGCAGTGCATCATAACATCCGTCTTGCAAGAAAAAAGGAGAAGCTTCGCGCCAGAACGGAAGATGTGTGACGTCTTGTGAAAAGGGCCTATTCACCGACTGGCCGCTGGAGGCTAACTATAAAACATAGCAGAATCTCATTGAGCCCCATATTAAAATGGCCATCTTTACAGCACGAAAAAAACATGTTTTTACAGACTGCAACAAAGAAGTATTTGGGTCTTTATAGGTAATTTTGCCCTTCATGACAACTGTGAGGGAGTGATTTTTAGATTTTATTAAGCCTTTAATTTCTGCATAATTAAGGGCGTGGTCACTTGAGTGACAGATGTCCATTTAGCTTTCAAATGCACCTTTTTTGTGTAGTTTCAGGTAACTTACCTCAAGACAAAGCTGTTAACCGCTGTAAATATTTAAATGTAAACCGCCAATACTTCAAGCTTGGGGGCCGTGGTTCGTTTCAGAAACCATGCAGGTCAGTTCTACCCATGTAACTAAGGTGTAAACTCTTTCACCGCCATTGACGAGTTATCTCGTCATTTAAAAAAATAATTTACGGCCCAAGACGAGTTATTACGGCAATCAGTGTTTGTACTGTTGTACAGCAGGTGGCGCTATTACACACCTTTGGGAAAAAGTACAGAATCCCAGAATCTAGAACGTATGTTTTATCTGTTTTTAATGATTGTTCTGAGTGAAATCTGGGCGGAATCTTTGACAAAAAACGTTAATTATCTCAGCTGTTAAATCAAAGTGATGCATTTTTGAAGAAACCTACCCACATCTACGGAGTGATAAAAAACGAACAAATGAAGATGGAAGAATACGTTTTTTTTTTTGTTTAAAAGCTGAGACTCTGTTCTTTCAATTGACATATTTGTCTATCTATTCTTTACAGAAAATTTACTGTGAGCCATTAAAGTTGGTTGAAAATGTAAAAAAACGCTGGCGTAGGCTGGTGACTTTTTTTAAAAGGCTGGTCGGGAACGAGTTAATACGTAATGACGTGTTAACATGTGGTTTTGTGAATGCACATTGGACCATGCAGCTTGACCACCACCTACTGTCTTAGTGGTATTGCTCAAGCAAACAGAACCAACATACTAGGCATGTAAATTGCAACCTTTTATCTAAAATACATTCTGAACAATGAATTTTGCGAGCAAAGGTTGTCTACAACTATATAGAATGATTACATAATGAAATCAAATGGTGTTTAAATGGACCTTTGAGTTATATAAATTGGGTGAGTTTAATTGCATATTTTCTTCAAATAAAATTTTGACAAATATTTATACCATAGCAAATTTCTATAGACAAGTTTTTTTACTGACATGTAAAAAACTACATGAATATCAATATTCATATATCAACCCCTATGCATTCATTTATGGTCAGTGAGCCCATTTCATAACATCCTTAAGACTTATAAAAGCAACCTTGGTGTAGTGGCATTAAGTCAATGTTTTTACTGGTTATTTGTTATCACATATTGGTATTCACCTCGGTCTTCTTTATTTCCAGTGTGTTAGTTGTTTAGGTGTGGAGAGGGGGTGCGCAACAGGATGTCCAACGCAGCCAATTTTGATGACCATACAGCCAAACTAACTTATGACTTGTTTGCTTGTTAAATAAACAAAATGGTAAGCAACAGTTTTGTATGGATGATTTGCTAGGTGTAAAGAATCCACACTGACACAGGGAGAACATGCTCCACAATTAAGGGCTTTCCTTCCCAGACTGGCCTCCAGTCAGTGTCAAGTTATTTGGTATTTGAAGCTGGTTTACTGAGATATCTTTGTGCATTGTTCTGCAATGTTTTTCAAGGTTCAATGGACTCCGTAACATAATTCAGTATTGCACTTTACAATCAGACGCAACACCTATTTTTTAAAATTTAATTACAATAAATAACAGCGTATTTTATAACAAACTGTTTTCAGGCGCTGGGATGTGAGCCTATTATGTACTAGAAAATGAATGATTTGAGCATGTGCAAAAAATAGGATACAGTAAATAGGTTACAGCTGACAATAATAATAGTCTCGGTCATGGGCGTCACAAGCACTATTTATTCAGCACTATTTATATAGGCTCTAGTACCAACGGAATAAAAACGCTAACACCTTAGCAATCAGTCAACGAATCATTAAATAAACAAGCTGAAATAATCTAAACTAACAACAGGCAACAGTCCTGTTCCTCAGTTATAGGCCCTGTTCTTGATTTACAGCGGTCACTAGCGTTCTATTATAGATTTTGATGCAGGTAAGAGATCGTGCGGCATAAGACTCTCGAAAGAGCCATGTATTTTTATTACATAAAAGAGAAGGTCTGTGGGTTTTAAGTATAAAAAGAAGGATAAAAGTCAGGCAGGAGCTATGACCTGCGCTAATATTAGAAAGTCTTTACAGCAGAGACACGTTTTGACCCGCGGCACTAAGCTTTTATCAGATATTCTCATAGATATCTATGGAGATACTGTCCAGACGTTTGAGAGAAAGATCGTCTGAAATTCATCCCCGAGGAGGTTGCTATGAATCGGTTTGACCTCACGCACTACCGCGGCTCTCCTGTTTTTGCCAAGTGGTTGATAGAAGTTTTGAGTTTGGAGTTAATTTTAAGTTTAATCTTCCATGATTAGGTGCTTCTTGACAGTTTTTTCTTTTTTTTCATTTCCCTTTGATTTTAGGAGTAAGTTATGGTTAGTGTTTGTCTGGGTTTAGGTTTCATTTATAAAAATATTGTCCTAAGGTCAACAATATGTTGTTGTGAGGATATCAACCACTTGGCAAAATACGTGAACATATTCGGTTCTCGCTATTTACCCAAAACAATACTGATTTGTATTCCTTGTAAAAAAACATCATCCTTGTGCAAATGCTTCCCGTCAGCGTGCAAATCTTGTCTTTCAGGCTTATTGCTTGAATGGTAAAATACACATAATATTATGTCAAACTGTAATGTAACTGAAAGGAACAGAACGCTAGTGTAGACAGCTCTTCAACAAAATACATTTATTTAACATGGACAAAACAGAACTCAAAATCAAGAACAAAATAGTAGACCGTAACAAAACTCAAGACTTAAAACACGTTTCCTCATCTTCTGCATAAGTTCAGTCTATTATTTTCTGTGTTGTCTTGTGTTCTGTCTCAGTCACCTAGACTTAAAGGAGGGGTTAAATTAGCCGGTTCTGCCTATCTTGTGTTAATCTTGAGTACCTGTAGAGTCGTATTGCGTCCTTAATATCTCTGTTTAGTTATCTCACATTTACAGAAGACAGATACAGCTATACGATTATTTCCCAAGAAAGCCGAGCTCCCGGGGTCGTAATGACGAGTACGCGCAGTCTCTGCGTTACGTCCGCTAGCTGTTTCATGCATTCACTGTACCAAAAGGATTCTTTGTTGTCATAACCTTAACTATGGCTTACTGTTTGGTCGAGGCCATCGGAACCCGAGTCTGTAGTAGAACAAGAACCCACAACAGCAACGATTACAGATGGACGTCTCTATACGGTAAACATATACGCTATTTTTAAATCGTATAAATCACCATTCATGTTTTAATTGTCTTCTGTATTTGCCCGTTTGTGAAATGTGTAAGTGCATTAGCACACATTGTCGGTCTCTATTTCTTGACAGGTGCATTACAATGCCAACAGAGAAGGTAATGCTGTCATGAAAAGTATTTATATTATTTACATGTATTCATTTTATTTATATTATTTTCATGTATTCAATTGTCAAACTTGTTTATCCAAAGCGTCTTAAAATGACTAGATCATGCATTACTCCAAACCTTGGCACTAATAACATTTCTATTCCTTGGATTATTCGACAATGCCTTATTAACAAGTATTTAAAGCTGTTGTTCTGTAAACTGTCTGTATGTCATTATATTAATATATTTATAAACTGGGGATTACCGTTTAAACATACATACATGATCCACACAGTGTGTTACACTGCCTGCATAGTCATTATCTATTCTATAAATGTTGAAAATAACACTGCAATTGTAAGGTTAAGTTACTGCAAATTACATCTGTAACATGATGTCGTGTAATAATTTTTAGTAAGGTAAGGCAAAGGTAACCTCTCTGCAATGTATGACTGAACATCCCGGACTGGAGTCCAATTGCGTGAGTCTCTATACACTGCAGAACATAAATAATATTTACAGAGCTGACTAGGCATGGGCCCGTATGCGATTTTGACCGTATGATAACATTTGGCAAAAGTGTCAAGGTTTCCCGGTATTTCATTTACAACAGAAGAATGTGATGTTTTCATGTGTTATGTGTGTACTTATTTTTAAATGATGTTAATGGATAATTATAGATTAACAAAGTTCGGGAGAAGCCAGAGCATATAATTAAGACCGGCTGGTTCGCAATCAGCAATCATAGACTCCAACCTATCAGCTCAAGCGAACCAGCACTTAAGTAGACCAAGATTCTTACCTGAAGCCATCTCAAAGGATTACACATCCCACCACCTCCCCGGCTCCTCTACTTGAGCTCATGTCGATAGCAGAACTCCGGGGGGTGAGTTCTGGGTTCGGCCGTTTCCGAGCTCGGCGCACTCGCCCCTATTGGGGGGTGGGAGCGTTCCGGGATCGGATGGAATCGGCGAGCTCGGAACCTGCCCCCCGGACAGCACGCCAAACACGCATACTTTTACTACCCATGCTATCTTCATTATCTGCTCAGGTGAACTCGTGAACCAACATTCATAGAACATATATGTCATGTAAAAATAAAGCCTTATATTAAAATACTCTTTCAAAAGATGTACTTTTGTCGTAGCCAATACATTATCCCTAAACATCAAACATTGCATTACATAACTTATGTATTTTTGTGTAAACACAGCTCACACCTTAGAAAAAGTATCACAGAAAAGTTTAGTGGTTTTGAAACCTTGAATCTTTCAAACTTTGGTAAAGCCTACCTTAAAACCAGTAATCGGCCCAAAGAATTGACTATGGTCCACTCAGGAGAACGGAGGAGGAGTGAGTAACTTTAACATATAGTTAAGCAAATGTTCATTTTACATTACTGAAATGTCACGTCATCAAACCAAAGCAATTAAAAATATATATGTTTTTTTTGTAAGCAAACTTTCCATAGAACAAATGAACTTAAGAAATATTAATTATATGCTAAAGGACATATAAACAATCATCTTTGCATATGTATTAATGTACATTGTTTATATCAATACAAATATGAGGTTTATGTTGACAATATTGGAATAAGTACACAACTCTTTTACAGACTTTTCTGGTATTTGGTCTATCGCATCTTTGTCAGCTGGTGCCATCTCAGCAGACATGTGCGTGTGGTCATTCCTGCATGTGTTGTCCAGCGGATTCGCCAGGAGTTTCCTGATGCTGGGAATTCCCATCCATCACTGGATTGAACCTAGACACATGTCGGGCAACCAGGTCCTCTTTTAATGGCTTGTCACACTGCACAGACAGGTCTTCTGGAATGGGAACTTTTCTGAGTTCCTCAACAAAGTCTTCAGGGCTGTCAAACAGTTCTGTGAACACCGGTGTCATGAGGTCACTGATGTATCCTGGAATGGAATTGTTTGTGGTTTAAACGTTTTAGTTACCCTTGCATTATTTGATAATGTATGTTCTGTTAGAAAAGGCGAGTGCTTGATTTAAGGTATAGCCACTCTGGTAGGAAGATTTGTTGATGTAATCTATACTCTATAATGTCTGTTGAGACAGAAAATCCTTTTTATCATATGTTCGTATAATCTCATTTCTATACTACAATCACACTGATATTGACAATATATCTCGGGCATAACTATACAACACTTTAAGTACTGTTTTACATTCATGACATAAACAACTCCTGTAAAACTTTAAGCAGCTACCTGTATTGCAAACTATATAAACCGTAGGTTAGGCATGTGGTGAGAGAGCAAACCTGAAATGTTTTTTAGATAAACAATGGGACACCTCTGGTTGTAAACAAATCAAATGCATGTAAATGAATCATTACGTAATTCCAAAGAGACTATGCATCCCCAGTATGTGTTATTCAGAACAAGTTGAGCTTTCCTGTAGCTCAGTGGTAAGAGCATAGCGTTAACAACACATGGTTGTGGGATTGCAGAAACCCAAGTATAAATGAATAGGATAATGCAATGCAAGTCGATTTGGATAAAAGTGTCTGCCAAAAGCTTAAATGTAAATTCATACTTTCAAACATTTATGAAATTTACTGTAACGCTCATATCGGGCATGTATCGCTTGTGAAAGCTCACATAAAAGATTACAACACAACTTAAATACTGTACCATACCAGTATACAGTATGTTTAAAAAGCCATAATTTCATATACATTACAATATCATAGAATGTGATTCTATTTTAAAACTCTGCTATCGTGACACCGGTCCAAATAATCTTGTTGTTTACATTACATGCACTGAGATGCCAATTGCTTACAAAAAATACTTTTCACTTTTATAGTTGGCACCGTCCGTCATTCATTTGCAAGCAACTTGAAAATCCAGAGTAAAACTGGTACTTGTTTGAGAAACAATCCTTCAAAATCAATGATGTTCACAAACAAAAACATTTTCACAACTCCGTCCGGGAAATACAAACTCCATCCACTGCTGTTGTGACACCGGGTCCTTTGGAAACCTGAATAAGGCTTTTTTCCCCTCACATACACAGCACACCTCTTTCACCGAGGCTTCTCTATGAAGGAAACATGCTGATGGGCATGCTCTTCTGCTCGCTCTCTGGCTCATTCATGGGCTTGTTCTTACAGGAGAATAGACAATAACACCAATAGCCAAACAAGTACCAACTGTCAACTAGACTTTGAAAAGAAATTACACAGCGGGATTAGTTGTAAACACCAAACTAACCCCAATGTGTGAAAAAAAGTGTTCAAGACAACACGCCTCACCTTACTGCTGGATTTAAACGGCAGCATTTTTAGCAACAACTTTTATTTAAAAATAAAGTAAATCTAGCATTTGATTCAGAAACATTCTAACTCTTAGGTTTAAATCCTAAAGTTGCCATCAGATTATTTACTACAATTGTAATGAACTTTTCATGAATGTATACTAGTGCGGTTGTATTGTGTTCACTTGGCAAAATGCATTCTTATTTGCTCAAAAAAACTGTTCTACATAAACAAAATAAAACAATAAAGTTATTAAGGTAATTATTTGAGGATGAGCCAAACAAAGGATTATAAGTAACAGAAAATTGTTAGTCAGATGATGTCCTTAAGGGTAAACAGTACTTAGGTTTCGTTTTCTGGGAAAGAACATTTGTGAGAGGGCTTCCTCTGTCACAGTCCTCAGTCAAACATTACATTAAACATCTACTGGTGGTCCCTGTGCAGTAAACCAGCGGTAACTCTTCTATATTTACTATGAACTATTGCACAGGAATCCTACAAACTTAAAAGTGCAACAAAAAGACCCTGAAGGTCTGTGAACTCAATAGAAAACATGCACAGATTAAAGTTTCATTTCCTCAATAAATCTCCACCCTCTTTTGATCATCTATAAAAGACCATCGAATAACTTTTCATGTTATTCACCTGCTGACTGACCAAACATGCATCTGAACATCTTCACCGTTCTCATTTTCACTCTTTTTGCTGAAGGTACAGTACAAAACACAAGAGCTTATTTAATATTTTTAATAAATTATGTTTTAGCAACATAACAGATAATTGATTGTTTTTTCATCATTCTGTTCCCTATAGGACACTCCCTCAAATGTTATAAGTGCACAGGTCTGCTGGGTCCTTGTGTGAAGGAAGAGGGGACGTGTCCCTTTGAAGATCCTGTATGTGCAAGTCAAATAACGGTAGAATACAACGGTGAGTTGAGTGTGATAGAGCATCTTGTGTGGTATTGTTTAATACTTTAGTGATAAAACATTGATGGATTGATTAAAGGATATTAAGAGTTTTTAAGAAGCTTCCTGTGTGAATGTAATGTGAGAGATGACTCAAATTCTGACTTGAGAGCACAGACACACCTCTGTGTTTTATTTACATATTCAAATATTTTCTCTGTTGAGATTTCTGCAAACAAAAAAAAATTAGAAAATGCAAATGATGATAAAAATAAACCAATGAGTAAATATTGGATATGTAAATAAGACACAGATATGTGTCTGTAGTTCAGAGTTACAGTAGTTTCAGTAATTGTAGGAAGTGAATTGTCAGTATTTGTCTGTTCTTGTCTTATGTTAATGTATGTTATATTTGGCTAAAATCTCAATTATATTTAACTTCTGCGTCAAGCGTTTCTGCATTATTCCTGCTAAACACATAAACTGTGACAGCCGTATATCCTGAAGGCACTTTGAAGACTATTCCTATTGAAGCAAAATAAATGTAATGCACATTTGTATTGTGAATAATAATAGTAGGTATAGCAGAGGTTTGAATGAAATGAGGGTAAATAATGACAAAATCTGCAAAGTGAACCTACCCTTTAAACATTTGTAGGAGACGCTTCAAAAAGCGTGCAGATAAAAAGCTGTACAGAGCCAAAGGTGTGTGTAAATGGATCTGTCAACTTGGGCATTACAAGAACAGCAACAACTATGCAGTGCTGTAACACAGACCTCTGTAATAGCCGAGATGTTTCAGGTATTGTTTTATATACAACACTATACACACTGCACATACTGTAGACTAGAATTATAATCAAGATTTATTTATTCTTCAGATTCCAACTCTAAAAACCCCAATGGAAAACAATGTTACTACTGTAATAAGGACAGTTGCTTTAATAAAGTAAACTGCGCAGGATCTGAAGACCACTGCATTAAAACAAAAGGTGAGAATTTGGTAACAGAATAAGAACATTTTCTTGAGTAGATGATTCTCTTTATAAGTGAAATACATTACTGTTCGCTCATTTATGACTCAATTTCTGTTTTCTTTACATTAGTAAATTCGGAATCTATGTCAATGACTTACAAGGGATGTGCATCTAAATCCATGTGTGATGCCGTATCACAAGGACTTCAAGAATATGCAGACGTCTCATGCTGTCAGGGGAATCTGTGTAACAGCGCTAAGAGCATCACTCAGAACCTCCTCATTCTCCTCTCATGGCCGTTCATCTCCTACATCATGTTTCACTGAATTCACACTCGGCGAATGTGACACATTTATACTTTGTGGTAGGACTTATAAAATTTGTGAATAGGGAAAAGATACTGAAGATATACTGTAGACTCATAAATGCAACTACAGTCAGACAAACATCACTCAATATGACCTGAATTTTCATTGTGTTTTCTTTGATGTTAACCTTTCATACATGAATTATGATGATCTGATTAGTTTTCATTAGTGTTTTCATTGTTTTTAGGGCATGGGAAAAACAAGATTTTGATCACTTTGTGAACATCTGAAGAGATGACAGTGTACAGATTCACTGCTGTCCATCATTGATTTGGCAGTATTGCACATGTATCTAAAAATATATATATAAATCTAAAAATACATGGATAAAAGCATCTACAAAACAGATAAAAGATGTCATCAGAGGTTTATTTTCAAAACCATGTCCTCAGTGGTTAACAGTTTCTTTTGTTTTCTCTGAAAGTGCCCTACCCTATTGCCTTCTTTACAGACCCACTCATGGAAACCTTTGAGGTGTGTTAGGCAATGGTGATTAAACAAACTCAAGGATGTTTACCAAAGTGATGTGTAATACAATAAAGTATCACAAACATTTTGTTTTGTTTTGTAAAACTATGGCTTGTTAATTGAAATTAAATAAAACGAATATTATGTTCAAAGGTTTGTTTTTGGTTCTCTAGGAAACAAAGGGGTGATATGACACGGCTGAAACGAATATTATCATTTGTTGTAGATGTTTTATAATGTTTATCAACGATTTAAGTTTCAAAAACGCTGTATTTTTCCCATACAGTGCATGTTTGTATCTCCTCTTTGCTCCGCCTCTCTGAACAGCGAGGTGTGCAATGATTGGCCAGTTAACCAGTGCGTAGTGATTGGTCGAATACTGCAAGCGTTTGACGACAATGTAACGCCTCTTACCATATTTGGAACATAGGGGCTGGCTGCAGCCGATGGGGCGAGTGGAGCTCCACTCAAAAGCGAAATACGTCACCTCCTCTCGAAACCCGAGCGGATATACGTCACCTAATTCTGACCTCAACCCAGAAGTAATTTATGAAACGGTGCTGTTTTAACGTCAATAAATACTTGCAATGTTTTAATGCTACAAAATTATTGTTCAAATTTGTGTTACTAAATCCAGACATTGCTTCCAGGTTTGTATTTAGAAAGTAAACCACAGTAAAATGTTGAATAATTTCCACAAATTAAGCTTTTATTGTTTTGAGTAAAAAACACAACCTATATTCATAAAGCACATCAGCTGCAAGTAAATAACGATCAACCAATGATCTTCTCCTTTTTTGCTTTTAATGGCGGGTCGCAACAACATCTTTAGGTGTGTGTTATATCACCGACTACGGTATCGGGGTCTGTCACATCATGGTTTTCAGAACTTCGGTGGATTAATAAAAGAATCTGATTTTCTAAACCTGTATTTTAAAGAAATCCATGCAGCATCGGCTAACATTGGCGAGACATCAATATTGATTGTCAAAAATACATAAATTCATCTTGTTTATTCATCTTTTTCGCCTTTTCGCAAAGCAGTGTATCAGAACATCCGTCTTGCAAGAAACAAGGAGAAGCTTCGCGCCAGAACGGAAGATGTGTGTCGTCTTGTGAAAAGGGCCTATTCACCGACTGGCCGCTGGAGGCTGACTATAAAACAGAGCAGAATCTCATTGAGCCCCATGTTAAAATGGCCAACTTTACAGCACGAAAAAAACATGTATACAGCCTGGTACAAAATATTATGTTGGTCTTAATAGGTAATTTTGCCCTTCATGACAACTGTCAGGGGGTGATTTTTTTATAACCTATCGTTTAGATTTTATTAAGAATATTCTGCATAATTAAGGGCATGGCCACTTGAATGACAGGTGTCCATTTAGCTTTCACGTGCACCTTTTTTGTGTAGTTTCAGGTAATTTACCTCAAGACTAAGCTGTTAATCGCTGTAAATATTTAAATGTAAACCGCCAATACTTCAAGCTTTGGGGGCGCGGTTTGTTTCAGCAGGAACGCGAACGGGGACAGTACTTTTAACACGAAACGCGTGAAATTTGTATGGAACCCCAGGTGGCGCTCCTTTTATGGCGCTCCTTTTATGACGCTCCTTTTGTGTCATTCCTTTACTGACCAAGCTCACATGCGTCTCGACGTGCGTGTAGACATGCGTGTGGAGAACGTACGTGCGTCACAACGTGTTTGTGACTATAATCAGAGTGTAGGCTATTATGCTACTGTCACACTATAAAGCAAAAATTGGAGAAATGCATGTTTAACCATAGACTGTGAATCAAAAGCAAAGCTTTACTACAGTAACCATATTAGGCTATATGTTTTATTCATTAAATAATTTTTACCACCATTTCATTTCTGGATAAAAATCTATCATTCTTTATTTTGGAATATTTTCTAATCATTCCCTAAATGTTACAAGCAATTTGAGGTTATGTACCGTGCCTTCCTACGAATATATGGTTCAGTGTGAACATTTTCCGACTTGTAATTGGAGCCATTCATAGTTTCCTTCTAACTGTAACATGTCTGTTTCTGGTTTCTTAAAAAAAAAAAAATGTATTACCATTACCAACGAGGATACATACAGTAGAGACCCAGAGGCGAACCTCGGATGCTTTTTAGGATATCAGCCACTAGGCGGCGCATTTTGGGTTGAAATGCCAACTGGACAACAGATTTACAGAATAGCGCAAAATAAATGATCAAATTAAGTCATCAGCAAATTTATGATACAGTTCATTTTGGATGGTCATGTTTTATGTTATCACTTTGGCAAAATCGTATAAATCACCATTCATGTTTTATTTGTCTTCTGTATTTGCCCGTTTGTGAAATGTGTAAATGCCTCAGCACACATTTTCGGTCTCTATTTCTTGACAGGTGCATTGCAATGCCAACAGAGAAGGTAATGCTGTCATGAAAAGTATTTCTATTATTTACATGTATTCATTTTATATTATTTACATTTGGCAAACGCGTTTATCCAAAGCGTCTTAAAATTACTAGAGCATGCAATACGCCAAGCCTTGGCACTAATAACATATCATACTCTATTCCTTGGATTATTCGACAATGCCTTATTAACAAGTATTTAAAGATCTTGTTTTGTAAACTGTCTTTATGTCATTATATTCATATACTTATAAACTGGGGATTACCGTTTAAACATACATGCATGATCCACACAGTGTGTTACACTGCCTGCATAGTCATTATCTATTCTATAAATGTGGAAAATAACACGGCAATTGTATGGTTGAGTTACTGCAAATTACATCTGTAACATGATGTCGTGTAATAATTTTTAGTAAGGTATGGACACGAATACTTCAGGCACCAACCTCTCTGCAATGTATGACTTAACATCCCCGACTAGCGTCCAATCGCCTGAGTCTCTATACACTGCAGAACATAAATAATATTTACAGAGTTGACTAGGCATGGGCCCGTCTGCGATTTTGACCGTATGATAACATTTGGCAAAAGTGTCAAGTTTTCCAGGTATTGCATTTACAGCAGTAAAATGTTCTATTTTCAAATGTCTGTGTACTTTGCAACCGGGCACAAATACATTTTATTTTTAACCAACATTCATAGAACATATATGTCATGTAAAAATAAAGCCTTAAATTATAATACTCAAAAGATGTCCTTTTGTCATAGCCCATATATTATGCCTACACATCAAACAATGCATTACATGACTTATATATTTTTGTGAAAACACAGCTCACACCTTAGAAAAAGTATCATAGAAAAGTTTAGTGGTTTTGAAACCTTGACTCTTTCAAACTTTGGTATACCTTAAAACCGGTATTCAGCCCATGCCTACAGCTGACAATGGCCCACTCAGAAGGAGATCGGAGGAGGAGTGAGTAACTTTAACATATAGTTAAAGAAATGTTAATTTTACATTACTGATATGTCACGTCATCAAACCAAACCAAATAAAAAATATATGTTTATTTTGTAAGCAACATTTCCATGGAACAAATGAACTAAAGAAATATTAATTGTATGCTCAAGGACATATAAACAATGTACATTAATACATATGCAACGATGATTGATGATATCAATACAAATATGAGGTTTATGTTGACACTATTGCAGTAAGTACACAACTCTTTTCCAGACGGTTCAGGTATTTGGTCTATCGCATCTTTCTTTGTCAGCTGGTGCTATCTGTGGTCATTCCTGCATGTGTTGTCCAGCAGATTCGCCAGGAGTGTCCTGATGCTGGTGGGAACTGCGTTAGCTTCCGGCCACCACTGGATTGAACCGAGACTCATGTCGGGCAACCGGCTTGTCACACTGCGCAGACAGGTCTTTTGGAATGGGAACTTTTCTGAGTTCCTCAACAAAGTCTTTAGGGTTGACAAACACTTACGTGAACACCGGTGTCATGAGGTCACTGATGTATCCTGGAATGGAAATGTTTGTGGTTTAAATGTTTTAGTTACCCTTGTCATATTTTATAATGTATGTTCTGTTTGACATGCCGAGTGCTTGATTTAAGGTATAGCCACTCTGGTAGGAAGGTTTGTTGATGTACTCTATACTGTCTGTTGACAGAGAAAATCATTTCTATCATATGTTCGTATTGTCACAGGCCGGCTCATAGCCTGTGGCAAAAATGAGGGGACACGCACAACAAGGTATAGGCCAAAAAAGGTTGTCTTTATTGTAAACCCAAACTATTAACTTTAAACAAAGAAAAAGGAATGAGGTGTGATAATGTCACAATGTAAAGTGTATGCAAAGTGCATGGATGTGTGAATCTGTGGGTGTGTGAACATGACTGAGTGGAAACTAAGTAAAGTTACATAGGAACAGACAAAACAGGATCATACCTGGAGGAGCAGAGAGAGCGAGAGTGGTTAGTGAAGCAGTTTAAATACCCTGAGCCCAGGTGGCTCCAATCACTAACGACCCTCCTCTGCCTACAGGAGGAACCGCCCCTGCGAAGCAGAGGAGGGGCCGTGACAGTATAATCACATTGCTATACTACAATCACACTGATATTGACAATATATCTCGGGCATTACTATACAACACTGTAAGTACTGTTATACATTCACAACATAAACAACTCCTGTGCAACTTTAAGCAGCTGCCTGTATTGCAAACTATAGGTTGAACAGTAGGTTCGGCGTGTGGTGAGAGAGCAAACCTAAAATGTTTTTTAGATAAACAACGGAACACCTCTGGTTGTAAACAAATCAAATGCATGTAAATGAATCATTATGGATCATTCCAAAGAGACTGTGCATCCCCAGTATGTGTTATTCAGAACAAGTTGAGCTTTCCTGTAGCTCAGTGGTAAGAGCATAGCAAGGTTGTGGGTTCGATCCAAGGGGATTGCAGATACATAGGTATAAATGTATAGGATAATGCAATGTGAGTCGCTTTGGATAAAAACGTCTGCCAAATGCATAAATGTAAATTCATACTTTCAAACATTTATGGAATGTGAAAAGCTGTGTGAAAGCTCACATAAAAGATTACAACACAACTTAAATCCTGTGCCATACCAGTATACATTGGTAAGACTTTAAAAAGCCATAATTTCATACACATTATAATATCATAGAATGTAACACTTTCTATTTTAAAACTCTGAAATGGCTTACTGCTATCGTGACACGGGTCCAAATAATCCTGTTGTTTACATTACATGCACTGAGACGGCGATTGCTAACAAAAAATACTTTCCGGCTGTGGTTCAGACTCCAAATTGGTCACTTTTATAGTTGGCATCGTTCCGTCATTCAGTTGCAAGCGACTTGAAAATCCAGAGTAAAACTGGTACTTGTTTGATAAACAATCCTTCAAAATCAATGATGTTCACAAACAAAAACATTTCACATCTCCGTTTGGGAAATTTCAAACTCCATCCACTGCTGTTGTGACACCGGGTCCTTTGGAAACCTGAATAAGGCTTTTTTCCCCTCACATCTAAACACACACCTCTTTGGTGTCATTATAAGCTCTATCAGCTAAAACAACTACAAAACACTATTACGCGCGACGCTCACCACGGCTTCTCCAGGAAGGAAACATGCTGATGGGCTTGCTCTTCTGCTCGCTCTCTGGCTCATTCATGGGCTTGCTCTTACAGGAGAATGGACGATAAAACCAATAGCCAAACAAGTAGCAACTGCCAACTAGACTTTGAAAAGAAATTACACAGCGGGGTTAGTTGTAACACCAAACTAACCCCAATGTGTGGAGAAAAGTGTTCAAGACAACACGCCTCTACATTACTGCTGGATTTAAACGGCAGTGTTTTTTGCACCAACTTTTATTTAAAAATAAAGCAAATCTAGCTTTTGCTTCAGAAAACATTCTTACTCTTAGGTTTAAATCCCAAGGTTGCCCTCAGATTATTTAGTACATTTGCATTGACCTTTTCATGAATGTAAACAAGTGTGGTTGTATTGTGTTCACTCTGCAAAATGCATTCTTATTTGTTAAAAAAAACAGTTCTACATAAACAAAATAAAAACAATAAAGTTATTAACATAACTATTTAAGCACGAGCTACATAAAGGATTATAAGTAACAGAAAATTGTGAGTCAGATGAAGGTCCTCAGGTGTTAACAGTACTTAGTTTCGTTTTCTGCGAAACAACATTTGTGAGAGGGATTCCTCGGTCAAAGTCCTCAGTCAAACATTACATTAAACATCTACTGGTGGTCCCTGTGCAGTTAACCAGTGGTAACTCTTCAATATTCACTATTAACTATTGCACAGGAATCCTACAAATTTAAAAGTGCAACAAAAAGACCCTGAAGGTCTGTGAACTCGATAGAAAACATGCATCGAAACATCTCCACAATTAGAAAATTGAAATGAACGTGGAGCGTGACATGCCCTTATCCACAAAAACCACTATGAGATCAAAGCAAAAAAATATGAGCCTGAGTACAGTTAACAAGATTCAACATGATCAGTGTGTTTATGTGTCATGAAAGTCTCGGAAGAGAGACAGACACAGGAGAACCCAATTGCAGGCAGCAAAGAGACAAGGTGGTGAAGGGGTTAACAAGGATTTATTATACACAGAACACTACCAAAAGGCAAAACAAAAACCCACAATCGGGAAAACAAGACAGGAATATATATTGCAAAAACAGGAACACGGACTGACTAAACTAACAAAACAAACACTGGGAACAAACGCTAAACTGACACTTACTGGGACACGTGGAACAGGGAACAGGAACAATGACTCTGGCAAAGAACAGCAAGAACGTAGAGCAAACAGGAATCACATACAAACGCAATGAACCGCACAAGACAATGAAACAAGAGGATTCTTATAGGAAGACAAACACTGGATAATTAATTGGGGACAGGTGAAACAGATGAAACACTAAGGGGAGGCTAATGACACGAAATGGCGGGAAACACAGACGAGACTCGGGGAGAGTATGGAAGGCCACAAGGGTCAAAAATATCTCTCCCCACATAAAACAGGGAATTCTGTTCTGGTTCTGCCCCAAGACCAAGAATTAGCCAGACAAGATAGGCAGAACCATGACAGAACCCCCGCCTTAAGGAGCGACATCCTGACGCTCCTCAAGGAGACTCACAGGACAGGGCAGACTAAGAACAAGACAAGACCGACTGGGAAACAGACAAAAACCAAACAGACAAGGTGAACATTATCAGGGGCATACAAGACAAAATTACCCACGGGTTGGGGTGGGACAACAAAAACAACAGACAAGGGAGGGGGGGTGGGGGCAGACAAGACAAAGGAAGTCCAGAAGGGGTAGGGCTGGGTGGGGAAGTTCCAGCCCTTGGGGACGCGCCAGAGCGCGGAGCCCCAGGGGGCTTGACAGGAGAAGTCCTTGCCCTGGGGAACGCGCCAGAGCGCGGAGCCCCAGGGGGCTTGACAGGGCTTGGCGCCGGTCGGTAAGCCGGCAGGACAGGGCTTGACGCCGGACTGGATTCCGGCTGGAACATCGACTGCTGGAACGGGCTTGGTGCCGGTTGCTGGAACGGGCTTGGTGCCGGTTGCTGGAACGGGCTTGGTGCCGGTTGCTGGAACGGGCTTGGTGCCGGTTGCTGGAACGGGCTTGGTGCCGGTTGCTGGAACGGGCTTGGTGCCGGTTGCTGGAACGGGCTTGGTGCCGGTTGCTGGAACGGGCTTGGTGCCGGTTGCTGGAACGGGCTTGGTGCCGGTTGCTGGAACGGGCTTGGTGCCGGTTGCTGGAACGGGCTTGGTGCCGGTTGCTGGAACGGGCTTGGTGCCGGTTGCTGGAACGGGCTTGGTGCCGGTTGCTGGAACGGGCTTGGTGCCGGTTGCTGGAACGGGCTTGGTGCCGGTTGCTGGAACGGGCTTGGTGCCGGTTGCTGGAACGGGCTTGGTGCCGGTTGCTGGAACGGGCTTGGTGCCGGTTGCTGGAACGGGCTTGGTGCCGGTTGCTGGAACGGGCTTGGTGCCGGTTGCTGGAACGGGCTTGGTGCCGGTTGCTGGACCGGGCTTGGTGCCGGTTGCTGGACCGGGCTTGGTGCCGGTTGCTGGACCGGGCTTGACAGCGGCTGGGCAGCGCTCTCTGGCGGCTGGGCAGCGTGCTGTGCCGGTTGCTGGACCGGTCTTGGTGCCGGTAGAAGGGGAGAATCCGCGGCCGGGCTGGCTGCTCGGACCGTCACATCCCCACGGCGCCCCCCCAAAAAATTCTTGGGGTTTGACACCACCGGACTTGGGAACACAGTACTCGGGAACACAGGACTCGGGACCTTGGCAGGACTCGGGACCTTGGCAGGACTCGGGACCTTGGCAGGACTCGGGACCTTGGCAGGACTCGGGACCTTGGCAGGACTCGGGACCTTGGCAGGACTCGGGACCTTGGCAGGACTCGGGACCTTGGCAGGACTCGGGACCTTGGCAGGACTCGGGACCTTGGCAGGACTCGGGACCTTGGCAGGACTCGGGACCTTGGCAGGACTCGGGACCTTGGCAGGACTCGGGACCTTGGCAGGACTCGGGACCTTGGCAGGACTCGGGACCTTGGCAGGACTCGGGACCTTGGCAGGACTCGGGACCTTGGCAGGACTCGGGACCTTGGCAGGACTCGGGACCTTGGCAGGAATCGGGACCTTGGCAGGAATCGGGACCTTGGCAGGAATCGGGACCTTGGCAGGAATCGGGACCTTGGCAGGAATCGGGACCTTGGCAGGAATCGGGACCTTGGCAGGACTCGGGACCTTGGCAGGACTCGGGACCTTGGCAGGAATCGGGACCTTGGCAGGAATCGGGACCTTGGCAGGAATCGGGACCTTGGCAGGAATCGGGACCTTGGCAGGAATCGGGACCTTGGCAGGACTCGGGACCACAGGACTCGGGACCACAGGACTCGGGACCACAGGACTCGGGACCACAGGACTCGGGACCACAGGACTCGGGACCACAGGACTCGGGACCACAGGACTCGGGACCACAGGACTCGGGACCACAGGACTCGGGACCACAGGACTCGGGACCACAGGACTCGGGACCACAGGACTCGGGACCACAGGACTCGGGACCACAGGATTCCGAGCTGCCCTCCGTTGCCTCTTCTTCTTCAGCCGAGCCACCCGCCTGGTGGTCGGCTGAAGGAACGAGGTGAAGGGGGTTGGCGGCTCGGGATTGGAGGCTTCTGATGAAGACCCCCAGGACTCCCGTCTCTCCCGCTTGCCAGTGAGACTGGGAGATCGTGGAGAGGTTTCAGAGGCGGAGGAGAGATGTGTGGCGGTGCCCACAACCCCGATCTGCAGAGGACCCCTCTCAGGAATCGAGATCAGCGGAGAGGAGTAGCTTGATGAAGTCGTGGACTCCGACCGAGCCGCGGCGGTTAGCCACACATTGTCGAAGTCCAACGGCTCCATCGCTCTCATCTCCGCCCGAGAGAGTGGGTCTCTGAGACCGGTGTTAAACAGCACCGCCAGTTCCTCCTCCCCGAAGATGCCTTGCTCGGCAATGTCAAGGAACCTGTCCACATACTCATCCACAGTCTCACTCCCCTGGCGAAGACTACAGAGGCGACGGGCAAGAGCGCAACGGCCAGTGTCCATGGCTGCTGCCTGCTGGGTTCGGTTCTGGCGGTTCATTCTGTCATGAAAGTCTCGGAAGAGAGACAGACACAGGAGAACCCAATTGCAGGCAGCAAAGAGACAAGGTGGTGAAGGGGTTAACAAGGATTTATTATACACAGAACACTACCAAAAGGCAAAACAAAAACCCACAATCGGGAAAACAAGACAGGAATATATATTGCAAAAACAGGAACACGGACTGACTAAACTAACAAAACAAACACTGGGAACAAACGCTAAACTGACACTTACTGGGACACGTGGAACAGGGAACAGGAACAATGACTCTGGCAAAGAACAGCAAGAACGTAGAGCAAACAGGAATCACATACAAACGCAATGAACCGCACAAGACAATGAAACAAGAGGATTCTTATAGGAAGACAAACACTGGATAATTAATTGGGGACAGGTGAAACAGATGAAACACTAAGGGGAGGCTAATGACACGAAATGGCGGGAAACACAGACGAGACTCGGGGAGAGTATGGAAGGCCACAAGGGTCAAAAATATCTCTCCCCACATAAAACAGGGAATTCTGTTCTGGTTCTGCCCCAAGACCAAGAATTAGCCAGACAAGATAGGCAGAACCATGACATTATGTGTTATATGTCTGCTTATTAGTCAAATTTTTAGGAAACATCTAATGTTAGAGAGTGAAAAAGCCTAAAATCATCCAGATAAACAGATGTCAGCAGGGCTTTATTGTCAAAACCTTGTCCTCTGTGTTTAATGTTTAATATTTTTTTAGGTTTCATTTTCTCTGAAAGTGCCACCCTAGACTTGTCTTCTGCACCAATTCATGGAAATCTTTGAGGTGTGTTAAGCAACGGTGATAAATCAAATTCATCAATGTTGACCAAATTGATGTGTAATATAAAAAAATAAGAGCAAGAACATTTCTTTAGTTTACTAAAACTATTTGAAGGTTTGTTGATTGAAATAAAAAACAATTGAAAAAACTTAAGCTAAATGAAAATTAGAAATGTTGCCATAGCAATAAACTGGGGGATTTTTCTTGGCTGAAAAAAAAACAAAAAAAAAAACAAATATGAATTTAACCTTTATTGCAAAATAATAAATAAATCTGAGTACAAACTAGGGCTGGGCGATGTGTTAAAAAAATTTATCATCGACTTTAAAATCATTGCGATATCCAATAATATCGGGTGGGTTTGAATTCATGAAACGTTGCGCAGATGATCAATCTGCGGATACGGACCGGGAGGGAATTCGTCCAGGACCCGCCAAGTGCGCACACACACTCGCACACACAGGCGCGCCCCGCGGACAAACCAGTGTTGCTGTGATGTCTTTCATCAGGTAAAGCGCGTAGATATCCATAGCTTCTGTGCAGTACAACAATGTTGTATGTGTCCTGTAATTTCATTCAACCAATCAGATTATCCTACCAGGCATGGGAACATCAATGTTACGTCATTTTTGAGCTATAAATCATTCTACGTGTTTATTTTATACTGCTACTGGAATATGATAGTGTATTTTCGTTGTTAAATTATTCTACATATTACTCAATACCTATAGTACAATTTGATTGGGTGTTGCGCAGTAAATTAATTCTACATATTTCTTTTATGCTGGTAGGATAATCTGACAGGGTATTTACGCTTTACATTTATTTTATGTGTTTACTTTAAGATGGTAGGACTATTTGACAGGGTATTTTGCATTGTAAAATCATCCTACCCGTTTATTTTGTCGATGTGGTTTAGATTATAATAAGTTTTGTCCTGCGGTACGAAAATCTAACTGGGTAGGACAATTCGAACACCGGTCATGCCCCGTGAGTGTGACGTTTTGTCTTGCCGACGCAACTCGTCTTTATCTTGGTCTATCTATGCAGCGACCGGCAGAAAACAGGAGCACATTCAACAAAACAGTGTTTCCTAAATTCTGTCACTGACTGCCTGGGCATATGATCATTAAAGATTACGTTTAATTAGTGTGTAATGTTGCTATCAGAGCAAAAATAATACCTGCAAAATAATAAAGCTCGAAGTTCAGTGCCAAGTGAGATATTGTCTTTAACAGAATTCCCTTTTCAAGGACTACAGAGAACGCCTGGATCGGACTACAGGCCTGAACTTCCCGGGTACATGATGTCACTATTCCGAGTGCTTTTAATAACCTCCGCCCACAGGAATACGTCAAAAAAGGGCCAAGTGCTTCCTTAGAAAAGAGGAAGAGATGCTGGAGTAGTGTTCGGTTGTCAAAGATCGTAAACATTTAATTGAGCTACGCGCTAAACTACTTTCACTTTCATCACAGTCCTACAGATGGTAATAAAAATTCAGCAGAACACATTCTAAGATAACCAACTGTCAAATAACAGCTTCCATGACTTTAACATCGGCTGTGAAAGCTGTTCTGTGTAATACACTGATATTGTGTGTGCGCTAACCTCTTAAACACTTCTGTGAAACGTCCATTTAAGTCCTGCTTGCAAATTTCTCCTGGTCAATCTGCTTGTTTTATTATCCAACTCGGGTCCAGTATAAAAAAGCAAAACTAACACATCTGTTAAGACCTGGTCATCTTTACTGATAAGAGCGTTTCGGAAGGAGGGAATTATATAGACCTGAAGAAATCCAGTCATTTTGTTGGAAGTGTGACAGCGATGAACTTGAAATATGTGAAATATAAAGCGTTTTTTGAAACTAGAAACATGAACATCCATTGTCAAACACCCAAAAAAGATAATAAAAGCTTCAAAAACAGCCGAAGACTGGGTCTTTTAACATTTTGTCCAAAAAGAAGAAGATGCAAACAAAAAAGCTTGTGCTCAACTGAGGGAACATAGACCTTTCAGTACAGAAAGCAGAGAAAGACCTTTAACCCGGACATCAGACTTGTACTGAACTACAGCCTTATAAAATGTAAAGTCTGATATTTAAACTGAAAATTAGGTCACACCCACATCTCGTGTGGGGGTATAGAAAGATCAGATCTATGGTACATAAACTCTCACAGTTCTATATTTCCCGCTTTCCTCATTATTCGTGTCCTTGTGGTGTATTCATTGAGGATTCACACGGTACGCGGCAGTAGCGACTGTCCAGTTTATCTTCAAAGGGAAACATGTGGTAAGCGGCAAAACGCGGAGCGGAGGCGGTGCCAAGCTCACCCTGTACATCAAAAATCCTGCAACTTCCACGGGCACGGCTCTCTGCGGCAGGCTGGATAAAGACAACAATATTTTATCTTTTGGTGAACAGCAGTGGCATTCACATCGACTTAAAGGCGGCTGCACCGCTCACAGCGTACCTTATGAATGGCCTATTGTTCATGTGTCCTCCGTGTTATGTTGTGTTATAACAGTTTCTACATGTGTCTTGTCGTGTTCATCTGTGGCTCTGGAGTCTAGACAGCCTTTGTTTTGCTTTTGATTTGATTTGATTTTGCTTTATGATTTTTCGTCTTCAAACATTCGCTGGCTGTTCTCCCTTAGTGGTGTTTGTTGACAGTCCCACCTGATGGGCGAAATAAGAACTGTTTAACAGACAGGTCAAAACAATGGCTTCAATGTCTCTCTTTTTGCACATGTAAAGTACTTGAAGTCATTTGCACAGTTGTACAGTTTGTATTTATTTATCTTTTTTTAGTTTATGTATAGGTAACCACTTTTATATATAGCATATGTATAGTCAAAGCTGACAGTAGGTTAGTTGTGTATAGGTTTATACTGTTTTACTTCGTGTTGTATATCTGTATTTATGTAGCACCGTTGGTCCTGTGAGGCACGACATCTCGTCCCGCTATATGTCCACACATGTAGTGGAATGACAATAAAGCTCAACTTGAACTTGAACTTGAACTTGAACAGTGTTGCGGCTGCGGTTCTTCAAATAGATCAGGGGCTTTTGTTTTGACAACGCTTATTTACGCCACGTTATACCGTTAACAATTTCACAAACATATTATCTAGATCCCGTAACACTGTGTAATCTTAAATGTGCATTCCAAAACAAACAAATTATGAAAAAGTTCTTTCAGAAATGAGAAATCTTATGTGTGAACATGCTAACTCTTACTAGCAGATGGAAGCAGATTGCCCTTTACGTATAGCAAACAAGACCTTTCATTTAGCAGCATGAAGATTAAAGATCATGAATATATTCATGTAAGAAACAAAAGGTCATCCTCATAAGAACATTTAAGTAACAAAAGAGCAAAGAGATTGATTAAAAAAAAGGAATTTTAAGAACTTGATATTTTGACACTCTGTATTACAGTATCACAAGCGTAAGGGGGGGCTCAGAGACTTAAAGGATTAGAAATTCAGCTACACAGGAGTTTATGTTTCTGCACATCCTTATGAAACTTTGATGTTGGATCTGCATGTTGTGTTCACATATTGTGAAATAAACGGTTATTAGGTTTGAGATACATTTTCTCTTGTTCGTTGGGTGTGTCAAGAGAATGTCAGCCCAACCAGCAGCAACATGTGTAGAACCCACGGCAGAGTTTAAAAATAAATAAAAGAAGTCTAGAATTTGCTTCAGAAAACATTCTAACTTTTAGGTTAAAATCCTAAGGTTGCCTACAAATGTTTTAGTACATTTGTATTGACCTTTTCATGAATCTATAGTAGTGTGGTTGTATTGTGTTCACTCTGCAAAAGGCATTCTTATGTGCTCAAAAAAACTGTTCTACATAAACAAAATAAAAACAATAACGTTACTGAGATAACTATTTAAGCATGAGCTAAACAAAGGATTATAAGTTACAGGAAATAGATTTTGAATGAAGGTCCTCAGGTGTTAACAGTACTTAGGTTTCGTTTTCTGCGAAACAACATTTGTGAGAGGGATTCCTCGGTCACAGTCCTCAGTGAAACATCACATTAAACATCTACTGGTGGTCCCTGTGCAGTTAACCAGCGGTAACTCTTCTATATTAACTATTAACTATTGCACAGGAATCCTACAAATTTAAAAGTGCAACAAAAAGACCCTGAAGGTCTGTGAACTCAATAGAAAACATGGACAGATCCCCCCCATATTAAAGTTTCATTTCCTGAATAAAGCTCCACCCTCTTTTGATCTTCCATAAAAGACCACCGAAGAGCTTGTCATGTTACTCAACTCCTGACAGACCAAACATGCATCTGAACATCTTCACCGTTCTCATTTTCGCTCTTTTTGCTGAAGGTACAGTACAAATTACAAAAGCTTATTTAATGTTTTTGTTAAATTATTTTTTAAATACATAACAGATCATTTATTTTTTCTTCGTCATTCTCTTTCCTATAGGACACTCGCTCAGATGTTATGAGTGCACAGGTCTGCTGGGTCCTTGTGAGAAGAAAGAGATGACGTGTCCCTCTGGAGATGCTGTATGTGGAAGTCAAATAACGGTACAATCCATTGGTGAGTTGAGTGTGATAGAGCATCTTGTGTGCTATTGTTTAATACTTTAGTGATAAAAAATTGATGGATTGATTAAAGGATATTAAGAGTTTTTAAAAAGCATCCTGTGTGAATGTAATGTGAAAAATGACTCAAATTCTGAGAGTACAGACACACCTCTGTAATATTTACATATTCACATATTTACTCTGTTGAGATTTCTGCAAACACAGAGCCCCCCAAAAAATTATTAGAAAATGCAAATGATGATAAAAATAATTGCCTGAGCAAATAATAGATATATAAATAATACACAGATATGTGTCTGTAGTTCAGAGTTACAGTAGTTTCAGTAATTGTAGGAAGTGAATTGTCAGTATTTGTCTGTTCTTGTCTTATGTTAATGTGTGATTATTTGGCTAAAATCTCAATTATATTTAACTTATGCGTCAAGCGTTTCTGCATTATTCCTGCTAAACACATAAACTGTGACAGCCGTATATCCTGAAGGCAATCTGAGGACTATACCTATTGAATCAAAATTAATGTAATGCACATTTGTATTGTGAATAATAAGATTCGAAGGAATGAAATGAGGGTAAATAATGACAAAATCTACAAAGTAAACCTACCCTTTAAACATTTTTAGGAGCCTCTTCAACAAGCATACAGATGAAAAGCTGTAGAGAGCCAAAGGTGTGTGTAAATGGATCTATCAACTTCGGCATAACAAGAACATCAACAACTATGAAGTGCTGTAACACAGACCTCTGTAATAGCCGAGATGTTTCAGGTATTGTCTTATATACAACACTATACACACTGCACATACTGTAGACTAGAATTATGATCAAGATTTATTTATTCTACAGATTCCAGCTCTAACAACCTGAATGGAAAACAATGTTACTACTGTGAAAATGAAAGTTGCTTTAATAAATTAAACTGCTTAGGATCTGAAGACCAATGCATTAAAGCAACAGGTGAGAATTTGGTAACAGAATAAGAACATTTTCTTGAGTAGATGATTGTCTTTGTAAGTGAAATACATTACTGTTCGCTCATTTATGACCCAATTTCTGTATTCTTTACATTAGTAAATACGGGATCTATGTCAGCGACTGTTAAGGGATGTGCATCTAAATCCATGTGTGATGCCGTATCACAAATATCTCAATATGCAGACTTCTCATGCTGTCAGGGGAATCTGTGTAACAGCGCTAAGAGCATCACTCAGAACCTCCTCATTCTCCTCTCATTGCCGTTCATCTCCTACACCATGCTTCACTGAATTCAGCAGAACATCACACTCGCCGAATGCGACACATTAATACTTTGTGGTAGGACTTATAAAAAATTGTGAATAGGAAATAAATACTGAAGATATACTGTAGGCTCATAAATGCAACTACAGTCAGACAAACATCAATCAATATGACCTGAATTTTCATTGTGTTTTCTTTGATGTTAACCCTTTCATACATGAATTATGATGATCTGATTAGTTTTCATTAGTGTTTTCATTGTTTTTAGGGCATGGGAAAAACAAGATGTTGATCACTTTGTGAACATCTGAAGAGATGACAGTATTGCACCTGAACACAATGATGCCAATAAAGCAAATTTAAATCCAAATTTGGATATACAGTGTTTTTTTTCTGAGGATATTACATTTCTGTTTTTGAATTTTGTACACTATACTGATCTGCACAAATAAAAGCAAATAATAAAATGACTTGAAATGACAGACATGATTGATGAGATAACGAAATATTTTCCTTTTCCTGTTGACATCATTGTGTACGATAAGATAGAATACTATTCAAATTCAACGGCTAGACAAGTTGGGGAATTGAAATGAACAGGTAGTGTGACATGCCCTTATCCAAAAAAAACACTATGAGATCAAGGGAAGAAAATATGAATCAGATTTCAGTAAACACAGGTTCACAAGAATCAACATGATCAGTGTGTTTATGTGTTATAAGTCTGCTTATTAGTCCAATTTTTTGGAAACATCTACCGTAGTGTTATATACAAATACATGGATGAAAGCATCCAAAAAAACAGATGTCAGCAGGGGTTTATTTTCATTTCCGTTTTTAGGTTTTGTTTCCTCTGAAAAGTGCCCTACCCGTTTGGCTTCTTTACAGACACAGCAATTCATACAAACCTTGTGGTGTGTTGGGCAATGGTGCTCACTCTCAAGACCACTCTCTTTAATTATACAAATATTTTCAGTGGTGTGTGTCACTAAATCCGTAAACAACTATACAGACACATAGGTAGACATTTCTGTGCAATGTAGAAGTACACAGTCAATGAAATAAAGAATGCACCGCACGCGCCAGTGCTCGTGGCAGCGATGTATCTGACTGCGGAGGAGGTTACATTCCCCCGTTAAAATATATAGTGAGAGAGGCACGTTTTGCACTTTAATGTGTTAAAACATTGCACTTTGTTTGCACTGTTCGTAAAAATTTTAAGATAAAAGACAGTGAAGTTTTGGTTTATATGTTATATGTATTGATAGTCCCATTTTCATTTGTCTTCCCCATTGTGGGTTTTCAGTTTTTTTTGTAATAAAGTCTTCTCTTTCCTGTTTTTTTTGCTTCGCTGTCTGCACCTGGGTCCTCATGTGCAATTCATGACACTTTTAGACTGTAAATCTTATTATATTTGTATTGTCATTGTCTTGAATGTCTGAACTAGAAGCTTCCAACACTACCAATACCCATAAGCCCTTACACATGAAAGTTTTGATAATAACTTAGATAGGCAGGTTTTTAATAAACTGGGTAAACAGACTGCAGGTTTATTTCCTTGAAGGAAGAAATAAAAATACTAAATGCTGCTTTACAAATTGTTCATGAATAATGTTATCAGTCCATTACATTTACATTTACGCAATTGGCAGACGCTTTTATCTAAAGCGACTTATGTTTCAATATCCTATACAGTTACGCATCGGTATGTGCAATCCCCTGGGATCGAACCCACAACCTTGTGTTGTTTACGCAATGCTCTTCCGCTGAGCTACAATCATAAAAAATAAAGAAACAAATTCAGAGTAAAGGAGCCATCTGAAAACGTAATCTTATTCCTTTTCAATGCTGTTTGTATTTACTGTCATGCTGGTTTCACACAGTCCCCATTTTATTTTTACCAACATTAAATAAGATGACGATTTGTGCTACAATGCAATTCTAATTCATTTAGAAAGCACATATTAAAACAACAATGTTGACCACACAGTGCTTTACAATGTAATAAATAAATCAGCAAAATTATATTATAACAAAAAAATATATAAAATTATAAAATGAATAAAAGAATATTTGTAATACTTTTTAAGACTTTTTACATACATTTGATTAAAAGACCACATCGCCACTTCAAGTTTTAATTTGGACCAAATCTTCAACTTCCCAATTAGAAAATACTTGTAAAGTATTTTCATAGTACATGCCCATTGTAAAGTATTTTCCGAATATTGTATTCTGTATTTATTCACACTGTATATCTGCACTTGCTAATTGCTTTTCTGGTTAGACCTAAACTACATTTCGTTACACTGTACTTGTATATGTGTAATGACAATAAAGTTGAATCTAATCTAATCTAATCTAATCTAATCTAATCTAATCTAATCTAATCTAATCTAGTCAACATTGTTGTTTAACAACCCGTGTATATGGACCTCCCACTTTTCGCATACGCAATGATTCAGGCAAACTTTGGCATATGACATCTTTGGACGAATATGAAAAGTTGATGCAAATTGAATACCTTGGGAAATAGCATTCGAGACTTTTCAATACTTTTTAAGGGTCTTCATTTTCTCTACATTTATTTATCAACTTTTAATACTTTTTAAGACCCCACAGACACCCGGTCAGACAGAACAAAAAAATTACCGTTTTAGATTAATTACTGCTTACAAAATGTACAGACGTCCACGCCTACAATCTTTCTAAGGTATATGAAGAACCTGTTATAAATGGTAGGTATAATTTAATATCATCTGCATAACCTAAAATATTCTCAAAGGGAGTCTATAGTGTACAAAGAATGTCTAGAAAACCAAGATAAAAACAAGACCACACAAGAATCCAACATATATGATTATTTCTCAGAACTTTTATACTGTACAGTATGTCATAAAAATCCCACATTCCAATATTTTCAGCCTCACCCTCTTATCATCAGCTATAAACAGGTGGCTGATAAAGAGCTGGTTATGTTTTTCTTAATAGTTTTTTATATAGAAAGTGTAGAAAAGAGATAGAAGTCAGGACTGATCCGTCAATTGATCAATTAACTAAGCCACAGGGAAAACAAACCAACCCTCTACGATGCCTCTATGATTCTACTATATAGATATATGTCTGGCTAAAGGGTTGCTAAAAAATCTGTTTGGTTGCTATGTGTGTGGCTTGGCATCTACCAATTGATAACACACTATAACATTGTTCAAAGTGTGGAAGGAAGGAGGCGGGAACCGTCAAATATTCAAACAAAGTTTAATCAAAATAAACAAACAATAACATGGAAGTAAGAGACCGGCAGCCACCCGAACATTAATACAAACTTCACATATAGTTGAAAGAAAAAGTATGTGAACCCTTTGGGCTTACTTGGATTTCTTCATAAATTGGGCATAAAATGTGTTCTGATCTTCATCTAAGTCACAACAATAGAGAAACACAGTCTTAAACTAATACCGCACAAACATTATATGTTTTCATGTTTTTATTGAACACAACATGTAAACATTCATAGTGCAGGGTGGAAAAAGTATGTGAACCTTTGGGTTTAATAACTGGTTGACCCTCCTTTGGCAGCAATAACCTCAACCAAACGTTTCCTATAGTTGCAGATCAGACCTGCACAACGGTCAGGAGAAATTTTGGACCATTCCTCTTTACAAAAGTGTTTCAGTTGAGCAATATTTTTGGGATGTCTGGTGTGAATCGCTCTCTTGAGGTCATGCCACAGCATCTCAATCGGGTTGAGGTCAGGACTCTGACTGGGCCACTCCAGAAGGCGTATTTTCTTATGTTGAAGCCATTCTGTTGTTGATTTACTTCTATGCTTTGGGTCGTTGTCCTGTTGCATCGTCCATCCTCTGTTAAGCTTCAGTTGGCGGACAGATGGTCTTAAGTTTTCCTGCAAAATGTCTTGATAAACTTTGGAATTCATTTTTCCATCGATGACAGTAATCCGTCCAGGGCCTGAGGCAGCAAAGCAGCCCCAAACCATGATGCCCCCTCCACCATATTTCACAGTTGGGATGAGGTTTAGATGTTGGTGTGCTGTGCCTTTTGTTCTCCACACATAGCGTTGTGTGTTCTTTCCAAACAACTCAATTTTGGTTTCATCTGTCCACAGAATGTTTTGCCAGTAGTGCTGTGGAACATCCAGGTGCTCTTTTGCAAACTTCAAACGTGCTGCAATGTTTTTTTTGGACAGCAGTGGCTTCCTCCGTGGTGTCCTCCCATGAAGTCCATTCTTGTTTAATGTTTTCCTTATTGTAGATTTGTCAACAAAAATGTTAGCATGTGCCAGAGATTTCTGTAAGTGTTTAGCTGACACTCTAGGATTCTTCTTCACCTCATTGAGCATTCTGCGCTGTTCTCTTGCAGTCATCTTTACAGGACGACCACGCCTAGGGAGTGTAGCAACAGTGCTGAACTTTCTCCATTTGTAGACAATCTGTTTTACCGTGGACACATGGACATCAAGGCTTTTAGATATACTTTTGTAGCCCTTTCCAGCTTTATGTAAGTCAACAATTCTTGATCGTAGGTCTTCTGAGAGCTCTTTTGTGCGAGGCATGGTTCACATCAGACAACGCTTCTTCAGAACAGCAAACTCAAAACTGGTGTGTGTTTTTTATTGTACAGGCCAGCTTTAATCAACACATCCAATCTCATCACATTGATTGGACCCCAGGTTGGCTGTCTCCTGGCTTCAATTAGCTCTTGGAGAAGTCATTAGCCTAGGGTTTCACATACTTTTTCCACCCTGCACAATGAATGTTTACATGTTGTGTTCAATAAAAACATGAAAACATATAATGTTTGTGCGGTATTAGTTTAAGAAGACTGTGTTTCTCTATTTTTGTGACTTAGATGAAGATCAGAACACATTTTATGACCAATTTATGAAGAAATCAAAGTAAGCCCAAAGGGTTCACATACTTTTTCTTTCAACTGTATGTCCGGGGCCCAGTCCTCTCTCGTCGTACACACTGCCGCTTGTCCTTTTATGCTTCCGATCTCCTCCGTGAGAGATGCGGAGCCGGTGCAACGCGCAGCTGACACTCATCATCACTCGCGTCACCGGCCCTGAGTCATTCCCCCACGGCTCTCGTCCCGCCTTGCTCGTCACACACACTAAGCCACAAATAAAACGAACCAAACCTTGTGTCTTTATGATGTTCTTTTGCAGAGATATAGGTCTGCCTAAATGGTTGCTAATGTACTCTGTTTGGTTGCTAGGCAGTGGATTTCCAGCTGCCAATTGATGATACACCAACCCATGAGTGAAACAAACCAAACACCATGTATGTATGATGTTCTGATGCAAAGTTATTGATATTGCTAAACGGTTGCTAAGGTATCCCAGTATGAATCATAAATCAACTCCCATGCCTATGACTTCTGGATTTGAAGATATTCCTGTTTGGGTTTCTAATGTGATCAGAAATGGTTGCTTGGGTCTGGGTCCGAGCTCAGCTCTGTCGGCCTTACGGTTTCAGCTGCACGATCAGTTTTAGGGAAGAATAATAAAAAGAATAAAACAGACAAATACAATAGGTTTCCTATTTTATTTTACAACTTGCGAGAAGTAAGTTACTATTATTACGGTTATTTAAACAGGACGGCAATAAGGCCTGTTAATGCGACCTCCGGAGGACACAACCTCTGAAACAAACTGCTGATTAAGTTATATCTGCAAACAACAAAACCACTGCAAACGTAAAAATGATCAGATATACTTACATTGTAAGAAATGATGCTTTCCATTAACGTTACACTCCTGTTAGTGTCTAGTATTGAGTTTGATGAGAAGGGGCCCTCGCCAATATTTTGAATTTGGACTGCAATACCAAGCTCATTTTACAGTCGGCTCCTTCACATTTACATTTATTAATTTGGCAGACGCTTTTATCCGAAGTGATATTTAATATAAAAAAAAAAATTTTTAGCTAATCCTTAATATTTTTATAGCTAGAGTAAGAGGTGAGTACTTTTAACCTTCCCTAAGTGCTGCCTTTATCTCTTTGCAACTATTGCAAAATACTAAAAGAGTTATTCCTATTAAATAGAAAACTCGATAGGTGGCAGCAGAATCAAGACCTTTAAATTTGCTGTCTTTTGGAGACTACTTGTAACGCTCCTAATATAGATCTCAGAATCAGAGTTTCTAAACTCTCAAACTTGCTGCTGTAACGTTTATAAAGACAGATAATCATTTCAAGCAAGTGCTATAAAAAACAAGCAACATTAAAGAACAATATTCCCTGAACCCTGACCAAAATTCATGTTTAATACTGATGATGGTAAGCCGCAAACAGAGATGCTGCACAAATGGCTCATTTACAGTATAACACCCACAGCACACTGATATCAATGCAATTATTTTATTGCTGTATTTCTTCTGCTCAGATTTCTTTTTTTTACAAAAATAATAATGCAAAGCAACTATTGATGTTGCAGAACATAGTTTGCATATGAAAAAAAAGTTGCGAGTTCAAATGTGTTATTTTCTGCTGCTTTTTTGAATAATTACAGAGTTCAGTGTTCTGCACATAATAAACACATTTCAAAGGAAAAATTATAAAAATAGCAGTCAAAAGTGCCCCAGAACGGTTTACTTCCCTACATTCTTCAAAATATTTTTTTGTGTTCAACAGTAGAAAGTAATTTATAAAGTATTTTTTTATGTTCATCAGAACAAAGAAATGAATACAGATTTGGAACAATTTAAGGGTGAAGAAATGATAACAGAATTTTCATTTTTGGGTGAACTTTTCCTTTAACTGGGGAAAAAGGTTGCAAGTTTATTCACTTCAGTGACCGAAAGTGGAAACACTGAATGCAGTTTCACAAAAATGTTGTAACTGTGTAATATTGTCAGACCATCACAGAAAGTTAAAGAGATAAGAACTGGTCAAGGCAGAATTGACGTGTAACGTTAAGGAGCTACAGTATATAGTCCAAAAGTGCTTAATGCTTTATTCATTTCTGTCAGGTCTGATGCTAGTTTAGAGATTTAGATACCGGTTCACCAATGGTAACCAGATCCACGGACAGCAGTCTGATCCTGTTTTATTCATACAAACAGTAAATTAAACAACTATTGGCTGTCCCTTTACAGTAAACCAGATTTGACTGTTTGCCAAATAATAATGACATGACATTTCTTCATCTAAGATAAAACAGTTAACTACACAATAACAGACATCCATGCCATCACCTCTTCCAATCAGAAGAACTTGGTTTAAAGGGTAAGTGAAATAAAATGTCATACTACCTTAAAAAAAGGGGCTTAAATAGATAGCAAAAGATGAACACTCGCATACTGAAAATCTTCTGTTTTGAAAGTTTGATTTAATGACATTTCCACATCTACTTCCAAAGTAGATTTATATGACCTAAATCAGCAAACAAAAATATAATTTAACCCCTTCATAAAGCTGATTCAGTGCTGTGCTGTTTTCTTTTTTAACCTGACTTAAATAACTCGCATGTATTATATTCAAGGAATGTCCGATAAAAAAAACAAGAAAAACAAGGTCACATGTATGAACTAGATAAAAACTGACGCAAGAACGGCAAATATGAATAAGTACAACAAAAGGGTGTGGTGCTGTGAATACAAACTGTCAATGTTTCTTCACTCTTAAAAATAAAGATTCTTCACAATGCCATAGAGGAACCATTTTTCGACTTTATGGTTCCAAGTACAAAAAACCTTAACATCCACAGAACCATTCTGTTATTTGTATAAAAAATAAAGATATGAAATGTAAGAATTACTTGTTACCATTAAGAACCTCTGACTAGAAGGATCTTTGGTCACCCAACAATGATTCATTTGGCATCACTCTGATTTTCTTTTGATAGCAAGTTTAGGAAGTCTGAGATGGCAGATGGTGCCCAACCACTTTGATATTCAAGTATCACTTCCTCATTTCAGCCCTTCCCGTTTCAGCCACATAAGGGCACTAAAAAACACTTGTCATTTGATTCTCCTCCTGACTGACCAAAGATGAATCTGAACATCTTCATTATCCTCCTTTTTACTCTTTTCGCCGGAGGTACAGTAAAACAACACAACAACATATTAAATGCTTTACTAGCTCCAAAATAAAATAGTGTGATGTTTCCTTTAGGACACTCGCTCAAATGTTATGAGTGTACAAGTGCGACCGGTTCTTGTGTGAACGTACAAGCGACGTGTCCGGAGAATTCTACAACCTGTGCAAGTGCAACAACGGTCACAACTATGGGTGAGTTGAGTGTGATGGAGGTTTAATGTATCGATGCAGGTGAAGAATCTTAGCGTCTTAGTTTCTTACAAGCGAACTTTGGGCGTTATCTGAGAGATATCCAAAATACTGATTGAGAATAGTGATCTGTGTTATTTTTCATTTGTAAATGTACTTATTTTGTACTTATTCATTTTATGTTCATAATTTCTAACTTTCCATGATTTTAACTGCTCAAGTGTAATCTGTATGAAAAGACAAATGATGTCAATGAAGTCAGTGATGGAGAAAATCGAAAATATGTCAAATAAAATAAATTTAGTAAATAGATTATTAGTATGTTTTGTTGTTGTTGTTTTTTAGGTAACATTACAAGTACTACGCAGTTTAAGAGATGCTTTTGGCCGCAGAACTGCTTAAATGGATCTTTTAATCTTGGTGTATTAAGCTCGGCGACGGCTATGCAGTGCTGTAACACAGAACTCTGTAATAGCCAAGAAGTCCCAGGTACGGTCAGCATATTCCTACTGTCCATCTCCACACTATCTGATTTTTATTTTATACCAAAAATCATTTTTTAACTGCGTTGTCACCCTTTATGTATGCTAACATCTAACCAATAAAAATTATTCAAAGTAAATCATCTTTTAAAAAGTACTATGTATCATCCATTTCCTGAAAAACAGGGAATTATGATTTCCAATTTCCTTAAACAGATGCCAGCTCTAACAGCCCCAATGGAAAACAATGTTACTATTGTGACGGGATCAGTTGCCTAAACAAATTGAAGTGTTTAGGAACTCAAGACTACTGCATTAAAGCAAAATTTGGTAACAGAAAGAGGACATTTTCACAAATACATGATAAAGTAGACTGAATAACATTCTCTATTTGTCTTACAAAGTAAACAGTATGTGCAAACATGAACTGGTCAATATGTTAAGATAAACTTCTGTTTTCTTTACAGAACCAAATATTACGTCTCTGCCATCGACTGTAAAAGGATGCGTCTCTAAATCTCTTTGTGACATCGCTTCACAAACGCCTCAAGGTTTAGTGGACTTCTCATGCTGTCCGGGGAATCTGTGTAACAGTGCTACGAGCATCACTCAGAGTCTCCTCTTTTTCTTGTGGCCATTCATCTGCTACATCATGCTTCACTAATTTTAGCAGAACTACAACATGAAATGTCAATATAACATTTTAAATCTTGTGATGGGCCCAATGAAAAATAAGGTTTTAACATGTAGCATACATATATTATATTTCACATATTTTGGAATCGAAGAAAATCCAAATTCTCCTTGCATTATCTTTCATGCTGTTATGAAAAATGATACTGGGCTGTTTCTGTATTGAACACGTTGAATACGTTTTATAAACATAATTAATGTTATTAACCAGCAGGTGGCAGCAAAGCCTCCTTGAAATAGTAAAAAAGAAGACCTGATATTCTACTTTTCCCAAGTGATTACAACTTACTATTGTAAATTCTGGCCAGTGATAAGCTGAAAAAAACTTTGAAAATAAATTGAAATTGCTCACAAAATTAAAATGACTTGTAGATAGTAGTGCATACAATTGCATAGAGTTGTGCCTATATATATATTTTGCATACAATTAAATGCAGCACAGAATATTTTACAGCGAGTACTGTAAGGAAATGATGTAAGAATATAAGTAAATAAGTAAATAATCCATTCAACATTTTTAAACACACTCACAGCTATATATTAGATCATTCAAATTACTCTGTGTTTCATGGAATATTTCTGAGATTTTTCTTTATGTAAAAAAACAGGATCTGGATTTGCTTAACAATCCCTTAACTATCAATTGTCTAACGTTTATACAATACATAAAAAACTCTTCTATGTTGCTCACGTTTCTAGCTTTCTTGCTTGTTGCCACGGAAGTGGTTTTGCATAAAAGTGTCTGCAAAATAAATTCTCTATTAAATTTCCCTAATAATTATTGTGTTTTTTGACTCACTGGTCCCACCACATACATATTTTCAGTTGGTGAATAGATAGACCTACATGAAGGTATGACGAAATTTGACCTGGACAACATTATTAAACAAATGTTTGTTATAGAATAAGAAAGAAAATCTCAATTGACCTTCACATAAAGAGATTTCTAATACTATTCAAGTTATCCTACAATAACACAATTTAATTGTTAAAGATAATTTCCAGCGCAAAACATACAACTCATAATCTCATTTTTATGGTCATAAAAACCCAAATCTAGGTTACGAAGAACCCAATCAAAATCAGAACACCCTAAAGTAACCTGTTCGTTCATCTACAGATCAAAATCTTTTTAGAGCTTGTATATTTAAACCTTGAGGTCCATTTAATCAATGACTGATCTTTGACAGTCCGTTCTGGGAAAAACACTGACCCAGACACAGAGAAGTCCTGCAGTGCCTGCTATAAATCATTAAATGGTGCATTTGAGAACAGAACTCGGCCATTCAGATAGCACAGCACAACACGTTATTGTGTTTAAGTCTACTGTATGTTGCCTCATAATAATATTAATAATCTTAAACCAATTATATTAAATAAAATCAGATTAAATTACACTTGCAAAAATGCGTTTAAAATGTGTGCCTGTGGGAGAGAGACTTACAGACAAT
Organism: Triplophysa bombifrons; assembly: GCA_029783895.1. Classification (NCBI taxonomy): domain Eukaryota; kingdom Metazoa; phylum Chordata; class Actinopteri; order Cypriniformes; family Nemacheilidae; genus Triplophysa; species Triplophysa bombifrons. The sequence continues at coordinate 2,215,502 of CM056466.1, forward strand.
GTGCGCGTGTGTGGATTTGTGTGAGAGAGAGAGAGAGAGAGAGAGAGAGAGAGAGAGAGAGAGATCAGCCAATTGGCAGTCTACTCACCTGATTGCAGGGTCTGATTTTCACCCTCTGCAGCATTAGTGGGTCATTTCATCCGCGGCATTGAGAATGAAGTGATCACCTCCTCCTCTTCTTCTTCACCTGTAACAGTTACACATCTTCACAGACGCCGTCCTGTTCCTCAGAGCATCGCCATGAAACACAGCAAACCGATTGCGCTGGATCGCAACGACATTCATGTCCTGCTGGATTTGATCGGTGGATACGGTGTCGCGGTCGCCGTGGGGATCCTCGCCACGCTGTCGGTGTGCGCCGCGTATTTCATTTACCGATCCGCAGGTCAGCGTGGGAGGGCTTGCGAGAATAACGGGAGCGAGACGACCGCAGCAACGGAAGATGGAAGAGAGAGAGGGGATCAGCCTACCGAGACCGAGTCAACAGGTAAAACCGGACAATTGTTGAACCGTTATTAGAGGGGAATTACGAGGAAAGTTAACCGTGTGGTCTGCCTTAATCCTTCCGTTATTACAAAACACGACGGTGTTAGCGCGAGCGTGCACGCCACGACCAACACGCGCTCATTTATTATCGTCGTCACATAATTAAAAACGCTACTTGTGGTTTTGTGGTAATACCGCGCGTGTGATCTCCGTATTACATTTGCTCGGATGTTTTTATATTACGTTTGTCTCTTTATTTCGAGACGTGGTTTGTTACGAGCAAAATTAGAGTCCGCAAGGGGAGGGACCCGCGCTGTTTAGTCAGTCAGAGAATTAGCCAATCAGAAACGACATGTGCATGTCAGTCATTACGTGCGTTCTGGTTTGGTAACATCTAATTGGCTAACTCGGCTCCGGGAGGCGTAGCCTTGAAGTTAGCAGGAAAGGTTGAAGTTACGGATGAAAATATTAAATATGGATGTTTATAAAATATCAGATAGTATTGTTATTAATTAATAATTATGTTTATGAAAATGGTTGTAACTCGTTGCCTTTAATGATTATTATCACGTCCTCTTCCTAACGAGTGATGTGGGGGGGTTTTTCGTGAATGCAGCAAAGAAAAACATAAGGCATGTCATTTTGTGCTTAATTATGAATCAAACAAATGCAAATTAGTATTTGATCAAATAAAACACATGTATTTGATTTTTCCTAAGGTGAATATCAGGAAGCAAAGACATGCTGCACTGAATCAGAGTCTAGAGAGGAGAAAAACCTCTTAGCCTCTGACAACATCATCCTCCCTACTGATGTATCAGAGAAAGACCTGAATGAAAGCACTCTCAGAGACCTGGAGGAGATTACAGATGAGCTCTTAACAGAATTGGAACCTGAATCAGAAGACAAAACAGACTCCGATCTGGATCAATGCATGGAAATGGATCCTGTGAAACCCGATGATAAACTGGAGTATGATGATCACAGTGAGCATGGTCGTGAATGTGTGGAAGATATCTGTGAAGCTTTGGCTGACGTTAATGTACAGTTAACCCGATTAGAGGAGACCGATGAGCCGGTCAAGGAGGAAACGGAGGAACATTTAAAAGATCATGACAAGTCTGAGACCGGGTTGAGCTTGAGCTCAGACAGGGATGAGCCGTCTGAAACAGAAAGCGCCCAGGAGATCATTTATAAGAGACATCAAGATGTTATCGCATGTACAACTCGGGACGATTTGCATGGTCACGTGTTCACCGCTCAAAGCAAGTATATTTCAGACCAAGCTGTAGATCTGTCCACTCATAATAAGATCAGATTTGAGGTCGACCACAAAACTATAACATTGGAGGAGAATTCAAAAACCAAGTTTGAGGATCACCACGATTGGCGTTTCCCAAGGACAAAAGACTCGGATTGCTGTTGCAATGATAAAAAGACCGATACAGAGGAAAATATCAAATGCCGGCCATGGTTTCACTGCGGAAGCCCAGATGTGGACACACTGATCAAACACCACAGCAACAGGTTTGACTATCCCCTGCAAAACTATTTGGGCTTCCAAACCGACAGTTCCTTCATTGGTGGATCCTCCACACAGGTGAGCCTCTCAGGTGAGAGAAAATCAGATGAGGGCGGTTTGGCAACGGAGAAGAAACATGAACGCAAGAATGAGATTAGCATCATGGACGCCATAATGGATAATAATGAGTGGCTTAATGTAGGTGGGCAAGAGTTCAGAGATCTTCCCTGGTTAACCCAGACTGCAACCAGCGTATCGTCCGTTGACGAAAAACATGCGAAAGAAGGAAAAGAAGAGACCGTTGTCACACTGCAGGACAGTTTAGCTAAAGAAGACGATGCGCTTGCAAATAAAAGGGTAGCAACTGTTCAGCCTCTACCACAACAGGTTCACGTCACCTTCAGAATTCATTACATTACACACTCTTCCAGCCAGCTGGTGGCTGTTACGGGGAGCCTGCAGGAGTTGGGGGCTTGGGAGAGCTTTGTTCCGCTCCACGGAGCCAAGGATGGGTTTTGGGCCAACACCGTCACCCTCCCCATGGAGAGCCAGGTGGAGTGGAAGTTTGTCCTGGTGGAGGATGGAAAGATCTGTCGGTGGGAGGAGTGCGGTAACCGCTATCTTGTATTTTCTGGCCAGGATGAAGAGCTTTATCTTAATAAGTGCTGGGGATGTATTTGAACTGAATGGGGATCGTCTCCTTTCAACTCTATACAGCAATAATAACCCATAGTGCTTTACTAAAATCCAATACTGTATGTAAGTTTATACTCTAATGTTACTGATTAATAATTAATTATTCAACGTAAGCATGAGGCTGTGGAACTGTTAATATAGCAATAAGATGATAATATAACCAATATGCACTTTTTTTACTTTTACTATGTCAATGATATGCTTGTGTGTTAATCGTAATTAAAGGGGTGCGTCGTTCTTAAAGGAATCGTTCACCCAAAAAAGAAAATGCTGTCATCGTTTACTCAAGTTGCTTCAAACCTGTATACATTTTATTGTCACATTGAACACAAAAGAAGATTTTCAGAAGAAAGTTTGTAAACTAACAGTTCTGGGGCACCATTGACCTTAGTAGGAAACTACTTTGGTAGTCAATAGTGCCCCAGTACTGTTTGGTTTCCCATATGCTTCAAAATATCTTCTTTTGTGTTCAACGAAACAAAGAAATTAATACAGATTTAAAACAATTTGAGGGTGAGGAAAATTATGACAGATTTTTTTTTTGGGTGAACTGTTCCTTTAAGACATCAACCCAGTATCAGCAACAAACCAAAAGTAAAAAAATCCAGAAAAAATCCTTTTTATTTTGTTTGTATGAAAAATCAATATTCTTCCAGATATTGATAAAGATTCTCTATGTCAGAGCTTTGCAAATTATCTAAGGACTTTAATCTTTGTATTGTCTCAGTTTGTATATGTTATTTTAGTTGATTTTAGGCCAAAGGAATATTCTACACTATTCAAACGCAGACTGCAGTTCGCAAAGGAACGATCATGTCTAGAAAGATAAACCGGATGTTCTAGTGTTCTTATTTAGCAGTATATTAAAGAGTTAATTTGCGCAAAAGAGGTTTACGTTAATGCCTCCTATAGCACCTCTCACCAACACCAAGAATGAAACAGTCTCGCACATTTTCGAAGGAAGTGTCAGATGAAATCAAACTCATGTAGCGCAAGCTTTTCTATTCAGGTACTTGTGTAGAATATGTTTTGAGCTTCAGACATTTTTCTTAGTGTTACGCTATTCAACCAGCACAAACGCACTCGATTTTAAACTCTGCTTATTCTTTTGAATTCATTTTCATTAGGTCATTCGGTAACATCAGAATGCATCATTTCATTCTTGTCTGCCTTTACTGTCTAATTTCGTCCCTCGATTCTATGCAGTTTCATTTGAGAAAATGGAACCAAAACAAAGAATGGACAAAATGTTTAATTTATCACAACGTTTGCCTTAACAAAATGATTAATACGTGCTGCTCACACTTTGTTTGTACTAAACCTTTTGTTTGAATTCCGCTTTAACTGTTCTTGTTTCTTTCTGTGAATTTCAGGTGTAATACTGTTTCTGACCTTTAAACGGATGTTTAACCGTCAACCAGTAAATGTTGCTCAGCAGATTGTTTAATCCAATAAAAGATGTTGTAATATTGAATACGAGTTGCTCGTGTGCCTTGAAATGCACCTCACAGCAGTCAAAATGTGTCATGGGACAAAACGGTTTCTAAGGGTTTGAACAAAATCCATGTTTACTTGACTATGGATCATTTACTGAATTTGACCAAAAATAACAAACTTGTGACATTTTCATTCTGTTGCTTAGATAAAATGTATTTTCCCAGTACAGGTCAATATGATTCCAAACTCTGTTTGACCCAAACAGTTTGTTCATAATGTCAATATGAACTAAAATCAATATTTTAGTTCTCTTGCCAATTCTGAACAAAATTTGTTTTTGTTTGTTTGTTTTTGGTGTTCTTGATTTGTAGACCGTAAGATAAACTACTGCGATCACAAACCCAGTCTAATGAAAATGAAACGGGATTTTATCATGTCACATTCCCTGACAGTGTTATATTACTGCGCTTATTAAGGCAAGCGTTCACTGCAGTGCTCTGTGCTGTTTCACTCAGAAAACCCTTTGAGATGATGAACAATTGTGTTGGAGAAAGAGATATACAGCTTTTGAGGATATGCACGTGTGGCCTCATGAGTAAATGCATGTAGGGAATATTGTAAAGGGCCTGTAAAGATTTATTTCACCACAGGAGGAAAAATGATATGTACTCTACTAGAATAAATACAGTATACACGAGAGAAGCCTTTCCTCATTTATTTACCCTCGTGTCATTCAAACTCATATGAATTTCTTTCCTAGAACACAAGAGATCTTGAAGAATGATGGTAACCAAACAACACTTGCCCCCATTGACTTCCAATCTATGGACACACAACACATTTTTCAAAATATCCATTTTTATGTTCGATCGTAAAAGAGTCAAACACAGGTTTTGTCTGGAATTCAACCCAACTGTCTATTTTTGACCCAACGCTGGGTTTAAATAACCCAACATTTTTTAGAGGGTACGGGGAGAAAATACTTAAGAATTCTCTGGGAATGCTGAAAGGAATTCAACAACCAGCCAACAGATTAGTATACGAGCTAAAATCAGAAGATCAACTCAGGAGAAGAATTCATTCAAACAAAGCTATATTGATTTGCACTTTGTATTTATTAAAAAAGTCTATAATGTGACACTGGCTTTCTGCTAAATCATCTGAACATCATCTTGATGAAAGTTACAGACAGAGATAAAAACGAGGTCATCCCTAAATACCCCCCTCCCTTGAGAGAGGTTGGACTTTTGACTGTTGCATGCCTGATTTATTCTTTACAAAAACACCAGACAGATGTTTGGAGTAGTTTTCTTAGGCTCATATCGTTTCAGATTTAGACTTGCAGGCTATGGCTGAATACTCTAGAGTGTTTTTCTTGAAAGGTGTTAAATTTTGTGTGTGATTGTGTGTGTTTCTAATGCTTTTAATAGATTCCTCATTTACACCCCGCAGCCTTCAGTATATCCCCTGTGAGCTTTTAAGAGCAGCAGAATTTACGGCACATCATCACCAGATGAAAGTCTTTGGTTTGTATTGGTTGATCCTCTCATTTGTTACAGCCTGGGGGAGCTTACAAGGAATGACATTTTAGATCTATGCGAGGGTCTGTGTGATTTGTGTTGTGAGGTTTGACCTCTGACCTCCTAACTCCAGAGTCTTTGCAGGGTTTGATCTTCACCTAGAACCAGATATGATTCATTTGCTGGTGTTGAATGTATCATTGTATAAGAAGTCTTTGTTCCAGCCGTGCAAAAGAATGATTCATTGATGGGAGTGTTGCACAGTGACCCAATCACCATTTTGTCCTTGAGCTCCAGAAGATCTACCCCTGCAGTTTGTTTTGTATAAAAACGCCAACACAATGGAAATGGAAATGAAAATTCTCCTTTTAAACCCAAATGGGGGTATTTATGCATAGGACACCTGTCTTTCCATACCTACAACATCCATATTCCAAGCACATACACTCCAAAATGGACTATAAAGCATTACTGGCTTTAATGGAAAATTCACTGCACTTGAGACTATTAATAAAACATATCTCACTCTCATACTGCTATAACCCCATGACTGCTGTTGCCCTTCAAATGCTGTGCTATAAAAGGATAGAGAATGAGAGGCCAGATCACAGAAATAGCATCTCTGGACAGCCGACTAACGGAACAAATTAAGAGCACTGACAGACTTTTGTGCACTTGCTATTTTCACACCTGCTTCATCCAGAGAAGATTAAACTCTTAAACCATTGATCACGCTATTTCAGACTTCTGTTTTCACCTGCTGTCACTCCATTGATTTTCTGTTATGTATAGGTTCACACATGCTTTTTTACTTACTAAGTTTTCATAGTGTTTAAGTATAACATGGTGGAAGCTGGAGTTTGGAAGGAACTTAAAAAATCTGTGCCATGAAACATGGCATCCCAGACTTGACCCAATTTTTCCTGTCGTCATTTTAAAAAATAGCCAATTTCACCATTTACATAAATCTGAGATTTTCCTTTTGTGTATGCAAAATTGTATTTACTTTTTTAATAAATTGATCACCAACTAAGCATTTACATGCCTTCTGTGCTGTATATTATGAGTTTGTTTGTCTTTTGTAACTAGGGCACTGAAAATAAATACAGCCGCTGTTATGGGGCTCTGCCAAAAAAAAAAATTGATACTCTTTTATTGGCAAACTTTGACCAATTCTCACAATGTTGTACAAGTATAAAAATAACAAACTGTCTGTTGCAGCGCCACGGTTTATTATTTGCTCCCGTAAACATTTTAATCAAATGAAACATCAAAACCCACATTTAGTCAAACACTTTAAACATTCAGAGTTATTGTCTTACAGTGTCTAGAAACAGATAGACCACCCAGACATTTATAAATCAGTCCAGACTTTGAAAGTTTTGTTTAGACTTGTGTTTTGGAGCCCTCCTAAGGTCGTAATATGTTATAACACCCATAATGTTTTTTTCTGACGTGTGTGGTATTTCGCTGCCCTGCAAACTATATCAAGGCCCCCAGTCCTGATGTCTGGGAGAATGTTTGTGTTTCAGCTCTGGAAAAAAAATGATTTAGTGAGCACTGCGTTATGATTTATATGTGCCTACAGTTTAATCAATGCAATAAAGAGCCAAGAAAACTTCAAGCCGGTGCCATTATTCAACATCTTACATATCTGTTGCTTTAAATCATTCTTTATCACTATAACATTTATCAATGTAACATTCTGTCAAGGGGCTACATATGAAAAATAGCCTCTTTGGTTAATTCTGACACAATTACAGACATTGTCTATTATGTGCTCTGCCCCTGTAAACAAATAAACAAAAATTGTAAAAATGGGAAAATATAACACTTTTAAAATGCTGTCTGTTAAATACTCTGTGAATAAGGAGAGACCTCAATTCAGTGGAGTGATAATCACAGTAATAAAAGATGAGTGGAGAGAAAGAACATAATGGAGAAAAGAAGAAAGGGTCTGACATGGACGTGTCATTCTTAACAAGTTTTGTGTGTTGTTATTGTTGTTAGTTTGTCCTTACAATCACCCCATTGTCCTGTAAGTTAGTCGATATCAGGAAATTGCCTCTTGCTATGATGTCATTGGTAAACATGTTCAGATGTGTCTTAAAGCTGCTGAGCACATCGGCCACACCTGTTGTACTGCACCGCAGGTGTGCTTTTGTAAAGATGAAGGGTTTTTTAAATGCTTGCAATGATTTCATTTTGTATAACCTGATCATTATGTGAAGAAACATGTTTTATCAGATAACCACACCAGGCCTAATGTTTTTAATCAATGCAATGGCCTACAAGTAAAAAATACATTAACATGTGATCTTCAACAGATCAAACTATGTCAAATAATAACATAAAACTATTTTGACAGTACACCCTATAATGTCACTTTGAATTCATTCAACTATGTTTATCTGGATGCTTTGACCCCCCATTCAAACACACACGGCCTCGTACCAAAACCCCGCCCTCCTTAGGCACGTGAAATCCGAATCATTACATGATTGGTTCAAAAGGGCGCGTCGCTGCGCGTGCTCTTGTACGATAAACAGGTCCTGGGGCTATCAGACAGGTGTAATGTAAAAAAGACACTTTCAGTCATGTTTATCTGCTAAATGGACCACGTTTAGATGATCAATGTTATAATCCATTACACAAGCTTTACGATCTTTGACATGATAGAAATGTCTATGAGGCAAGAAAACATTTCTGAGCAGCTAAACTCCGGGTAAGGATTTGTGCGTTTTTACAAAACACGAAGGCGAAACGGTGCATAATAAAGCACACTTTACTACACACATTGAGCTATGAGTCGAGACTTTGTGGCTGTGAGACTGTGTTAGGTTTTCACTGAATAAAGTGGGAGGATCGGGAGTCGAAGTGCTGATTTGACTCCATTATGATAGGCTTCAGTTTCGGTCATAACATGCAGCACGAGTACGTGATTTGAGAGTTACGCCGAGGAACAGCGCGGTCCGCGCATGCGCGCTGAGTCACCATTCCGATGAACCGTGTGTGGAGTTAGTGGGGTGGGGGGGTCGACCACAGACTCCCTCATCCGTGCCTGCGGAGAGTTTCAGCGCATCGACAAGCAAGGAGAATTTACTTAGTAACGTGCACTTTTAAATCTCGAGAAGACGCCGGTTTAACGATCACGTCAAGTTTTTGCGTTGTTTGACAGGAATCTGGGGCGCGAGCGCTCGTTCTTTCTGTGGACGCAGTGAAATGTATCAAATTCTATTGTGATGTAAAAAATGAAGTCGGAAGCGGTTGCGAGCTGACAAGCGGGGTTTACAGCAGCGAGACCATTGGCCGTGAAAGTGGGACTGCGAATTAGATTTGGCTGCTGATTTGCAAATGTAAATTTTTCAAAAGTTGAAAGGTCGATATTTCATCCGTCCGACAGGTAGGATGGACAAGAAGGTGCTCGGACCGGCCGGGATTCGAAACGGATCGTAACTTTACGCCGCGATTCCAAACGAAGTGAGGAAATGATTCATCCCGTGTTTGAAGTTTTGACGTGCGCTGATTTCATCGAGAAGAAACATCCTCGGGGCATCGTTTCTCTCCTTTTTTCCGTTGACTGAACAACAACTTTCCCACATTCAAGCTATGGATAATAGTATTCCAGGCAGCAGCAGTTCCGTGATCCATAAGGGGACGTTCGTGTTCGTCCAGGCTGAGTTGAAGGGCGGTGCGCCCTGGGGTTTCACGCTGAAAGGTGGACTTGAACACGGCGAGCCGTTAATCATATCGAAGGTAAAGTACCCGAGAGATCGCCTTACTGTCATGAACAACGTCTCCGATTTACTTGAATATAACCGCTCCATCCCTCAGATGGGTTACAAGCTGACAGTCAACAGGTCATTCATACCCCAGAGAGTGAAAAGTTGCGCGTTTTTGTATCTGAAAGTTGGAGAAGTATGAATGAAATCTTGTGATGTCACTTTAACATGTATTAATGGGATTCTTTACCCAAATATGAAAATTCTGCCATCATTTACTCAGCTTCGAGTTCTTCCAAATCTCTATACATTTCTTTTTTTCTATTGAACACAGAGAAAGATATTTGGAAGAATGCGTATAACCAAACAGATCTTGGCCCCCCATTGACTCCCATAGCAGGAAACATAACTTATACTTTTTTTGTCCCGTATGACTCAAAATAAGACATTTTGAAGAATGTAGGACAGCAAACGGTTCTGGGGAAATTTTGACTACCATTTAAATTTTTCATGATATGGTAGATGATGCTGGTTATCAGCATTCTTCCAAATATCTTTCTCTGTGTTCAATAGAAAAAAGAAATGTATACAGATTTGGAACAACTCGAAACTGAGTAAATGATGGCAGAATTTTCATATTTGGGTGAAGTATCGCTTTATTTAATTGCATTGTACTAAACATTAAATTGCATGGACATTGCTGCTTTACCTCCGTGAGCTCTGAGCTATGATGGCATTTAATGGATAAACGTAAATTGGTTTCCAGATTAAATGTTGATTTTTAAGTGGGTTTTATAATATTGACATTATTTACATTAGAACAACACCACGTGTAGTGTAATGAAGGGATTTCACATGTAGAGCGAATGGGACAGATGTCACAGAAACCTCCTAATGAAAGCGTCCTTCAGTTATCTTGACTTTAATTGCTGAGTACAGGGTCAGATTCTTGGTGTGACACCCAGACCAGCGTGAATAACACATTTTGACCGGTTACTTTAACAAAACATGTATTTCACAGGCTGACGGTGAATGTCTCCCACACAGCTGGAGCCTCAGCAATAATAGAGCAGAGCACTTCTATTGTATTAGAGATGTTTACAGTACTTCTACTAGTTTAAGCATCCGATTTTGTGTTTCTGTTGCGTCTTGTTGTGGATAAACATTTGGAAACAAACATTCTTTTCATACTTTGTCCATTTCAATTTAAGTGAGCGTCTGAAAATGCTTCATTTTGTGTTGAGTTGATCATCTGTTTCGGTTGTTTTCACCGCATGGTGTTGTTTGGATGAATTTGAAGGATTAAAGAGAAGGTGGTCAGTCTAAAGAGCGCAGCCCCAAGTCTTTTTTTATGTCCTCGTCTCAAGATATCACTCTGGACGACGTCAATTGATTTTCAGTCTGTTTTATGATAAGTTTGATTGCATATAAAAGTAGCACACGTCTCGATATCAATCATGTCAATGGTAGAAATGTTGTGGGATAAGGTATATTGTGTGGCTGGAATTAGCATTCTCCACTAATGGAATAATACTGAACAAGCTATTGAGATTCTTAATACATGTAATTGTTCTTGTGAAACAGAAAACATAACTCACTTCCTTCCAAGCGCTGAAGAAATGAATCGTAAGTTATACGCGTGTCGTGTACTGTAGCAGCGTACAGTCACAATAATTTATTGTTAAGCAATGACAAACAGCATCCGAATCTGGTTATTTGTAGTGCATGGTAAGGACATTTGTGCAACGACACCACTGTCGTATTGATGTTGATGGGTTCATAGTCAAATTGACTGAATCCAGTGCGGCTGTAAATCCGATCTCGTGATCTAAACTACATCAGTGCTGATCCGTCATGTCAGCTAATCGCTGGTGTCAAGGAGACACATTGGAATGAAAGGAAAACATCCCCTAAAGCACAGGCACAGATTTGGCCTTTTAGAGAGAATTCCTGCTTCCCTGTTTCTTACATAGAATCACACGCCCACACTGTTTGTTTTCAGATGTTTCTTTGAAAACCATTTAAGTTGTTGGCACTGTGGGGGTTAAAGACTTTTCCCTTGATAAGTTGTATCGCTGTTGTGCAGCGTCTGCGTCTGGGTGAAAATCATCAGTCTGCGAGATTACAAACTGTAGAATCACGCCGGTCCAAAGTCAGCGCTCAATGCGTGTGGTAGACAGCGAATGATCAATGTGGGGAAAATGCTCTGCTCTTGTTTTTTTATGAAGACAAATAATCTTTGGGAATCTTGTAATAATTTTGGCATGAACATCAGCAGGTGTCTTTAAACCATTGAACTGAAACAAATCCCAGTACTGGAGCTAGTAACTGATCCCAGAAGGTCTCATAAGGGAGTATTAATGTTACAGTTAGCCCAATCCCCAATTTTCAAGAGGTTTGAGTCTATTCCTGTGATCTATATTATTTTATATCTGTACTGAGTGACTTTGATTTCAAAGTTTGTGAACTTTTGTGTCATAAAACTTTCTTGGCTGTGTAATGTTATTGAGTTGCCTAGCGTGTGCCTATTGATGTTACAAATAGATCTGCAGATCCGTGTATCTTCTTTGGTGTTTTTCTGAAGAAATGAAGAACAAAACCTACTTTATGAAAAGAGGTTTCCCCCCAAAATTGGAAATTCGATTTGGTACAGGGAGAAATTCTTGGATGTAATGTTAGTCTGAAGAGGCAGAAGTTGAGGAGATCCCCATCCTGCCTTTTTTGGTGTTCTGGATTTGTGCTCTTGAGTAATGTCCTCCTCCGCCCGACTCCAATCTCTCTGGCCTCATGGAAAAACAACACAAAATATCCAGATAGTTTGTGATTTTGCTGCTACCATGACAATAAGATCTAGGACCTCGGTTTGTATGTTCTGTTGCTACCTGCTCTCCTCTGCTGTATAAACAGAAATCGATCACAATGTTTTCGGATGAAAACTAGGGATGCAGGATAAAACATTGTGATCAATGTCTGTTTATACAACAAAGGAGATCAAATTTAGGCTGATATAATATAGCTGATAAATAATTGATTCTGATTAAACTTCTTCAGCTGCACCCTGCTCACAGTTAACATACAGTACAGTACTGTCTTTCTGTCATGATCTTTTACTTAATACTATTAGCAAAACGTTGTTGATGTAGGTACAGTATTAAATTAAAGGAACAAAAGCATATTGTTTGAATCAGACTGCTGTCAGATTGCTTTCTGTCTTGAGACCTGTTAGACATGTGGCTATTAACAAAAAAATTCTGGATCGCTCTGGAAGAACATCTTTAATTGGTTTATTAAATAAATAAATAAAAGTTTGAAGGTTAAAGAAATGTTAACTAGTGTGAAGTAGGCTTGGTACATGATTTTCAAGGGAAAAAGAGAACTAATGGTTACCCTGTCAATGTTTTCAAATAAAAGGAGTTCCAACTTTTTCCCTTTGTTTCAGTTTTAGGGAATTTTATATGAATGTTTAGATTTTGTATATCGTCCAATATATATGGGTTATTGGCTTCCAATGTTAAAAAATTATCAGTTATCGTTATCCACCAAAAAATTCTAACATATTGGTACATCCCCAAAACGGACGTTTTTAAGAAGATTTACAGCCACAGCTTAATTCTGGCATTGCATGCTCGGTTTATACTGATATAAAAATTCTCAAGAGTAGGCAATCCACGTTCAGATTGGATACACACTTTGACTGAATGCATCCCTGTTTGCTTTCGGATGGCATGAAAATTTAGCATGACTATGTTTTAAATCAGAGCGTGTATTATGTATTCTCATGTATTTATATATTAGTGTATATTGACATTTGCCCATTTTGATGAAATTCAAATCGTTTCAAATTGAACTTGTCTTATTTTTGCATAGCTACTACTTAAAATGAAGTGTTTAAAGTAAAATTAATTGTTATGAATTTTTCAATCAAATCTCATTTGCAGTCATTAAATTGTATTTTCAATAATATTGACATTTATCGACCCCCTCTAGTTTTTACATTTAGTCAATTAGCAGACGCTTTTATCCAAAGCGACTTAGAGAGTTAAGGGAGAAATAAAGCGATGTCATACAGTAGCAATAACACAACAGGTGCAAATACCAAGTTACTAGTTTCCACAAAAGAACAATATTGTACCTGTTGAGAGAAAGAGAGAGAGATTTTTTTATCAGCCTTAAAGGGACACCCTTTACTCACCATCAAGTTATTCCAAACCTTTATAAATTTAAATGAAAAAGTGACTGTTTTATCATCATTTCTTAGCAATTTGTTATATGAAGAACTCGAGAATTTGCGTTGAACTTAATTTTCAGGTAATGAGGTTATCTCAACGCAAACACTTACGTGCCAACGCAAACAGTGTTCAACAAGGAGGTCTGCTGTTTTATCTCTGGTGTAGCTCTTTTGTGCGGTAATGCTTGTTGCCCTGAAAGCTTGCTTTCTGTTGCGTGTTGTAGAGCGGTGTCTGGTTTACAATAGTGAGCAGTTTGTTGTGTGTCATGGTGAGCTGTAAAGTGTGTTGTGCTGAATAGTGAGCAGGACGCAAACAACAGCAGCGGCCCTTCACTCCCCCTGTAAGAGCTTGTCACTATTACCACGGCAACAATACCGCCCCAGAGCGCGCGGTTAAGACGCCCGGCCGAAACACGAGATAAGACAGAAGGATGAAGAGGAGCTTTGGGGCTCGAGAGGCTCTTGTGTGTGAGGAGAGAGACAGGGAGAGAAAGATGGGTGTGCGGTGGGACAGTGATGGGAGACAGGGTGAAAGAGAACGAGAAAAAGTGAAGTATGAGGGCGTATGGGTGGTGTAAATATCACTGAGGGGGTTCTTTCAGCACCACACACGCTGATCTGTTCTTGAGAGACGTGAGAGTGTTGGTGGGGTGGTCAGCACCAGCCAGTTGTTGTTGTTGTGATAGACTCTCTCAGTTTGCATACTATCCATCCTAGAAAGTGAAGGTTGACTGATATGGATTAGGGCTGCAAGATTTTAATACTTCAAAAAAGTTATGAAAACAAAAATTTTAGGTCACTCCAGATAGCAGAGAAATTGAGACCGAGAGAGTGGGGCTTTCTTTTTTCGAGAAGTATGTGAAACATGAAGGTTGTTTAGATAAATTGTATTTAATTTGAATAGTTTTTACCAACTTTATCCATTATCGTATTTTATATAACAAATTGTCATATTTTATCAATGTATTTAGTAGACACACACAGTGCCCTTTAAACCCTTTGAGACAACAACTTTTTACATTATTTTTCTATTAAAATCAATTTGTCCAAGTGAACTCCGAAATTATCTGGTTTTCTCAGTATCAACAGTATTTTTTTAATAGATTTTAGTTTAAACATGTCGATATTATTGTACCTTTCATCTTTCAAACATAGTCTCAGATTTGTAATAGATGTGCGCCGATTTGCCAAGATACCAAAGTCCATCATCAAAAGTCAACAAATTCCGTTATGAAGTTAAACATTTTTTCTTCCCAGAATGAATCACCTGAGCTATTTTATAGCTCTTGCTGTATATCAATAATTCTCTCAATTTTATGAGAAATCGCTTTTTTGTTCTCTCTTCCCTGATCATACTGCTATGTGATGTGTTTGGGGTATAATCCAGTTCTTGTTTTTAGAAACTATTTTAATCAAGTGTAATAAAAGCCAAAATCTTTCTCCCC
Source organism: Triplophysa bombifrons (assembly GCA_029783895.1). Classification (NCBI taxonomy): domain Eukaryota; kingdom Metazoa; phylum Chordata; class Actinopteri; order Cypriniformes; family Nemacheilidae; genus Triplophysa; species Triplophysa bombifrons. The sequence goes on from CM056466.1 coordinate 2,230,558, forward strand.
CCCCCCACACACTGTCCTATTCCCTTCATCTTCTTGAAAGCAGGCTAACACAGGGCAGTATAAAGCCCAGGCCTCTGGCAAAGTCCCAAAATGGATAGAGAGAGAGCGCGGAATGTCGGCTACGGAATTCGCGAGAGCCCTGCTAGCCTGGAAAACAACAAAAGAGAGATGATCAAAAAAGCACGAGAGAAACGACTGCAATTCCAGTCGTACTTTACGCAGTCTTGAATACTGATTTAGCCTCTACTGTGAAGCTGCTCTTTTATTCGTCCATTACAGAACGCTACATGATGTTGACTGTTTGGCGAGAGAAGACGGCGAGCCGAGAGCGACCTAACCTCAGGAAGTCGGGGGTTAAAACAAGGTTAAGAGAATTAGACACTTTGTTCAGTTACATATTAATGGATTCATTGTCACTGGTTGGCAGCACATCTACAATTAAACACTCCTATTCACGACCCTGAGGCCGAGTGTTAAGTAAATCTCTGCTCGCCGTCTTTTCATTCATCTGCCAGGCTTTACGCTCAATAACCGGTGAAAAGGAAGACATGCTCGCTCGTACGATTATTCTGAATATGTCACGGCCGTCCTTTGTGAACGAGTGTTGCCGAGCGAAAGACAGGTTTCGACAGGAAGCGATAGACAATCGGGAACACTTCCTAAATGTGTGTCTTTTAAAGGATCGTGAAATGCTAGTTTGTTCTTGGTTATCTTGAAAGGGCTTCCTGACGGGCTTATTTTCCTTGGCTCGAGTCGCTCTGCGGTTCAAGAATGCTTACAATAAACCAGAGTTCAAATCCTATTAGTCATTGGAAGAATTTGCTTGGACATCTGCCAGGACAGTTATTGGTTATTAATCACCTTACAGGCTCTTTGTTATTTGAAATCGTTTACGGAAGGTTCACTTTTGGGCGCAATATCTGAGGTTTTGCTGTCTGATTTGTACGATGAGTTCTAAGGACAGTAGGTGTGACTCAGGAATTGATTCCCAAAGGAAATTGTATTTCTTAGAAGTTGCTCTTTTATAGCTCGGGTGATTTAAAAGTTTCTTCATTTGAGTATCAAAGGAGAAATAAAAAGAGAAACAAATAAGAAAATATTTGAAATGCACGAAGAGGACGAAGTAGTCAAATAAGTGTTGATTGTGAGGTAAAATAATCTGGATTTGGGTAAATTTGATGAGAAATGTTTGAGTTCATATTGAGATCTTCAGCGATGTTGACTTTTGATTGAAGACTTGACAAATCTAAGCTCAGTCTGAGACATAGTTCACATCTCTATTGAAACTTTATAGGTCTTTGCACAAACAGTCCGAAATTTTCGTATTTGGCGCTTGTTTGTACGGTGTCTCTGAATTCTCAATACGCCTCTAAAGCCCATTTCACATTGAGTCTGAAATTAGCGTTTCAATGAAATTTACACACTTCCTTCGATATTTTCATCCGTCATAAAATGGTTAGATTTTCTGCGCTTTTTGCATCCATAGCAAGCATTTTGAGTGGCCTTTTATAGCAATTCAGAGACACCGTACAAAATACGAAAAAACGCATACGAAAATTTGGGACTGTATGTGCAAAGAGCTTAAATGCTTGCTACAGATGCAAAAAACGCAGAAATTGTAACATAGTCCGAATTTTGGACGCAAATTTTCGACTCATTGTGCGACGGCCTTACTGGAGACATTTGTGAGATTTTGGGGTCAGTTTCTTAGGAGAAATATCTGAGCAAAAGATTTTTTCTCCGTTTAATCTCAATGATGTATAGGAGAAATAATTAAGATATCAAAGAGATCTTATTTTATTTGGTTACAACTTGGTCTTCTCCGTTGGAGATTTTAGGGTTTGGTTCAGTGCTAGGGGCTTTAACAACATTCTTATCAATCTATTATTTTTCTCTGGTTTTAGAGGAACTTATTGGTTACGGTTGGAAGATGTGCTTTCCTAACACGTTTATACAAGAATACGTTCTGCTCTGCAAAAATTACAGTGACTGTCTCCACTTTCCACTTTTAACTGGCAATACCCTACATGTTGAATGACTTAATATGTTCAATTCCTTTTACAAGTCTAAAACTAGTTGATTTTAACTCTTTGCTGTCTAGATCATTCTAGATCAATCTTGAACATGCTTAAAATTTGTTTCCAGTGTGAATATTTCAGTGTCACACCCCAAAACTTTTCATAATCTTAACAATTAAGAGCGATCTTATCTTTTAAAAATTCTGTCTTCTGTGAGATGCTGCTTGGACAAAAAGGTTTCTTTGTGGTTGAAATATCTAAACATTAGATTTCCGTTGCATGAATAATGGCTTGTGCTCTTTGTGTCTTTCAGGAGCAGGAACAGAGTGAATGAATGTGTCTTTTCAGTTATATAATGATATGTTGACTGGATGCACCGCAGAGCTTTTGTAACGTGGGACATCGTCCGCTGAATACAGGGCGAGAGATTATAAGAAAATATTAGTGTCTAGAGACTCTAAATGTGTAGACGAAAAGGTCCAAATAAAACATTCTTTGAATTCTGAGCGGGTTTTACTGGGGCTCTGTGTGTTTGTGTGTGTCCATGTGTTTTTAATTTTGGTCGTAGATCATTCGTAGCCTCCGTGTATTATTGTACAGAGGTCTCACGGCCTGCTTGTGTATGTGTGTGTTTTCACAGGTAGAGGAGGGTGGAAAGGCATATCTGTTACAGCACCCCCTACAGCTGGGAGATGAGGTTGTCATTATTAATGATGTAGAGTTGAGCGGATGGAGACAAGAGGCCATTTCTCTCGTGAAAGGATCTTACAAAACGCTGCGTCTCACAGTGCGCAGGTAAGACGGATCAGGTGTTTTTCAAAATGTTTCGTATACAGATTTGATCATTTAAAGGGAGTACCCCAAAATAAAACTTCTGTCATCATGTAGTCACCCCATGTCAATCAAAACCTGTAAACAAATCATTTTCTTTTCTTCTGTCGAAACACAAAAGAAGATATTCGGAGAAATGTCTTTGTGGTTTTGTGTCCATAGTGGAAGTCAATAGGAAGCATTTTTTGAAATATCTTTTGTGTTCTGCAGAGCTAAGAAAGATACAGGTTTGGAATGAGAGTTAGTAAATGAAACTAAAGACCTTTCCTTCTTGGGTGAACTACATTTATCCCTTTAAATGTCTAATATCCCCTGGATTGCATCATATTGGAGCTCTTTAAATCTAAAAAATCTCTTTGCTGTTGATGTTAGTGTGAGTCTCTCATTCTATCTGAATGAAAGTTTTACTTTTATTTACATTCTTGTACAGGTGTTTTGATGAGATTAGTAGTTTATGAAACCGATCGTTCTGATCTACAGTTCTTATGATAAGAACCCATAAACAGGTTAAAATCACTGCAATGCACAGCCCTTTTCCAGCTTACGTTGTTGTTTCATCAGTATTTATATAATCATGGGTATGATGTTGGAAATGTAACACGAACACACATTCTAAACGCCCGGTTGAAGAGGGCGAGTAACTTTTTCTCAGTATGTATGCCGTCATACTTACTGCAATCTAAATACAAGGGGTGCGCGACACTTAAACTGACACGCTGGAACCAAACTGGCCTGGCACTGCCCTTATCAACATTAGCACAGCAGGGTGGATGTGTTTAACAGTACTAAAAATAGAAAAAACACTTTCCTTCTGATAAAGAAACACGCATACGTTTTTTTTTGGTGAAATGATTCTTCCATTAGAGCCCTGGAACGTTAACCCGTTAAAAGCAGGAAGTGTCTGCACGGGGGAATGGTTCTGGACACATGATACAGGCCGGAGCTACAGGTGACTCCAGCAGGTGTGGAGCGTTGTCGTGGCGACGGGTGGAAGTCTTTTAAGGCCTCTAGGGGGCAGGCAGAACTGAGTTGGTCCCCAGAGAGAGCTCTCACAGATTTGGAAACGGGTTATAGGAGACCACAGACCAGACAAAGACGGCTGTGTTCTGGCAGGAGTGACATATGGCATGTTATATTGTTATTTTTGTTCTAGTAAACACTGATCTATATTAGTTAAGAAACTTAATTTGTACTTCTCAGCTATAAAAGATTTCAAGTTTCTTTTTTTCTTTTTTTTAACATGATCATTTTTTAACACGAGCATATTTAACTCATTTGGGATTAGAACTGTTAAAGGCGACACTTTAGATAATTTTGTATTTTTTAACATCAGTTATACGTTATCTAATATGAATTAATAATTAACAATATTTCAACAACATTAAGTAACCCAGTTATTATCTTGGTTATGTTAATTTCAGTGTTTGCTAATACATTTTTTTTTACATTTTTATAAAGGCTATAACTTTAGGTAATGTACATTGACTTGACATGAACAATTGTATGGCATTTACAAAAATTTACAAAGATTAATAAATGCTGAAAAACTACATTGTTAGTTCATCCTAGCTAATGTTAACAAAAACAACCTTATTGTAAAGTGTTACCTTGTTTGTACTGTTTCATGTTATGTATAATGTATGCTTTTGTGTAGTGGTGTTTGCTAAAATATTAGAAAATCATTAATAAGTCAATATTCTATTTATATGTTCAGTTAAACTCGTAAAAAATAATAATTAAATGTAATATTTCAAATTCCTTTAAGGGATAATTCATCCAAAAATGAAAATTCTGTCATCATTTACTCACGCTCATGTAATTACATTTCCAAAGAAAACAAAGGAAGATACTTTGAAGAATGTTAGACATTTTCAGCTCCGGGACATCATAGTACTACCATTGTAGGAATATTTAGATGGTAGTCACAGGTGCCCAAGAACTCTTTGTTTTCCTAAATTCTTCAAAATATCACATTATGTGTTCAATAGAAAAAAAGAAAACAAAATCCTACTATGGTAGTGGATGATGTACTAGAAGGGAAAATTGCTACCATTCTTCAAAATATCTTTCTCTGTGTTCATTGTAACAAAGACATTTTTAAAGGTTTGAAACAACCTGAGGAAGTAAATGATGACAGATTTTTGGATGAACTAGCCCTTTGATTTGTAATCATCTAGAAACTGTGATTCTGAAAGTGTTCCTGTAATATTGATAGTGAGTGTATTTCCTGCCAGAATGTGAAAATGACATCAGAGGCCTCATTTTACACAAGGCCTGTCCAGGTAATGCTGTTAGAAAAGGAAGCATTGTGTCACACCTGCTTGTGTAAGGATGGTGTCAGGTTTACTCAGACTGACTCCAGATCAGATCAGAGGTGAATAAACGGGGAAATGCAAAAAAAAGATGGATTGTGATTCACAGAGAGAGAGAAAAAGAAACAAGGGGTGGGGAAAAGTAGACATGCATCTGACAAAAATCGTAAAGTCGTTCTCCTAACACAAAGCTCACATTTGATTGGCCTTTATGCAGTTTTCAGAAGTTGGGGTGAACAGGTGAACAGTCGAGTTCCCAGGCAGTTACAATGAGCTCTTGAGAAGGAAAACTAGTTGCTTTGTTTACTAAAGTTTGCAAGGTTCACGGTAACAAATCTTTGAAAGCTATTCAGGATATAGAGTAAAGTTTCAGTTTTACCCACCCGTGAAGGTCACGTAAAAAGCAGACGGTGATCGGTTACTTTGTTAATGGCCGCTTCATGCCTCAGTGTCTCGACTAGACTTGTTTCAAAATTGTTATTGATTTTCTAGGATTTTGTTTTGAGTCATTTTTAACTATTGTTGAGCATTTGCTACTTTATCTGCATTCATTAGGTGTTTTTTAAGTGCGTAGGCAGAATAAACTATACAATGTCAACCAAAATTGTGTTTAACAAAACAAAACTATGTTTATGTGGCTAAAATGAGTACTTCAGCGTAAGTCGTTGGTTTAATTTTTAAAGTCTGTGTAATTGAATCTTTGAAAAATATAAATGAAATGTTTAAGACGCTTATATTTTAACTACACCATCCCTATAAACATAACATAAATATCTTTAAGATATCCTCCGACCTACATTTGCTGGATAATGCTCACAGTTTTACATTTTATGGCTGAATGTGTTTTTGATGGTCAGAAACGACCGCAGAAGACTTTTAAGCACTTTTATTTTACATTTTGAAACAAATCAGGACATGAACCTAGTTCCCCAGAAGGGTGAGCGTTTATATAATCTCAGTATTCTTAGTATTAACTTAATCACGGTATCTTAATCATAGTAAAAGCTTATGTAAACCTAGCCCATGTGAGATAGCAGATGATACTGTAGGATAAGAGAGGAAAGACTGAGATAGAGATCGCGAGGCAATGCAATGAGAAAAACAAGAGATGTTTGAAATATATACAGTGTGTGTGTGTGCGCTTGTTTATGGGTGAAACAAAGTCTGGTGAAGAAGGATGTTGATTTGCATGTGAGTCCAGAGGTCAACCATTGATGGGAAGGAGGGACAGAAAACACAAAGGAAGTCTGACACCCCACACACACTTTCTCGAGAGTTTGGGTTCCGTCATGGTCCTCTGCGGGTCAATGGCTGTGTTGACTCGGCTCATGTGATCTCTCTCGCTTGCCAGAAAGAAAGATCCACCAGGCTCAGCAAACAGTCCGGCTGGGCCCGGCAACGGTCGCTGTGTGGCCTATGACATCATCGTCTCGCCATTCTGAAGGATTATACAAGCGAGAGGACTTGGGACTCTGTGTCGAAGGAAAGAGGTGGCGTCAGGTGCAGGCAATCGAAAAGGTGATCAGGAGGAGGGTTGTAGGGTTTGTAGATGCGGAAGGGATCGCACATCCAAAGCTTCAGGCGGATTAACAAATTTAAAGAAAATTTATACAATTGTAGTTCGGATGCCTGCAGAGATCAGATGTGTTCAGACTGATCTCAGTCCAGTTTAAATGAGGAACTCATTAAAGCAGACACAAAGTGACTCAGACAGGTATGTAAAACACATTTGTGCTTGCTGAATCATCGCAGTGGCAGATATATAACCATTAGCGCAAATGTCAATGTTTTTTGTTTGTGTACGACCGTAGGCTCTGCATGCAAACAGGCTGTTTTAGGAGAGCAATGTTTGGATGGTTTAGAGTTTGTACGTAGGAAAATTTGATTGCTCAGATGGTGTTCTTTTGGAAATCCGGAAGCTTGAGGTATTTAAAATTTGATTTATACCAAAGAGTTCAGTTTGTCTCGGATGTTTTCCGGACATTCTTTCCGAGAATGAAAAACACGGCATATGTACTTAGTGCTGTAATGAATGTGAAGATTATTTGGTCTGGAAGGGATTTGATGAGAAATGTCCGTATCGAAATCTCATAACCGTGTACGCAGTCAAAAGTTCAACTTTAATGATCGTTCCCCAGTAAACGTACCGCTTTCAATCTGATCGTTATGTAATTTAAGCATTTTGGTTAGAGCTTTGTTTGCGTATGACCCTACAAAGTCTGTACACTTTGGTAAAGGCTTGGAAAAACATCAAATTCACAGGCTCTCCTAAAACAACACGTCTCTCTCCTCTGGCTCAACCTCACCTGTTTTATGACAGAAGTGAGAGAGAACAGGCAGTCAGTCCCTATGTGACACTCGGGAATGTTGTAAATATTTAACAATGTCTTGTTAAGTGATGCTCATATGCCAGGATCCTCCGCCTAACACCTGGCCGTAATTCTCTCTCCCGCTCGTCTCTCAGATGAGCAAACAGGAACGCAAGATGTGCTCGGAATTAAGACGCACCTCACTGTTTACAGCATACACTCTTAAGAATAAAGGTGCTTGAAATGTTCTTCACAGCGATGCCACTGAAGAAGCATTTTTGGTTCCACAAAGAACCATTCAGCCATAGGTTCTTGTAAGAACCATCTCTTTCTTACTTTTTTTATTATCTGAAGAACCTTTTTTCGCCACGAAGAAATGAGAAAGGTTGTTTAAGGTTCTTTATGGAATCAAAAGGTTCTTCAATGGCATCAAATAACCTTTTGAAGCACTTTTTTTTAAAGAGTTTATGCCAAATTCAGCCTGCTAGTTTTGAAAACCATTCGTGATGCAAATTATATTATTTACTCATTTGGCAGATGTGTTTATCCAAAATGACTTGCTATGCATTTTATTAGTATGTATCTACCTAGTGTGCTACATGAACTATGTAATGATAAACGTTTCAATTTTTTTATATTGTCTATCATTGCATAAACATATTGTGCCCTGATAAACATAGATAAAAACAAATGTAGATTTCTACATCGGTGACATGTTGCACTGAGAGGCGTTCAGTTATCTTGAAAATAAAATGGTTATTTCACAAATTTATACAACATGAAGTTCGAAGAAAAAATGCATGGCGGGAGGTGCTGCTGATATTCCTTTACATTCATTTAAGTGTAATATGAAGTCACCCTCTAGTTAGCCATCCTGATCTTTCCAATCTCGATGATCGACTCTTTACTGCCCATCCCTATAACAAACACGGCCGCATTTCATTCCCTGCAAAAAAAAATGCTGTCTGACTGGTCTCTAGTGTTTCTTGTGCAAAGCAACGGCCTCCAGGTGTGTGTGTGTTATCTGACCTGTCTGGCGTCGAGCTTCAGGACAGAATGAAGAAGGATTTAATCATGTCCAGTCAGTGTTTAATTCAACAGTTGTCATAGCGTGCGTGTGGCCGGGTACGTGCGTTAATAAGACATAATACAGTGGGTGAGGTTTGGTTTTGACCGCACACGTGGGTCTGACTTCACTTGTTGGCTGCGCCCGAAAGCTGCAAAATGCTGCGTGTGGTTTAGTGGTTGGTATAAAAGAATTAAAACTCACTTTGATGGGGTGGTTGAAGACGGTAAATGAATAAATGTTCATTTCTTCTACGTACACCTTTTACCAAGATGCACCGTAGAATAAAAGAAGGCTTGGTTATGTGTAAATCTCTAGGATTTGTTCTAGATTATTAAATCTGACAAAACAGCGTTTTAGAATGCCAGCTAAAGTCATCACACCTGAAAGTCATCACACGCTTTGATAGACCTCGAGCTGGTTTATTATGGGCCGTTTGGGCTATTAGATTATAGGAGACACCCTTGGTTTGTTTGTATAAACACTGGATCAGTACTATTATGGCAGTAACACTGTTTGTAATGTTGCATAATGTGTTTCGGTGTAGTCTGCCAGATCACTGTACACATGATAAAGAGAGAGAGAGAGAGAGAGAGAGAGAGAGTCTTGTACATTAAACAAACTGAATGTCTACTGAATGGCCTTTATTTTGTCCTGTTGATTAGATGAAGGCATAGAACGAAAGTGTTTCAGTGAGTATGGCCGTGTTATTGTATCCGATTTTCGCAGGGCAGTGGTTTAGTGTTGATATTTATTTACAATGTTTCTGCAATTATGCAGTTCTTAATCCTGAAAAGAATGTTGAGGTTTGATCTTGAGCACTAAAAACTGAAGTCGATGCATAGGATGAGTTCACAATAAAAGGTTTGGTGACTTTGATGTCAGGGTTTGTCTCTTTTGGTAAAGGTGAACGCTGCATGCTAAACTCAAGCCGGTATTAAAACCCAAATCCTCTTATTGTATAGGTGGCCGGCTGTGAAAGGTCACGATTGCTTCAAAATATCGTTTAACTGGTTTATACTGGGTGTGCGTGTGTATACTTTAGCAGGTTTTAACACAAGGTTGAACAAAATCTGACAGGAATTTGTAACTATTTTTTATAATCTCATTTGGTTGTTTTATTACACCTTTATTTTGTGTCAGTGTCGGTTATGGTTTAGGAAAAGGGCTAATGGGGAGGGGCCTTCAGGATTACTTCTTTCTAATAATTATACGTTTTTTAAGATTCACAAATTCTAGGGCTATCAAACGATTATTTGCGATTAATCACATCCAAAAAACAAGTTTGTGTTTTCAGAATATTTGACTGTGTACTGTGCAAATAATTTTTTATACATACTATTTGTATACATACTATTTGTATACATATTTGGAAATATTTACATGTATTTATTTATATTTAAAACTAATTTAAATTATACATAAATGTTAAATGTATGCATGTATGTTTTTAAGTATACATATTATGCAAGCAAACTTTTATTATGGATGCAATAAATCGTGATTAATCATTTGACAGCCCTAACCAATTCATCTCCATTAGCCACCTTGTAAAATGGTTACGATGGTTTTTTGTGAACACTAAATAGCGAACATGAACTAACAATGAGCAATATTGTTTTTCAGCCTTTACTAATCTTTGTTAATGTAAGTTAATGCAAATAGAGTTGCTCATATTTCTTCACTGCTCAATAAGGTTAACAGTTACAACTTCTTCCTTAAAAATTGGTATTAGTAAATGTTGAAATTAATATGAAATAAAATGCATAAATGCTGTAAAATTTGTTTGTTTTGTTGTTTGTTTTACGTTCATGTTAGCTAATGCATTAACTAATGTTTACAAATGCAACCTACTATAAAGTATTGTTATATTTTCTTAACTAATATTTAATTTGACTAGGACGTTTTCTTCCCATTTTATACTTTACCTGGTCAACCAACTCATGCACACCCAATCTTCTGTCCTGAGGTTTAGGTTTGTACGTTTCTATGGTGACGGTGACACGCACAGGTGTATGATGACAGGTGTTCAACAGGACGGATATATTCCCACCCGCAATCCAATAGTCTTCCTGACAGTGTTAATGTTGAACACCTGCTCACCTGTAACACGCACACCTTCTCAGTCATAGGGTAAACTAAAGCTTTCACTTTCAATTACAGCATTGACATTGACATTGATTTTTACCTGTTTTACCGTGTCTAGATCTATAAACTAACGTTAAATAAATGCTGAGTCAAGTCAGTTCAAAATATTTAAAAATCCAAGTATGAGCGAGGAAAAGTGGAAGAACAAGAGTAGATAGAGAGTTTTGCCTTGGGGGCAGTACAAGATGAACCTGCTCTGTGATGTCACCACCACAGCTTCCATTTAACCCTGCGGCTCTTTTGATTGGCTGAGAGGACGGCAGTAATCTGAACTGGCTTTTGTTGCCTTTGATGTGTCGCTTGTGTTTGAGGGCTGGAACCAGAGATGTCGGTCGTTCCCTGTCAGCGTTGAATGAGTTGACGTTCTCCAAACGTAAGGCTTGTTCTTTCAGGACTAAAGTGAAGGTGGGATTTATTGCTCTAGATGTTTTAGTTCTTCAGCTGGATTGATTTGGGAAAACACGTCGGATACTTTAACACCTGGTCGGCGAGACAGATAGTCTCATTACTGCATGCAAACATTTACACATGCACTACATTTAAACTGGTAGATGAGTATTTATGTGCTTTTTGACTGCCTTTCAAATGAAAGTCTATGCTTGTTTATTTAGATAATAGCATACTTGATTTAAACAATAATGCATTTGTTATATAAATTATTAGTTGACGAGGTAGATGGCATGGGTTGTCCTAAAATGTGTGCTATATTTCATTTTAAACTTATACTTTCTACGTTTGCTCATTCTTTAAAAATGATTATGCATGCCATTTTGATGACCTCACTGGTTAAATGATTACATGGAATATTTGTTCTCTTAAACAAATCATTAGTCACCAATAATAAGCAATGAAAAAGCAAGGAAAAGGTGATTCCAAAAATGATGCATATACAGTAAATGCATTGCCCATAGAAAATAAAGTGTATATAAATTAAACTTTTGATAATTAGTTATTTGCTGCACTATTTCCCACAGGTATGTTTGGCTGAATATTTAACAGACCATGAATATAGCATGAGACCTTTGGTTTTTGGGTTGAGACTTGAGCATTAGATCATTGTTTTGTTTTGCATAGACTTGCATGTGCGCTTCTTGTTTCCATATGCAAATGCTTAAGGGAAGGGTGTGTGTCTGAACTAGTACATACAAGTAAATATTTATTTCAGAAGAGAATTAGGTGTGTTCATCAATATTGATGATTGGTTTAACACAGGTCTTAAAGGTCCAATGTGTAACAGAATTTTCATTTTTGGGTGAACTGTCCCTTTAAGACACACTTTTTGTGTTGTCCATTGCGACATGTAAATAAGTCAATTCATATATAAATGTAGTATTTAAGTTTTATGTATAAATTTTATAAATTATTCTTAATTTCCGATTCACTGAAATGTATATGTCTTTATGTACATTTTGTTTTAAATTCTCATTAAACCTCATTTAGAACAGTCTGAAATCAGCATTAGTTTCTTAAAATGAAGACTTTCAGGGTCAATTAATTACTCAATCACTAATATTAATAATAATACATGAAAATGAGTCTTTTGGGGAACTATTTTGTGTGCTATAAAGTACACAACTTGTGTGTAATGAATAACAGCCAAGAGGAAGATAAACCCAGTACAGGAGAACACACAATAGATGATTTATTTATTTATAATATGGTTAAGACAGATAAAAGGTCAATGTCTTTGGTTGTCACCTAATTTATTAGTAAATCTTTGTTGAATTAATGGTGTGAGTGTACAGAACAGCTAATCTCCCTCATGAATGTTCATCTTAAAATAAATATTTTTGCTGTTAATTTCATTATCTCTTTATTTTTTCATCTAAACCCTTTGTTTCCTTGCCTCTGCCAGGCTATCTTGTCTCTTCCTGTTCTCTTCTGATATCAAGTTCCTCTCTTTTGTTTTTTATTTGAAGTTTGGCATCCAAAGAAATCGCTTGATTCTGCCAAAAGACTCAAGATTCACTATATTATTTTGATATCTATTGCAACAACTAGTTGTTTTGTTTTGATTTAAATTTAACAATGCTGGCAGTTTAATTAAATGTTATTTATTATTATTTTCATTCATTTGTTTATTTTTTAATTAATTATGCCATAATCAGTCAAATTTATCTTAAATTTTATGTTGTGTATTACAACTATTTGCTTTTATTTTATTTATTTATTCATTTATTTGTAATTTTAAAAAGCTATCAGTTTAATTAAATTGTATTTATTATTATTTTTATTCATTTATTTTGTTTGTTTTTAACTACAGTAATTATGCTATCAGACTAATCTATCTTTAATTTTATTTTGTGTTTTCTCACACTAAAAATACAAGTGTATGGAAACGGAAGAAAGTTTCTAATCAAGTGTCAGCCTGGCACTGCGTAATTTACAACATTATTATATGTGTAATATTAAAATAAATCAATCTTAACGATTGTTAAAATTACATCATTGTCAAAACTGGTATATTGTAACACCTGCATTGTTGATGCAGAGTACAGTAAGAGTATATTATGAACCGTAGAATTAATAGCAAAGCTCAAACAATTTGGTCTTAGAGGAATTTGAAACGTTTTAAGTTCTTAGAAAGCTGACCTTTAATTATAGACTGAGCAGAATTTGAGATTCTGGGACTTGATATTTATCAGCTATTGAGATGTTACAGTTGTCCAGGTCCTCATCATGAATCAGAAGACAATGTTCTTCATTCAGTGAACAAATAAAACTGATATCAAAGTCAACACAAGCCTTATTAAACACTTTTCCGACTTTACTGTACGATTTCACTAAGGTGACCTCTCCAAAACAAATTCTCTCTGTTGTCCTACATTCCTTCCGCTGGCTGTTTGTTGGATTCCTGTAGCGAGTCAAGCTGGTTTAGCTTTAACACTTCAACATAATCTCTAAATGCAGGTTAAGGGTGTGTTCAAGGTGAATGCCATTTTTAAAGGGAACAACTCTTTGATATTCCGTTTAAAGGTTATATCAACAATTATTTGTTGAATGGGATTGTGTTTATTTTAAGATAAAATATGTTTAATATGCTAAATATGTTCTTGCTGTTATTTCAGATGAGAGATCATGGTTACTGCTGGTCTTTTCTTGCATTCGCTCTCTGAATTTTGACTGTTTGTTTTATCATCGAGTGGCTGATTGATGCTTTGCTTGGGTGCGTTTCACGCATATAAACAAGAGACGGGGTCAGATCTGTGGAAAAAGGGTCAAGCGTGTGGGTGGTGTGGAATATTTACACACAAACGTGATGACAACAACAGGAACGTGGAGTTGAATATTCTCACAACCTTCACAGATGCACGGAAGTAATTTTCCTTTATTGGGTTTGAAAGAGTAGTTGGGGTGAGTTATGTATTAACAAGAGGACATTGACATTTCAAGACGTTTCATGAGTTTTTCGAGGTTTGTACAAACACGAAACGTTATGGGTGTTTTCCACCTTGTGTTGTTGGTTGTTGAGGTGTTGATAAGTGGTTGCTACTGTGTTTTAGTGTCCTTTGCAGTTGCTAGGATGTTGAAAATATATAGAATAATACATTACAATATATTACATGAAACAAGGAGCTTGAAGGTTATCATGTACTGGAAAATATAAGCAGTTGATTCCAGCATATGGAAATGTATTGTTTACATTATATTTTTCAGTATATTTTCGTTTTATGGGGTAAGTGCACAACAAACTGCACTATTTGAGGTGGTCGTCGTGTCTGGAGCACAAACAAGTTTTGCAACAAACTTTAACATTTTGAGTTGGGGATTTAAACCGAGCTGTATCTCCAAGAGCAATTTTAATAGGGGTTCTCAAACGTGTATTAATTCAATGCAGCATTCTCATAGCGGCGGGGTGGGTGTGTGGAGGTTAACAGGAAGTTGCATGGCGGTCCTGTCACTATGGTGACCCCCAAGGTTCTCCAGGGGGCAGGCATGTTAGGAATGCATCCAAACACAAAAGCTTAGACACACACGTTTTAGGTTTTAAGTGTGTTGATCAGAGAGGATATATTCACATTCATCCCTGAATAACTTGCTTTAGTAAACACATCCAAGTCACTTAAGGTAATGGATGATGAATCCAGAGACAAATGACTTTCATTTACAGCAGTTGAGCTAAAAAGCAGATCAGAGCATAACAATTAACATCTTAGCTTCAATAGAACCTTTGATGATGATGACATTTTCCTTTTTTCAGTAGAAATGCGGTGTCAACATTACATACAGTATATCTCTATACATCTCAGTTAGCTGTAAGGGCTGCTGTGAGTCTTTAAGTAAACAAAGATATATTGTATCACAAATTTCTTAATATAATATGTGAAGATCCGTGATCTTGATTGTCTAAGAGGACGGAAACGGATAAATAAGCATACAAAATGATGCTTTTACAGAAGTAAAAATGCAAAAAGGTTTTGGTTAAGGGGTGTCTGAGGGTAGAGAAAAAAAGGCATTAGGTCAGTTTATAAACAATATAGGTCAACGGCAAGTCTCCATGAAGACACCAGAACAAACAAGCCTGTGTTTGTGTGTGTGTGTGTGTGTGTGATCAGATCAACTGGTACCTCCTTTGTTAAATGCTGCCGCAACAACAGGCAAATAAATGAAGTAAAACCAAACCATGCAAACAACACACTTTGAGAAAGAAGAGAGGTGTCCCTCCTTTTAGTCATCTCAATTCATAAAAATAAGACATTACACACACAATGTATGATCTGTCATCTGACCTCTGACCTCAATGGTCACATAACAAAAAGGATTTAGGGATCCAAAAAGTTTATAAATTCACTTTCCCTTTATATGAGTCAAGTTATAACTTGTACTTGTGTGTTTGTATTTACAGGGAGTGTTTTCCAGATCTTTGCTGTTCTGACTCGCGTCCTCTCAGTCCTCCCAGAGACAGCAGATGCAGCGGAGTGAAACTACGCATAAAAAACAGGTTTGTGTGTCTCTCTGTATTGGTGAGGAACCCAGCTTATTTATATTTGTGTTTGGCTATTTGCATCAGTATACATGAGGTAATTCTTCTCAGCTCAGGAAACAGAACCTTATTTTGTTGTGTTCCACGGGTAACAGGAAATGAACATGTTCCTTACAGGAAGAGGAAGTGCAGAGATGGATTTGGGTTTATGGTTCCATGTTGCTCACGTAAAGGTGACCATCAGTTCATCCCTTCCCCGTTGACTCAAGTCTTCCATTATTATCTGAATTTCTGAGGAAGATGATGCTGTTGTACAAGTCACAAAATCTCTCTCTCTCTCTCCTCTCTCTCTCTCTCTCTCTCTCTCTCTCTCTCTCTCTCTCTCTCTCTCTCTCTCTCTCTCTCTCTCTCTCTCTCTCTCTCTCTCCTCTCTCTCTCTCTCTCTCTCTCTCTCTCTTTTTCTCCCTCTGTGTGTAAATAAAGCAGCAGAACTGTGCTGACACTGTAAATAGAGACGACTTGATTCTTAATCTCACTTTCACCCGTATAAGGTTATAATAGAAAGGTCACATGATGTTAGGGAGCTCTGTTTTAGTCTTGATGGAATGCTAAAATCTTTACAGAATGTTTCCACAGTTGGATGTGACTTTTCTAAGTAATAAGATGCAAGATAAAGCGAATAAAGAAGGGAGCCAAGCATATCTAACTATAGTTCTACAGATATCAATATCAAAGAGATGGGTTGTGTGATTTTGAATAGTGCCACTAAGCAACACCCTAGAACATTTTATAACAATAAACATGTTAAATTTGCATCTTAGCAACGCCCTGGTAACCACCAACAACACTCCAGCATTGTGGTAGTGAGTTTTGCACTTGGTAGCAGCACACGGATTTCATGTAGTCAATGTCATAGTTTATTTAGTTGTCATTAAAGGTACTGTAGCATCAGTCCGATAGATGGCGCGCTGATCTAAATCACCCAAGAGAGACGAGACATACAGTGTACAATATTTCCTGTCTTTCTTGTGTAAACACAGAGATTCTGAATATGATGTAAGATAAGTCCATGTTCACGTCCATATTGCCTTGTTGAATCCCCCAGACAAGCATTTTGGGATTATCTACTGTAGTTTGTTTTATGTCCACTCACCTATAGAATCAAAGGATGATTGATGATGCGAGACCTGAAACCAAAGATTGTGAGGGTTGTTCCTGGACTATAAACTTATTTAAATAAACATAATGGGCCTTATTCGTGAAGAGCAAGCACATTTCTTTGCGTAGTATTCATAGAAACATTTTTGTTTACATTGTCTCATTAATTTGATGTAGAAGCACTTTGCACACAAAATAGCATCGCTATGCAAAGATGAGAACAAGACATTAAATAATCATAACCCATTTGAATTGAGCCCACACAAACAGTGTGTTTGTGAGTATTTACATGTGTGCACGTGTTATCAGGCACATGCCTTTAGGTATGCATGGAATGATTACAGGAACTGACCCCCAAATGTCTTGGGACAAAGATTCAAAACTGACTATGTGCAAATAGACACATTCCTCTGTATCAGACCTATTTGCCTGACCTTAGTCCTCTCTATCTCCTCCCCTAATTCTGTGATTGGGTCTTAGAAAAGCTTTCTTAGGATGTTAATAATGTCTAGTTCACTTACAGTTCATCCTTCATTAATGTTTTCTCCAAATTCCCGAATTGCGAACATTCCGAAGTTTTTCGCACATTTAGAGGTAGGATTTTCCATAATCCTGCAGTGACACGCATTAATAACGTTCCCGCTCCCCCTGCATACATTCAGTCAAAAACATGTCAGTTTGAAGAACTCTACTATGCTTCAGGACTCATAACAATAATGGGGGCTTCTCTAGGTTAAGTATGGAAGGGGGAGAATCGGAGGCCCTGTGTCAACACCCTAGATCTTCCCTCTGTCCTCCTGTTTCCATCTTATGATCTTTGAGGGCGGCAGGGAGAAATTAGAACGTGTAGGAAGACAGTCAACCTGACTGTGATTGTTCAGATGGATGGATCCCAATTTGCATTACTAACCTTCCTACAATATTTTTGATGTACATTTGCATCACCAAAGCACATGTAACCTAATCCTATTGTCTTGGTATTCCAACATTAACAACATCTAACTGTTTCCCAACAAACGCCTCTCTGCGATTGTTTGAATTCCAGACAGACAGCATTTAGCAACCTCTGTAACCCTATGGACCCCCCAACTATAATCCAATTCTCCAATTTCAGTTTCCTGTCAGATCAAACAGATTAGTGTAGATGACGAGCCGGGTTCCCAAGGATCAGATAAGGTTTCTGCAGCGAGACACACCCTTTGCAGTCTGGCCCAGTGTAGGCGACGAAAAGGCGAGAGAGAACCCTTTTTGGGCAGGGTGTTTTTGTGGGTCAGACCCTTTGGGTTCCCAGGGGTCAGGTTACCATGAGAGCGTGGCGAGAAGGGAATATCCTGGGGTCTTCTGGGATATGAGTGGAATGATTGGATGGGAGGTTATTGTACCCGAGCTAAATGAAGTGTCACCGGTCTGTGATGTATCTGAGAAAGAAACCTCCATTGTTTTCAACCAATTTCTGACACAGAAGGGTAAACATGTCACCACATCGCACAAGTCTATTGGATGGCCTTATTTTGCAGACAGGTGAAGACACCTGCCATTATCCCCCCAGGCTAGGACATGGCTGTCACTGGCACATGAAACCAACCCTGAGACACACCCTGATGATGGAGCTTTGTGGCCTTCCTGTTCCCATAATGCCCTCTGGGCATGGATTGGGTTGTTGACTTGTCTGGGGTCACGTGTTAAAAGACTAATCACGTTGACGACAAGAGAGAGAAAGAAGGGAAGAGAGGGAGTTATACACAGGGCAGTCTTTGTTCGGTGTTGTGAACTCATGCTATCATGTGTTAACGTTTGCTTCTAGTTGTCAACGGGTAAATCGCTTTACATGAGGCACTGCATTTGTTTACTGTTTATCAGACTTCATCTTTATTACTTTATTTAACTGTTGTTCTCACTTTCCTCTTCTCAATTTAAAATGCACTTTTCTGTGTCCTATTCTCCCAATGCCCATCTTTCTCATGAAGAGAGCTTTTCTTTGTCTTCTTTCGTTCTCTTCCCTTTACCCCTCTGTCCTGACTTTGCCTATCTCTGTTTTTGAAGCATGTTTGTTCTGAGTGCACAGTATTGGGCTAGTGAGGGCAGGATGTTTACTCTAGGCCTTATCGTGTCATTTTAATGACGTTTAATTGCACGTTTTAATGATCTTTGCGTCGTTGAGCTGTACCCCGCCAACCACCTCTCATATTACTCTCGGTTTGTCGGGAGACGGGTGAGACACCATGGAGCTGCTCGGGGCCTTTTACCGCAAAAAGTTGCGGAGAAAGCAGAAATCAACTCTCGGCCGGTCGGATGGAGCACTGTGCAAGGCACCGTCTCAGACCAGCGTCAACGGTCTGGCCACTGGACTTATCTCAAAAGTGCTGAGGCTTACTACCAGGTAACAGCTGATGGGTACTGAGTAGGATGTATTCCTAGGTATCAAAGGGAAAAAAAAATTTTTGTTAAGGTTTACTTTGATAATTTAGGTCTTTTTGTTCTGATTCCTTTCATGGCCCTAAAAGACTCATTTCCAATTCTGCTTTGAATAACCTCATGCTAAACAGGCACTTCATCAGCCAGGGCAGAAAAGATAAACTATTCCAGAAATGCTGAATAATTATTCTACCTAGATGAAATTGTTGCGTTTCTGTGATTCAATATAGTTTGTTCAAGATCACTGTTTCATGTGTACTCTTTTAGATTTAAATCTAGTGTATTAATGCCATCTTTGGTGGTCTTTAGAGTTTTCTGTTGTCTCTATGGAGCTTTGACATTCTGTGGTGTGTTAACTGACATTCTGAATAGTTTGAACATTCTGTACAGCTGACAGCTATAGACTGTTTGGTTCTCCTAATTCTCTAAACATTGATTGCAAAATCCTTGCTGAAATATTGCTTGTGGGAGTCATTATGATGGATCTTGTCCAACTTTAGATTGGTGAGAAGGCACGTGTAGCCTGTGTAAAACAATAAGAGAACTGCTTTCCTGAAAGCCAGATGTTTTGTGGAAATTTTGTTTGATCTGTCTCCACAAAGCAGGGTCAAAATTCAAGGGAGTGGGTTGTTCGAAAAACATGTCTTTGTCGTCCATTGACCTGAGGAATGTTTGAATCATGGATGAGGATCAATTGAATCATCTAGATGCAGCTTTGTGGAAAACATTACTTTTATTAGATTTAGCAACTTTTAAGACCTACTTTTTCCTTGGAATTTCTGTTTGGGCACACCAAGTCCCAACCACTATCCATGACCATTTTTGATAACTCATAAAGCCTTTTTCATCTACTGACTTGCTCTTCAACTACATATAGACTGAACTTCAAAAGTCAAAGTTCAGGTCAGAAGCCAAAAATTTAATTAATCTAGAATAGCACTAATATGATGGATTTGATTTACCCAGTCAGCTGAAGGAACCTGATCTTTAGCCTCTTCCTGGCATTGTATTACTGGGTACTGATCTCATATCATCCATAAAGACCTTAAGAGGTCATTTCAGTCAGCAGGCTGGTTGTCCTTTGTGAGTAGGCACAGGCAGACAGTTGATCTTTTTTATGAAAAACATGCATTATTCCACACTGCTTGAAACCAAAAATGTTTTTGTTCTAGACAATGTTGGCATTCTTAGCATGTTTCTTCAACACACTGCAGAACTTTCTACTGTACAACACCAAAAATAGACAATCTACTTTAAATCCTGTATTCTCTTGAATCTGTGACATGGTCAGGGCTGAAAGTATTTATATGCAATGAGAATGTGGTTTTAAGGCTGTGCGACCTGTGTCAGGGGTATTTTGTATTAATCATTGTATGTGGCCCTGATAACTCAAGATAGCTATCGATCATTTAGCTTTGAAAAGGCATTTTTATTCTATCCTACTTTTATAATATAAATTTCAAAACTGTGTTTATTATTTATGATGAGATTGTTGCCTTTGTTCTCAGCTGTCTCTTTTTCTCTCTCCCCTCCTTTCTCTCTATGTCTCTCTTTTAGGCGGAGTGAGGCTGGTTCTCGACCTCATTCCTGGCATTCAACAAAGCTAGGTGAGGGCCCACAGAACTCTGGAGGCATGATGCAAGTCACACAGGGTGGTGTAGGAGTCGCCTGGCACCAGAACTACCACTCCAGGTCAGCGCATACACACACCTGTAGGTTTTTTTAGATGGGACAACTAATCCCAACAAGCAAATCAACAGTTAAATATCCAATATTGGTAACATATTTTCTAGACCCAGTTTTGCCTCTCATTGTGTTTGATCAATCACTATTAAATATTCTAAAGGTATAAGTAGTAGTCCATTATGGATAATCCTGCAAAATGTTTAATTCGTAATTTGGGTCATTTTGGAGGGTTTATTTAAATGATTTTGGAGATCTTGGTCAGGTATGGATATTTATAGTTGATTTTACAGCATGATCAAAACATTAGCAATGGACAAAACACATTTAGTGGCCACGAGTACACCAAATATTCACAAACCTTTCATAGTTTTTGGTTGTGTGACCTAATGAATGCTGTGGACTAAATTATTATCTTGGTCATTATCACGGTATGTAGACCAGAACGTTCAGGGGCCTTCAGTGATGACTCTGAGAGAGAAACATGTAGAGTATTTGAAGAGGACCAGGGAGTGAAGGGTCTGACGCAGTATTTAATGAAAAAACATTCTTTGGGATGACACTCCCTCAACAACCCTGCAAATGTTCCCATGGTGATGGTCACTACGGGCTACACCAATGGCGCACCACATTTTGAGACATGGTGGTCATTGTATAGTGGACTGATTTGTGATTGGATGATCCAGTTCATAAGGAGGGCTAACTGCAGGGCTGTTGACAATGGGTTGGTGACATCATATTAATTGTGCCAGCACAAATACCAGTCTGATGCCAGCTAACACAGTCCAACTTTCGGCAACCACATACCCATACAAGGGCAGTTGCCTCAGCAGACCTAGGGCATCACTGTCCCACACTCAGAACTCACTGCCATGATTTAAACTTCATGGTTATTTAACAGGCCAGGGGCTATCCAATTTTTCATGATATAATTGTTCCAAGAAAATATATGGGTGCTTCGGAAGGATAGGGATAGGAAAATCCAATACAATGCAATATTCACAAGAACCTTATGGAACTTGGATCTTGTTGTGTAATCAACACCAAATATTAATGAACAAGGTTACAAACAGATATCAATAGTATCAATTGCATTTTGATTGATCATATCTAATATTTCTGCTGTAAAGACACAACGACGACACAAACAATGACCAAGGGCACATTGCCTATTTCTCCAGAAGCAGTAAATCAATGTTTTTGATGTCAGTTCAAGTCCATAATAGCTCAACTAGTTCAGCTACAAGCATAGAATAGAAGCTAATTTTCCAAGGTGGTATTTTACCTTAGTTATAGTAATTACCCTTTGGTCTATTTACACTTTTAGTTGATTTATCCCAGTAAAATATTACCACTTGTACCTGGAATACTAGTTTTACATTGCATTGTACTTCAGCTACTAGAAATATTCCAGGAAATGCAAACAATGCAACTGTTCTATTAGCAGTTTCTATGTGTTCACAGCATATATTCCTTTATCTGCAGTGCCTCCACCACAGACCTATCAGGATATGAGACAGGATTTCTTAGAAAGAGCCCAGATCAGTACAGTTCCCGGGGCAGCATGGAAAGCCTAGACCACACTCATCCTGTCTATAGCTCCTGCTATCAACTGTCATCCTCCAAATCCTCCAATAGCATCGATCATCTGCACAGTAAGAGGGATTCTGCATACAGTTCCTTCTCGACCAGCTCCAGTATTCCAGAGTACCTTGCAGCCGCACCGTCATTTAACAAGGAGAGGTCATACTCCATGGAAAATGTTCCACAGAAAGAAGGAATGCAGCAGGCAGATATCCGCTACGTACGCACCGTCTACGACCCGCAGCAGGGTGTGTCTGAAGAGCACGATGTCACATCTGCAGCACTAATGAGAACCAATGAAAGCAGAACGAAGTCTAGAAGTGGGAGCATCCAGGGCATGATCTGTCATCGTAGCAGCAATAGTAGTGGCAGCAGTGGGAGTAGTGGAAGCAGTGGGGGTACCACCAACTCACAACGCCATAGTGCTGGGCCAGTCTGGGATCCAACACACAACCGGCACTCCTATGAAAACATTAAGGGGGCACCAGCACCTCCAATGCGCAGTGACAGCTATGCAGCGTTTCGCAATCATGAGCGTCCTAACTCTTGGTCGAGCCTTGAACATGCTCGGTCACAGCGGGCTCTTCACAAGGGTTCCTGGCATCACTCAAGTGGTTCTGTAGCAACAGCAAAGTCCTCTTTTGGGGCTGAAGGTCAGCTCCACACTGTGATCGAAAAAAGCCCCGAAAGTAGCCCCACCACCAAACCCAAACAGAGTTTTCCTCAGGCTGCACAACCTGGCCGACTCATGTTGCCCACCAGCATCTACCCTGTTCCACCACCTGAGCCGCATTTTGCACAAATCCCAACCAGCAACCCCAGCTCTGGTACAATTTACCCTGCACTGGCCAAGGAGAACAAGCACAACTCTCACTCTGACCAGTTGAGTGGATTTGTAAGAGAGGACAGGGTCACTGTTGAAAATGGATACCAAAGCAATGGTCTCAGCCTAAGCTCTGTTCAACCCCACATTACAGTACAACCTAAACTTTCTGACAAAGCGCAAGATGACCCTCAAAACAAAACTGGTTTGTATCGGTCTCATTTAGAGCAACAAGGACAGACGCCTCAAGCAGCATCTGTAGCTCAGGAGCGGAGGGACCCCTACACTGCTGTTAAACCAAGAAATGAAAATGACATGGAAGTGTATGACAACTACAGGCCACCCAGAGATGAAGAACAAAGCAAATACAATGAGAAAAACAGCAATCTAGAGACACTTTACTCAGGTGGGAGAGTATCACAAGGACAGGCTGCCCAGATTTACAGAGGAAACTTGGCCCAAACACAAGGAGGGGACCAAATAATAAAACCTTCAAGGCACCATAGTGACTCGGGTGCTTACCAGCAGAGAGGTCATGACCTTGATCACCCCCTGACCAGACTGGAAAATGCACTTGCTGAAGTTCAACGATGTGCCAGTCCTGAGAGTACCGTTAGCCAATACAGCTTCCAGAGTGAGCGTAGCATGTCTGTGCAGGAGAAAGTAAGCCATTTCGAGAGGCAGCAAGTTAAACCTCGCAGTCACAGCACCCTGGCTCACCATAGCTCTATATCCCGTCCGAGTCAATCACAAAGACCTTCCAGTGCCAAGAGCTCTTTCTCTGGTATGGAGGACTTGCACAACAACAGCTCTGTCCCTCACTGGAGAACACAGAGTGCCTCTAGCAAGACTAGCTATGATGGACTTGTGGAGGTGCAGCAAGATTTGCGAATGAGACGTGGGAGTAGTGATCATGCCCATAAACGCCACCCAAAAGACCCTCCAATTCCCCTTCAAAGGAGTAAAAGCACCTTCCAGCTTGGTGAGGAAAATGGTAAAGACTTTTATGGTAAAGGTGACGTTCAAAACATCCTGGGCACTGTCAATGATACATCTTTTAACAGAGATTACAGAGATAGCATTAAAGATGCCCAGTCTAAGGTGCTGAGGTCTACTTCCTTCAGAAGACGAGACCTTAGTATTAACCCTCCACAAGTGCCAGCCAAACACATGTCTCTGGAGAAGAAAGGACCCAATACAAGTCCCAAACCTACTACATCCCCTCACACTCCAAAAGAACGACATGTTGTACCTGTTGATGTACCAAATAGAACTTCTCCCCCTGAACTCCCTAGTGTGCCAGCAGTAGGACCTCAGTGTGTGCGGATTTGTGGACGTAAACGATTTACAATGGAACAGAAGAAACGCTGTTACTCTGAGCCAGAAAATATGCATGAAGTTGGAGTGTTGACTCAGGAAAGCATTCAGGCTGAGAGAAAAGCTCAACAGCAGTTTCTGTCAAGTGAAACAACTGTTGCAGACCGGCGCAGGATGTTTGAGCAGGTAACGCATCGTAATGCTGAATCTAGATTCATCTCTTCAAGACCGGATTTGAAGCAGGTGCAGCAAGATGCCCTTGTTGAGTACATGGAACGCAAAACTGGTAGAAGAGTGGATGGACGTCCCAACCGTCCACATAGCACTTATGTACAGTCAGCTTCGTCCATTGACTCACAGAACCTTACTTCCACTTTAAGTATGTGCTCTTTACAAGAGCCAGTATATGATAGTCTATCTGGTGGCATTCATAAAACTTCCACCCTTCCAACAAGCATGCAAAACTATTTCTTCCCAATCAGAAGCACTCGCTCCGAGTCTTCCACTGCCCAACAGTCTCAAAGCACAGGAACAGGAACTGAGAAACCCATTCCTAAACAGATCCCAGGACCAGCACTGGCTGGACATCCCATTCTTCAGCACCTGGAGGCAGTTTTTGAGAGAGCCACGTCGGCAAGAAGCTCGGGGAGGTCAGCTTCAGCTGAGGATCTGCTGGATCATAGTGAAGAACGACTAGTTCCTCAGCACTTCCGTTCCAGATCATCTCCATCGGTGGAGAACTTTAATCAGGTAACAAGCATCTTTATTTAACCTCAATGTTTGCTTTGTATGATCACTTATATTTATGTTTGATCTCTGTTTTCACTCACATCTTTGCTCATGAACATTGAGGGATTTAGGGGACGGGCTGAACTTTCCTGTGTCGCTGGTCAGATCTTTGTGACATGACTTCATAGCGCACAAAGTTAAACAATAACTTTCTTGGCAAAGCAGATTTGCTTATTTTATCTCCAAGCTCACTCCCTCAAAGTGTATTAGCTTCCTTTAGTTGCACATTTGCCAAGGAGAAACTTCCAGTGCCTCAGAACAAAATATAATCCATCTTTGTCAAAAGAAACTATCTTCAAACCTTAACAAACTGCAATATAATACTTTTCTATCTACCTACCTAAGTATTGACAGCTTTGTGGTGTTTTCAGATGTCTTCTCTACAGAAGCTTTTTGCATAGGTCAAAATCTATTTCAAATATCTACCCCCATATATTTCTCAGTATGATCTGTTACCTAATCAAACTCTAAAAGTCAACCTGGGGTTTGGTTGTTTTTTAATGTTTTTTTTGTTTATGCATTAACGGAAAAAATGCTGTCTTCGGTTACCCATCAGAACAGATGGTCTGTCCCTCAGATCTTATGAGCTAAGATGGGCAGATAATCATTTCAGTACCCACTCCTGGTGCTCCAAGGGAAGAGGCCAGTGCGTCTCACTTCCTGTTTGGTGCCACTAAGCCTGGGCTGCAGTCAGAGATCTGACAGATAACTGCACTCCTTCTGTGCCCGAGGGGAGGAGCTGGAGATAACAGACAAACCGTCATGGTTTTGGGTTTGAAATATTTGGAATGTTTAGGAAGGCCGTTTATCTTTGAGAATAATTATCTTTTATGTAAATAGATGGTTCAGATATGATGATTACCATTTACAGTGAACACACAGAGGAACTGTCCTGTAAATACCCAGACTATGCAAACGTTTCCCGAACTTGCATTGATTCAAGCTTTAATAAAATACCAGTATGATGACTTGCATATCGTAGATTGGATAAATAAGCAACATGAGCGCAAAATACCACAAGTAAATGATAAAAAGCAAGCACACCATTCAGGTCACAGTTCCTGTTTAAATAAATACAACATAGCTCAGATACGGATATGCTGCCATGCCCTCTTGGTTTTATTAACAGATGTTGGCTTATGAGTAATCACAGCATGCCTTTGAGATTTACATGACTGTAAATGGCCCAATATTCTGTGAACTTGAGGTAAATTTAGTATCTCCCTGTTCCTGGTGTGTTTAAAATCTATACCTGTTGTCTATTTCACCTCTTATGGAAAGTACTCTTGTTCTCCACCTGCTCAAAGAAAATAATTTTTGTTATTTTCTTATATTTGTTTAGGACTTAATGGCAAGAGACCTTCAAGTTTTAGGGGTTTGCTCCAAGGAGTCCTCACAAAAGAGGTTTGTGTATATATGTAATTGTGTCCAAATAAATTATCACTGCTACAAGTAAAGCCATTTGGTTCCACTATCTCCACCTATTTGGATTTGTGGATTTTGACTTTATGTCATGGGGGTAACTATTGAAACCTAAATCTTTCCAAACTATTTTTAATTCAGTATAGGAATTTAAGCTATGACTCATTAGACAATTCATGTTTGTGTTCAGTAGGCTTCAAATGTTTAAAATCAGACATTTATCAAAGTACAGTACATTTGTCTGTTGTGTAGTCTTAAAGTGTGAGCATTTCTGTGACTGTTTAAAACCGTTTAATACAAAATATTTACCCATGAAAGGTCTTAAGTTGAAGAGTTAACCATAACTGGTCAATGACCTTATCAGACAGGCTTACCACTGTAGCTATTTTTGGGTTTGTTTTGACCAATGTAAAATTTCCCACCAGTCACCGAAAGAAAATGTATTTGCTTCTAATAAAAAAACTATGGAAATATAACGCTGATAGCACTGAACAGTCACATTTTATTGTTTGTGCTTAATAGGCGGTTGGAGAATACTGCATCCTTACAGACGTCACATCCAGCACATAAAGAAAGGAGTTATCCACTGAATCAGGTTCCTTTCCAGCAACATGCACCTGTGCTGAGGCGAGAGCGGCAGAGACATTCTGACCGGCCCAGGGCACACAGTGCATCTGGTCTGGCTGCCTCTGTGGGACTGCCTTGCCCTTTCACTTCTCCAGGCACTGCTACCACCCTAGACTGGCATAATGGCGAAAGACTGTGTCAACCCAACCTGGATTCCATTGCTTTTCCAGAAACCGGACCCACAAATCAAAAGAGTCCATCCGGAACATCAGGAGTGGCGAGGCAGAACTCCAATAACTCAAGCACTTCAGACGAAACACTGAAGGACTTTCCAAGTTCAGTAGCTCCAGCAACATCAAAGTCCACCACCACCCCGTCGCCTCCACACCCCGACAAGGTCTGGGGTTCGGCCGATACTTCCTTGTCTGTTCAACTCTCAAGGCCATTTGATTCAAGGCCGGCCACCCTCCCTAGGAACCCAGTCTCCCACACAAAGCCACTCCCCTCTCTTCGGATATCAGAGTCTAATCTTCATGATGTTCAGAGTGCAGCTTTGTTACAAGATGATGATGAAGTGTTTTTAGACCCACCACCACCTTCTCCTTCACCACCACAGTTACCAATCAAAGAGACCGAGATTACGACAGACTTTCCTCTTCCTCCGCCTGCAACATTCTTGGCTGAGGAGGACTTGGGTCTAACAGAAGCTTTACAGTCCCCAAGACCATTAAGGCCCATAAGGTAAGATGGAATAAAAAAATACATTAACCTACACGTTTAACGTGATTTATCCAAGCATACATTATTGTTTCTTTATTTACTGTTTTATTGATTCTAGTGACTCCACAACTCCTTCAGTGACCTCCGATCCCCAGACCAACCATATCACAGACACCATCAGCACCAAGCATCAACCTGCGTCACCTAGCAGTGCCCTTCAAGATGAGAACAGCGCTCAGATTCTGGGACTTGACTGCCATCTTCTCTCCAGAAGAGAGAGAACTCAAGCTGAACTCCTTGTGGAGACTATAGCTCAAGAGTTGGTGAGCAAAGACAAATCCCTCGCCCCCCTTCTGGAAACCTGGGCAGGTAAAACTACCCAGGATCTGATGGAGGACATCTTCCCCTCGCACTCACTGTCTTCCTCGCAACACAACGGGACCTGCTGCGGTCGTGTGGGTGACAGGTGAGAGTCGAACAGATGGTCAGGGTAAAGCATGGGCCGGATGAAACGAGCAGATAAGCTCATGTACAGTATATAGTGTTACTCGGTGTTCAGGTGCTCACATGCACGATAAACACAAGAGCTCTTTGTCTAAACACAATCTATTAGCAGTTATATTAGTGATCCGTGGGCATGGCCAATGTTATTACTCAAAGTCCAGAGATAGCACAACAATGCCTTATTCAGAACAATGGATGAGGAAATACAGATACTTTAATTACCATGTTTATTTACTGTGGTACTACAAGATACTTTTACACTATAGTACTATCCTGATACATGTCCAGAAAACTATTATCGTTGTAAATTTTTCTTTAGTAAATTGTAGAATAATTTGTAAATGATAGTTATTCCTACACTTTGTTAATGCATACTATCATGTTCTGTAGTATATTAACTAAAGTGAATTGAAGTAAACTACAGTATTTACTACAGTTTTGCAATGTTTACTATGGTGAGGTTCAAAAACACTTTAGTATCCAAAATTCTTGCAACAATTTACTCTAGGAAATGATTGTAAAGGCAATCGCCAATATTTCACTAAAAATGTATCCTGCTATATGCTAGCAAAATGACAAAAAAACGGCAGTTTGAGGTGACGGTGTGAAGCTCGTGTGATATATAAAACATTTAGCTGTTCACAAACGATAAATCACTAAAATGACATACATGATCTCTCCTCGAATATCCCGGCTGTTAAACTTCAGTTTCTGTCAAAGGTTTCTTATTTTCTGTCAAAGATTTCAGATCGAGTTGTCAGTCACTGCCGTAGTTTATTCAGAAAGATATTGGCGCCTTTTCTTCTGATCAACGCGGCACTGCACTGACATCTAGCGGCCGGACGTGAAACATACGCAACAAAAGTTGAATAGTTTAGTTGGACGTGCAGTGTTGAGATTGATCATACAAATGCGCTATACACAAGAAGTGTGTCAAATATTAGACATTTTATCATTTTATGTGAATTTGTGCACTGACATTCTGCTTTTTCTATGGTTTTACTCTGTTTTTTTATTGATTAACATTTGCCTTTCTAGTTTTACTAGACATGCCATGGTTAAACTTTAGTAACTGTTGTGAGATTTCAGTAAAGTTGTGGTTTCTATGGTTTACTTAAAATAAAACCCACAAAATGTTACTTTTACCAGAGTTAAACCAAACTTTCATGTGGGTAATCAAAATTATAAAGTAATACTATACAATTTTGTAGATATCATTAGTAAAGCATGCGAGTGTAGTAATTATTCACTTCCATGCAGTGTTACGGCTTCATATATTCTGTGGTTTCTGGACCGTTTTCCGTGATGAGAAATGAGTTGAGCGTAATTATGTGTGCTCTGTTTGACAAAGGGAATGTGGATCATAGCCTCTCTGTCTCTCTCTCTCTCTCTCTCTCTCTCTCTCTCTCTCTCTCTCTCTCTCTCTCTCTCTCTCTCTCTCTCTCTCTCTCTCTCTCTCTCTCTCTCTCTCTCTCTCTCTCTCTCTCTCTCTCTGCAGTGAGGGAATAAATAAACGTGCGCATGCTGTCAAGATGAACATGTCTCATTATGATCTCTTTTTCACCTCACACTTCATTTGTTGTGTTTGACCTCCATTAGGGCTCAAGATGGTTTGGGTGTCCCAGACACTGTTCCCAGAGAAATGGAGACAGACCTGGATGACGAAGAGGCTTATCTGCATCAAAAGAAGGTCAGAATCATGATCTAACATGATCTGACTGACTGAGCCCCAAACCACTAATGTGTTCTGTTCATCTCCTTTAATGTGCAGTGTTTCTCTCTGTCCTGCAGGTGGAGCTATTGCAAGCGCTTCAAGCGAGCATAAACTTGCTGCAGGGGGAGAGAGAGGTTCTGGCTGAACAGCAGAAGGGATTCAGCGCGCTGGGAGGCAGCATGGACGATTTAGTCCACGAACGCTGTAAGCCTAATGAGAAAGAGAAATACCGCATGTTCGTCGGAGACCTGGAGAAGATCGTCAACCTGCTGTTGTCCCTGAGCGCCCGCCTCGCTCGCGTGGAAAACGCTCTCACTGCCCTCAGAGATAAAGAGAGTCAGGAGAGTGCAGAAGAGAGGGTGAGAAGTGTTTTATAAACTTTGAGAGGTTGACTTCAAGTTACTTTGCACCTGACAATGTTTGTGTGTTTATCTGCAGGAATCTCTGCAGTTGAAACAGAAGCAGCTGTGCAGTCAGCACGAGGATGCTCGAGAGCTCAAGGAAAACCTGGACCGCCGCGAGCGACTGGTTCTGGATATCCTGGGGGGTTACCTGAGCGGACCGCAGCTGCGCGACTACCAGAATTACATCCGCATAAAGCCCGCCCTGCTGATACGTCAACGCCATCTGGACGAGCTCATTCGCCAGGGGGAGGAGCAAGTGAGAAGACTGGAGGAGAGCCTCCCACCTGAATTCCATCCAAAGAATGCTGACCATGCCTCTGATACGCCACATAGTTTTAACCCCACCCACTCGCCGCGTCCCACCACCGTGACCTCACTCTAACGGGAGTTGGAGATGGAAGAATCGATGAAACTGATGCTGAAGAAGAGTGACTTTTTTAAACGATGCACGTGGAAAAGTGCCTTAAATGAAGGAATGACTTTGTGACTTTGAACTCGCTTGCCATCATCACAATGTTGTATCTCACAAAGGCTGTCAAGAACAAGACCAAAATCGTTGTGACATCATAACAGGACAATTTTTAATTCAAAACCTGTATGCGACTCTTTCTTCAATGGAAAACAAAAGAAGATATTTTGAGAAATGTCTCGGTGGTTTTGTGTTCATTCTATGGAAGTCAATGGGGTTCAATGATTTTTGGGGGGTCTTTTGTGTTCTGCCGAAGAAAGTAAGTCATACAGGTTTGACTGACTGTAACGCTATTTTAATTTTTCAATATTCGACTTTGATCTGGGATGCTTTCTTGACAGACTTTATGACTTTCAACATTTGCCACAGCATTTGGAGTCTTTTGTAACCAGAGACATGTTCCACATATGCATAATGCATTTACATACTCGCATGAGCTGCACAACACTGAAGCACAATGCAATATCACTGGCACCGAAATGCCGCATTGTGATTGGTGAATTCCTGCCATACACAAATAATTTACAGCCCTGCAACAGCTGAGCGCATCGGAACCGATGAACCCTGTGTGACCTCACATAGAGAAGATATTTAACACACATTCTGTATATTCTTCAATGAAAAAATACATTCCTGTTCGTCTGAAATGGCACCTTTACAGCAATAGTGACAGATCATTATTTATGATTTTAGATTTAGAAACACTTTTGTACGCTGTACGTTGCTGTACGTACTCTGAACAATCCCCTTGTGATTTTAATGTAGATTGTTTTAAAAAGATTTTAGATATTGTATTTTTGTAAGTAAATGACAGTGAACGGAACATTTACTGTTTTTGTGGCTTTCGGGTTTTTGGCTGCAATGTGCTAAATCATCACATCTAGAATAACAGTGAATATTTCCTTCAGCTAATGTTTAATGGCACTTGAACACATTATCAATTTCAATGGCAATTAGAAAGCATGACTTCCGTTGATTCACCACAGTTTTTATGCTTCGTAGTTTTATCACAATGCACATTCAACACCCAAACTATTTTGCCAACATATTTTTATTTTGGCGGTTGTTGTGGTTTAGTTTTTTAAAAGAATGCATAAAATATCTAATCCGTACAACGACGCAACAAGATTTTAGATGGTTTTGTATTGGACCTGTAAAGAGGCAGATCAGCAGTTCTGATGTAAACCACATGATTTCTCTTACGGGGGCTAATCTGAAGTTTCATCCAAGCTTCACGCTGTTGAAAACAAAAAGCACAATTGGAAGGCAAAATAAATCTATTTTTAAATACAAGCTTGTCGTCTGTTGTCTAGTCGTATTCCTTACGCTGGTGACCCACATCACTGAATGTTTAATATTTGTTTGTAAAGCACTTTGAATTACGTTCGCTGTATGAATACCTGTGTCTTCTGTAACTGGTATTCAGTTCATGTCATGTATTTCTCTGTGAGCAAGCTGATCATTTCAATCAGGAGTGTTAAATAAGGCAGACACGAGACAACTGTGCAGTCTTGTGTTTCCAGCATCTATGGGTCTACATTTAAGTTTATAATTTCTGTTTTAAGTGTATAAATAAAGCTAAATTAACGTCAGAGAAACAATGAGACTTTACATAACGCACGTGTGCACACACACACACACAGATGACATTACTTTACTTTTAAACCAAAAGGTATTCAGTAATATACATTGTCAACACACATTCTCCACATTCTTCTGTTTTGTATCAGTATTCCACGTTCTTATACTTCATGTTGCAGCTTCACAGTTTAAAGCTTTAAAATATGCTACAAATCTGAACTATTGAACACTTAGATGCCAAAGTGAAACTCAGGTTGTGCTTTCTAGTGACTCTTCAGGCATGTTTTAGATGTTTTGCATTCGAGTAAAACCAGTCGCTCAAGCAAATAATGCAGGTTATGAAAACCGCGGTTGTTGGAAAATAAGATGCTGCTGAGAAAGGTTGGTCTCTGTCAACTATCAAATGATGATTATGTCACACTCATGGAAACTTGGATACACATTAATTATAGACGATTTCAAAGCAACAACATAAATAAACGTTAGTGTGCATGCACGCTTTTGTTTGTACGATTATGCATTTACTGAAAAGCTGCTTTGCATCAATAAAACACTTAACAACTAATGGACAGAGAATTTTAATAATGATTAATATAAAATGTGGGTTGAAATGAGCTGAATATAGAAAACAGAAAGAAAGCTGCTTCCTGAAAACTGTTCACGCTTGTGACCCCAATTCTAAATAGGATTTACAATCAAATTCAACAAATAGTTTATTTAATACAATTAATATTCAATAAAATATTATTATATAGACTCTTGTATTGCTTAGCAATGATGAAGAGAAGCTCTCCAGTAATCATGAACGACATGGAAAATAAATTGAACTCCATTGGTCTGATCATGATGGAAACCCTGTGACACCCACAGTTCTGCTTTAGAGACTCCGGTCACCTGACACTGGTCAGTGTTAGATTGAAAAACACTGCAACAGGAAACTAATGGATGAAAAGGCACTGCAAAACAAACAATGTAGTGGTAACCAAATCACACGTTACCACAACAGCTAAACCATAATGATATGCTTTAGATCTCTGTGCTAACATTACCTCAAACAATTATTAAGAAGCCGATTACAATCGTACAGATAATCATTTTTTATGTCTCTAAATCGATTCACACAAGAATTAATGCTTAAGATGTACATGAACAAAATTTACAAATAATTTGTTATAGAGAACGCATCCTGTCACTGCATTTTTTAAATAATATCACTCTGAATATCTTTCATTATGTTTTTTATTTCACATTGTCATTTCATTTTTAAATGTTGTTTGTTGAACTATTATGCATTTACTGAAAAGATGCTATGCAACAATAAAACACTTAACAACTAATGAACAAAGAATTTAAATAACGATTCATATAAAACTTGGGTTCAAATGAACAGCATATACAGTAGAAAACAAAAGGAAAGCTGCTTCCTGAAAACTTTTCACTCTTGTGACCCCAATTCTAAGAGGATTTAATCTATTTCAAAGTTGAACAATTATTGTGTATAATAAAGCGGCAAAATACATGCTGGTGGGTCAAAAACAAACACAGTACTAAAGGTCAAAGTTGTGTCTTTTATTCATATAATAAACTTCGAGTATAAAGCTGCATCACGTAGTGTAAACATTATACTCACTGCTGAGCACGAGTGCAGCAGAATAAACGCCAACACCCTGTGACATGTTGAAACACATCCGCAACACTACACAGATCGCTTCATAAGAAAAAAAACCCTCCTAAAGTCCTGCTTTTATCAGCCTCCCTCGTGTCAGACGTACAGTTGGAAAACAAACCCCAATACAGGCTCGATTCCGAATATAAATCATCAAAACATGAGCACACTGATCTACCGTTCCCACATCACCACATCAAAAGTGTTATCAAACAGAATACATGAGGAAAAACAAGACAACTGTAACTATAGCAACAGTAAAGGAGGTCTCTGAGAGCCATCAACAGAGCTGGAATGTTTTTCAAAGAACATTTTCTCTCTCCCCCTCTATTTGAAAGATAAGGTAGATGAGTGAGTTAAACATTAAACTGAGATCTTACAGCATTGCAGGACGAACAGTTCCAGGGTTGAACGGGTGTGAGCACAGTATCTCAAAACATATCATTTATCATCCCATCTCAAGAAATTACAGAATGTGAACGTAAAGTGTTTTGGTGCTTTAACACGATTACAGAACACGAGCGTGTCTGCAAA